>OX276477.1:5767500-7017500 GCA_946251955.1 Acronicta psi | reverse complement strand
ATGTATTATATTATTTCCTTAATTGTACTTCCTTGAGAGTCCAATCAAAGTAGAAACAATGATTGTTTGTACTCAATCAGACACCTAGGAACTAAGAATTTCCTGTGGTTATTTTAGTGTCTGTCTTAATTTGACAGACTAATTCAAATATTTCTAATAAGCAATAATCTAAATTAATTGTAATACATTTTAGATGTCTTTTGTTTATTTATTTTGCCGTCATGTATTTTTGGTGTAGACAACAACACAGGGTATATTTTAGATCACTATTATTTTAAGGGAAAGGCAGCACCAGCACTCATGAATGGTGAGCGTGTTCCATGCAGTGGGGATCCACCATGGCCACCAGGCGCTACTCCAGCGGCCACTGGAATAAAAAATCATGGCAACACATGTTATATGAATGCAGTTCTACAATGTCTCTCACACACTGATGTTATTGCTGAATATTTTGTATTGGACCATTACAAAGTAAGTTGCCTTATATTGAATGTTTAAAAACAATGAACGGTAAGAATAAACTGGTATTGAAAATATGTCAGAAAAGTATTTACAGATGCGAATAATCATGATTATTCACTATTTTATGAATGATATAAAAAAATATTAAAGTCATGTAACAAATAATACATACAAATCACAGCAACTCCAAGCTAGAAATTGCTTCCAACCTGACATTTTCTGAAATAAGAAAGAAACTACTGAAATAAGAATATTTTAAGAAATAGCCAATGTAGCTTTGATTAGTTGATCAGTCACAGCTTAAACATAATTTGGGGAGCTTAATATCTATAATATATTAAAAAAAAATATTGTTTGCCCAAAACATTTGGGCACCCTAAGTATCTTCTAGTAAGTTATGTATTATCAAAAAACAAGGCCAATATTTGAATGTTTTTATGTTTCCTGCCTTAATGCTATAATTCATTGCATCATATCAGTAATGTGTCATAATGTTTTTAATTTGACAATGAAGCTTGAAATGAATCATCTCCTAAAATCATTCAAGCTCATTTCCTAAAATACCATGATTATATATCAAAAACACAGTTCAATAATGAACAAAAAATAATAAAAATGAATAAATAAATCTTCAAATTATTATAATGCATTTATATCAGAGTTTACTTGATTATATTCTGAATTGAGTGGCTCATGGTTTAGTAGTAACAATCATCTGCAAAGTTTGCCATCTTCTTCTTAGTGTGTCGATGGCAGCTGATAATAGTTCACATTGTGAGCTCACACTTGTCTGCCCAAAACTCAGCAACGCGGACTGCGTTTGTACATGCTACCATCAGGTCTTTATGTATGCAGTTAATGGGACATGTGGAGCAAGATGAAAGATGGGCCATTGTCTGCGAAATGGCAATGGCAAATGTTTAGTGATGGGGGATAGACAATGTTATCAGAAGGGTTGTCAAACTTTTAGATGACTTAACATTTGAGAATTAGTTACAAAAAGAATGACACAACATACAAATACCTTACTAAACATGTACCTTTTTTAGGTGGATTTACAAAGGCGGAATAAAATTAATTCGAAGAAATATGGTACCCGTGGTGAAGTTACTGAACAACTGGCAGCAATTCTGAAAGCTCTCTGGGCTTGTCATTATACACCTGACATGAGTACCACTTTCAAGGTATACAATATTTCATTAACTCAGTCAAACCTACTTGACTAGTCCATAGAGCCGTCTTATTTCCCACTAAGACTTTTCTAGTCTTCAAAATAAAATACAGAAATTTTTGATATACTTACTCCATCAATATTTCAGAAATAATTATTTTATCTGATTTATTTGTAGAGTGCAGTTGAAAGGCATGGTACACAGTATAGAGGGAATAGCCAACATGATGCACAGGAATTCCTTTTTTGGCTTTTAGATAAAGTCCATGAAGACTTGAATACAGCTACAAAGAAAAAATATAAAACAATTAAAGTAAGTGGTTAAAATAATGTCTTAACATGATTACATAAGAAAATTTCTTTCCTCATTTGATCTTATTAACAGCCTGGAGGGTCCCAATGCAGAGGAAAGGCCTCCCTTCTAATACAAACTAGTTTAATGAACCTACCCTACACAGAAATACCACATACCACACATTAAAACTAGTATTGTTCTATGTCTAATTTCAGAATACATGTGGGAAGCCTGATGAAGTAGTTGCAGCTGAAACTTTAGCAAATCATGCAAGGAGAAACAGTTCATTTGTACAGACTGTGTTTCAAGCTCAGTACAGGTAATAATATTGATTACTCTTTAACTTATTTTTTGTGTTCCAAACAGTACATTGGATTAGATTGTTGTTAATGTAAAAATCATTACAGGTCAGCATTGACGTGTGCGAAATGTGAGCGTACATCATGTACATTTGACCCATTTCACTGTGTAAGTGTGCAGCTACCTTCACGTCTGGCCACCACCCAGCCTTCACCTCTTCCTGTTAATGTAAGTGTCAAACAGTTTAATCCTTACTAATATTATAAATGCGAAAGTAACTGTCTGTCTGTCTCGCTTTCACGCCAAAACCACTGAACCGATTTAAATTAAATTTGGTACAAAGATAGTCTAGAGCCTGAGAAAGGACATAGGCTAGATACATAAACTTTGAATGTGAAAAAAGGGGATGAAAGTTATAAGAAATACCAAAACCACGCGGGCGAAGCTGCTGACGGAAAATAGTAGTATTATAATGATAACTCGAGCTTTCTATCTTAGCTTTTCAATAGAACCTCATTACAATGTTATACAAACTCTGAATTTTATATAAAATCTATTTCAGGTAGTGTATGTGAATCAGCAGCCGCGACAAGTGCGTATTGGTATAGAACTAACTCTGAATGCTACCATGGATGACCTGCGAACAACACTACACAATGATACGGGAATTGATCGTGATCAAATTATACTAGCAGAAATCAATGAGATGGGTAATTATTATTCATTGTATAAATTTCACCGTAAGATTGTAAACTGTCGATAAATTGTGGACTGCACCAAGCTTACATACACTAACCATATTTGGTAAGGTTAGGTTAGAACTGTGACCAAATAATGCCAGAACCGAAAAATAATGCGTCAACTGAACGCATTATTTTAGCAGTATGTTCCAGTCCACAGTCTTTCGACAGTTTACAATGTCGCGAGATAAATTTTAATCTTAACGGTTTTTACAATTTTACGTTGACATATTTATATAAAAGTGGTTTGTCCTACTATTGGGTAAAGGTTTCGCTACCTTAAACTACCAGGATTGCCAGAAACATGTAGAGCTTAAAAAACATTAGAAAACGTAGATAATAGCATAAGAAGGGTTAGATTTTTATTTTGGAAGTGTAGGCAGTAATGACTGTAAATGAATTATTCTGGGAAAAGAGTCATGTCCTATGAATCCTATGATATAAAAAAAATCTTTCACAGTTAAGTGTTTCATAACCATTTCTGTTGTTGTTGTACAGGTTGGTGCAACGCTCGTGCAGGTTGGGAGGCCGCGGGCATAGACTTCGGCGCACTATACTGCGTGGAAGCACCACCTTTAATGCAGACACCTACTACACCCTATCTCCTCATCATGTGGGTCAACTTGCTCGAAGGAGAGAGATTCGGTTTGTTTAATTTATTGTATGTTCTAGTTTACTGGTTTATTATCGCTGCCGATTGTTGTTGTAAATACAAAAACATGAAATGTTCTTGTAGGATCACCTTACGCCATGCAAGTGCCTCGCGAGATCTCGTACGAGGATTTGCAGAAGCTAATGCTGAAAGAGATGTGCCAGGTGGTGGCCGAGCGAGTCTTGGAGAACTCGCAAGGGTCGGATATATTCCGTGCTAGGATCGCCGAAGCTCACCGTCCTAGAGATCCCGCCTATTTGCAGCCAGAGGTAAATTTCTGTTTAACTCTTGCTTGTGAAATTTATCTATATTTGTTGTTAAATCCCCTAGTGTACCTATTGTTATAAGTTATGGCTAGAAGACTGCTCTCTGGAGATCTGTTATTGAATTTCAATGAAGGCTCGTAATTTTATGATAATGTAATGCATAAAACGAACATTTCGAACAAGGTAAAACATATTTTGTTCCGCAGCTCCCGCACCCGTTGTTTTCTCTGGACGTGGAGCAGGCGCTTTGTGCACACGACAAGCATCCTCATCTAAGACTCGAACTTTTGTGGGATGCTGCACACAGAGACAGGTAAAAACCTGTTGTAATAAATGAACTGGGCTGGACTTCTAGCCAGAGCAGTAACTGGTAGCTTTTAAATTATGCAATTCATTTAGTTTTGTATGTACCTGGTTAAAATAAACTAAATAAAACATCGGAGAAGAGATAACAATTCTTGTCATAAATAAATTGTACAGGGAACTTATTTAGCGTAGTATACTTCTTATTACAAAGAAGATTTCACTAGTTTTTAAGCCTGACTTTAACCATATTTATAGATTTTTCTAATATGGCTAGCCTTCTTAAAGTATTTCTCGCTTATTAAAATTATTACCTACACACTAACGACCCGTGCGCAGCTTCGCCTGCGTGTGAGCGTGTCCCGATGATTTTAAAATACCCTGACAATAAAGAACAACAAAAAAGTACTTATTATTATCTTTGGTGCAGTCCTTCGGAAGTTATGTGCGTACATACATTTCGGCTTTGGTTGGCGGCACTAAAGTCGCCAAGCTAAAGAAATCTCCATTGCTCAGCATCCTCAGTTCATTAGTATAACCTAGTACTAGGTTTTTAGGTTCAATAAACCTCCTTCGGCAGTCGGGTAAAAAATCCAGTTAATACCGAGCCTTTTGTTCGACATGGGAATCCAGGGTTTCATTAACATTATACATCATTTTCAGTAGCAGTCTACTATTATAATTATGAGATGCGAGGCTGTATCCTTGATGGGATGTTGTTTGCGTACAGTATAATCCGCGAGCCGAGCGAGGCGTGCGAGGTGCACGTGTCGGCGGTGGGCTCGGCCGCGCCGCTCACGCTGCACGCCTGCCTCGCGCACTACACGCGCGCCGAGCACCTCGCGCAGGAAGACGCCTGGAGGTAACTGTTACATAGCTCATACGTGCTGAGCGAGCGAGGCGTGCGAGGTGCACGTGTCGGCGGTGGGCTCGGCCGCGCCGCTCACGCTGCACGCCTGCCTCGCGCACTACACGCGCGCCGAGCACCTCGCGCAGGAAGACGCCTGGAGGTAACTGTTACATAGCTCATACGTGCTGAGCGAGCGAGGCGTGCGAGGTGCACGTGTCGGCGGTGGGCTCGGCCGCGCCGCTCACGCTGCACGCCTGCCTCGCGCACTACACGCGCGCCGAGCACCTCGCGCAGGAAGACGCCTGGAGGTAACTGTTACATAGCTCATACGTGCTGAGCGAGCGAGGCGTGCGAGGTGCACGTGTCGGCGGTGGGCTCGGCCGCGCCGCTCACGCTGCACGCCTGCCTCGCGCACTACACGCGCGCCGAGCACCTCGCGCAGGAAGACGCCTGGAGGTAACTGTTACATAGCTCATACGTGCTGAGCGAGCGAGGCGTGCGAGGTGCACGTGTCGGCGGTGGGCTCGGCCGCGCCGCTCACGCTGCACGCCTGCCTCGCGCACTACACGCGCGCCGAGCACCTCGCGCAGGAAGACGCCTGGAGGTAACTGTTACATAGCTCATACGTGCTGAGCGAGCGAGGCGTGCGAGGTGCACGTGTCGGCGGTGGGCTCGGCCGCGCCGCTCACGCTGCACGCCTGCCTCGCGCACTACACGCGCGCCGAGCACCTCGCGCAGGAAGACGCCTGGAGGTAACTGTTACATAGCTCATACGTGCTGAGCGAGCGAGGCGTGCGAGGTGCACGTGTCGGCGGTGGGCTCGGCCGCGCCGCTCACGCTGCACGCCTGCCTCGCGCACTACACGCGCGCCGAGCACCTCGCGCAGGAAGACGCCTGGAGGTAACTGTTACATAGCTCATACGTGCTGAGCGAGCGAGGCGTGCGAGGTGCACGTGTCGGCGGTGGGCTCGGCCGCGCCGCTCACGCTGCACGCCTGCCTCGCGCACTACACGCGCGCCGAGCACCTCGCGCAGGAAGACGCCTGGAGGTAACTGTTACATAGCTCATACGTGCTGAGCGAGCGAGGCGTGCGAGGTGCACGTGTCGGCGGTGGGCTCGGCCGCGCCGCTCACGCTGCACGCCTGCCTCGCGCACTACACGCGCGCCGAGCACCTCGCGCAGGAAGACGCCTGGAGGTAACTGTTACATAGCTCATACGTGCTGAGCGAGCGAGGCGTGCGAGGTGCACGTGTCGGCGGTGGGCTCGGCCGCGCCGCTCACGCTGCACGCCTGCCTCGCGCACTACACGCGCGCCGAGCACCTCGCGCAGGAAGACGCCTGGAGGTAACTGTTACATAGCTCATACGTGCTGAGCGAGCGAGGCGTGCGAGGTGCACGTGTCGGCGGTGGGCTCGGCCGCGCCGCTCACGCTGCACGCCTGCCTCGCGCACTACACGCGCGCCGAGCACCTCGCGCAGGAAGACGCCTGGAGGTAACTGTTACATAGCTCATACGTGCTGAGCGAGCGAGGCGTGCGAGGTGCACGTGTCGGCGGTGGGCTCGGCCGCGCCGCTCACGCTGCACGCCTGCCTCGCGCACTACACGCGCGCCGAGCACCTCGCGCAGGAAGACGCCTGGAGGTAACTGTTACATAGCTCATACGTGCTGAGCGAGCGAGGCGTGCGAGGTGCACGTGTCGGCGGTGGGCTCGGCCGCGCCGCTCACGCTGCACGCCTGCCTCGCGCACTACACGCGCGCCGAGCACCTCGCGCAGGAAGACGCCTGGAGGTAACTGTTACATAGCTCATACGTGCTGAGCGAGCGAGGCGTGCGAGGTGCACGTGTCGGCGGTGGGCTCGGCCGCGCCGCTCACGCTGCACGCCTGCCTCGCGCACTACACGCGCGCCGAGCACCTCGCGCAGGAAGACGCCTGGAGGTAACTGTTACATAGCTCATACGTGCTGAGCGAGCGAGGCGTGCGAGGTGCATGTGTCGGGTGTGCTTGAATAATTGAATAGTTTTATTTAATTTGAATAATTGAATAGTTTTATTTAATTTGAATAATTGAATAGTTTTATTTAATTTGAATAACTGAATAGTTTTATTTAATTTTTCGCGCGATTTGGTTCGTGTGGGTGTAATAGTTACTTTGTTGTTTGTGGTTCGATACGAAAATTTATCTCCTCTATTTCACCCCCTTTTAGATCGTTATTTCAAAAATTGCTTGTCCAAATGTTTATTTATTTTGACGGTCTCCATTAACTCCCATACAAACTTTCAGTCCTTATTTCAGCCCTTCAAGCCTACTAACATAATTTAATTTTCATATACCTATATCTTTACAGATGTCCCCAGTGCCAGCGGTATATGCCTGTGGTGAAGACCCTAGGTCTTTGGTCTCTTCCAGATATTTTAGTAATACATTTAAAGCGGTTTCGACAGTGAGTATATTATAATAATTTATTATATTGATTTATAATTATTTATTGCGGTGATCATTTCTAAAAATACAGTTTTTTTCAGGCAAGCCAAGGGTCGTACGAGCACAAAGTTAACAGCAATGGTTGAGTTCCCTTTAAACGATTTCGATATGACGCCGCATCTCGTAAGAAGGAACATACAAATTACGGAGTCACCCGGCCATTCGCGGTCGCCCAGGCGACGCCATTCGAAGACGCTCGCGAGCACTCTACAGGAAAACATGTACGATCTCTATGCTATCTGTTATCACCATGGCGACGATCTCGAGACTGGACATTATACGGCAGCTTGTAAAAATCCATATGACGGTCATTGGTACAAATTCGATGATTCAAAAGTTACACAAGTCGATGATGAAAATGCGTACAGTGAACTCGTAAATAATACGGCTTATATGTTATTTTATAAACGCAAAAAGCCAATTGTTTCACATTCATATTCCTTAGACGATCACAACGGTCATTGGGCATTACGTATGCCTAAGTACATTAAACGAATAACCGAAACGGTCAACGAACTAACTGAGGTTAAAGAGGAGAGCGTAATTGAAGATGTTAAAATTGAACCGCCAACCAACGAATTAGATTCAGAATCCGATATTACTGCTCGCACGCGCAGTCCTTCACTGTCCAGAAGTGTTGCCAGTCTTCCCGATGATAGCATTAGTGAGGTGACATCGCCCGTAAAACACACAGTGTGTGTGACCGTTATTCACAATACGACTTCCGTGGTGCAGTCGCCAGCTCTTCAGCGACCACTGATTGTTGAAGTAAACGGGAATAACGCGACTGACGACACAAGCGAACAAGAAAACGAAAAGAGCGTATCACTCGAACCGTATATCCACAAAGACGTTCACGTGAATCCCAAAATGACCCCGGTGGATTCACGCCGGCCCCGCTCGGTTGACTATCCGACTCGGTCCACCGTTGCTACGACCGCTACCAGAGACTCAAACAGGAACTATGAAAGTTCTCCATTAGTAGCTAGTATCAACGAAGTCGAATATCATCCCACCACCGAAGATTTAATGTTGTCAATGTTCCAAGAATCAAAGTTCATAGTTCCTAGGAATTCCAATCATGTTACTGGGGAATCTCATAGGACAGGTTAGTATTAATTTTTATTTAATCTACGTATCCATATTTCATATTAAGTATATCATAATGTTAAAGTACTTAAAATGTTTTAAACTATTATTATATGTACATAACATATCTATATGGCTAACAACGTGTTTACAGGAGACAAGTCTGCCGTTTGGAAAACTCGAATATCCACATGATAGCAACAGATGAGGTCTGAAGAATACCATACTTTATTATTCTGTTCTTTAATTAATTTAAATTCAACATTAGATCTGAGGTTTTCGTGTAGCTGACAGTTTATTAGTTTTAGAATTATATTGTTTGCCGAACCTTTTAAATAAGACAATATAGCAGAGGCTTTTTACATAGTTTCTGTAGTTAATTTATTCATTTAATAAGTTCATTCATTTTCATTTAAAATGTTTATTCGGTACTGTTCAAGTCAAAGCCAATATGCGAACTGATATTCGTCAATGTTAAGGCTATATCCCTAAAAAGGCCATGGCATCCATTGTATTTCTTGGTTTCATATAAATGTATAGGATAATTGCTGTGAGTTATTGTATAATCTTAAAATGCGCGCCACCACGTTGCACGATGAGGTTATGCACGATGAGGTACTTTTTATAGTGCAGGTACTGAACCATGAGAAGAATGTTCTTCTTAAAATTTTCATAAACCTTTTTTTATACATGACAAACAAAACTGTAAAAGTGCATAATTTTTAAGTGAAAAGGCGGTTAATTTTAGTGAAAGGTACTAAATCCGAACGACACTGCCGACTGCAATTGCAGGCTGCATGTGTAGGGAGTTAGGGATTGTGTACAGTCGACCTCAGCGGCACCGCGCTGCGCCCGCCGCCGCCGCTGCAGTTGCATCCTGCAGTCGCCGTCAGCAGTGTGGTTTAGTGTGGTCCTTTTGACGTTTTCTAACTTGTGCTGCACTTTCCATCGGGATATTACCTTTCTGCGAATCATTTACGCATCTTTAATGAAAAAACGAGGCCTTATAGTTTTGTTTTATATTTAGGTCAGATATTATATTGACAATACAAAATCAGAGTTAACAAAATATTACATTTATTCAACAAATAGGACCAATCATACCCTCTTACACTTGGATTTTTTATGTTTCATTTGTTTAATGTAAAATAATAATCATGTACCTACCTTTATAATATTAATATATTATAACATACAATGTAGATAAAAATAATGACTTGAATATAATATTATGAATGTAGCTAGAAGGCGTTATAAGTAATCACATTTGTGCCTTGGCCCTAGACATGTTGTGATTTTAAATGATTTTGAACATGAATAAAATACATTGCTGTGTAGTGTGTATGTATACTGTGAATAATTATTTGTACAGCTACTTCAGTGTACATTATGTTTAAGCGAAATATTACATGAATAAGTTAATCTTGGATAACTGATATCGTATGGGACGACTATGTTGAATTTGTCATCTATACAGTGTACCATGATTTATAAAAATGCCACTGGCTAAAAGTACGTGAGATCAATGTGATTTGTTAAACATTTTATAATTTTCTAATGGAGATTTACGTATATTTTTTAAAGACAGTGATTTGTATTATTTACCTAAACTGATACTCGAATTTGGATTAAAATTACTTTTTGTAAATATAAAAACATCGTTTATTTTGTAAATGCACATGATTTAGATTTTTCATTGTGATTTTTAATTTATTGTTGGTATTAAATTTGATTTTTTTATAAAAGACAGTTATTGTTATAAGATCACAATAGTTTAACACAGATATAGCACTAAGAAGGATTGGCTAGTGGCTGTGATCACTCAGGCTGCTTGCCGCAGTCCTAGTGCATTATCTGTGCTATCGTGTACTATAGATAACGTGGCCTAAACAATGTACCTGTGATCTGTATTTATCAGGATACAAAACTTAGTAAGAAACAGTTCAGTGACATTTCTAGCATTGATTATCTCGAATGGGTACTAAGAATTGGCACGTGAATTTATTATTTCTATATTATGACAAACGGCTTATCATATCATTTTCATACTTAGTTTGGATTTGAAAATGTTTTAGAATGTATTTATTGAAGTGATAACATAATATAATTTATTACCATTGTAAAATCTACAAGATAAATTTATATTTATTGTGATAGAATTGATTCAATGTTGAAATGTCTCTGAATATTTGCCGAAGTGCTTAATTTTAAAGATTAACGCTAATTTGTTGTATTGGAAAGTTGATATGTTAATAAATATAAGTATAAATGTCTGGCTCTCAAATTGATCGCAGATTTATTTATTTATAAGTCTTCGGAGGTAGCGACCTATGAATGTTATAAATGTATACATAAGTATAAATAGCAAATACACGTATTTGTTTATGCTAAATTAATTAACTCTGGAATATGGTTCTCTGGAATGTATACAGGGTTACTTGTAATTCGACGTATATCCGCCAGGAGCTGATTGGGGGATCAAAATGCAACAAATTGAACACCACCTATGTATGGCCGAAGTTCAATAGTTTTCGAGATATTTGAATTTTAGGGAATTTTCGATATTTACCCAAAATTTTACACTAACATCCAAATAAAAAAAAAAACTACACATTGAATAGGTACCATTAAAAAGTGATATTATAGCTGACACTTCAATTAAGCTACGTACATTATTAAAAGTGCTTCGTCCAATAAAATACCTAAATTGATGAGCGATTTAAGAATAATATCGAACCAATATTTTTATGTAATGCTTCAAAAAATGTAGTCTAGTTAAAAAGAACACTATGACATTAATCGTACAAACAACTAAAAAAACTTCTCTATTCTCTCAGCTTTCCAAAAAGGTATAAAAGTTAATTAAAAGACACTTAATTCATGGCATAGCATGCGTTTGAATCAGTGCGGGGAGAAAAATCATCTGTGTTTATGTTAGCTTTCCGCCGACGGCTTCGCCTTCATGATTGGAGTATTTCTTATAATTTATACCCTATGTTACCCGGGTATAGTGTAGCTTCCCAACGGTGAAAGAATTTTTTAAATCGGTCCAGTAGAGACCGATTTGAATAAGATAATAGGTAGAAATAAGATTTCTTGACCCCCATTTCTTGTGGCAAAATTTGAACAGCGAAAATTACGAAGAGTTTTCAAGAAACAATTTCAATGATTTGTTGGCGGATATTCCCGAGAAAATAAAAGATAACCTCATGTTTCCACATGATGGTTGCCCAGCACATTACCGATTTACTGTCCGGCAGTGGCTAGACGAGAGATATCCAAACCGATGGATTGGCAGAGGAGAACCAATTCCGTGGCCAGCACGAACAAGATGTGTAATTTTTTTGATAAACTACACGTTTTTATCAATGCTTTTTCTACTAATATTAAAAAGTGGAAATATTTGTTTGTTTATTTGTTTGAATTGAATAGGCTCCGAAACTACTGGACCGATTTGAAAAATTCTTTCACCGTTGGGAAGCTACACTATGCCCGGGTAACATAGGGTATAAATTATAAGGAATACTCCGATCATGGAGGCGAAGATTTTTCTCCCCACGTCGATTCAAACACATGCTATGCCATGCATTAAGTGTCTTTTAATTAACTTTTATACCTTTTTGGAAAGCTGAGAGAATAGAGAAGTTTTTTTAGTTGTTTGTACGATTCATGTCATAGTATTTTTTTTAACTAGACTACATTTTTTGAAGCATTAAATAAAAATATTGTTTAGATATTATTCTTAAATCGCTCATCAATTTAGGTATTTTATTGGATGAAGCACTTTTAATGATGTACATAGCTTAATTGAAGTGTCAGCTATAATATCATTTTTTAATTGTACCCATTCAACGTGTAGTTTCTTTTTTATTTGGAACTTAGTGTTAAATTTTGGGTAAAGATCGAAAATCCCCTAAAATTCAAATATCTCGAAAACTATTGAATTTCGGCCATACATAGGTGGTGTTCAATTTGTTGCATTTTAGCCCGCCAATCGACTTCTGGCGGATATACGTCGAATTACAAGTAACCCTGTATATCGAAAATGTACTGGAATGCTAAACCGTAGGTAAAGTATTTAGGAATGCTAAACTGAAGCCAGTGTCACCTGCAAAGATTTCAACAAATAAAAATCATAATCAAAACCATGTTTATTTTAAATAGGTATGTAGTGCATCGTCACAATTTTGATAATCATAGGTCGATCTCCGAATATTTGTATTATGTTCGTTGTTTTAATTTAAAGATGTTTATTTTAATTTCACCATGTTATGTTAAAATATAAGCGTTATGTCCACCATGAATTAGTTTCAATGATATTCCCACAATCAATTAACTCATGTCCGGGAATCCGGAATATAAATGGGGAAAAAGTTTCTGCGCATAAAATAAAAAGTGTAGGTCAGGTATGGCGGATGCATTAACACCTCTCAGCCAAATTCTTCATTTTGCTGAGTGGCTAAAGATGTGTGTGGTCTAGCGTTATCGTGTTAAAAGACCACACCTTTATATTGATCAATTCCGGCCGCTTTCTTTCAACTTCTTGCTTTAATCTCATCGGTTGTTGGTAGATCATTCAAATCGATGGTTCTGTCCGGCGGTGGTAAAAGCTCGTAATGAACAACGCCCTTCCAATCTCAGCATACGTAGCATCACCTTATTGTGAGTTAACCCGGGTTTTGCCACAGTTTGTGAAGCCTGACTAGGGTTTCTGCTCGAGAATTCCCGACTCGGGAATTCTCGAGAAATTTGTCTTTAGTCGAGACGGGAAAAAAATCTTAACGACTCGGGAATTCCCGAGTCATTGGGAGGAAAATGTTTTGTTAAATTAACCTACTGAAAATCGAATGTTATCATTTCGAAGGTTTATCCAGAGGCATTGGCAGCAAAAGGTTTAGTTTAATTAATCGACGAAAAATCTAAGGTTATAATATCGGAGGTTTATATATAGTTTTACGTAATTATATTCCCCGATATTTCAGTCAAATGTGGACCGATTTCAAAAATTATACCAAAAAATTCCAAAGTGGTTGTCCCATTTAAAGTTATCCCTGATGGTAGAAAAATAGGGTATGATTGATTTTTATCTACTGAATTTTCACATGTGAATCGATTGTACTGAAACTTGGCACATCTATAATATATAGTTTTGATGATCCTAGGAAGACAGTCGAAGGAAACTCTCAACGGTTTACAGCGACTATCTCGTGTTTGGGTTTATTTTATTTAACTTTATAAGAACTAAGCAACAACTTAGATATTACCTACAAAAATAGAAAATAAATAACTTTTTGACGTGAAATAAAAACCGACGAAAAATGTAACTGACAAGCGAGAACTAAAATTAAATGAAAGTTTAATGCACTTTTATGTGTTTTTATTCTTAGTTATCTAATGAAATAGTAATTTTGTTGAAATAATTTTACTAATTATTTTTGTTTGATTAAAGACTATTTGCACATTTGGGAACTAGTAGGTACCTAGTAATTACGAAAAAGTTAAGTAACACCCTACTTACTACTACTACTTTTTACGAGAATATCGACCAGATGGTTATAATTTGTATAATTTATGTTAGGTGCCTACTTGTTAGTTAATAAGTGCTAATTATAGTAACCAAAAATTTACTATTTCATTTATTTGATCTCATCTATCAGTCTAATTTGTATTAAAGTAAATATTTTAAAATAACATCATGTTTTATAAAAAAATACAAAATTTCTCGAGAGACTCGAGAAACTCGAGAAATCCTTGTCGGGAATTCTCGTGCCTCGGGAAATAAAAAAGGTCGAGAAACCAGAAACCCTAAGCCTGACCGACCTTTTCCGCACGTTCTTCCTTTTCATCACCCGTTATCAATGTCTTCAGAAACGGTTCGGTTTCATAACGTTTTCAGTAAAGAATCACAAATGAGTACAAGGTTCCTTAGGTTTCTTTCAGTGAGCTCGTTTGGCACCTAAATATTGAACTCTTGTGAACCCAGCTTTTTTCATATGGGTCAAAACAGTTTTACACATCAAATTCCTGGATTGGCTTAAAAACCAACTTACTGACACAGCCTTAGGCTAGGGCCGTCGACCGGGACATAAAGAAAAAGTAGTGAAGGTAGAGATCAAAAAGAAACTTAATACAAAAATACGAAACCCATATACAGGTTTGTCACATAATGGGTGGGTCACATAATGGGTCGAACCCATAGTACCGCTACCCTTCGGTCAGCTACGCACTCTGGTAAGACAACGTACCAGAAATCTACACAACAGCTACTGGACGAATTATGAGAAATGCAGGCAGGCTAAGGAAGCACTTCCCACAATTTACTCTCGCGTCACTAAGCAATTACTGCGATTGTCTAAGCAACAACTGAGGACAATCACCGCAGCCCTCACAGGTCATGGGTTCTTCAATAAACATCTGCATGTTTTAGGTGTCACTGACAGCCCCGCATGCAGAGCTTGCCTGGGAGAGGACAAAACAGCGGCTCACGTGCTTTTGCACTGTACTGAGGTCGCCACATACAGGGCTAAGTACTTCGGAAACAAAAGTACCCTCCGAGAGATCGTCAGCAACATCAGGAGTTTGCTGGCGTTTCTTGAGGAGTTAGGGTGGTTTGAGTATATATTGGACGTGGAGTGGACGTGGAGTTGCGGAAAACAGCCCGCTATACCATACCATACCATGCGCCGGGACACTGGGACACCATGCTTCAAACCTGTCACGCCTGCCTGGTACGTCGGGATACATGTTCCGGCGTACCGGGACGTATGGCAACCCTACATTAGGCCCATAAATGTCACAACTTTTTTCGGCTTGCGTTGCATTTTTTCCTTTTGTAATAACATTTTAGAATGTAGGTATCGATTTTTTTCATTAGATTCAATGATTTTGACGGAAAGAAAACATCCTTGAAGTGTTAGGAAAAGGTAGTTATGTACACTGTACACCTATAGTTTGCCGGTATTTAAGTCCCACGTTGAAACTATTAAAAAAAACTTTCATACATTTTAGATTAACGCTATAGAAAAGTAGAATACCGTCACCATCTACCATCATTTGTCGAATTGAATGAGCTTTTTAGAGATCACCGTGAAACCGTAGACAACGATATCGAAAGGTGTCTACCTTGAGCTAACTCAGTAAATGTTGAGCATGTACCTACACGTCAGCTGCAGCCAAATTAATTCCGGTTTAGCTATTATTAGAATAAGTTTAAAGATAATTTTCATTTAGTTTTATATATATAGTTTAAAATTGCATAGGGTATCTCTCTGTGTTTATACATATTTCATACATTGGTTATATCTACCTTAAGGCCGTTATATCACAGCCGCTAGCCATGCACTATGCGGTATGGTCTGCATTTTAAACATGTCTAACTCTAGGTACCTACGCGGCATACCCACATGTTATAGTGTAGTGACACACACTACACTATAACATGTGGGTATCACGCATGTCGGTATATACAGTTCACATCAAATCGGAGAAAGAAAAATATTAGATTGTAATAAATAAAAACGAAAGCTCAAGTCCTAGGCTGTCGTTTTAAATCAGCTCGTGCTAACTTCAACCCGGACAATAAGTTTGGCGAGAACTGTACCACAGATCTACGTCTGGGGTATATTGTACTATAAATGTGATGCGTACAGTATTCGTGTACAGCAATCCCGACGTGACGACGTGTACAGCAATCCCGACGTGAAGAGGACAAAGAAAATGGCCTAAACGAAAAGTAGGTGTGGTAGGTACATTATTTACGAAATTACCTACTGCTGTAGTGGCGGTTCTTGGGGCCTTGGGCTTGGCCCTGCCCTTCGTGCCCTAAAAGCATTATCATCAAGGGTATTTTTGGTGTAAGTAAATAGTAGTTTTTAGGTAACTATTTGCCAAACAAACCTAATCTCGTAGTTTACACAAACAGCTTATGAAAGGAGGTCATCGAAATCGGCCCAAATTAGGTACTGAAGGTACACTTGTTGGAAAAAATACTCTGTATTACGCTGGTTAAAACTCTAGTCGTACTTTGTTAATGTTGACTGGGGGATGAGAAAAAAAAACATTTAATTTGAGAAAAATCACTCCATTTTGGCACACTATTATCTGTTTCGTAATGATTTCATAGTAAAAACTGTCAGTGTCAGTTTCGGAATGACAAACGCACGCCATTACGGCAGATTATTATCAGTTCCATATTGCTTTCATGGCAAAAACTATCAACTTGACAGCTGTCATGTACCTCCAGTACAAATTTGGGCTGAGTTGTATGGGCTTTTGACCTGCTTTATGACTGAAATAAATGCACTAGGGGTTGTTAGGTAGGTAAATGAGCAGCTAATGTTGAAAGGTGGACAATGGACAGATGAACTGATGAATATTATTACCAGATGGTTTTTATTATAACAATGGTTCATCTCAATTTAATCATTTTATGTCTCAATGAAAGCTTTTGTTAATGAAAGTAATTTTATGATATGTCGGTGAATTTCCCTGCAGAGTATCTAAATAATTAGAATCGAGGACTAGGAGCACATGTTTTAAAGGATCTGAAGCTACAGAAGTGGTAGTCAGTCGGGGACCTGCTGAGTGTATGTTGTCGAGCCGGGACGCGTTGTACGGTTCTCGTGTATTCCATACCAACACATCTGAACATTCCGTGTGTCGGAGAAAGACGTGGAAGCCGTCTGCACCCAGCAACACTACCGGCTTGCTGTGCTCGCCGAAAACTGACAACAAAAAGTGATGGCTATTTACTCAATCATTTTGTTCAACAGATTGTGTAGGCTATAACATTAAAGCCAAAGAGCATTTGGTTAACTTGCTAAAGCCACAGTAGGTATTTGTAAAACTGCTACATATAGTAGAGCTATATAGATAGGTACCTAACTACTTTTGTCTATCAAACTCCTTGGTTATAAATAATCTATATTTCTTTCTTTCTTTCTAATAAGATTGTGTAGGTAACTTCTTCTTAGGGAGGTGTTAATAATCTTATCTTATAAAGGACATGGCTAAATGACTGCCCCAGACATGTAAGAAAGTCACACTAGCTCGTAACATTCAAATATTATAGAACTTTCGAGAACTGATCAAGTAATTAAAAGATTTTAACTTGATTTGATTGATGAAGTTTGTAGTTTTGTACCTATTGACGTAGAATTTTACGATTTGTTCAATGTTTATACATTGATTAGGCAGTCGCCCTAACGCAATTTAGCCATGTCATTTCTTACCTTTTATCACAGAATAAAATACTTATTTGTATGTAATTATATCCGTAACATTATTTGGAATCAATAAATGTTATTATCACTACATATTATAAAACAAAGTCCTCCGTCGCGTCTGTCTGTCCCTATGTATGCTTAGATCTTTAAAACTACGTAACGGATTTTGATGCGGTTTTTTTTAATAGATAGTGTGATTCTTAAGGAAAGTTTATATGTATAATAACATACCACGCGGGCGAAGCCGCTGGCGGGGAGCTAGTTATTATTATAATCTACATTAGTACGGCATGTAGTCTCCCTAAATCTCTATTCACCTGTCAATGGAGCCAGGGAATCTCTTCTCCGTAGAGCAGTGGTGTCTAGTTCAATGATACCAGGATAGTGCAGTCTGACAACAACCAGGACGGTGTGCGTCAGCCGCTTGACCAGCGTGACTTGAAGACCCGTGGCAGGAGCACATGCCACCACTGACCAGCCGGTTCCAGACGAGACTTCGTGCACGAGGATTGCCCCACGCGACGCGTCAGATGCATATCTATAGTCATATTAAATTATTAATTAGTGTATGAGTAAGTAGGTACCTAATTAGTTTTAGAACCTCTGTGCTTATGCAATTTCTTTAAACAAATGTATTAAAAAAAACTTTGTAATTCCTAAGTACTTATGAAATACAATTTTTATTACATCAATGTTGTTGATAAATGTTTAACATTCTTTGTTGGCTATTTCTTTTAAAGTAACAAATGGCAAACAAAAACTTATGAAACATCTACAGTTTCGCTCTAATATTATATTTCCTACTTAAGTTAGGTAAATAATTGTAGACTACCTACTTTTATACAAAATGCTTAGATTAATAACAAAATGTATAAGTTAATGATGTTAATTGCAAACTTACAAAACCTTGTTTTATATTAACTGATTAGGTACTTAGTGTATCTAATAAGTTACCACTAGCCACGACGTAGTATTGAATTTTTTTGTAGGTAATTAAAAACAAAACAAGGTAGGTACCTACGTATATATATCATAATTATATATTATGTTTATAGCTGTTGTCCGCGGTTTCACTCGCTCCGTAATAGAGTTTACAAAAAACATAACATACCATCACACTTATATTTCCCGAAGGGGTAGGCATAGGCGTACAAATGTCGGTACACCTATATTTCGCCGGTATGTTTAGGTCCCATGCAAAGTACTTGTTGGTGCCATGTAATAGGGGGCGAGCCTATTGCTATCAACCGGGCACAAATCCAGAGTCCGTGCTGCTACTGGGAATTACACAGAAAACCCAACAACACTTTGCTCGACCCGGGGATCGAACCTAGGACCTCTAGCATAGCAGTCGCGTTTGGGACCACTAGACCAACGAGGCAGTCAATAGAGAGAGAGAGCAATAGGATTTACATACACAATTTATAATTTTGTCTGAAACCCTAGGTTTGAAAAATTTCAATATTTGTTTCCAAAATAAAAGTAATCTAAGTTACTCCCAATGACATCAGCTATCTGCCACTGAAAGTCGGTTTAGCCGTTTTGGAGTTACAGAACAGATCTAGACACACACACAAACTTTTTTCTTTTGTTATTAAACCTATATTATAAATTTTGTAAAAAGATCTTATTTTGACATTATAAATAGACAGTTCATCAAAATCGGACCTGGCGTTTCGGAATAAACAGAGACATATTTTCTTTTCTTATAAGTGCTCTATTAGTAAAATTTAGGATTTAGTAAAAAGCTGTTATTTTGACATTATAAATAGATAGTTCATCAAAATCGGTCCTGGCGTTTCGGAATAAACAGAGACATATTTTCTTTTCTTATAAGTGCTCTATTAGTAAAATTTAGGATTTAGTAAAAAGCTGTTATTTTGACATTATAAATAGACAGTTTATCAAAATCGGTCCTGGCGTTTGGCAACTGTGGCTGTAATAAAAAAACCGGTGAAGTGCGTTAAAAATGGACGACGGAGGCTTAGTAAAGGGTCCCGTTGGCACCCTACTGCTACGGAACCCTAAAATCTCACTCGACCAGATAAAATAGATTGGATGATAGGATTATACTAGGTAGATGTTTAAGATAAGTACCTATTAGTTCTACTTCAGTTAGTAATAATAAATAGGTACCTATGTTAAAAATATCCAGTAGGTAACAGGTACCTATCCAGATCCAGATATTTTAAATCATGATCCAGATATTTTAAAGTTAACCAGGTACCTATCATTTAATAAAAAACATGAAGGAATTAAAAAACTCTTACTTACATGAAAGTCTTGCCTCCGAAGCCGTATTCGACGACGATATTTTGCAGCACGGAGTTTGTTTCCAACAGGGAAGAGATATCGATGCGTTTGATCAATTTCCCTAACAGTAGGTTGATGGCAACAACTTTCGGTGGGCACGTGCATCGTGGATTACTGAGCGTATCGATTATACCGGTATCCAACACCCATAGCTTTCCCTGTAAAATTTATTATTTCGGTAAGTACCTAATACCTAATAGAAAATAATTAACAAAGATCCCGGTGCTCTAGTTTAGTCAGGAAATCAGAAAGTGACCTACCTGGGCATATTTATAGGCGTAGAAAGAATTGGCCTAATCTTATTTGGCGTAGGTATTATGCATGAGTGACCCAAACATCACAAACTTACACTCATAATCATAAGTGGTGTGAGTGTATGCGGGTATATTATATGTATACCTACCTACAATTTTTAAGCGTTTTGGCAACACAGGAATGTAAGTGTAAGAACACTTAACGGCGTTCTGTTGTAGCCACAATGATAAATTCATCACGCTCGGCAACTCACCGTAGTTACCTAGTTAAGTATTAAATATAACAACCGTAAGAATACATATATATCTACAGTAAAATACAGATAGCTGAGTATACTGCGAGCCAGTGGTAATAGGTACCTATTACATTGTTTGATTGGTGGCAACATTTGTTGTGGTTTCGACCCTAATTTTAGGGATTGTTCCACAGCTTACTGATAATTACTTGGCAGATAATTTCATGCATATAATTATGTTGTTTCAGTTTTGAATTCATCCGGCGGGTAGCAGCTATAAAAAAGCGGTAAAAAAGAATTTAGGTTTATAGACAGTATCAATAAGAGTAGAGCTCGCCTACGCTCTAGGTACCAAATTCATAGCCTTTGATTCAGATTGCAGAATAATAGATGAATTAATTATGTATGGAAACCTCTAATTCCAATTCAAAATTCAAATTCAAATACAAATCTTTTCCACGTTTATAGAGGAAAAGTTGAAGTCAAGTGTCCATATAGGATAATATGGTAAGAAGCAATCGATAACCTATTACGGGCGGAACGTGGTGCATTACGAAGTACCTGCCTACCTAGATGTGTCTAATAGTGTCTATGTTTAATATACCTATGGGTTTGCATAAACGTCAACAGAATAATTATTTAGGTAAGTAATGACTAGTTGACTATAATAATCTTAGATAATAATGCCATTTGGTGATTTGGTCGCTGAGATTGATTAATAACTGGTAGCGGAATTCCGCTCTACAACTCCGCTTGTGTTTTATTTATCGGACATTCGGAACGAGATTTCTTTACATTTTAGTTCCCAGGCGGTACTTTAAATTTCATATCCGTGTCATTACGATAAACTCGAAAAGAGAACGATGTGACTTTTATACACAGAAAAACCGCAGCGTCGCTCGGGTCAAAGTTATCACGTTTTTGCAATGATATCATTAGTAACACAGCAGTTTAATACATACATCGCAGCACGCATGTTCCTATTCCCCGAAGGGTTAGGGCAGAGGTGTACGTACCAATGTACACCCACATTTCGTCAGTATCTTTAGGTCCCATGTAATAGGGGTGTAATACTTGCCTATTGCCATCAATTGGGCACAAATCCAGATTACATACACACACAGCAAAATACATATCTACATTCAACTCATAAAACATCTCTTTTTGCGCTAGGGATTAAAATATCCGCAATTTGTAAATATTGCAAACATTATACTCTGCAAAGAAGAACTCTGCACGTTACATTACATACATAGGTATATCTACTCATAATTTATGTCCCAATATTCCAACATGACTTTTAAGAACCACTGAATAATGTGTGTTTCAAGCGTGTGTCACTTTACTTATAGTGCTACAATTTTATGGCTACAACTTGAGCAATTAGGTACCTACTTACAAGATGGTCTAGATAGAAGTCCACTGCATTCTGTATTGCGTTGCAGTCGCTAAGTTTGTGATCGCGTAACTCTGGGTAAGGTTGTAACTCCACGCCGTGTTCCCCGTGAATTAATAACCAAATTGTTGCCAAAACACCTTGCTTTATTCTGTAACACGAACAAACAATAATTAAATGGTTAGGTGCCTACATTAAATTGTATTCAGCCTATTTAAAATCTATTTACATAGCCTAACAGGATCACAAAAGTAACGGTTGCTGTTGCAGCAGCAATATTTTGTGTGTGACGATTATTGGCAAAGAATTGGTTTGCATTATTGTGTTATATCCATTGACATTTAAAAAAATATTATAAATTGCTTTAGATAGTTGCTGTCGTAAAAAAAAATATTGTGTGGGTAATGATGGTACCTAATTAAGCATTTATTTTCGGCAGTTTTGCTGTGCCTAATAGTCATGAAACATTAGGTACCTAACCTATTTGGTAGGTACTTCAATAACCTTTTTACATTCGGCTGGTATAGTCACAAAATGTAACAGCGGTAACCATCAGCGATTGCTGAAATTAGAACAAATAATTAGGTACTTTTTTCAGTTGGGTACTTTTTATTTGTACTTAATAACAGCTTTGCCATAACCATTGATTGATTGTACCTATATTACTAGCGGCCTAAACTATAGGTGCATCTGTATTAAAATTAAAAAGCCTGAATTAAACTTAAAAAAGGATAAACCTGCAATAAGTACTTAAATACATTGATGAAGAACACAGTCATTAGAAGAAGGTGATAGGTAGGTGATAGGTGATGCAATTAAATAAATAAATAAAATAAATTGCTAACCAAAACTCAACCTACCTTGGTGTGATGACGTAAATATTGTCTTGATACGGAAAAGCTTTCACAGCTATTACATTTTCTTTCACATATCCACTTGTCATCCACAAATCAGCTCCGTATTCACATTTTAGGTGCAATGGTCCACCGTTCCAAGCTAAGTTCTTCATGTAACCATTAATAAGCGCTACATGCCAAAAATTGAATAAAATTAATATTAAAACTTTTGCAAAATTAAACAACATTTTGTTCTGTTTTGAAACGTTTCAAAATCAAGTGCATTCAATTATTCTTTGTTAGGAAGGCTCGTGACTCTTGTGAGTAACATATAATTCGGCAAAGTATTTAGTCAAGCACCTACTTGTATTGAAATTTAAAATGCTAACGTGGAAATAATTATTTCAAAGAAACCGAATTTTGCATTGTTATACTAATACTTATTATAAGAGTAGGTAATAAGTAATTTGATTATTGTCTTTTGTAGGTATTCATTTACATACATAGGATATTCAATAGGAGTAGATACAGCATTCAGTTTTTTCAACATGCTTGTGTTGTGTAGGCACTAGTTGCGACATTAAGATAAATGTAAATCGATAGGACCCAAATTCCGTTTCGCTCTAATTGTTTTTGCAGGAACATGAGCTAACTCTTCCGACACATAGGGCTGGGCTCATGTTTCCTGTTGCTCTCACAGTCTCCAATACCGTGTCATTATATCGAGCGAGGACAAAAAGCAGCAATTGTGCGTTGCCTGGGAACCAGGTACAAAGCTTGTGGTATTTATCGAGCAAGTACATATCCTATACCTAGCACGTCCACGAAAGCAGCGCCGGCACCTGTACCTAATAATAATTTTGTGCCATTACCTGTCTTCCAATATTACTTGATCGTTGTTTAATAACCCTATTGCTAACTAATTTGAGTGTTCATTTTTGCGTGAGATGGCTAATTTAAAATATCGGAAGGTTATTAATCGGCGGTGTATTTATTAGTGTATGTTGCTCGTCTTAATTACCTACATAATTATGTAGAATTGTTTTAATTGTGTACTCATTTAATTTTGCTTTTTTACCTAATCTAAAACAATTTGATTCCTGCGCGGAGCAAAGCCAAATAGTTACCTATATTAGGTTTAGGTGTATTTCAAGATGTGTAAGTAGTTCAAAGAATTGGGAACATTTAAAAACTTTAATCTCAATTTAGTTAATTAGGTACCTAGGAGATTAGTTACTTATGACTAACGAGAGGTAAATTTCTCGTACCTAACAATTAGATGTCTTTCTTAATTATTTTTTTAACACAATTTAGGAATTTATATGAGCAAATGTTTATTTTAAAATACCTATTAATGCTTATTAGGTACTATTAATTATTTTACGAAACAAAACTGAAAATAACTAAAAATCTAAAAACAAGCTCTGTGATGTTGGAAAATGTATTGCAGGCGGGACAAGCAAAGAAACAATTTTGTTTATGAACGAACAGCTTGTCCCGCCTGCAATACATTTTCCAACATCACAGAGCTTGTTTTTAGATTTTTAGTTAGTAGTTTTTACGCAGTCGGGTTTTTTGTTTCTTTTAATAATTTATTTCCTTTTTTTATTTCCTTCTCTTTAGTTTATAAATCATCATAGAATCACTAGATAGATCCTAAATGATGATTTAAAGTATAAATTGATACAACTCAAGATCATTTTCAAAATCAGTTTTATTTTTATTTTATTTTATTGGGGAAAACAAACAATTGTACATTTTGTCTTACATCTAAATACATACATGGAGGCATAGGTTAATGTACAATCCACAACGTTTCCACTGATTACTATTAAACTACTGTGTAGGCGAAATATTGACTTAATATAAGGTGTTAAATTTTTAGGGGTTTAGTGTTTTAGTCAGTTCTCTTTTAAATTCGTAATGAGTTAAGGCAAATATATCTATTTTAACAAAGTACGTATTATATATTTTGACTAATCTGTAGAGGGGCGCCCGTTCACCCGCATTTGTACGACTAGTGGTTGTAGCAAACAGCGGGTAAACGCGCGCCTCTCGTCTTATTACAGTCGGGCACAATATAACATATACTATTAACAATTTCAGAGCAATCAAACTTATTATGTATAAGTCCACGGAGCATCATGGCTTGGAGTAACAGACGCCTTGAGTTTAGACTTAGTAACTTAAATTTTTGTAAAGACTCCTGATATGAAAGACGAACCAAATGACATTTGTACTGCAGTGTTCTCAAAAACTTGCGCTGAACACCTTCTATTGCGTTATCATATTTTGCATAATAAGGATGCCATATTATGCAAGCGTATTCTACCTGTGGTCTGATTAAAGAATTAAAGAGATATAGATATGTGGTTGGGCGTTTGAAATCAGCTGAGGATCTTATGACCATGTTATACATTTGAAAAGCTTTTGCTGTTATTTTTTCGATATGTAAATTTAAGTGAAGTTTGGCATCAAAAAGTACACCAAGATCACATATTTCGGTTTCGTTAAGAAGGATTTCATTGCAGAGGGAGGACCTAAAGCTTATTTTATTTCTATTTTTAGTGAAGTTAACGTATTTACATTTGGAAATACTTAGTTTTAGTTTATTTTTGGCACAATAGTCAGACAGTCTATTTAAATCGTCTTGAAGAAGATAGCAATCGTCAACAGAAACAATTTTTCTAAAAATTTTTAGGTCATCGGCGTACAACAAAAATTTACTGTTTTGAAAGCAATTGCCAATGTCGTTGACGTAGATTATGAACAATAAAGGACCCAAAATAGATCCTTGAGGGACGCCAGAAGTTGCCGAAAACGTATTGGAGTGGTATCCGTTACTTACCACAGTTTGATTGCGATTGATAATATATGACTGAAACCAGCGGAGTAAGTTGCCTCTTATGCCGTTAAATGCAATTTTGTTTAATAATATTTTATGATCAACTCTATCAAAGGCCTTTTTGAAATCCGTATAGACAGTATCCGTTTGGGCTCTGATATCTATATTATTGAATAAGTAGGTAGTGAAAATCATTAAGTTGGTAACAGTAGATTTTTGCTTTACGAAGCCATGCTGCTCCGGAATTATATAATGTTTAAAGAATGGATATATCTCGTGATGAACAAGTTTTTCAAACACAAGTTCGCACATTAAGGCGTATAAAATCCGCCATATTGATTTTTTGAAAATTTCATGTACCCAGTGACAGTCGTGCCATCAAGACGAATCTAATGAGGTGTCATTTATCTAATTCGGTTGAGCCGTTGAGTAGTTACGACCGGACATAGGAACGGACATACATACATACATACATACATACATACATACGCGTCAAACACATAACCCTCCTCCTTCGGCAGTCGGGTAAAAAGAGCAAAAAGTAATATATTTTCACGCTTGTTTCTTTTCAGTTTTCCTTCGTCCAGCAAATAATGCGTTTTATCTACGACAGATCAAGACGCAGTAACTGTAAAATCAAGTCAGATTTAGTCATCTAGATATTAGCATCCACGTATAACCTACATTTTTCAAACGATACATATGCAAGGAATGCATGCAATAGAAAATAACAAATCTTATTTGTTGTTATATCTAGTGAACTTCCATAAACCTAACACGTTGGTTGTACGTAAGTAGGTACTAGACTACCAAATCACATGTCCTTGATCTTTCCTGATTAAAACTGCGTGATTGTCAAGCGTGATAGCAGCTATCACGATTACCAATCACGCACCTTTGTAATAAAATTATGCAGTGGGCAATGCCGAGTCACGGCCGATGTCTGGCCGAGTGCCACGCCTTCGGGATTGACCACTTTTACTTTTAAGGTGTTATCTTGTGTAGAGGGGCGAGTAAAATCGGTGCGAGTGCGAAGGTTCCCTTCCAGTATAGGTCGTAGGCGGCACACCGAGACACGCTTCGTCTCCCTGCGTAGCTCGCGAATTTGTGGTTGAACACGTGCTGCGATCAATCGCGCGCGAACCCGGCACCCGGCGCACCGCACCGTCACTCAGCATACAGGTACACAGTGCAGTGCTATAGCATCATAATTATTGTGCAGTGCTTTCATAACAAAATATATTTAAGTTTTTAAATAATTCCCGATAGGACGATATACACAAATTAATTTTAATAAATTCAGTTTTTTTTATAGCAAAAGTTTAATTCAAATTAGTACAATAAAATTGATCTGATAAGTAAGTACACTAACTGGGAATAATCATATGGGTATTTTCTATTGGTTCAGAAAATCCTTAGGGGTTTTTACACGGAAACCGCAGTACCTAGTAGGTTTGACGGATTTGTACCTACTGGTTTAAAACTTACCTACTTGACGCTGGATGCCATTTGGATACCTACCTACTATTAAATGACTCTATTTTTTATAAATAAATAGATATAGGTTTATTAGCGTGATCCTCCCAGTGCAGGAACAAATTGTTTTACTATTGTGTGTTAATTTATAGTACGGGTTTACGTTACTACACTATACAGTCTCTCTACTTAGTGCGTTGAGTTAGTCTAAATAATATCTGTTTCTATTTATTAGTTTTAGTTTATTCAATACTACAGGTCCAAGAAGAAGGTATAAGAAGTTGGTTTGAGGAGTTAAACCGCCTTAAAAAAAACTGTTTTTATCGGTGTGTTCTTTTGCTACACAAATAGAATACCAAGTAATAGTTTATTTAACTACTTCCATTAATTTCGCTTTTACTTTTTTTAACATCATCACATAACCCGTGGGAGAATTTGTATTTTTTTTAATATTAGAGAGGCGTTTGACCCCTATCTCACAAGATAAGATTAACTCAATGTTATAGGCCTATATACTTTAGTTTTAGTTACGGGCGTTTAATAGCAATTTAAAGTATTTAAACAATTATAAATAAAACTTCCAAATAAAACCGCACAAAGCTATCGAAATAATTGCCTAAACCCTGAGCTATGCATATTATTGTAGATATGTAAAGCCTTCAGAAACACCCGTGCGTATAATAGGTAAATGTCGTAATTGAGTTTAGGCAATACCTATAATAATCCGAGGTAAACAATAGTTCATTGTGTGATAAATTGGCCGGTGTATATTTACAAACACAGAGACAATGAGTGGACGTCCAACAAGCGGAGGAAGTTGTTGTAGGCAGCTGACTGAGTTATCTTATACCTTAATTGAACAATTTAATTATTAACTTACGTGAATATAGGTAGGTCTGCAAGGTAATCTAAAATCTAGTTATTGATATAAAATATTAATGTATCATGTAAATAAGGTACAGACTGAAAATGCGGCATGGAGAAGTTTTGCCTATTATAAAATATTCTAAGTTTCTTATATAATCTTTGAATGTAGGTCCTGTCATAAAGATACCTATGTCAGTAATAGCATAGAATAGCAACGGTTGCAACGAAAGCGCAAGGAATATTTTCATCCCCCAACCCAATACCTAACTAGGTGCAATTCTCAAACTGATTGCACCTAGTTCAAAGTGATTGTACCTAGTTTCTAAAAAAAATATCCCTAATTTATTTTTTAAATGCTGCGTTTCAAATATGATTTAAAACGGTGGATGTATTTTCTCTTTAATAGTTTTGTGTTGTCTATTTATTCAGTTGTTCCATATCGCACAGCATCAGTTGCGGGCCTGCATGTCATTACGCTAAAGTTACCCAATTGTAATCGCTCGCTTGTCACCGTTCCAGTTCATCAGGCTTATAAACATTGTAATCTACACACACCGTGATGACAAACTTGCCTATACAAGACGGTACCTACGATATCAACTATACTAAACTTCTTTCACTAATTACATGTTTGGTAGTTGTAGGTGGTAGCTTATAATATTGAATTCCAAGAGTGACGGTAAGGCGTAAGTTATGATTTTCTCGTTAATGTAAAACAATATGGATATTAGCTTAATGTTCATATTTGTACCTAGGTATACCTACGTGTTAGTCACATGATCGTGTCTATGTGTCCAAATATTTACAAAATGCATGTTCCCATACAAGTCGCCCATTGTTCGGAGCTAAGTGGGTAAATATTACACACGGTGTGAATAGATTCTGAGCCATGATGTGTATTGACTCTGTGTACCTTGGGGACCAAAAAAGTGTGCTCTATGAACATTAGTAGTATGTACCACTACCACATTACTGCGATGTAGAACAATGATTTCACAAATCTGATTACTTAGTATATTTAACAGATCCAACGGAACATGTTTACTTACTATTTTGTTTATTGGATAGGGTATCAGTTTAGCAGAAATAAGTATTTTTTTTATCTAATAACCACTTACCGACTACAACCAATACCTAATGGGTAAACACTAAACAATATCTTGATCTGAACCTGCTAACGGATGAATATTACGTAATACTGAAATAATAAACACATAGACTGTTATTACAACACGTAATTGTTGATATTAATTATATTATTATGAATCCCCGGTTTCTCTCAGAGTTTAGATAGTTTTACCCCAAAACTTCACTGTGACTGACGTGTTTTTATTTTGTGATCAGTAAGTAAGTAAAAATGCTTTAACGCTTTGTTTAGTAAATTGATGTGTTCGGTTGGGTAAACCCAAGCAAAGGCTAAAATGTAGTTTACTTTTTTATATTTGTTGCAACATTCTCCTGATTTCTAAAAATATTGTATACTAACATGATTCTCCTGTTTCGGAAATTAATTTAAAGGAATACCTCAATCAAAGTGTGTTAATAACGTATGATCGTGCCACATGTGTCGTGCCATGTAGCAACAGCAATCAGTTGGCTTTGAGGATCGCAAAAGTATATGAGCGACAAGCCCTGTCCATCATCCATCCATCCATACGTACAATGTACATCGTTTGTTGCCATAAATACTAACTCTAGTAAAAACTCTACTAAACTATTGTATTCTACCAAAATTGTGTGTGACTTGAAAACTGACAATTTTTATAACTGACAATTGACAATGATTTATAGTTTTTTTTTTATGATTTATAATAGAAACCAAACCTGTTTCACATCACACCATTCATGAAAATATTAAAATATTAAACAAATTTCACACTGCTTCAATATATATGTATATAAGTAAGTACAAGTGAAGTGAACAATGTATCCTTGGAACCATTTGCAAAAGCGTGCGGCGGCGTTCGATCGCATAATTATCTTAACTTGGACAATAGATCGTTCCAAGCCGGTTAAGGTATTTCAGAAAATTAATTAGTCCATTATACTGTCGAGAAACCAAACTAAATGTACAGAATAATTATACTTACTAGAAAACCTAAAGAGAAATAAGTAGGAAAATCTACTTCCCAACCATGTTGGGGTCGGCTTCCAGTATAACCACAAGCGGCTGATTATCAGTCTTTAAACTGTGACTGTGACTGCCATCAGACCTCCGCATCTCAATTTCTGGGCAGTACCTGCTGGTTTTCGAAACATAGACTGGTTGTCAGGCTTTTTGGGCTTCTGACTACTATGTAGGTACTAATGATTTGTCATAGTATTTGTATGACGACCGGGACCGACGCGGCTTTACGTGCTCGCCGAGGCCCGGAGTAGTCTCGGTGTGTTACGAATGGTCACCCATCCAAAGACCGCGGCAAGCGCTGGTTATCCTTGCAGATCGGTTGATCACCGTAGTTATAATTTAGCCACGAGTCCCTCCCAGAACTTCTTAAGTCAGTTCCTAGGTTCAGCACAATCGGTTCACAGGTGAAAATTTGAAAATTCAGTAGATAAAAACCAATCAACCCCTATTTTTATATCCTCAGGGATGGTCTTTCAAATTAATGGGATCACTATCATGTCAAACAAGAAAATATTTTCAAAATTGTTCAACAATTGCCGGAGATATCGGTGTACACAGAACCTCTATGTAACTGTATGTATGTTTCTATACATAGAAAAAAACATACTATATACAGCCGAACACAGAACCTCCTCCAGTTTTTCGTCATTTAAAAATAGCAACATAAGTTGTTTTAAAGAACAGAATCTCTTTCATAAATACTTAAACAAGGATTTTTAATTAGATGTGAAAACCACTTTAAAATGAGGGTAACTTCCGGAATATTGTTTTTTTTTATTTAGAACATGAGATATTTAATGTGGTAACTATTTGGGAACCACAGCGAATATATAACGAATTTTTTAGCGGTCCCGCCATGAGTAAGCCTTTTCCTCTGTCGTCAGTTTATCGTCACGTATTGGGACTCCCTATAATATATAATAGGCTTAAGGAATTATATACAAGGTTATTTAAAAAGTTTATGAAAATCCGAAAGTAAAATTTCATGATAGCGAACATAGGGAACTGCGAAAGAAATATCTTTCCCTAAAAAAATCTATTTATTTGTTCATCTGTTGGTAAATCTCTTTCGGATCGATATCATACATATGTATGATATGTATATTATGTAGAGAACAACACGCGTTAAACATGTATTAGGTAACGTGATTTGTACAAAAATCATAATAAATTAAATCATAACTTTTCTACAACCAGCTTATATAACTATGATTAGCTTTTATTTGTTTATACCTATGCGTTACAAATACCTATTTACATGTTAGTGTCTGACACTTACGCAATGCGCATAATATAGATGTTCTCGTACTTTCTAAGAATTACCTATAAAGGACAATGGGAAGAAACGTCCCCACCCTCCAACAGATTTCAAACAAGTCTCATGTGAAAGGTCTTAGTGGATAGATATTTTTTTACTATGACGACAATCCCCAAATATATGGGGTTTGGCCGGTATTGGGATTTTTAAATATTCTAAGTATGTATTAAAACAATCGTCACCATGATCAAACAGAATTCAAACCAATCTCATGTGAAAGGTCTCAGTGGATAGAGAATTTTTTGTTATTGCGACTATCTCCAAAAGAGTAAGGTTTGGCCGGTATTGGGATTTTTAAATATTTAAATTGTGGATTAGAACATTCGTTACCACTAACCAACAGGATTCAAACCAATCTCATGTGAAAGGTCTCAGTGGATAGAGAATTTCTTGCTATGACGACTATCCCCAAATGCGTAGGGTTTGGCCGGTATTGGGATATTTAAATATTTTAAGTGTGGATTAGAACAGTCGTCACCACTAACCCACAGAATTCAAACCAATCTCATGTGAAAGGTCTCAGTGAATAGAGATTTTTTTGCTATGACGACAATCCCTAAATGCGTAGGTTTTGGCCGGTATTGGGATATTTAAATATTTTAAGTGTAGATTAGAGAACATTCATTACCACAAACCAACAGAATTCAAACCAATCTCATGTGAAAGGTCTCAGTGAATAGAGATTTTTTTGCTATGACGACTATCCCCAAATGAGTAGGGTTTGGCCGGTATTGGGATTTTTAAATATTTTAAGTGTGGATTAGAACATTCGTTACCACTAACCAATAGAATTCAAACCAATCTCATGTGAAAGGTCTTGGTAGATATAGATTTTTTTGCTTTGACGCCAATTTCTAAATATGTGGGCCATGTGGGGTATTACCTAGTACTGGGATCTGTGAAGTGTGTCTACAAAGAATTAAGTTAGGTTAAGGTTAGGTTAGATTAGTTAGGTTCGCGGAAGAATGCGTTGTTCCCGTAGCCCCCGACGCAAGAGCGAGTGGGAACACCAGGGTTGGTTAGTTAGTCAGTAGGAGTCTGACAGACCCATGAGGATTTCCAACCTCGAAAAAAAAAGATTAGTTAGGTTATGTTTCGTGGAGGGTTAAAACGTCGTTCCTGTAACCCTAGCAAAGCATCGCCTTTCACGGGAGGATTTTTACACGCTCAGAAAAAGTTAGGTTAGTTTAGGCAGGGGTATACCTTATTCTTATGTACCTACCAACATTTTGGCGATATGTTTAAGGCCACATATAACAGTGGGTGAGCCTGTCTTCTGCCTTTAGACGGCAAGAAAACCAAGCTCCAAGTTGTTCTTTTCAATTTTATGGAAAAACTCCAATAAAAAAATTCTCGACCTGGGAGTTGAACCCAGGACCTCTTCACGCTCAGCCGTATTTCCAACCAATAGAAATAGGCTAATTAAGCAGACAACAACATAAATATGTTACCAACAGAAATAAGAAAAATCATAGTAACAAAATATTTTTTTTTGTAATCTATGACCAATTTTTTGTACAAGTTCTATTCTTATTTATCTGCAGAATACGATAGTAATATGCATTTGTTTTTTTTATAAGAGAATAATTGATATTTGTACAAAATTATCCCCAGTTTGTAGAGCTGTTATTGCGTTTTTTTTTAAAACCCCATCGATTTCGTTTTAAAAACGTTTAATTTCTCTTTGTGTGGCTCCTAATGATCATATTAAAAGGCATCCCATGTCTGTTGGTGGGTGGGGACGGTGTCCATACAAAATCCCCCATCGTCCTTTGCTTAAATCCAAAAGTTTTGAAGTGAAGTGATTAAATCCAGACGAAGTAACTTGTGACCATAGATGTTGTTCGAAGTGTCGGGAATTTTATATTTATTAATGACGATGATTGCTCCACCGACAAGAGCTGAGCTCTTAAAAAGAAGAGAAGAATTATGATATTTATAATTATTATGTTATTTATTAAAACAATGCTATAAAAGCCGCAAAGAGATAGTATTACCTATTTCAATAATACGTACCTACCTATTTATTTAAAACTCCAAATCGACAATAGTACCTACAATAGCAAAGGTAATGTTATTTTATGTAATGTCGGTAATACTTATATCTAGGAAACATACTACTAAGTAATTACTTCGTGATGCGGATCTTCACGCATTCGTTTCTAGGGTTAGCACCTGTTTCTTATAAAAGGGTTCTGATTTTTAGGTTCCAAACTACTTATGTGACTTGGGTACTTCTTCTAATCTCGCAACGGTGGTGCTTTATATAATAAATAATATTCATGTTATATAAAAATGTAACGCTAACTCATTCGCGGAAAAGAAGTAGTTCATAAATAGGTAAAACGAGCACAATAAATCTTACAAGCCGTTTTTATGTAGGTAACACAGTCGAGCGCATAAATAACTATATATTGTTTCACGTGGTACAGTTGTAGTAAACACAACCCTAGTGAAAGTGGTTTGTTGTGGTTCCAAAGTGTCGGAACGCGTCATCGGCTCGTACACATTTTGTTACTGGTTTGCCGCGCATATCGTTTAACTGTTACTCACTTTCCGTCTTAACGTTGCAGCTTATTGTATCCGCGATATAGTCAAGATTTCATTCCAGAAATTACGGATTTCATACCAATTATACAAATGTGTTGTGTTTGTATGTGAAGTGTGTAGGTAGTGTAGGTACTTCTTCCGGAAGGAAACAGAATGTAGATGCTATCCAAAACACCGCAGAAAACTAGTAAATACATAACTAGTTTGTCTTATTTACTTTAGAGGTTCCCACATGACTTACATGTAAGTGCACTATATATTATCAGATTATTTATTATCCAAGCAGATTTGCCACGGCACAGTGATCTCTTGTGATTTTAATAAGCTTATCTTTTAAGCTTAATTTAGGTCAAAAAAAGATTGATTGCAGCCGTTTATGGCCACTATCGTTGCGTCATGTTGCAAGTTCGATTCCCATATGTCAAGTCTGGTTGGTTATAGGTACTTTTTATATTTTTTATTTTATTTGGTTACAGGTATTGTTTATTATATTTAGGCGGATGTTTAAAAAATAATTTCATACAAACAATAGCAAACCCGTTACCTCTTTTAAAGGGGGTTTATTTTTCCACACAGATGAGTGTGGTAAAATTTACTGATCAATACAAGATGAGGTGAATCAGCTCGACACAAAAAAGTTTCAATATCAATGTCAGCTACCTTGCATTTTGAATACATGTCACCTCTACGTGCTACGTTCACCGAGAACATTTTAGTTTTACAACTCTCTGTTGCGCTTGTATCATGTAATATATTTTCTCCTCATTGTATTCGTTTAATGGAAAGTTTTAAACTAACATAGTAACGGTCTTAGTTAAAAAAAACTGACACACATAAAAATTTAATTTATTTTAAGAAGCGATTGTACACTAACTAAATTAAAAGTATGTTAAGTAATAGACAACTCGTCACCTTGTAAGGTGAAACCATCGTGAAGATGCCTCCTTATATGCTACTCACACATTACCTTAAAACTTAATTACCTACTTAAGTATTCACTTCCGATGGCAACATCTGAGTAGTACATTTAATCACGCCAATTACTGTCGAAATCATGCATGACAATACCGAAGCCGATATGATGCGGTAACTCGTAGTATCGTTTAAATAGAAACAATTGTAGCGTGCGCCGAACACTATAACTAACCGTGTGTCGGACAGCCGCCAATTAACGTCGGAGTTTCACTCATTTTAATTTGACTAAATACCTGTGCGTATGTATGACTAATGTTATCTGTCTGCTAATTTAAACACACGTTCTAAGAAATATTATAGCAATTAAAACTAATTAAGTAGGTGTAAACTTTATATAAATAATTCTTTATATTATATTGAGATGATATTCATTAATTATCGAAATTTTTATTCCATGAATCGATAAGTAGTTTTGTTTCAATGTCCCAAAATTATGCTTGTTGTCTCGATACGGGTGAAGTAATTTTCAATTCAAGTTCGGTTTCACTTACACACGGCCTCGTTCACGTTATTTTCCCCGTTGGTTGGATTGTCCACCGTAAGCGTATACACTACGAGCATAATATAAATATTAAAACAATGCATGTTCGAAATATGAATGTGAAAATGTAAAACCTGCTTAGTATTGAGTAATAGACGAAATTATAGGAAAGTTGTGAAAAAAAATGTTTATGTAGGTGCGTAACGATGAAACTTCAAACACGTACGTTTATCTATACTAATACTTACAATAAAGAGGAAAGATTGAATTATTTGTTTGCATTGAATATAGGTCTTAAATTAGTGGACCGATTTGAAAAATTCTTTCACCATTAGAAAGCTATATCTTTACTTAGTAACATAGGCTATAATTTATAAGAAATAACCAGAGCACGCTGGCGAAGACGCTGGTGGAGAGCTATTAGTTTATATATATGTTGTATTCAATTACTTTGTTTGTTTCATGAGCGCACATAGTTTTCTTTTACAACTGTCGGTGCGAAAAAGTTTTTTAGTAATAAACTAACTAAATATTATTTTAAAACTAGTATTATTATAAATCACAGCTACAGCTAACAGCTAGTATTATTATAAATCAAGCATCAATTATCTGTATTGCTCAATAGGTAGGTACAAGGTTGACGTTATGCGTTTTGACATTAGTATACTTTTGCCTGATTTGATAATTATATTTCAATATATAGGTATTTACAGTTCTCTATTATTTATTCCAAGGCCATATCATCATCACCATCCTCCTGCCCTTATCCCTATTCACTTGGGGTCGGCGCAGTATGTCTTTTTCTTCCATACATCTCTATTAGCCGTCATCTCATCATTCACTTCCTTTGTGATCATATCACCTTCGTTATAGTTATAAACTTTTTAGAACGTAAGACTTCCTTCTGTTAGGTTATCATCCTTACTTTCTTACTAATATTATAAATGCGAAAGTAACTCTGTCTGTCTGTCTGTCTGTCGCGCTTTCACGCCAAAACTACTGAACTGATTTAGATGAAATTTGCTACACAGATAGTCTAGAGCCCGAGAAAGGACATAGGCTACTTATTAATGCGAAAAAAGGCTGTAAAGGTTGAAATAGGGGAAGCAAGTTATGTGAAACACCCAGACCACGCTGGCAAAGCCACTAAGCTAGGAAAGCTAGGAATAATAATTATAATTTGAGCATAAACCAAGTGCACCTCACACACAACGCCCTTTTAGTGTTTCGACATTTTTCGGCTAACGTAGGTTCCTAATTTTTTTTTTTTTTACTATCCCACTTTGTCCCACTGCTGGGCAAAGGCCTCCCTTCCCTCCTTCCATGCCGCTCTATCTGTTGCCCTAAAGATCCAGTCTCTTTCGTGGGAGTCGAGTTCGTCACGAGGAGGGGAGGTTCCTAATACCTATAGCTATTTAAAGCTGTCGTTCTTGTCCTTCCATTTCGAATACAATTACAGGTAAATGCGGGCCACACCACTCAGTATTATTATGGCTCAGGTCGACTCTTAATGACTGTATTTATGCTAGTTCACTGGTTGCCTTGCTATTCAGATTGAAGTCAGTTTAATGTAAGGTGCAGGGTGGAATAACTCTCAATAGAATAGGTAGTTTATTTGATTATTTTCAAGACTGATGAATACCTATAGATTACCAATAATTTTTATCACTGCACTAAGCCCGCCATGATTGTTAGCGCTGTCAAGTCTAAGTATGTATATCATGCGCGCAATAAACTTCCTTAATAATATACCTAAGTACTTGTTTTTGTTCTCTTATTCTAGTTTGAATTAAAGTGGTTTTACAAGTAGAGGTATACACTTAGTACAAATAGTAGATCAACTTACTACCTATAAGAATCACGATTTACGTTCATTGTCCATTTGAAAATTGCTGTCAATGCTTCTAGCTGCTACGTCTTACAAACAAAAATGGTTCACTATGACCATAATTACTGCGAAAGTTATACTTACTTAATTTGGTTATAAAAGGAAACATAAATAATTGTAATTTTGGTAACAGCCTAAGCATTTTAAAATGGTTATTTCGTTTTTACAAGGTAAACGTTATCTACATTTATATCCTAATTACTCGTATTTTGATATTACCAGGAAAATTATATTTCCTCCACCTAATTACATAAGACCGACAATCAACTTTTTATTTTATTGGGCAAAGACTTTTAGTTTAGTTACAACCACTTCCCTAAGAAGTCGGTGAACGCACTTTAACCTTGGTGTCACATTTGAATAAATCCGGCACGTGTATGGGCACGCCGCGCGCACTGCTTGATGCTAATTACATTACATAGAAATTGTTTCTATTGATTATTTTTTGCTAAAGACTGGTAAATTCTTTTCTTAGTAAAATGATGGGCACCACTAGAAGCAGTATTGATACTTTGTGATAGTGGCATTCACAACATTCGTGCATAATAATTATTAATAGTTTAATCTTAATTTTTAATTATTAATTGACGCAGTCTGTGGTCTAGTGGTTCGAGTAGCGGACTGCTGATCACGAGGTCGTGGGTTCGATTCCCACAGGACACAAACATTTATTGGGAGGAATTTAAGTGTTTGTGTTTGTCTGGGTGTTTCCTATTTATTATAAGTATGTATTTACAAAAAAAAAGTAAATAAGTATTATATCCATTGTCTAGTACCCATAGTACAAGCTCTGCTTAGTTTGGGACTAGATGGTGCTGTGTAAAAAATGTCCCAGGATATTTATTTATTATTATTTATTATTCTTACCTTAGAGAATAATAATCCTATTTTACACAGTTTTTCATGTAACTTTGGCTCATTGTTTTCCCACCAATCCGTATGTTATGCGTAGTATACGAGTAGTATGAGCTGGAGAGAAAGGAAGGATTACTTTTTAGTGCTGGTTGGCATTATACTTCACATAACTTCATAAGCTTTCGAATCCTAGGTAATTATCAAGTGTAAAAATATTAAAATTCTTTAACTTATAAGGTTTTGAAAATTAAGAGGTGAAAAAGTTCTTAAAATAAGTAAGTTCTTAGTAAATCACGCCTTCAATTTGAACTCGGACGGCTGTGCATAAATAAGCCAGACAATCTTAAGGAGTTGACGAAACTCATTTTAATTATTAGTCGTATGACTAAATCCTGGTTTGATGTGGTGAAGACTAAATTATTAATTTAGAAAGTTAACATATAAAGCCCTAATAACATAAAGGCCTTTATATAATAAGTTCGTAAACAACCTTAAACAAGTAGATTCCTAAAGAACATAAATTGCAACTGACTATTGTTTAAGAAGACGTCAACACTACAATATATTATTTCCTTTGAAACCCACTTACCTACTGGTTGACATTTGGAGTGGTTTGCTGACATGAAAATTGCACTTAATTTGATCTACTGGCTTATTCTAAAGTTTATAACTACATAATACAATAGACTACGCAACAACAAACGACGAAGGCAGTGATTTCCGTAGAACAACTGTTTTTAGTTTTCCTTATAAAAATGAGAAAAATTAATACTTTTAAGATCACCGTCTGTCTGTCACGGCCGTTAAACATTTCACCGAATCGAACTGTTAAATGCTACATAGTAAAACCTATGATTAATTACTGACATTTGGATACGGAACCGGATCAATGTTATATTTTATATAGGGCTACCTATCAAATTAATATGACGTATCGTCGGCATTTAAAGGCTTCGCTCGAGCTCAACACGCTCCGTCGCGCGTCTCAAGCTGTCTAAGTTTACGAAACTATATTTTGAACATTAATTCATTAAATTATTAAATTTAATTGTCATGTTCATGTCACTATAAGCAGTACAGTGTTGATTAATTTACGTGATCAGTAACTTGTGATTAATTAGGAACTATTTACGTTACATAATTATATTAGAAAAATATTGTGGCAGTGATAGTTGTAGAACTATGTAGTTTACACACAAGTTACGGTATTTATGATAATGAATCTAGCTGTTCTTATTTTTACAATCATGATTGTTTTGATATGCACATTATTACACACTCATAGTAATTTCTATTTATATAATCTTCACAAGAATAATAAATTCCATTTTATTGAAATTATTATCAGCTTATAATAAAATGAATATGTTCTATGGCTACGCCTCGTAGTCATGGCGTAGCCGCTGTGTAGCAGCTGCGTAGTTGCCGCGTAGGCGCGTCGTAGGCGCGTCGTAGGCTTCGCGTAGAGTGTAGACGCAACACATGGCGATTACGCCTATAGCTTCGCTTATCAATTAGGGATATTCAGATTGTAAAACTCTATTCAGCTTTGTAACATGACTTCCGTGTGCCAGTATCACTGTCTGTCTGTTACTAATCTCTGGAATGGCTGTACCGATTTTGAGGAGACTTTCTCTCCCATATAGCTAATGTTATAACCGGTAGCTAGGGCTACATTTATTTAAAAAAAATATTTCTGTAAAAAAAATATGAACGCGAGTAACACCCCGGGGAACAGCTACTAATATATATAGCTATATTCTGAAATAATATCATATTATTTACAGGAAAAAGAATTAAATCTAGCTAATGCTATTAAAAGAAATATTTACATATTGTACAAAATACGAATAGAAAATTACAACAAATTTCGAAATATACAACATTAATTGCATACATAAATAATCATAATTTAATGCAAATATTGCAATTAACACATTTTAATTTAATTTATTGCATAAAGCTTGAACTGCAATGCAACAGATACCTAATTTAATTTGTATTTGGTGGAAATTCTTACGTCAGATCCTGTCGACTAAATAATCATACATTATATTCGTAGGGAGATTCGAGGATTTAGATCGAAGGAGTAGGTATAAATATATTTATACATCATAATATCTTATTCTAGCGCAAACGATATTGCCCTTATCTGAAAAATAATGAATCCAATTTTGAATTTATCAGGCCGTTAGCGGCTATTCAGAGGTGGTGAAACAGGCCCTAATATAATAGGACCGAATAGTCCGAATAGGATTCGAACCTGCGCCTTCTGGTTCGGTACACCGAGGCTCTGACCACTAAACGAGCGAGCGAGAGGGCGAGCGGTGGCTCTAATAAAAAATAACAATCTTTATTATGTTGAAGGGATTTAAAGGTTAAAAAAGGATGAAAAATAAAATTTGATACATTATATATTTTATGAACATTAAGCTCGGGCTTTGATCTGGTGTAAGTTACATGGGGTTATTATCTATTATCTTTTTACAACAAAATAGAAATAACACCTGCCACAGTATTTCTTTGTAACAATATTTTTTTGTTTTTTTCTTCGGATGCTAGAATCAACAGGCTTGTCAGGCAGACAACTCTGGAGCATGTCACATACTCTGCTCGCGGGAGAAGCAGCTTTCCCTCAAATTTACTCCCGCTACCAAGAGATTCAGCTTCAGCTTTGTTTATGGTCATTTTAAAGCAGACTTTGATGGGAAACTGCACTCTCTTGAATTCAAAGGGGTAATTTGATGGTGTTAGTGGAATCATAGGAATAAATACATACTCTCCTCGAGAACAACTGGTCAGTGTAGTTGACTCGATTACATTGCGATGCATGTTTTTACTTGAAATCTGGTGCCATTGCATAAATTTGGTGGATTTATATTCCGCAGCAACATAATTGGGGCGCCAACTCTCTATTTTAATGTGTTCCAACCATTTCCTATTTTAAGGAACGGGTCTGAGAACCAATGAGAACGCTTCACGCTCTTTTACTTCTGAGCTCTACTGGTACAGTAATCCCCTTTAAGAGCCATAGTACTCACATCCCAAATTTCGGCCATAGTACATTGTTTGGGTATATTGCAGAGTGGGGTTTCGGTTTGTATCAAATCGAGAAGAACTTTGAACGCAGTTTACAGTGCAGTTTTACCTCCTTCCATCAGCGTGGCAGCAATTCCGGACGATGCGACCGCTAAGGCGATATCACGATTGCTTCTGACTTTGGCCGATGTTAAACTTAATAAAAGTCTTGCCTGTTACACCAGGAGTACTCAAAAAAATATCACTACGTATTATTATACTGGAATTTATTAAATCTTTGTTTATTGAATAAAGAGCCTTCAACTACTTGACATTATTTACTGCTGAGGAATTGACATATCATGTGTCAAAAAATTTATTTTTATTTAATTTAAATAAAAAACTCTAAGGAGTATTGATATCAACTTCGGAGCAAAATAACTTTTTACCCCTATTTAACCCAGTTAGGGGATGAATTTCAATAAAATACGAAACACGTCTTCCTTCAATTCTGTTATAGAATGTATATGCAAAATTTGAAATAGATTGGACCAAGGAATCACGTTGTCCCATACAAACTTTGCCCCCCTTTTTCACGCCCTTAGGGGTGGAATTTCGGAAAATCCTTTCTTATCGGATGCCTACGTCATACAAAGAACACACCCTCTAAATTTCAGGTCTCTACGATCAGCGGTTTAGGCTGTGCGTTGATCCGTCAGTCAGTCAGTCAGTCAGTGAGTCATTCAGGACAAAGCATTTTATGTGTATAGATTAGTTTATTGACGGAAACAGCTATGTGCATAATTATGTATGAATTATTGGTTATGCTTAATATACTTATTGTGTCTACGTTATAATATCTTTTCGCGAAACGTCCTTGAACTAAAAGTGAAAGTTGGTCACATGCATAGGTCATTATCAGTCTTTTGTTTTTATGACTTTTTGAAGTTACAGTATTAAAATGTATGTTAATAGGCACATAGTTGCAATTACACCACAACAATTTATAGAGAAATATCCGTCAAGGATTCAAGTAGCAACACACAATAGTTTAACTTTTTGTTTGGGTATTAGTATGTACAAGGCTGACATAACATGTACGCGGGTTAGAAAAAAAAATAACAGCACACTCTATGTAATAAATGCCTGGTATTTAAATGTGTTATCAAGTGTCTCGTACGTTCAGAAACATCGACTGAGGACCACTTATGGTCCACGGCTGAAAAAAGGGACTGACTGATGGTGTCCGTTAGTCTGTCACAAAATTATCATGATTTTACTTAAAAACTAAGATACTTATGCTTGTTTTTTTTTGTATAATCGTGGTAATAGTTTGTTGGTTTGGTTTGGCATCGTATGAATAGCAGTTTTCACTCAAATGTATACTGACAAAACATTTCAATTTTGTTTATTAGTAGGTATTGTTTAATTACTCTGGAAATTACTAAATGTTATTAGGAAATGTTAGATTTATTGTTTCTGTATAATTTGCTAAATTGCTTACAAGCAACGCGGAAACCAATTGTTAACTAATATAATGTAGACATATTGGTACCAAATAATTATATGTTTAAGGATTAACATGCTGCAACTTCAATCATATATTATGTGATTACGTATATATAATAATCGATTGTTGTTTTTTCTACAGATCCATACAATGAAGAGGCACATCGCAGTGCTGCTGGCTTACATAGCCGCAGCTAGTGCTACACTTGAAATAGTGAACCAATGGAGTTTGTTGCAGTTCGACTTCCCCCCTGACCCAGTGCTTTTAGAAAAATTCCAACCGGAGAACACTGTCCCCACGGGTTTGGAGATAGGTTGGGATAGACTCTACTTGGGCATTCCACGGTTGAGGGCAGGAGTCCCTGCAACTTTAGCGTGGATACCTCGAAGTTTGCCATCAGGAGTTAGCCCTGTTCTTCAGGTAAAGAATGTTAACATCACTACATATTATAAATCAAACTCCTCCGCGCCGTGTCTGTCGGTCTGTTCGCCATAAACTACTGCTCCGATTTTCATGCTGTTTCTTTTACAAATGGATAGAGTGGTTCTTGAGGAAGGTTTTTTGTATACATTGGCGAAAATATAAATGGCCACGGGGGCGAAGCCGCTGGCGGGAAGCTAGTTCTCTATAAAATTGTTAAAATAAATTTTCGTGCGAAATCTAAGCGTAGCAAATCTATCAGGAATGTGACCTTTTTAGTTGACTTTATTGAATTGAAATTGATTTATAGGAAAGAAGTACTTACTTTCAGTATTAAAAAACAACATATTTAATTCGGCCTCGGCTTTTGCTATGGTATTCGTGACATATCACGCGTTGGCCGATCAGACGCCTCGCCTAGTTGCGAGGCTAGTCAACATTACATACATTTTGTCATACAGGCGCTTAAATTCACAGTTACGTAAAATTGTAACATTTATCAACAAGGGACTTGACGTAACATTTTCTTGTGAAAGTAGGACCTATGTCATCAATCTTCTGCTTACATCATCATGTATATTCTGGTTGTCTCTATCCGAGTACTTTTTGATTGATTATGTATATATTTAAATCAATTCAAGTACCTACTTAACTAATTTTCCGTATTAGCAACAAACATTGATGGCCGAAACCACTTAGGCGGGCCTGATGGTAAGCGGTTATCGTAGCCTATACCTACACTTGCAACACCTGGGGTATCGCTGGCGCGTTGCCGACGGCCCTGTAAAAAGCTTTTTCAACCCTTTTTGAAGAACTCCATGCTATAGTCTCTCGGGAAAACCTCGACAGAAAGCTGATTCCACAACCTGAGCGTGCGAGCGGAGAAAATTCCTTTGGAATGGCACAGTATGGGACCAGAGTGGTTCCAAGGTATGTGGATGAACTCCACGCTGATGGCGAGAGGTACGGTGATAGTAACCATAGACAATAGACATAATTTTAAACAATTCCTCAGAACACTGTCCGTTATATAAACGGTAGAATACACACAGAGAGACAAAGTTATCCCCATACTTACCTATAGACCTACCTAATTAATTTTCAACTACTTAGGTAACAAGTCCCTAAGAACTTAATTTGCCACTGTAATACTGTAATTACAAATATAACTATCTGCACAGTCAATTTTTATTGTGCTATTGGTTTGCCCGTATGAAGTTAATAAGGAACTCAACATACTTAGTAGGTATAAAACAAAGTCGCTCCCGCTGTTTGTTCGCTTAGATATTTTAAAATACGCAACGGATTTTAATGCAGTTTTCACCAATAGATAGAATGATTCACATTTAGTATCATGCATAATGCCCGCCGATAAAAGCCGAGAAATTCAGAGATTATCGTAACAAACATATTATTGTGTGAAATTTGCGAAATCACACACTTTATACCATATTGGACTCGGTAGGTGATGCTGCTGTCGGTATATCTGTTTGTGTTAATTCTGAGGCGGTACGAAGTTCGCTGGGTCAGCTAGTTTTACATAAAATTCTTTCAATACGTCCTCATTGGATACATTTTTCCTAAATTTTAATTACCGCAATGCAAGATGAAATTGAATTATCCATGTCAAAGTTATACTTAATCATTTTGTATTTGGGCTGTCTGTTAACTAAATAACTAAATTATTGTTACTCAGTTGTTACAAAATGAATAATTTTAGATATTATCAGTGTTTGCCTACTTTGAACTAAGTTACTTAATATTTATAGTTATACACAACTCGAGCTAATTATTTATATTTTATTGAATAATGTTAATTTATTAGTGCTGTTGCGCTAAGTACATAATGTTGTAAGTAACTATGTTTTAATTAAGATGAAATTATAACAAAATGCAATAACTTTATATTCATATTCTGGGAGATTTATTAATTTCATGTAATTTATACTTTACTCAGTCATATAATAATTTTAATAATACTTTCACAGTAATTTGTAGTTTTTAATTAAACTGAATTTATTTAAGTATTTCTGAATACGGTAAGAATATTTACGTATGCATGTAATGCTTAATTAACATCCGCTTAAAATAACTTTCAGTACAAATTTGGCTAATCTAGAATCAGAATAAATAAATGATATTTAGTCATGCTTTGTGTAACTGAAATCTTGGCATTAATTTTTATGCAGAATTTCAATCATTTATAATTTAGAGTATATATATGTTCCGGACAGTCACCACACGTTGTAGTGGTAGACCACTACACACACATATATATACTACTACACATATATATACTCTTAAACAGCATAAAAACCTGATACTATTTTATACGTTTGCAATATATTCTGTAGTATTTAACAAGCTGAGGCACTGTGACTCTAACCTAAAATTTCGCAATTCCTTTACAGAGCTTGTGTCGCCTACGATAGAGTTGCGCAAAACATATCACTGAAAAGAAAAGAGAGATATATATCTTTTCGATCTGAGATATATATCACTCTTGTATATCAATAACTCACTAGTGATATAGAGATTGGTTTGACGATCTAACGATGTGTTTTTTACATCGCTATAGATGAGAAGACCTACACTAGCAGGTTATCTATTTTAAATGAAGCTGAACGCGAACTTTTATTGCAAATAATTTTCAGTATTCAAAATCAAAATATTAAAACACAGTAACAAATTGACAACTCGATACAATATTTTTTTCATTAGAGTAAGATTTTTTCCGTAGTGACTCGTTTAACTCGACTTAAAGAGAACTCGAGTCGCATCACTCACTAATCTCTTTCACTAGTCTTGAATTCTCATCTAAGCTACAAGAGCTAACTAAACAGTTAATCTCTTTTTAGCTCATATGATTTCAAATTATATCTCAAAGTGATGGTTTCAGTTTGAGTCACTAGCTCCTGTAGCTCACTAGTGAGCTAAGTAACTCAAATTGAAACCATATCTTTAAAGATATACTCTTATAGAGATATACTTTGAAATCATATGAGCTAAAGAGTGATTAGCTCTTTGGTACTGATATATATCTTTTTTGTCTTTAGCTCGCGAGCTACACAAGTCTAGCCTACGAAAGCTGCGCTTGTGTTAATCCGTACGATGGAATCCGTATAGATGTTAGCTGGCCTACATAATTACTTGAATCTATTTACAAGTTAGTTAAAGAATTTTGTGGTACCTAAGCTGAAAATGGTTGGTAAATATCTGTACTAAGCTATCTATGTAGTTTTAGGTGTTCGGTGTTGAATATGCACAACATGTATTGAGTTTTTCAAAATAATTATTGATATTATGTCATAACGGAGCTATTGAAATCTTATATAGTAGGTATATTTGCAACCGGTGAAGAATGTAAAAATAATCTACTATATAGCCCCGGTAGGTAGTAATATCGGGGATCGATGGATTGCATCTGAAGAAAAGCATCTTCATTAGATAAAGATGCTTTAATTTGTTTCCCTCTACGACCTGAGAATATAAATATGATAAACAAATTCTTCCACCATGTTGGCCAATAATTATTAGGTATTTATAGGTATCGCTATTTTGCTTGTCTGTCTGACATTAATATGTCAGATCAATTATTGTGCTAATGTTACGCAAACTTGGATACCTCAATGAGCTTTAGGACTGGAATAATTTATTCTTTTTAGGCGACTACGCGTAGGTTTATCTAAACACATTTTTGTTGTTTAATATTTCTGTGTATGGAACCCTGTTTAGCCGTGTAGATGTTATGTTATGCGTTTAAATTATAAACTTTTCAATATTTAATAATAGTTATTAAATATTGAAAAGTTTTTTAGAAAAACCGTCGCAGGGGTTTTTAAAAATATTCTTAAATGTTTGACCTGTTCAACTTGTCAGTTCAGAAACCTCTGGTTGGTTTTCAAGGAAGAAAAACCAAGCTATTTAAAATTTTCCTGTATGTGTTAGAATTCTAGTTAAACCAACAGGTAGTTCGTAGAAAGTATAGGCGCGTATCCATTTGTGAGATACCAACGCTTCTTATACGGTAGATGCGGTTTGGTATCGAGAGGTTTTAGTAAATATTCTAGTCTGATTAAATAACAGAGGCTATGTTATACTTATTACAATTTACGCGAGTTACGCGTAGACGGGAAAGCGTGAAGGGCAGGCGGACACTTCGCGCCTCTGACCTTGCGTACCTACCTCTACGGAGTACGGACTTGTGGCACTTAGATGTGCGACATTCACGTTAGGCCTAGCGAACTATACAATAAATTCCATTGTAGTTGGAAATATCACACAAGACAGTTGGGTTTCTGAGTAGGTAAATATTATGAAATAACAGCTTAATAGTTTTCAAAACTTAGTTATCTCAGTTTGAATTAAGATTATGCTCATTTAAAGATAAGATAAAGATAAATTTACTTTCAGGATTTGAAGTATAATAACAACAATTTATTCCAGTCCTGTTACAATGTAATGAAAGTTTGATATAGTGCGATTCTTGTCTCTAGAATATAGATCCAGAAGACAGTGTGTCTAGAATTACTTATAGACTTACATAAAAGATGTGGCTGGCGGCTAATAGCTATTGAATTTAAGCACAAACGCAGCTTTCCAATGTGACTAACCAATTAGGTACGTTACACAATTTGAATTCGTTATTGTTGTTTATAAGTAGAATCTGTATAGTGAAAATTGACTATTGCTAAAGTACATTTGATATAAATTTCTTAAACAAACCAAGCCACATACATAGGTAATACGTTCGAGTGAAAACAATGCCACTATTTTCATTGGTACGGGTGTAGTGGTACTTGGTAGATAAATGCAGTTTATGTCAAGTTCACCCAAAAATTATAATGATTAATATTACTATATTCTTGTCTGTTGTAATTTATAGCAATGCACATATAATGCATACTTTGATTGATGTCAGCAACATCATTCATTCTTTGTGCGCTTGCTTATTTGTATGCTATGCCACAATATGTTTTCCCATTATATACATGATTCATGTTATGGGAATCAAGTCAATGGACACATGGTTGACGAATGCCAATGCCTGCCGACAGACAGCCATTTATAAATAAATTGCTATACCTACTTACACATATCTACAGTTTTTTTATGCTAACGCTATACCTAATTGGCATTTGAAAAGATATTTGAGTCTTTTATAATAATAATATAATAATAATCTTTATTGACATCATATTTTACAAACCTTAACTTAATTTCTGACCAAAGAATATTGACAAATTGGTCATAGTTTAACTCACTCATTGATCGATCGAGATTCGAGACACATGTAAGATCACTCTGTTTTTGTTGACATGGCGTAAAAAAAAGGTTCGCTTCGTGCAGATATAAAATTAAAAATTAAAGATATCCACGATGTACTTAACTACTTATACACTTTGAAAGCATTCAGATTGTGATTAGGATGCATTTATTAATAGGTTTTTTGTTCCTAGGCGTATCCCGACTGGTCATGGCACACGGCGGGGCGCGGGGACATCAACTGCACAGGTCTCATCTCAGTGTACCGCGTACGCGCTGATCGATGCAATAGACTGTGGGTCTTGGACGCCGGTGTGGTCACCAGTATCGATGACTTCAGAAGAGTCTGCCCACCTAAGATCCTTATTTTTGACATGGCTACCGACCGTTTGGTGAGTTTATAAATATAATATAAATTCGCTTTATACGGGAATAAATATAAGTACCTTCATTTCATATCCCGTGTCGGTGTGAGCTACACAGTGCACAGTTAAAACAATTATCCATAAAGTGTATGGTAAGATATTATGTTGTATGGCGACAGAGATTTTTTTTTATTTATTAGGGGGGGAGCTTACGGCTAAACACAAATGACACACAATTTAGATTAATAAATGCCAATAACAAGCTTTCGCAATTAGTTAATTAGTAGTAGTGTTTGGTACAAAATAGATGGTTTATAAAAAAATTTAGTCACTATCTAACATTTAACATTTCAACATCATCCACAAAGTATTTGGTTAAACATGATCTGGCAGAGTGTTTACTGGTAGTAAAAACGTCAAAACGACTGTCGATATTCAACTTGTTAAATTCATTAAATACTCTAGGCAGAAAGCTATTCTCTCTAAAATTGGTGTGACATGGAGCTCTGTATAACAAGAGATTTTTACGCAATTTCTTTACCGGTATCTTAAACTTTAATTTGGAAAGAAGTTCGGGACATTCAATTTTACCCTGAGCAATATTGAGAAGAAAGGTTACGTCTGAGATGATTCCTCTTACATGCAAGGGCAGAATATGCAATTTAACAAAGCGCTGCTCATAGGTGAGCTCAGCTAGGTGGAACAATTTAAATTTAAAACCCAGGTATCGAATAAAATTTCTTTGAATCATCTCGATCTCGTTGGAAAAGCAAGCGTAGCGTGGGTTTCAAATCTGTGAAGCATATTTATTCCAAGTGACTTCGTACGTTTATTATTTAAAGTAAAACCGTGACAAGAAACATCTGGGTCCACCGATTAGCATTCATTTAATTACATGAAAAAGTATGTTAAAAGTTTAAAACCATTTTCTTTTTTTATTTCGACACACGCCATAACACTTTCCACAAGATTTCGTCAGAATTAGGAAAAAGTAGAAACATTTAAATTCATTTGACGATTTTTGAAGAGTTTCGAAGTAACAGCCTCTTGCAATACATAATTTCTACTTAGGTATTCATATTTTGTCAAAAATAACTTTGCAATTCGTATGCGACTTGTTAAGTATGCGGTAGAATATAGTCGCATAATTAATGTAAAAATAAAATATTTAATTAGGTAGTTGTATTTTATAATATGTTACTTGCTGTGTACATGACGAATAACTTGTACCTATTTTGTTGTGTGTTCTCGGAGTACGTAGTATCAGCAGATGCATGTATTGCTCCGAACAGTGTTCAAGATTTTATTGGCGTTTGGTTCACAGTCCGGAATTCGATATGGCGGACTACATCCTGTTGTCAAGCCTTGCTGAATTACAACAATATCACAAGTTTGACAACAGATTTATTCTTCATTAACCATTAACTTAATCAAGGAAATTTCGGCTACGAAATGTACCAATGTAGGTAGTGTAGGTATCTAAGTATTTCCGTGTCTGTTGGAAAATGTCAAAAGTTTGAACTTACATTGTTCGTATGATCGTTACTTACACGTAGTATTTGATACCTTCATTTGTAGATTCCGCAAATACATAAGTATGTACCTATTACAATACCTACATACGTATCTTATGAACACGTGTTATTTTAACCGGGTCTTGATATTTCGAGCGGCATATTATTTTTAAATTGTATTGTGTAACAGGAACCAATTAATGTCGTGCCGGAGCTTATCTTGGTTAGTCACCAGCAGTACCTATCTAATACTACGACTGTCTTAGAGTACCTACATACAAGCGGAAAGCTGTGTTCTATTTCCAACCAAACCATCGTCCTTTCATATCAATATTAGAATCCGAATTCTAAACTAATTTATTAGCAACGAAAACAGGAATACATTGTGTTACCTACGGTACAGTTAATGACTGCCGTTATTTCTCTGTGTAGGTTTTTTAAATAGATAGCAGTGATTGCCTAGGGGTATGACCACAGGATTGCCAAGTCAAAGGTCTCGAGTTCGAGTTCATGACACGCACCTCTGAGTTTTCAAAATCATATGCGTAATTATCATGAAGGAAAACATCGTTAGGTTAGAAAATCTCTCGATTTCTCTCGAATCTCTCGAAGATTTTCTCGACGGCACGTGAAGTCTGCTTATCTGGATTAGGCCAGCGTGGTGGACTTTAAATAGCCTTATCCCTCTCATACTGAGAGGAGACCCGTTCCCAGCCAGCAGTGGAACAGTATAAGTAAGGGTTGGTGATGATAAAAGAATAGTATAAAATGTTAAACTAAATAAGTAATTGTGACTTCATGTCATCTTATATTTAACTAAAGGTGGATAGGTAGACATAATAGACATAATAATAATAGGTAATTTAGATATACCATGAAATTTTGTCATAGTTGACCACAGGCATAATTATATTTTTGGTCAAATACGACGAAAGCTTAACAAAAGCTTAGCTTTTAATTTAAACTTAGCTTTAAAACATTTTTGAGAGGTTTGAACTTTAACTCGCCCGTTTTTTAATTTTATTATTATCCTCATAATTATGATTATTCGTCAACATTTTAATAATTATATTTTTTTAGAGACAGTGAGTACACTAGCACTTACAAATAAATTAATGTTTATCTTAACAACCCAGTGCAATTGGGGTAATTACCTGAAGATTTGTATAATTTAATTACCATTGCCTATTATTTAAATAAATTCACACTAAATATAAATACTTGTATTCTGAATTAATTATTATACTTACTAATATCTTGAGATCCTTTCTCATTGCATATGTTTTTTTACAACCAACTTAATTAGTTATAATTGCCTGAATAAATAAAATGTATCTTATCAAATCATTAAGGCTTCAAAATTATTCAAAGCGGATTTTTAATAGGAAAAACATTGATACGAGAAAGTTGTTATTTCATATGACCGAAACGAGTTGGGGCGCCGATATGACAGGTACATGTTGTTTTGTTTATTACGACATCGACTCTGTTTGTCGTGAGCTGACTCTTGCAACTACTTTTCAAGATCAAATCTCGTAGTTATCACAATCACGGCTGCTGGACGCTGCGGACAATAACACTTTTGTTTCCGTAACAGAGTCCTCATTCACAAAACTTCTTCTACAATTTCAAAGCTTTACAGTTTCAAAGTGCAAAACATAGATGGATAGAACAATAAAAGGTGATCTGTAGGTATTATGTAGTTAATTACAAGTTTATCTAATGGCACTCTTCACAATTGTATAAAGTCTATCCGCGACAAGTCGACAGCGAGTAGAAGAAAGATTAATGTCTAGATTAGAATATTTTTTAACACAAGAGTCACGCACCATGTAATGAGGTTAAGCTACTTCTTGAGTAACCGTTTTTGTTTGTATGTATGACTTACCAAATGCTAAGTGGCATAAATAAGTAGATACATATACTAAAATACTTATACAAATCTGACTATCATGTAAGCAGCGGCAGCGGCGGAATATCCAGAAGTGGTAAAACAGGCCATTAGACTGTAGGTATTTGTATATAACTATCAGATCAGACTATCAGTTTAAACCAAAAACATTTTATCAAGTTAAATAAAGTGAAAGGCAGTTGTACGGGATACCAATGTATAGTAGACAGCATAATGTTTATTATACAGGAACCGGAATCCCATCGAAGTTCTAGACTTAGAAAGGGTGTGAAATCGCCGGTGACTTTTTTAATGAATAAAGCTTCATTAACAATTAAGTATTTTGAATACTTAAAATAGTAGGTGACAATAATATCTTCGTTTACATTATGTAATATAGGAAATATTTAGGTAATATAAGTATCTATAATAAAATGAAGAAATCTTGAACAAAAGTGGAGAGAACATAAGCATTGTTACAAATTTCATTAGATAAACGTAAAACATAGGCTTTTATTATGATACCTAGAGGAATATCTAAATATTAAAATGCGTAATATTAAAAAAATGTGAAGGCATATTCATTTTGTCCTTTCAATATTTCGGAAATGCACTGCGATTTACACATGATTGAGTGTGCGTTTCACTAATGCCTGTCATTTGAAATTAATTTAAACTAGCTTTTACCCGCAGCAATTTGTTCATGTAGGTACGGAAGGAGATTTGGTTATGATCACTTAGGATTATCAAGTTCCACCTAGTTCCGGTGGTACCTAGCTTCGTAATAGTTTCTTTACCTATAAACATTGACTGAAAACAATGACATTCAAGTCACTTTATAGGTACATAGTACATACTTTCTGTATTTATATCCGTGCCTTTAAGGTCACCGAATTGTCTAGCTAAGGTTTTATAAATAAATCCTTGATCAGTAGTACTATTAGTATTTTCGGTTCATTAAAAATATTGATTTATGGCGTGTCTATTAACAGTGCTTTTATTTTATGGTGTCATTAGTCATTTTTATTAGTCAGAAGAAAATACTGGTTGGTTATAGTGTCAGTAGAAGCAGGCGAGGCCGCGTTATTATTTGAAAGGGTGTGGCACGGCCAATTGTTCGTGATGGAATTGTTCGGTGCGATTAAAATACGCACAATTTGTTGGTGACCAGTAACCATGCACGTTATAATTCTAAACTAGTGAATGGCACTTAACCTCGCGAATGGCCTAACTGACGATTTAATTCTGGCATTTGTTCTTCGCAAAATTCGCAAAGGCTAATTGGTCCACAACGGGAAGTATTTATTTTCTCTTTGGCCTTGCAAGCTTTAACGATCAATTAAACGTAGTTGATACTGAGCATGTGTAACATAGTTATATGGTTCGAAGTAATAAATTAATGTTGTTCAAATAAATAAGCATAAATGTCAAAATATTAAACCTTGACCACTGCCAAAATCTAAATGGATTTGACACAATTCAATCAACATTTTATATTAAGGATCTCGTACTATAAAACCTAATCGTTCTTACTAAAGAATGCGTACTTAAATGGTGAAGTTAGGTATATACCAATAGGATGATATGGAGGGGTGCGTGTTGTAGGTATTGGTTTCTAACTCAAGTGAGATCATTGAGCTGCCAATAGGACTGGACCTATGACTTAGCAGTCCAATAGTTTTTTCACTAGGTTTTTAGTGCTGTTGTCGTACATAAAATGTTTATTGTAATATTCCAGGTAAGAAGCGTGTATTTCCCGCGCGAGCTGCTGCGGCCAAGCTCTCTGCTCACCAACTTGGTGTTGGATGACACCCGCTCCTCCTCCTCGAGACTATCTTCGTCCTGTGATCACCTGTTCGCGTACATCAGTGACACTGTTGCGCCAGGTTTGTTACATACTTATACATATATATATATATATATATATATAACTTAACGCCTAGGCAGAGGCTATAGACTTCCACTTAGTTTGGATTTATGGCAATAGGCGGCAAGCCGTATTATAAGGGACTAAACATATCGGTAAACTGTGGGTGTGCAGCAGTACACTTGTACCTAATTCTTTAGGGAATATAGTGTGATAATATGTTTCAAATGCAATGTTATATTTCATTGTCCCTGTAACATAACAAACCCCTGTAAGTTAGATATTCAGTGTGGTTGCCAATCAGAATAACGTCAAAAATAAAGCTCAGTGGGACCGGTATTAGGAAAGATAATCTAGTTCATAAATTCCTTTTGAAATGGAAATGACGTAAGTATGTATTTAGATAAGGAACGTGATTTTAGAAAGCAAAATATAAAAATCTGATTTTTTAATCGAAATATGATATCTTATTTATGTGTCATAGTCAATAAAATATATAAAATATGATTATGGCGACTTGTTATTTAATATTTCTGTCATTACGTAGTAGGTAGGTACTGTCTACATGTCTGATTTTTTCATATTCATGAATTTGTATTTTTAAGCATTTGTTAAGTTAGAGCGTGTTGCGACGTTTGAATAGCAACATTTTCATTATGACGGAAAACAATTTTACTGATTACCTAGCAGCTTTTATTCATAGGGATAATTAAATTGAAGTAAGTACCTACTGTTTTATACATTGTTTGAGAATTCTCACATCTTTATGATTTTATATCACACACATGAATAGGCCATTTTTTTACCCAATTTACAAGGGTCCAGTTACATTGATATTGTTCTCTTAGGTATATATTTTCACTCACGCATTGCCTAATTAGAGTCAAATAGCAGCACAGCCGCTCAGGTATGCATTGTTCTGTGTCCCATTTCATTTTTTTATTTTATCTTTCTCGATATGTATCTATCAGAATCTAGCTATAAACAGTTATAGGTTAAAATTATTTGTAATAGTATTATAACCGATTCGATTATCGCCAGTAAATTATCGTGCACTTACTTAATAAGAATCGCAAAAAAAAATACCTGGTAGACATTAATTACTCATATTTTAGATTTATTGAAGTTTCATTTCATAATTACACCCTAATGAATTGTTAATGTCGATATCTAAGCGGATGATATCACTTTATAATTAGGCCTACTTTAAATGACCGATTGAACAATCATAGAGCACATTAATCATCGCATAATAATCGGTAAACCACAGTAAGTGGTACATTGGGTAATTGCAAATTAAATACATAAGTATGATTCGCTGTTTAGCGATCACCCGAGCGTGCATGGGCCTAAACTCTGCTTTCTCCGAAAATGTGATGCAATTGCTAACATACCATCAACAAAAATACTAATTAAATTGACAGACTGCTTTTCCAAGAAACTGTACCGTTGCATAACGGTAAAGGTTTTGGGTGGAATATTACAATTCAGGAGCAAGCGGTTTGGTAGTACATAATTATTATAACAGTACCTATAACACTGTTATAATAATTATGTGTTTTCAACTGAAAGAAACTACAGATGTCGTAAGAAAATCTCAATTAGTTATTTTTAATGAGAATAAACTTAGCAAAGCTTTTATTTATCTCAATTACTTAAAGAATGGATTTGGTTTCTTATAAAGCTTCTAGGGCGATCGAGTTCGCAATCTATAAAACAACCGGTTTATGACATACCACGATCGTGTAATACCACTGGATCATGGCCCTGCAATGAACAACGACCCTACGCTGTCAAACGAGTACGTAGATCAGTAATTAACTTTGTAAAGTTGTAGTTGATGACGCGAACGCCCCGATTAGCGAAGTGGTGGAACAGTCGGCTTCAGTGTTTTTTTAATGAATGTACATTTTGAATCTTCAGTATCTTCACACAAACTTGTTACAAGAAAGCGACGTGGAGCTTATTGATCACGGAAAAAAAATCTTTTGACAGTTTGTGCCAACTACGAATGCTTGCTTTGCTTGTCGCGCTATAGTTGTGATGTGAGAGTGTGTAGTGATTGGGCACCACGCTTATTTTCCCACAATAATTAGTATTGAACGTTCGCATGAAGTGACGATAGATTCGCACATTACACACGTATATTACTATCATGGAAACGACAAGTGACGAAATTATATTTTTCATTTTAAAACTACCATTTTATTTTTAATTTTATTGTTGAGTTTACTCGCAGAAAAACAGCTTATAAGATGGTGCGAGCTATTCAAGAAAATGGCTTTGGAACTAACGATTTTTTTTAAAATTTATTTTAGATTTCGATACAATTTGAGCAAGGAGTACCCGTAAGCAAGTACTTACAACAACTTAGTAGTAGCAAGTCCTTTGAAATGAGAGTGAAAACACGGGCAACAGCGAGTACATTATAGGTAAATTTATTTTTTTCAGGTATCATCGTGTACGACGGTCGCCGCGACAACGCATGGCGAGTGACGCACGCGTCCATGTACCCGGACCCGGACCTGGGCGAGTACGACATCGGAGGAGAGCGGTTCACCCTCATGGACGGCATAGTGGGACTGGCGCACTCGCCTGCGCAGGGGCTGCTCTACTACCAGCCACTGGCTACCGACAGGTAAGTTATATTATAATAGCGAAAAACCCCCTGAGAAATCTCAGAAAACTAATAAACTAAGAGCCTGTTTCACCACCTCTGGGTAGCCGCTAACCGCAGGATAAATTAAAAAAAGAACAATATTTGTATGAAATTATCTACCAAGTAATTTAACGGGAACTTATCTGTAAGCTGTGAAACAGGCCCTAAGTATGACTGCAAACTTGAAATGTTTCATACAATAGTTTGTAACATAGATGATTTAAGCATTCACCAAAAAGTCCCCCAGGGAATGGATTAATACGTTTTGTAAATTGAAAATTATATATACCTACTCAGAAATAGATTAAAAGAAAATAAATATTCCAATAACTTCATCCGCCTATATAATTCGAGTGCATATCATTACAGGCTTTTCAGCGTGTCAACAGCTGTGTTAGCGTCAGGTCCCCCAGCAGAGGGTACCGACCTACCTGTGAACCTAGTGGGGCGCAAATCCTCCCAGGGCCTCGGAGTGGCGGTAGACCCGCGTGACGACACCATCATCTTCAGCCCCATGACGGAGACCGCTATCGCTGCATGGAACCCCATAACTAACTCGCACAAGTAAGTTTACACCTTCCCTAAATCATACATGATCGCTGTTAATTAAGTTTTCACGGTGGATTCATGCAAATGAACTACCGGCTCTATACTCCTTCTGATTAGGGGGGGACAAAAAGGGCAATTAGGAGGACAAAAATTGCCACGGAATCATTGTGTGTTCTAATTTATATAAAATATTGTAGTAATTAATCCCTTAGCATTACGAAATTTTATATGAAGCGTAAAACCTGCTTGTTCATATAGAGTACTTACAAAACTGAAACGGTATCCCCCCGATAAGTACCTATAATTTCCTCAGATGTTCTTAATCGTAGTACCTTGGCCTAGCTCACGAGAATCATAATATTGCACCCTTTATTGTTTGATTAATTGCTACCTATTTACTGGAAAAACTCATGAAATAGAGTACCTAGTAACCTACCTAATGTTTAACGTTTTCCTTATTATTTATGAAAGAGTTTTTGTTTAACAACGTGGGAAATTCCGATTCAATAAGGTTCCGTAATATACAGGCTATGATGAAAACTGAATCGCATGCAATGGAGGATGCGGCAGGAAGGCTGCAATTAAAATGATATCATGGCAATATTAAAGCAATATTAATTGATAGATAATAACTGTTGATAGAGTGCTTCTTGACTGAGATTACATTCTACTGGGTATTTATTATAACCTATATACGAATAATGCATCATGATTCACGCTGCAACTCGATAAGATTGATAGTCCAACTCGTGTAGGATGTAAGTACTTAATCAGTGTGTCTGTAGTTATAATGGTATAAAATCTCTCCCCTACATTCTTTACACGGTCATAATAATATGATAATAATTATAATAATATATGTAATAATTAATATTAATTAATAATAATAATTTCTATTCAACTTTATTGTGTTTGTGTTTTTTTCAGCACCAAGTGTAGTCACTACATTATGGGCCTGTTTCACCACCTCTGGATAGTCGCTAATTGCCGGATAAAGTTAAAAATGGAATAAAATTCGTATGAAATTATCTGCCAAGTCATTTAACAGGAACTTACCAGAAGGCGGTGAAATAGGCCCTTAAAGTATTTATATGTATAACCAATGATTGTTGTTGTTCCAGGGTGCTAGCGCAGGATTCAGAGAAGCTCCAGTTCTGCGCGGAGGTGCGGTGGGCGGAGCGAGACAACGGTGCCGTGTGGGCGCTCTCCACGCGCTTCCACAAGTTCTTCCGCCGCTCAGCCTCTAAGCACGAGGTATGCGTAATCTGGATACACAGCAGAACATTTTGAGATTTTTTTAATATTCTACCGCATCAATTCTGTTTTGTCAAGTAAAGCTAGACTACTAAACTTTTTGATGTTGTTCTTGACTCTTTCAGTGAATAGATAATTTCTTCCTTAAAATATACTTAATAAATTAGAGATCAAAAAATTGATTGAATATTTCCAGACCAACATCCGCATTGTCCGTATAGTGGACAGCGGGTTCGTGTCGCTGCAGCCGCACGTGCTGCGGCGCGCTGCCCGGCAGGCCAACGCCACCCTACATCTCCACTAACACTCCCGCCGACCGAACCGTCTGGCACAGACGTTTACTGCCAAAGTCAACACTGCTTACATGTAAAATATACACCCATTAGGCTAGAAAACCATTATTTTGTGACGGTACTCTGAAAAACTGTGCTTGTGATCACAACAATGTTTCTCATAAACCCTTTTGAAAACACGCTACTTATAGTACAGGCACATTGCGCTTAATTTTTTTTTATTTGTTTTCGGCTATAGTGTCACTACAACCGTAGTCGGTCTATTGTAATCGCCACTTGATGATTTTACCTTTTGCACTTCATCTACCTTTGTAGGAAAGGGAGGTAAAGGTGCGCCTATTATTAGTACCATCGCAAAATAACGTAGCTATTTCGTAAAACACTAAATAACACAATACATTTTAATTGAGAGTTTCACTAAGACAGTTATAAAAGAATCATTACGATTACTTTTTTCAAACCACGAACTTTACAAAAACTATGTATTGAATAATTGGTGATTAAAATTTAATGCAACACCCATTTAGTAGTCATTCGAGCACGATAGACAAGAAGTGGGCAAAATAATATTTTACACTCAACAAATCAACAGTTCATTCATTCATGTAAGTAGGTAAGTATGCGTTCAAGTAGTTTTTTGTCTCAGTTACTTACAAATAAAATCTTTGTATTTCTTACAACGATACAAACATTTGCAGAGGTCATTGATCTAAAATACATTTTATTTTTGTATATAATTTAGACACAGTTGGTCATATAATTAAATAACTACACTATAATTTTATGTCAGTAAAGAAATAGTGTAACGCTTCAAATCACGAAGGCAATCCGAAGGAGGAAAATAAACAAGTCAGCCGTGTGCGTTTAATTTCGGTCCTCTAGTTTTACTATTGTGGACTTTTAACGTTGCTACTGCTTTTGTATTTGTTTGAAAAAACGGATGAATCATAGATGCAGTAGTAACGTATACTAACTAATAAGGGGTGCCAGTAATACCAGCTCATCAAAATTGGCAAACGCCAATGAAATCTATAAATATCTTCAAACTCGGCATGTTGTCCAGAATAATATGGGCCCGTTTCACCACCTCCCGGTAAGCTCCCGTTAAATTACTTGGCAGATAATTTCATATAAATTTTGTTCAAATTTTTGGTCGGCTATCCAGAGGTGTGAAACAGGCCCTAAAACATCTTTTAATTTATTTATATTGTGATGACACATGATTACCGTTCATTGAAAATTGCACCCCCAAAACGACAAATAGCATTTGTTACTGATACCATTAAAATGTTGGGATAACATATTGATATAGAATTATTATATCTAACTGGTATATTCTCAATGGCTGGTAGACATATTAATAATAATATATATTATAATATATTACATTTAGAAGACAGAATAATATGCTTGATAGAGTATGGATTATTGAGCATCGTTCAAGTTAAATTAAAATTCTTTTATTTTATTTCATACACAATTATTTTGGTATACGAGAATATATGGACAAAAACACTATTAATAGTGGTGTCGCATACAAATCCTATTTATGCTAACGACATCCCAGGCGTGTCGTTTTGGAGGTGTCGTTAAAAATGAACGATGAATACAGAATGTATGAATGGAAATATTAAAATTCTTGTAAATGTTGTATTTTACGAATTACCTTACGTACCTGAGCCTGTTACACAGGCAAAGTAATTCACGCTACACTGTGAAATGCAACAATTATAATTTCAGTAAATATGAAGCTGAACAAGTGTTGGACATGTAAGTTCTAATTTAGAAATAAAATCTTCAACCAACTCACGTTCTTATTGTTTCAGGGCAATTTTTATTTCTAAGGGCCTGTTACACCACCTCCCAGTAAGTTACCGTTAAATTAACTGGCAGATAATTTAATGTTCCATTTTTTTATTTATCCAGCGGTTAGCGGCTATCCACAGGTGGTGAAACAGGCCCTACAGAGCATTAGGTATTTATCATTATTCTTTAATGATCACTTTCAAATCGTTTTTTTGTACACAAGTAGGACTTTCCAGGGTTACATTAAATATGATACAGATACAGTTCGCGCCAAACTTATTGTCCGGGTTGAAGTTGGCACGAGCTAACTTTAACCCGGCCTTAAAAATCGGAGAAAGAAAAATTGGAATTGGATTAGAATGATTCAAAACGACAGACTACGACTTGAGCTTTCGTTTATATTTATTAAAATCTAAAATGTTTCTTTCTCTGATTTTTACGGCTGGGTTAAAGTTAGCTCGAGCCAACTTCAGCCCGGACAATAAGTTTGGCGAGAACTGTACTTAGAATAATAGATACCCGTATGTTTGAATGATATACTTAATATTAAATCGAGGCGTTTTAATGTGCCACAGTGTAAATCTAGTTATAATCTTTAGACGTACCTTTAGATTGTAGATAGTTAATATACTATCTGCAACCTATATCTAGTTATAATACTAGATAACTACACACAGATCTACACAGTAATAGGTTTGTAGCGACGTAATTAGTTAGGAAAGTTTTATCATCCCATAAATATACATTTTATACTAGGTGGTTTGTTTAAAACCATCACAGTGATGATAAATTTGTAAGAGCCAAAAGATAGTATCTGTCAGACCATTCACAATTGTAGTTTTTACGACTCAAATATACTTAATACTTAAGACCTGCTTAAGGTTTCCGATGTTATGTGTATTTAAACATATACCTAACCTACCCGTATGCTGTAACATATCTTTTATTTTTAATTAATATTTTTAGCTTTTCAACGCTTAGCTAATGCTATTGAGAATTAAATAAAACAAAAAACTTGCCTCTAAAAATTTGGAACTTCAATATAACCTAATATTTTATGTTAGTGTTTTTATGATTACCTACCTATTATTTAAACTTTGTATTACCTGTCTTTAAATGAACACTGATAACATGTTTAAAATATATGCGTAATTGTTGCTTATCGTTTTAGGCCAAGGAGTTGTGTTAAAATATAAACTTGCCCGATGACGCTAGCCTTATTTATAGCCTTATGATTTTCTAGACGATTTCTAAGCATTTCATTAGTGTACGTATGTATGTATGTACATCTACTAACACTAGTAAAAGATACTTTACCTGGATACTCATTTTCATATTCTTTTTTGTAGTAATCTATGACATAACTATTTTAATTAGCGTACTTTAATAGTTTTAGGTTTGGTCTATGAGTGTCAACATGTCTGTCTGAGTAAAACACAACATCGGAATAAGGTGAAAGGAATAACGTAAAATTGATCGATTGACAAAGGGAACAACAAAAGGGAAACTATTGTTATACTAAATGAAGGCTTATTTAAAGTGCCTATTCAAAAGAACACATACTTAATACTTTGCAGCTCTGTTTACTATTTTAATTTTGGAACAATGCTTGTACTTATTAAAATAAAAGTTTGATACCTACATTTTTATTTGCTGAAATACTAAGTTATATTATGTTACTTCAGTGCCCACTTTTGTACCTGCTTTAAGCCCACTGCTGGTCTAGGTTGTTGTAGACCCTCTTCAAATATTTAATGTCAAATAACCGGTGTCAATGAGCGAAAGACAAATTTTGTATGTGTAAATAAAAAAGTACTTTTCTCATAACAACTTTATTTCTGTGAGGTAAATTTAAACATGGCACTATTTATATTACGAAGTGTGCTATGGTTAAATTATGTAGGTACCTAATGGGGTAGAGTTAGAGTAGCTTCAGTACTTCGTTTGGAACGTAATATATAGTATGAGTGTCATTGTTGCACCTATCAAGTGCGCGTCATTTGACTTATATGGTCACTAGTACAAGGTTCAAATTTAAATAATTCATGCGTACTCGTAAAAGGTGCAACTACAGCATCTTTGATTACTTAAATACGGTTACTTAATCTAGTTAGGGCCATTGTGTTTAGTAAATAATACTTAATTATAATTATTATCTTTCTCACGATACCATTGATTTCGTCTTATTGAATCTATTTATTAAATACATCAAAAAATCATCACATAAACCGGCGATTAATCATTTGTACATTTTTCAGTTAGATAAATAAGTCAAATGTAATGTTATGTTACACTTCAAACAAATGTACGTTATTACAATCATTATTCAAACGTCAAAGTGGTGAGATACATAATATCAAAGTCAAAATGTTATATGTATATGTATGTGACATAATACCTAGTAATTAAGAATTATACCGAGTGCAATACCTACCTAACGTCTTTATTTCATTGATTGCTTGCGTGTACATTTTTTTAAATTCATACATTATTGTATTTTTGTGCTTTTTAGAGGTTTATAGGTTTACCGATACGTTTACCTACGTGTAATATTGTGTACCTATGCTATTTTTTATATTTCTATTAATAAAATAATAAATAATTACAAGAGTTTTTACTTACTCTTCTTTACTTTAAATCAATAATTACAAAATTGATATTTTGTTAGTCCCGCCTGCAATATATTTTCCAACATCACAGCTTGTTTTTAGTGAGAGTTTTAGTTAGTACTTTTTACTAAGTCGGGTTTTTTATTTCATTTAATTACTTACTGAATTTTCACCTGTGAACCGTATTGTATGATACATCGAAACTTGGCACGCAAATGGACACCTAGAGTCGATCTGATATTGGAGAAGTAGAGTACCTACTTAATTATGTTTTAAAAAATTAAAGCCGACGAAATAAGTAACTGAAAATCGAAAAATGTAATGTTTACCCACCTCAACCTTTTATAGTAAACAAGTTTACTGTTTCGTTGGTCTATTGGCCCCCAGTGCGACTGCTACGCTAGAGCGTAGCAGTCGAGCGACCTCTAGGTCCTGGGTTTGAATCCCGGGTCGAGCAAAGTGTTGTTAGGTTTTCTGTGAAATTCACAGTAGCAGCTCGGATTCTGGATTTGTGCCCGGTTGATGGCAATAGGCCCGACCCCTATTACATGGAACCTGAACAATCCGGTGAAATGTACATTAGTACATTAGTACTAACAAATCTGCCTAACCCTACGGGTAGTATAGGCGTGAATGCTGTGTTATGTTACGATTATGAGTCATTGTCAAATAAAAATCAATCATCATCAAAAATTAATCAATGTCATAATGATCTTTGTCGATTGCTTGTCGTCTCGAATACCAACCTAGAGGTAGAATGGCTCTCACGTGCATAATACTGCATAAGTTGGAACAATATACAGGGTTATTAAAATACCAAAGCTATTTTTCACCTTATGAATCAGAATCAGGAATAGAACACACTTCAACACATTCAACACATTGGTGAAGAAAAAATAATTGTTTTCATTATTTTGTTTTTTGTCATTCCAAATATTTTAAAATGATAGACAGCCTAAAAAGTGAATTACCTTAAGGTTAGTGACCCCATATAGTCGGCCGTAGAATCGTAGACAATCTTATTTTTTTTGTTCGCGGCTATCGTATCATATCGGCCCTGATGGGTCTATTGTGATCGCCGCTCGATGATATTTAGAGTTCACCGCTTAATCCTGCGGCTGACACAAACTGCAAATCTTAATTTAGGTAAATGTGCGAAAACGTTTCAATCTTAAGGTAATTTAACTTTTTAGGCGCTTCTATCGTTTTAGAATATTTCGGACATTATATCGACAAAATAATGAAAATGAATTTTTTTCTTCACCAATATTGTCTATCCTAATTCTGATTCACAAGGTCAAAAATAGCTGAGGTATTTTCTATAACCCTGTATAGTGTAATTGGGTTTACTTTTAATATACCAAATTCTCAGTAGCAGTTTGGATTTGTGTTAAGGTCGTCCCTTATCAAGTTAAGATGTAAAACTTATTGGCGAATTGTGGGTACACATTGACTACAATGAGTAGGTAGGTACACACCTTCATTAATACTTTCATGTGGGTGTATGTGCATGTTAATCATAATTATTATCATTTTTGTCAGGGTTATAAAAAAACTAAAATTATCATTTATCTAATAATAATAATACTATAATACGTTTATTTGAGGATTTTTTACAAAGAGAGCTTACATAATAATAATAGCACTGAACCTCACACTAGGATACCCTGTGCTGTGAGGTAGTCTCTTTCGTCACCTTTTGCATACGTATACATAAATCATTATATTATAGTTATAATCCTTAGTATTCATAAAAGTTTGTGTAAGTAGGTACTTATCTAATACTCTATTAAGCGGAGAAAAAGCTTTGTAAGTAGGTACGTACTCATTTTGTGTTGGTTTTATTCTACTCACCTACATAGCGTGAATAATTCCCGTACGTAAAAGTTATGACTAGGTAAACCTAGTAATAAGGAAATTAATGAACAGTAGAATGAAAAAGAAGGGCTAAGCCGCTAATGCACAATACGTAGTTGTAAGAGTCAGTGATGATTCATACAAAACGATAATACCCGATAAGAATGTTCATTAGATGGTTAATATTAATTTATTATGTTATGGTACAAATTATAAACGATTTATAGCAATTAAATATGCGGTAAAAATAAGTGTGATCGTGAGTCGTGACGTCTATTTATCGTTTACAAAAGAACCTATCCTATATTATGAGTATTAGTACAAGACGGGCTATGTAATGTTCACACATATTAATATGTTTTATGTTTGTTCTGCACACAGTACGGTTTCTTAAGTGACGTCAAAACCATAATAATAACGAGAACTAGTAAACCTTAGGAGGTCAGTGTAAATCCCCAAAATCAATGGCAATCGTTTATTATAATGCCGTTTTTAATAAGTATTTATAATTATTATAAAAAGTAATAAAAACTAGCTGACCCGGCAAATCTTGTTTTGCCATATAGGGGTGGGTCACCCTTACCATTTAGGGGTATGAAAAATAGATGTTGGCCGATTCTCAGACCAACCAGATATGCTCACAAAATTTCATACAAATCAATCCAGCCGTTTCGGAGGAGTTTGGTAACAAATACCACGACACAAGAATTTTATATGTATATTAGATGTAAAAAACTGCCTCGCAGAATGTATTATATTTTATTATAGGCTTAGAACATTATTGTATAATTTATTATAATAAGTATAGATGATATTTTTACGGTAATAAAAATGTTTTATTTCTATAATCCGTAGGTATGACGCATGACGGTTTTTGTTCTATATGTATAGCCTACCTACAGCTTAGGTGTACCTACAGTATTCTAACGCTAGCAACAGATATATGCCGTATTCAATAATATGTACTTCTCACATCTCATGAAAGAAAATCGCTAGGCTAAGGTATAAATTACTACTGAAGAAAAGCGCCATTCGATCAATTTTACAGTGTCACTACAATGTATTCAATTAGAGAAAAATTAAAGTAACTGTTTCATCTCAATACATCGATGAAAATCTAATGTGAGCGCACAATTTTGATCTCCCTTCAAAATACGGTAATATTCATAATATTAATTACCAGGAATGAAGACAGGTTTGTTGTTTGTGCAACTAGGCTCCAGAAAATCCGAAATTCCTTGAAATGTCAGTGTATACGCTTTTATAATAAAATCCTAAGTTATGTTCAAAAATGTTTAAGCCCAAATAAATTTTATCTTACATTAAACCTAAATTATGTAAAAAAAGTTAATTTAGTGCATAAACTATCGATATACAAGCCCAAGTATCATAGCGCAAGGGTAGGCGGTTTTATTTAGAACGACTCCGATAGACTAAATTGTAAAGTATAATAATCGTAAAAATAAATAATTGAATATTTTTGTGGTGACATCGTCCGTATAAAATTTACAGAAAAACGTTTGAATTATGTATTTTAAATAATAGATTAAATAAACAAAATAAATGTCTCATATAAATGTTTTGATTATAAATAAGTATAAACACCGCATTGCAATAGAAGTAATAAAAACATAATGTGCACAGTTATACTTACCTACAATATTAAAATCAAATTTAGTAAGCAACTACTTAGAAACAAATCTACGCATAGTTTACAGAAAATTTGTTTTAAGTTTCTATATTCCTGAAACGTAGGCTATCTTTAACCATGACTAAGATCCTTTTGTTGCAGAGATAAGAAAGCAATAATGTATTAGAGCCATAAAACACATTCTATATGTCGTCGTTTTAGTAAATTAGGTGTGAAGGAAAAATTATATGAGTTATGATCACACATCTGTCTGACTAGTGACTCGGATCGTGCAGGCGTGCGGCCGCGACAAGCATGGGGTTTTTCCTGGGGAATCCCGCATCCCATGTTATGTCATAAATAAACTTATGCGGAGAAAGTAGTAATAGGATTTGAATTAGACACTTTTTACGACAATATTTAATGATGATGTGTACCTTGGTTTGGTAGCTTGTTTTTAATAAAACTTGTGATGTGGGTTATATAGGTATGTATAACTTTTTAATTTCTTTCGTTTTAAATTTTTATTTTTCTTCAGTGGAAGCTGTATGAGATAGTATTATGAAGCGAACAAAAAACGTATTTATGACTATTTTATGGTATTTTTTTTCTATTTTATTCGTCTAATACCTATCTTTATATCTAGCTTTATTAATACCGAGTAAGGATTCGATTAGCACAGAATTTTCAGAATTAAAGTCACGGGTTAGTTTTCAGCAAAGAACAAATGAATAAGTATTTTTTGAGTTATCGCTTGAATATTTCATGAAAGACCTTCATGTAAAATCTTTTAGAACTACACAAAACGTTATTCATTCCTGTTCAAATGAAAAATTCGAAAATTCCGTTTGGAAAATAACGATTTGTGTAATTCATGAATGTTTTACCTACATTACGATTTAAATGGTTGATTTAATAACAGTATCAAGCATTATCATCGAAATACTTCCTGGCCTGGCACTGACTATTAAAAAGAGAGAGAGAGAGCAAGTAAGTACAATAATAATGCTTTTGTAATGATTCCAATAGAATGTATGTACCTAAGTAGGTACATTGTACGAATATGCGCAGTAATGGTGTAGCTATTGAAAAAATCCAGTCATGCGTTTACTAGTATTTATTACATAAAACAGGTGACAAGAAGTACGTTTATCTGTCACAATACTCACAATTCATTGTACAATAAACCTGTTTTATCTATTTGACATTTTCATCCGGCTTTTGTCCACTATGATCGATACATTTCATTGATATTCGTGGATCATTTTGGAGCCCTGTGTAGCATTATTTGTAGTAACTAATAAATCATTTAACCATAAATAATAATAATTAAGTAATCGTCGTTAAAATTAATGAGTGGTTACTTTTTAATTATTTGGTGAATATACTATAGAATTAAAGATATTGGGGATCATCCTCGTGTACCTACAGTGACATAATAACGCGGTCATTGTGCACCTTAAATATACCTAACTTAAAGCTGTTTGATAGTTTGAAAGGTTAGATGTAAGTGCGTTGATATAAAACCTAAAAGTTATATCTAAATGTCATATCAAGAACCAATATTCGATGTAAAACCGCGTGAGGTTCGATTCTGAATTTGTGACTTATAGGGTGTCTTGTAGAGTTCTGTTATCGGCGGCGTGCGAAAAGGAAGTAACTGAAGATGCGCTGCGGACCTTTCCGGTCAAATACGGTTTACGGCTTTTATTTATAGCATTTCAACGGCTTTCGCAACAGTCCACGTTCGCCTGTCGCGGGAGACACCCGCATAATTTAAAATATTTTTTTCATAAATATTTACCGAAACAAGAGTAAAGACGCGAGGTAGCCCGCAGTGTTATCAAGGTACGTAAATAGCATAGTTTACACAAAACACTATGGAAGTATGTTGTTTATTGTTGTAGGCAGGTCACTTTTAAAATAATAATAATCACTACTGATTAGTATTGCGAATCATTAGGCATTATCATGAATGAAACATGAGGTATTTCAATATAATATATCTTGTTATTGTGTCTTTTTGCGCTAAGGGACTAACTAAATATGTTTAGATCTAATAAGTATACTTATAGGTGAATACTAGACTACATACCTATTGTATATTTTTTATACTTATTAGCCATTGTATGTATAATAAAATTAACCTTATTTTAACCGTGTTTCCTTAAAGGGTTAGGCAGAAGTGAACTACGTTTTACGCTTTCCGTAAATCGCCGGTACGTTGTGACGCCCACTCTTATACATAGGGGGACAAGCAAACACATTGACCGGGCACAAATCCAGAATTTGAGCTGCTACTGAGAGTTTTATATTTGCCCGACCGGACTGAATACTTCACGCTTGCGACCAATAGACTAATGAGGCAGTTAATTAATTGGCTAATTCATTAATATACAAAATGTATAACCAAGCCTAGTCTAGCTAATTATTTCACAATACCTAATAATGTACTTTATATAAATTTTGATGATTCATGTTGTATATTTTTAAGTCAAGTAATCATCATGGTATTAAAAAATAATTATATTCATGTCAAAACATCTGTTTCAACTTTGATCTCAGATCATGGTTAGCATGAGAGTTCACAAAAAAGTCGTAATATTATATGATATACAAAAAAATAGTAAATCTATACAGTAGAGATGAACTGTTACTTATAAATACTTACCTATATCTATAGTTAATAGGTATCTCATAGGTCCGGTCATAAAGTACATATACCTTTATAGATACATCACCTCTGTGATATAATTTGTTCATAATCTCACATACTAAACATAGGAAGGTTTTTTGTAGGATCAGTAAAGATAGCTTGTAAATTATACATAGGTAATCAAAGTACAATTTAATACTTAGCTAGGATTGGAGTTGTGATGGTGTGAGTTGTACCGGTTTCTAATAGTACCATTTTTCTGATGTTTGTTTTGTACTACTTATAGGGAACGTAGGTCAAATTATAAGTCAAGTATTTTTATTTTGTTGACTTAGGTATAACATAAATATGCTAATACCTATTACTACTTGATTGTGATTTAAAAAGTGAAAAACTTGCGTCAAAATGGTAATATTTAAATCGCCCACTTATGATTTTTGTATGATATCTAGGGATAAATAGTATAAATGAAAAGGATATTTTTTTATAAAATCAAAATTTTAAGACACCTAATGTTAACTATTGTTTACAATCCAAAAGCAGTAGGTAGATATTTACTCTTTTTTTATTGTTGAACGAAAACGTAATTTTGGACCTGTTTTACCACTTCCGGATAACCTCTAACCAGTGGATAAATTAAAAATTGAAAATAATTTGTATGAAATTATCTGCCATACAATTTAACGGGAACTTATCAGTAGGCTGAAACAGGCCCTAAATGCTTCCGATAACTTATTGCAGAAACAATAGAAAATCAATTATTATTATCTCTCTGAATACGCAGTCCATTCATATTATATCAATGACTATAATAAAGCATCGCGTGCTATAAGGGCCTGTTTCAACAACTCCGGATAGCCGTTAGCCGCCGGATATCTTAAAAAGTATGAAATTATCTGCCAAGATAATAAATTTATCGCTTATCAAAACGTTTTGGAGTATATAGGTACGTATGAGACGCACGTCCACGTATTCTTCGATATGAACAATAAAACTTAAAGCGAATACAATTGCACTACAAAAATCACTGCTATTGCGACGGCATACGGGTGGTCCAAAGGGCAACCTGTATAACTTGAAGTATTCAAGTTAAACAGGTTGCCACGTTTCATCGTGTGTACAAACCGAAAAAGATGTTAGATGTGATTTATTTTTTGTTATAACGTACCGTCAACCGTCATGCTTACTCGTATATCTCTGAAAGGTTAGGCAGACTTAGGGAAGTACCTACAGATCGACACGCATAGATCGCCGCCTGTGTGTATTAGGTCTCACATAACAGAAGTGGGGAGACCCTATTGCGACACACAGATCCAAGCTACGAGACCAATAAAAAACCCAATAACACCATATTCGACCTGAATTTCGAAACCAGGACTTTACGCTCAAAAGCTACGCCTGCGACCACTTATGCCAACGAGGCCGTTTATTTTCTTAATTCATAACAGTTCATTCATCTAAGTGTAAGTGTTGTACTGATTTTTACATTACATGAATTTTAAATAAGTACGAGTTTTGTAATTTTTGTGGAGTACCTACTTAGGTATCTACCACACCACGCGAGCCGCTGGCGGAAAGCTAGTACTTAGGTTATATTTAAGAAAATATAATCAACGACGCTACTCGTGGCAATGCTGCCAGTCTTCTGGGCACGTTACCAGATGACAGCGATGAGGAGTACTTTGACGCCTAGGTGCGGAAATTTTGGTTTTTATTTTTATTTATTATTTTGTTAATATTAGTAACTTAAACTTGAATAAATTAATTGAAAATAATAATAATAATAATAATCAATGAATAATAAAATATCATTGGCCATAATTATTTTTTATTATTTATTGAAATTGAAATAAAACTGCTTTTAACGGATTTTATCACGTTATATTGACAATCACGTTTAAACGTCAAACATTGCTATCACCCTCATATAGGTGCAATGCAATATTCGAAAAAAGACGGGGACAACATTGTATAGCTATAGCTTCTGTCGTACGATGGGATTAATTGGCATTAGGTTCTATACCTAATTATAAAGAATTTTAGAACTATTTTATATAAAAATAACCAACATTAAGATAACTTCCTTAATTTAATAATAAAACTTACAATTTAATAATAAAACGAGTTTAGAATCCCACGATTTAGCTAGTGTTGGCTACGGTAATTTTTGATTAGTAATGCTAAGCTGATAACTATACGGCCTGCATGCCTGGAATCATAAACCCACATAAAAAGCACGATGAATATCGACATCTCTACTATATAAAACTTTATAATCAATTGCCGTGCGTTAGTCTCCCAAAAACTCGAAAATGGTTCGACGGATTCTGAAGATTTTTTTTAAGGATTTGTGTGAGAGCTGGAGAACAAAACAAACAAGAATTTAACAAAAAGGCATTGCAACGCATGCCGAACATTAGCGAGTAATTTATAAAATCCACGCCACTGTCGTCACGTGTCAGACCGGCTGTCTGCCGCAATTATTTTACCATCCATGATGTCACTGTTATATTATTTTGTTTATGCTATTTACTAAGAATATTAAAACGACTTAATGCTACTGAACTCTACAAATAAGTTGAGGTTTGTAGAGTTCAGTCACAGTCCAGTCAGTCAAGATGGATTACTACGGGTAACACTGGGAACTTCCGTAATGCTGCGGTAATCAGTAGATTAGTACACTGCAGCAGTTTCTTCTTATAACCTGTCAGCTGAAACTCTTTTGGAAGGGTACCCAGAAGGCTGGTAACCTAATGGTTGCTTGCCTTCTAGGTACCCTTCCAACAGATAGCGATTCGTAAGAGTTTTTTGATGCTTCAGTCACAGTGCCTCATTCTAATTTTCTTTTCTTTTAAATATTCTATAGATATTTTTGTCGTATGTACTTATATTTTATTTTAATCGGATGAGATTGAATTGTTTACATTTAGATAATAATCCATGTTAAATGTCTCTCTATGAATAAATTACCTACGGCTTCATTAAAATTAAATTATTCACAAAGATAAAGTTATTATTTCATCAAGTATATTACCAAAAAAGTACTTGGCAATTAGCAACATTTAATGCTTTTTACTTATTTTTAGAACCCATTTTGCTGCATTCTGTCCCTCGTGAAGCAGTTTTATATAGACATCAGGGCGTGCTGTACATTAAAAAAAAAACGCCGTCACAGCAGGCCATTAGTCTGACGGCTAATTGATTTTATTTGACGATCGAAAAAAAAATTTTAAGGGCACTTCATGGGCTGTGGTCTAGGTACCATGAATGATGTGTTGAACGAATTGCCCAAACAGTTATATTTTTTTATTAGGGGTCATTTTAGATAGTCCCAAACTATGCTTAGATTGTGATTTGTCTCATTGGAGCTGTGCGTTTAGTTGGCCTACCTACACACAACATATCTGCTTTCCACTTAAAATTAAAATGTAATTTTTTAAACAAAAAACTAATTTAAACAGGTATATGGTCTTCATTGATTGTTTGGTTGGCACCGACTCTAATACCAATTAATTTTCCTTTTTATTACCTGGGTGTTTTGTTTGTTTGTATTCAACATGTTCTAATTGTATATTAATTAGTTATTCAAAAAATATGTAAACGAGCTATTAACGACCCATCGAAAACCGAGCTATTGCAGGTTTTCCGAACCAAAACCTCTAAACACTTTATATGCTTGAAAATATTTTCTAGGTAGGTAAAAAAACGTGTCGCGCATTATCTGCCTATAATTATGATGATTGACAAAATGAGAACGTTGATGAAATGTGGTGAGATGAAGTTCGCAGACGATTAGTTTTTGCTAATAAGTTAATCTATAAAAACTATTACTTACTTTCCATTAAAATCTCAAGTGATCATCTCTTGCAGGAAACCATATAGGTAGACTCTTTTCGTTTCCCTATTCGTTCCCTGAACCCAAATAGCTTCAAAATTCATACATCGTTTTTTGTTCTAAAATAATCTTACATTTTAAATCATATTATTACCTCTCAACTTTAATTTATTTAAATTAAAAAAATTAATCAGTACCTACGCAATATTTACAGACAAATAAAAAACAGTGTCATCGCATTTTTCCGACCGGGGACAGTGATATCTGCGTTTAATGTGTAGGTATTTGTAAAAAGAATTTAGGTAAAAGATATAAAAAAAGACTTGACATGAATTCCAGATATTGCAGACGTCGTTAACTTTTTAATTTCGGCGTGGCGTCGCCCATTAATCACGTGATGTTTTTTAGCATTTTTAATCTCTCCCTGGTTATGGTCAGGTAAAACTAATTACATACGCACAAGAAAACTCGCTGCGTGCCTTAGATTAAATAAAAAATAAATGAAAATTCATTTATTTGCCAAGAAACAGCATTACAATATTAATAAATGTCCTGCGGTCCCACACTAGGCAAGCCTGTCCTGTGGGTGCCTGTCACAATCACATCCACACAAGTAAACATACGTTGTTTGCTTGGTCGACACGATTTAAAGATTCGAACTCGAGATATTTGATTTGGCAGTCCAATGGTCTTATCACAAGGCTATTACTGCTCGACTCACTACGCTGCTGGCATCCGCTGTTTGCGGATGAGTGGACGAAGATTATATTGGTACCTATGTCAGAAGTACTGTGAGGGGAAGGTATGAAAGTGTTTTTACCTTCTTTTATTTAATTTGCTTTGTTTTGTAGATTTTAATAAAGTTAGTTTTTAGTTACTGTAATGGGTGGATCCGTAGTAATTAAATAAATAAATAAATAAAAATAATAAATAATTAAAATACACGTGATAACTCACTACAATCACGAAAATAATATCACAAGGAGGAGGGGTCCTCCTTGTGATATTATTTTGGTGATTTTTGTCGAACCTGATTTTTTGAGCCTCACGTAATTAATGGACGACCCCCATAGTTGTAATTTATTGAAACACACTTGGTACTGATAAGACGATCATTATTTTAAACTACTTAAGCCAGTGGCAATGTTAACAAACCCATTAGTGAGGCGATTTTCGCAGTAAGTAAGGTTTTTTAATGTCACGGAACCACGGTCGAACAAACTTGAAGCTTTTCTACCTTTCGGTTAATTGCCGCCTCGGTGAGACCAATCATCGGAAATATCTACCATTTTTTGAGCATTAGATAGGCTCTATTAGAAAGTAGTGAAAAGTATTTTATAAAAAAAATGTGCTCTATAATAGTCTGTTCAATAGGTCATTGGTCTTAATACAGACCGGTTGTTGAATCAATTTAATTACGAACCTAGGTACATTTAGTTTACCATCGTAGAAATTTGATCGGAACAGAAATCATTTACCTGCGTAAGTGCGAATTGTATACTTTCCATTCCAAAGATAACATTAGGGTGGAACGGTCAAAGCTTTTTTTATCGTAAAATCAATCAATTTCTGATTTGGACTTGAATTGTAGTGCCGGTGTTTTTCCGGATTTAAATTACAACTTATTGTCTACTCGTGTGTCTAATGCTATGTATTCATAGGTTTTGGTAAATATTCGTCCCAGTGATCCTAGTCTACTGAGGCTTATGGACAGATATAATAGACTTTTACTGGCATATAAGTAGCTTGCATAGGATGGTCTTCTGTTTACTGTTAGATTGTAATGTACAAGATTGTGGTCACTTCCACATTATTGGCAGTCTGCAGTGGCTAAACGTGCGATCCTATTCGGGTAGTAACCAAAGCAAAAAACAAGACATCATGAGAGGTCATAGACCGAGAGTAAATATTTGAAAACGACACTGTTTTGTTTTCTTCGAACTGTGGAAACTTGGTACTTTTAGCATTTTACTTGGAATAAGTACCTAGTGAAATAACATTAACACCAGGTCCGACACAAGGCATAGGTACCCACTCTAAAATATTGATTTGAGACACAAGTCATAGGTACTCTAAAATATTGATTTAATTGATTAAATTATAATATAATAGAAAAGAATAGAATTGAAAAGGATGTGCGAAATATCAATTTATGTTTAATTGCTTACATTCTACACACAAAGATTTTAATAACAACAGGTTATTTTAATTTAATAACTGATGACATAATCTACTACAGTATTATAATCCACTCATGACGCACAAAAACTATGAATATTTATTGTAAGACTAAGGCTCATGGCACCAGCTATTATAGTGTTGTTCCTTCGTTCTTTGGTCCCTCATGTGTACGTGTATGAGTATGATATTTACATAACATGACAGTCAATTAAGTGACAAGAAATCATCGCTTTTTTCTAATTGACATGTCTTGTTATACACAATTTTTAGATATTCAAGTAAACAAAAACTTTGTTATTAACATAGAAAGCCGTCGGTAGCAAAAAATCAATGAAGTATAGATGACAGTAAAAAAAGATAAAAAAGAGCGAAAGTGGAACGCTATGGGACAGCATTCCCATGGCGTTTACGTTTTACTACGGTATGATAGATCTGATCATTTGCAGAGTAAGAAGCATTTCATTAAATAAGTATTTCAAAACGCAGTAAAAACGTTTGACCAGATTCCTGTACTACCTAAGTAAAATTTACTATCTTATATATTTAGAGTTGGTATAGGTATGTTCTTTCCGGGGGCATTCGGTTAGTTCACCTGTAACTAAATACTACCTGATGATAAGCAAGTAGTAAGCAAAAGACATCGGGTGCCGGGCGGCCCCGGTGGCGGACCGACCTCCTGAATTATGATTTATTACTAACCTAAACCTAATAATTAAAAATAAAACATATTATTTTGACTATCTACTATACTCTGTTTTCATAGAGCATACTACATTTACTTTATATTCACCTAAGTACCTATTTATTTTAGTACACACAAGAGACAATAATATAGGAAACAATTAACTAAAGTAACAAGAAGTATACGTTGTTCTATTTCCACTATCTTTGGACCAGTTAATTTCACTTCATTGTCGCAGGGTCAATAGGCCTTTGTTTTTTTGCAATATTTTTTTCGTGTTTATGTTTTTTGTGCTGCGATCGCAAACAATGCAAATAAATAATGTAAGTAAAGTAAGTTACTTAAATGTAAGACACGGGTTAGTAGATACAGTTGTCGCATTGTGTTTCCATTCGAGTATAGTAATATAAGTTACGCCCATCAAACATTGCAGTTAGTCTTGATTTAACCTCTTATTTCAAATGTACCCAGGAAAGCCAGCACATGCAAATATTGAAAAGTGAAAAGCTGTATCTATTTCTGATAGTCAATGTTCTTATGGGAACATCATTGTTGGGCACCTAAATAGGCTGATCGGCAATTGTATCTCAATTATTTGTAAAGACTTGCAACGGATATTGTTAAGTGTCGTAACTATCAACAGTGTTGGGCTGCAACCACGGCACCACAAGATTCAGTCAATAATTTGCGTGTAGTGTTTCGCAGAGTAAAGTAGTACGGTTCAATTGAAAGGTTTTTCTCATTTATCATGTCTCTCAGTACAAAAACGTGTGAAAAGTGGGTCGATAACTATGCAATTCCATATAGACAATATCTTCGGAACGGGACCAGATCCTTTTTTTCAGGTAAATGTTTATTTATAATTGCTCAGTTTTTATAGCTTTATAACTGTATAGATGCATGTTCTGCAACAATCTTTATTACATGGAATATTTTTTGCTACTTCATCATTCACATCTTCATCAATCGAGCCATTTATTTACTCTCCCAAAGCTAGGCACGGGCTCCTCTCAGAATAAATGGCTTCGCTAAACCAGCTGGCTTAATATTTTATTTATTTAATTTCTCAACAATATCATTACATCATTATCATTTTGCAAATGATTGCATCCCGCTACGACTGTCCCATACAGGCACACTGGGTGGGAGTCGTGATGGGAAAAAATAAATAAAATACGTTATGAATTTTTACTAACATAGATCCTAAGAAAATTGTTATATATAGGTATACATATGGATTTTGTCCGACATAAAAAGATAATAATAAAATAATAATAATTACAGAATATGTCCAATGCGATATTGAGGTATCTTTATTACTAACTACTTAACTACTGTAACTAATTTTAAATATGTATTCACTCCTTTTATAAAATGTTATATCCGCACATCTAATTAGAATAAATTAATGTAATATTTTTAAAAACTGGCTTACGTCAAGTCTGAATATGTCGTGGATAAACTAACTAAATTAAAGTGAATTTTTTTAAAACTAACACAGCAAACACCCGAGCTTATCTTATATTGTCAATCAATAATATTCACAAAATAGAGGACAACATTACTATAATTTGTAATAGTTATGTACACCTAGCATTTAAAATTGACTACCGTAGGTCGCAACCTAATTCATTTATCACTTAGGTGAGGTAATAACTAGGTCATGAAGATAATTATTATAAACAATAAATATTTGATGACCAAGGCTTTAATTAATTTATAGTGGATATAAATACGCACACACTTAGTCCGAGATCAATATAATATGTATGATATTTATACGATAAAATCAGATTTGTTTAACGATTATCATCTTCAGTGAAAACACGTGTTATTAACTTACATACCTTACTTATGATTCTTTCAATACAAGTAATTCTATGATTACGTGACCTAAGAGTTTTTTACATTTCCTTGTAGACTGTTCTAGTAGTAGACATCTACCTACTTCAGACCATAAAGTTTTCCTTACATTGTATTTCAGTTGTATTGTGTTCCAGTAGTAACTTGAGTTTCGTCGCTCTCAGTACATAAAAGTGTGTTTTACCAGAAAATCATCAGTGTAAACGTTTATTGCCCGTCAGTGCTCACAAATTAAATGTGAGTGTGATTTCGTTTATCTTATTTTTTATATTCTGCCATCAAACCGATTAAACGTTGGAAAATAAGATTTTCTACTTTCACAAATATTTTCTTTAAAACAACATACGTACCTATTTACCGTTTATCTAAAAAATCTTTTACGTGAATACTAATGTTAATATTTTGTCATAATTGAGGTTAACGTAATACACGAAACCATTAACAAATAATATGAATGAGATATCATTGTGTGGCCAACGAACCGTAATATTGTTACATTTTTTGGTATTCTTTTGTAGAAACGTAAAACGTGATGTGGGTTTGAGATACCTTTAGATACAGGATAGGTTCGGCCAATTTTTTATAATCTAGATTCTAGATAAACATTTTTGCTCGGTACATACAAACTTTTTTATCAAAAGTTAGAAAACATTTTAAGAAGTAGGTAACCACTTATTGAAAATATATGGTTTGTTCCACAACGGCCCCATGTTCTTCTGATAGCAAAAGAGTAAGTAAGTAAGTACCATAGGTAAGTGGGCTATCGCAACCATTTCAATCAAAATACCTACCATTTAAATAAAAAATTACCATTTAAGATAAAAAGACGGAAACAAAAAGGTTTCATTTGTAGAAATGGTTTGACAATACCGACTACAGGACGTAATTATTATAAAATACTAAAATTTGATAAACGCGTACGGTACCTAATTTATTATCTACTTATAGTACCACAAAATATAGGTAATGTTTTAATTCATACTATTTAGTCATAATAAATAAAATAAAGAATTACTTTTTTACAATCTTCAATTTAAAGTGATAAAATAACACTATCTACGTAGTCTAACGTCTATTTAATTTCTTATTCATAGTGAAATAGGAAGAGCTCTAAGTAGTATTCATAAATACTACTATCGGAATATATTAATATACCTATACCTAATAGCTCACAGGTAGTGGTCAGTATCAGTGGACATCTTGCCAGTTTTGAATGAAAAAAGGATAGTGACACACGTTCCGTGATTTAGAGCTGCACCTCAACCATGAGTTCTATCGAATAACTTTCGATAGGTTTTTTACGCATCGAAACGCTGTAATCCCATAGCAGGTTTTAGTTCTTTACGTAACCGCTAGAGGCGCTGCGAGAGTTTTCCATACAAATATTTTACCGCGTCGCTAGCGAGTCTAGTGACAAAAACTCATGGTCGAGGCACTGTTCATTTCAACCGCGTGACTCTAACGTCTTACCCATTTTATCAAATATTGTTTAATGCAATACATATTAATCTTACTGCATCAATTGAAAAAGAACCGTTACTATTTACTTATTGTTTCTAATCATTCAGAAATATTTAGCAGAACAGTATCACCGGTGATTTTGGGTTACTTCTATCTTTTAAAGTTTAAAAGCTACATAGATAGCGTGTAGATAAAATTATACATATATTAATATTGAATTGTGTTGTGAATAGGGCTCCAAAAATGTGTCGTTCCACTGTGAAAATATTGGTGATATTTTGTCTTTTTCTTCAACAAATTGCGATGTCTCCATTCTTTGAACAGCCGGAGTACTGCGAAGTGTTGCTGCGTCATATTGGTATAAAGTTATTTTCATTTTAATTATAATTACCCACAGACACTGGTATTTTACCATAATACCTAGTTATGTAGCACCTTCTTGTCTAGTTTAAGTACTAACTAACTTTCTTTAGCCAAGTTCATTAACTTACGTCGTTTAAGAGTTTAATTATTATTTTTACATCCTTAGATGTAATATCTAAATAAATTTCTGTTAGTATCTACTAACAGAAATTTATTTATATTTCTTTGTTGGTTGGTTGGTTGTCTGGTAGATATCGGGCCACAAGCCATAATACCGTAACGTAACCATTCTTAGGGCTTGTTTCACCACCTCCTAGTAAGTTCCCGTTATATTAATTGGCAGATTTTGTTCCATTTTCGAAATTATCCGGTGGTTAGCGGCTATCCAAAGGTGGTGAAACAGGCCCTTAGTTTTATGAATTCTTGTAAAAATACAGTGTACAATAAAGATAAACCTATACTAGTCTATTAGGTATACTGTACTAGTAAACAACTATAATGTTCAAGTAGATATAAATTAATATCTTCATTCGATTAGACCTTTATGAGTAAGCCCGACTGATGGAACGATAAAAGAAAAAAACATTATTTTGTGTATTACTCGAGTAAAATGCTGAGTATTTACGAAACGCTTTATTAAAAAAAACTTGTGAAACCGGTATAGAAATAAATTTATCTTCCTCATGAACACCTTAAATAAAGATAACATTTTGCGTCCAACAGATCCACAATTACTGGATACATTCAAATTGGAGATGTCTCATGGAATCGAGAGGTTCTTTCTATTGTCGTACTGCCTGGCGTGCTGCTGGCCCGGGCTGGGCGCCAAGGGCGACCTGCGCGTGGTCAGACAATGGGCCGAACTATCGTTCGCGTTCCCCAGCGAGGAAGCCAAAGCACATGCTATTGCGAAGCGCTACTATGTTCCAGGAAATTCTGTACCCATTGACGTGGACGTACACCATAGAAAAGGTAAGTGGCCAACAAACACCGTCGTTCTTAAATCAATATAGGCACAAACTTGTCTTTACTAAAGGTCACATTAGTGTCGTTATAAGTGTTGCGATTTAACAAAATGCACGTACATCATAGTTATACGGTAACTTTCTAAGTTTTACAATGTACGATATCAATATGTACAAAATCACATGCACAATAATTTCCACCAATAATTTCCTTGCTGTAGGCTAGTTATTTTAAGAAGAGAGGATAGATGCGATATATGAATAGGTGAATAAATATCTATGGACATGTAAAAGGTTACGGGTGCGTATAATTAGAGATTAGAGTATTGAGTGTCTCTATGGTTACGAAGGCTTCTATTGGGATAGTAGACATGGGTACGTAAACTCCTGTTTCCTTATTTGCTATGTTATGTTCTATGACGAACACAATGATAAAATTATTTGAGTTCTGTCACAACCAGAATTGAAATAACAATTTGTGAACCATGTTTGAATAAAACTTGCCTTTTTTACTAAAAAGCAGTTCAACAACTGATAAATACATGTTTTTCTGATCGTTTTTTGTTTTTATAAAAACTATAATCGTTAAAATTATCTCGTATTGTGTTTAAGTTGAGAGGCAAATTTGACATCTCAAGATGGCTTTTTGCGCCACGGTTCCGATTATAACATATTTTTCTGAAGATGTTTCTCCTTCTTACCGTTACTGTTTACAAGTAAAGACACGAGTGTAAGGTCGTAAGTATACAGAGCTTAAAACATTAAAACTGACATAGTATTTTTGCCCGTGGGAGCATGTCTGCAAAACTTCGTCTCCGCAAGCTGGAGTGAAATATGTGTTGTAAAAACCAGCTGGGTCGGATTTAATGATAGCCTAGCTACTTACCATCCTCATATTACCCATATGACGCCGCCCGCCCGCCCTGCGTAAGAAGATTTCACTACGAGGCATGAGAGCCAGAGCTGCAGTTTGAAATACCTTATATTTTTAAATTGCGAACACCGTCTTAAATTTTGTTTGTTTCCATAAAACAAGACAAGGATCAATTCGATTAAAGGTAAACAAAAAAGAAACCATAAAATCTTTAATAACAAGATAAATAACTCAAATTTAAACAATAAGTTGTTAGACGAGTTTACGATGTATACAGGAAATATATTGTAGCTAGACTAATTTCCCATGCTTTGTGTATTCTTTGTAAGTATATACTAGATTTTTGCCGCATAATAAAATACTGTAACACGTTAACCTTGTAATAACTGGAATCAGAGATGATCCTTTCAAGTGTGATATATGCAGGATTTATTCTCAAGTTGTTATGCAATCTTGTCTTTGGAATTGATTTGTTAGCGCTTTTAAAATTAATAAAGTCGTTAATCACAACGCGCGACGTGATTTTTACAGGTTTCGAATACATTAAATACAACCTACGCATCTATTGTTGAAATGTAGGTTAAATTACTAATGTTATGATATCTTCGTTGAGGGATGGTAGCAGTCTTTTGCCCATTTTACATATAAACATGGACATTATTCATACATTGCGTTACGATTTGCAGTTCAAACGAAAGAGAATTTGAAATACTCGCCCCTTCACGTTCTCCCTAAGACTGATGATGATGACGAGTGTTTTGAACACAAGCTCCTACAAAAACACTGAATAAGTAATCAATATTATTACACTTTTTATAGGTGCCTTGCCGTCACGGATTTTCGTGACGATACCGCGGTTCGACGAGGGGCGACCCATTACTCTGGGCACGGTGGACGAGGAGGGCAAGATCCACGCCTACCCCGACTATTCATGGCATGAAAACCAAGGGACGAACTGCGCTGGCCTTACATCCGTCTTCAGAGTTGCTGTAAGATACTTTAAATATCCGTAGTAGTAGTAGTAGTAGTATCCTAGTATCGTATCCTTTGTTCAGCAGTGGACCTCTTTTGGCTGATGATGATGACTTTAAATATGTTCGCAGTGTTTTCTAGAAAGAAACATGGCGTTTCCGTAATATAGCCAAAATGCCCGTAACAGACCATATGTACCTACTTATTTGTTATTTATTGATAATCTTCATGAAGATGCGCCAGTGGTACAGCCGAAGGGTCGAGGATTATCTCGAAGTTCTACCACTAGAATGGGTTCTGTGCTTCTGTATTCCTTGGGGGGCGCGTTCATAAAATACGTGAGATGTTTAAGGGGGGGAGGGGTTCGAGTCAAATCTCATCTAATCTTACGTTGGAGAGGGGTCTCGGCAAATATCACGCAATTTTTTTTCTGATTGAAACAAAAAAAAATTTACTATTTTTATTAGACTTATAATTAATCTTTCAGCAATATTGATTACTAGTCTTAACTAGTGGTAAATAAAAGTACGAAGCTTTTTTTTTTCTTTTTACAATAACAATCCAACGGGTTTACGTAAGTAGCCCACATTTTGAAAAATCTCACGTGAGATTGGGGGATGGGGGAGGGGGTTGAATAAAATCTGACGACATCTCACCAGGGGGGGAGGGAGGGATAGAAAATTTAAAAAGCAAGCACATTTTTTATAATGTGCAAAATCCTCATAGATCTTCCGCAGCCGGAAAGGCGGCAGTGCATTTCGTACTCCTACCGACTTTAATTCTGTAAATGTGCCTATGATCGGGCACATGGGATTCATGAATGCTTTCACGACGATATTCTTCCCCGTACCTACGCTCAGGCCAGGTCTTCTGGCAGTTTCCGCAACCCCAACTGGTTTCTAAGTAGGTATGTACACTATGTACCTAATTGGTAGGGGACCTCGGATATCGCTATTTCCTATTTCAATAATTTCGGCAGATAAAATTAATCAATCAATCAATTTATTTGCAAAAATATGGTACAAAATAGATGTTACAGGCGCATTTGTTTCACATATTCTGCCATAGAACATGGCGTGCAAATGTAATTACAATGTCAATAGAATAAAATTAATTAGTAAATTATTAGAATTAAATTATAATGTTATTGTTTTGTCGCTTAAATAATCCTTAATATTGTAATAATTTTTTGTTAGGAGTAAATTAAATAGTGTCCTCTTAAACATCGTCATGGGTAATGTTTTTAAGATATCTGGCAATTTATTAAAGATTATAATTGACATGTAGTAGGCGTTTCTCTTAAATAGCTCCACGTTAATTTGTTTAGGCTGTACATTGTACAATATATGTAAAAATATGTAAAATTAGAAGGTCTCATTAAAAAGAATCCTAGACCTAATAACAAGCCAACAGGAAAAAACAATGTTTAAGTTTGCTAATAAAAACTTTACAGATACCTATGTTAGCGATGTTATGTAGTTTTGTAATTAACACATAAAATGAAGACTAAGGGAAAACCTTGGTAGTTCAATATAATTAACAAAGGCCATTGTTGAGTTAATAACTCCGTTTATGGCCTTCATTTCATTGATACCTAGATAATAAGATGTATCCACTGCAATAACATTGAAATCTGAAAGAATGCCGTGATGTTTCCTGAAGTACTGTGACGCAGGACTAAAGGTTAGGTAAGTATAACGTATATGAGACTACAATAAAGAAAACCGTTATAACTAGACATATCAAGAATCCTATTGTAACGAACACAAGTTCACTGACATTTTTGAACAAGCGCCGGTATTGTCTCTATTATAATGGAAATAGCCAGCATTTTAAGAAGCCAGACGAGTCAAGCCAAGTGACTTTAAAGACAAACCTGTATACTTACACAATTATAAGTAAGTCGTGACTAACTGAATAATTTGTCAACATATAGCTTAAATCATTGCATGGATTGGGCTTGTTTGGCACACAGTTATTATGACGGAAGCATCTAACGCAAAGAACGGAATTGCGAAATTGTTAACCCCCCAAAAGGCTGTAATAGGGGTTCAAACTTGTTGCGAGCGAAACCGCAGGCAAGAACTAGTATTTTATAGACCAAAACAACTATTTATTTAAGTCGCAAATTACATTGATTCATCATCATTATCTAAAAGGATTTTCCATCGAAAAGCCACATCGCTTACATCGTGAACAAAAAACATAGGACGTGACTTATGATTTGCGTATAAACTTTAGTCCGTCATTGTTGTTTACTTGTGTATCAGGTACACGACGAATTAGAGATATAATCAGTAGACAGACACATATTGATCGGGGGCGTTGTAAAAAATAATGACTAAGTACCTATGTAAAATCGTCGTACAGGTCATTGCACTTGCTGCAAAATGTTTTCATTTTTGGGAAAGCCCTGTAGAACTGAACTGTTAACAATACGGCCTGTTGTCTTAGACTTGGGTTGTTATAAGTAATAGTAATACGTAGTTCTAATGAATCATCCAATTTTCTACATTCAGGTTTCAAGGTTTTTTTACATTTTGCCAATTCAGATTCCAGCTATGGGTTTACTTTTCTAAATCCTTGCCAAAGTACTTAATGGTTTTATTTGTGTCATTATAATATAAAACGACGTCTTTTTTCATTAGCTCTCTAGTTTTCAACTACTATTCCTCATACCACGAAATTTAAAATTATTCGTAATTTACAGATTGACGAATGCAACCGGCTGTGGGTGATGGATACGGGCAAGATCGGTGACGCGCAGTCGTGCCCACCTCAGCTGCTTGCCTTCGACCTCGCCACGGACCAGCCCATTTATCGTCACATCGTCAAGGATACCGCGTATACCGACCAGTCGTTATTTATTACACCTGTAAGTATTTCTTTAGCCCACAACTGTAGATGATGGGTTTTTCATTGGAATTCCCATAGCAGCTCGGAGTCTCGATTTATGCCCGGTTCATGGCAATAGGATCACCCCCTGCCTAAGCATACCGTATGCACATTAAGTAGTAGGTTAGGCAGAGTACACCTCTGCCTACTGAGAGGTGTACTCTGCCTAACAATAAAGGCGTGAAGGATGCATGCAAAGAAATTCAATGTTTTTAAACCTCTATGTATGCATGTAATTTGTTTATCTTTGTACGACCGCAATGTCAATGTACTTATACATGACAACCGTACCTACCGAATGATTAGTCCTAGACGGTTCCGACAAAATGATCGCACCTATCGATTAATCGCATTTACAGATAGGCGTAGATAACCGCGACTTTCCAAGACCTACTGTATAGTCAGACATTCAAAACATCTTTTAAATCTCTTTGTTTATAGTGATAACGGAGTAGTATATGCATACAAACAACATACTTAGCAGGAAAAGGCAAGATTTGTGGAACATGATGAAATAAATGTTTTATAAAGACATGTTTTAAATCTGCAGTGTTGCTTCAAATTTAATGTTAGCTAAACAATAATAAATATTTTTATGATGCCATTTGCCAACGGGTTTTAAAACGTAGTGAACTTTTTGTCACTAAACAGATACCATTAGAGTATATTTTTAGTATAAGTGTACAATATAAAGTACGTACCTACTCATTTGTAATACCCACGTGTACGACAAGATGTATGAATGTGGACGAAGAGAAGTGGGAAAAACGCGTGATCGTATATTATGTACCTACATCTATGTATTTATATAGTACTAACTGTGCCCCGCGGTGATGTCGATGCTACGCTCCCAATCCCAAAAAAAATTGAATACCCAAAATCTTTTCTTAGCTGAATGAACGCTATAAAAACCCTACTTACATGTTAAAGTTCATGGTGTTTAGCTTACATAAATTATAGGTGTTTAGTCAAGTTTCTGAGAAACCGTGATTGATCTGTATATTGTTGACTTCAGGTGGTGGATATCCGACCACGTGGACACGGTGACTGTACCAACACGTATGTGTACGTAGCTGATGTATCCGGCCACGGATTACTGGTCGTCGACGTATTTCAGAACAGATCCTGGCGCGTTACGCACCGGCTCTTTTACCCCTATCCTTCTAGGGGTACCTTCAATATTGACGGTAGGTTAACACAAATTTAGTGGAACTAATAAGTGTGGCTTTTTTCAAAAAAGAGAGACACAAAACAAAACAAATATTCACTCACGGTAATGACGCCTCAAAAAAACATTGCGCGCTGCACTATCATAATCCCGCTATCCATTTATAAACATTTTTTTACTTATTCTTAAAAAAAATACATTTATTTTCATGTTAAAATTCTATGCTCTGTCGGAATTGCAAAAAAATAAATAAAATTTTTTTTCAGGCGAAACTTTCGATCTCATGGACGGAGTGTTTGGTTTGGCTCTGTCACCGTACCAGCATGGTCACGACCGTTTCCTTTACTTCCACGCCCTCGCTGCCACCACTGAGAATGTGGTCAACACCAGGGTGATCAGGAATGATTCCCTCATAGACGATCCTAACATCAACCCGAATTCCATCAACGTAAGCTCTGCATTTGTCTTACATTTGTGTATAGTATTAGATACGTTCATGAAACTAATTTACATGTGAAACTACCAACAGGTATTCTCAGAAGAGCGCAAGTCTCAGTCAGCAGCTGAAGCCATGGATCGTAACGGTATTCTTTATTTCGGACTCATGAACCCACCAAGCATCTTTTGTTGGAACTCCGCCTCTGAGTTTTCTTCTCATAACTTTCATCCTGTGGCTATCAACAAGGAAACGTTACAGTTCGCTAGTGGTGTAAAAATAGTTAACAACGCCAAAGGGGAACAAGAATTGTGGGTGTTGACGTCAAGTTTCCAAAGAGTAATGACCGGGACCCTTTCTTCAGATAGAATAAATTTCAGGATTCATGCCGAAAAAGTTTCCATAATTTTAGAAAACTCGCCATGCAAGCATTCCCCAAAGGGGCAAAAGCATGGTCACCATGCCAACCTTATCGACAAGAAAAGCGACGGTCATATCTTTCGGCTGCAGAAGTATGGCATTGCCTCGTATCTGTAGAGATTAGTGCCATGTCGGATCGTTTGCTCAGTGGATTTACAAGGCATTTCTGGCCATATGTGTAGTGTAACGAGTGTACGTTATACGCCCATAAAGACGTTATGTTTAATTATTTGGTTATTTTAGTTACCGTACAAACCTGTTATGTCTATCATATATTTTTAATAAGTGTAATTTATTATAATTCAACCAATATACTTATAAGAGTGACTGGAGTTCCCGTACAGTACAGGCAGTAGAGAACAGATCAGAGACAGACGAGTAGTCTGTTGAATGCACTACCAATGTCCATGAGGCGTTTAAAAACGTTGGCCTCTTCTAAAACACTGGTGAAAGAACACTACTTGGCTCATGAATGAATTGTTGCTGTTATTGTAGTTTATGTATATTATACAAAGTTTGTATATTATTTTATTGTAGTCAACGTAAACTTATTATATACGTAACTAATTATTGAGTACACCTTTAAGTGCCCGTTACCGGTTTTCTTTTGCGATCTCAATACGGTTATCTGGAAAAATTGCTCTTAACGATAAGACCGCCTAATGTACTCTTGTAGTACCTATTTCTATATTTTCTTTGTTTTATTTCTTGGTGTACAATTAAGTATATTGTATTCTATGTACCTTTAGGTACCTTAATCGACAGTAGTTCTAACTTTGTATCGACGGTAATAATAGTTATTAAGGTATAGGAACAGGCGGTAGGCAGGTGGTAAGTAGTAAAAACATTTAAAGTAAAATGTTAATTTTATTTTAGCGTAAAATAGGGTGTTTATAATTTTGAATCATGTATAATGCCATCGTGGTTTTATATTAAATGAAAACCTATCAGTTGTTTGTGTATAAATAAAGATTCCCGTTTATACAGCATTGTACTGAAATCTTTTTTCAATCATGTCTCATTTATTATAATGATAGTAAAAAACGTAGTCGTTTTTATTTTAATTATAAAATGATTGTTTCATTAACGTACTATATATGTGTACTCTCCTTGCAATGCTTAAATCGACGTGTTTATCTTCAAATCCAACGATCATCCCTCCAATCACATCTGGCTCCACTTTTTCTGTCAGTTGTATGCCTTTGCCTGGTTTCACGAGCTTTTTCAGCACCTCCACGAGTGCTTTCCTGGTGGCATCGTCCAGTGGTTCCGCGGTGATGACCTCGCACAGCTCGTTGTTGTGGTGCGCGACCATCACAGTAAGGAACATGGTTATTATACGACGTAACATCAGCAATCGACCGTTCTGAGCCACTACTGCTAAGAAATTCGTTGCAGCTAATGGCATTCCTGAAGAAACATGTATCGTTAAAATATTTGAACACACATTTTTATTCGATATTTAAATCATCTAGGTAAGAGGAAAGATTTGATTGTTTGTTGGCATTGAATAGGCTCCGAAACTACTAGACCGATTTTTAAAATTCTTTAACCATTAGAAAGTCACATCTTTACCGAGTAACATAAGCTATAATTTATAAGAAATACCCAGACCACGCGGGCGGAGACGCTGGCGGAAAGCTAGTGTATTATAAATAAATAAATAAATAAATAAATTTTGAACAATGCCTAACTTATTATAAAACTAGATTTGACGCTATCGACAAAAGCACATACCTGCTTCCTTGCCAATTTCTTGCAGTAACTTAGCCTTCATCGCTCTAGACATAAGGCAGGTTGATATAAAGTCCAAAATTTTTGGCTTGTTGAGTTCCTTGAGGAGGTTACGCAAACCTTTCTCTGTTTCGTCAAGTTGTTTCATTTGTGAGGCAGCGCTGTAGAGTGCGGTCACGTACCGGCCTTCGATACCTTTGAGTGAAGAGACTTTTACTAGCATACAAGTAAGAAACTAGTTAAAAATATACAAATATGAATAAAACAATATGTTGAATATTATACGGTTCCAAAGATAAACTACCTATACGACTACACTATACTGTTTCTAAAGCTGTTTCGAACGGCCCCAGGCAGGGAAAGTCACTTACTGTCGCACCCAAAGACGTCTATTAACATAATGAATAATTAGCTACCTAATAGATACTTATTATATCTTGGAGACCTGACAACAAACTCAAACACGGAAAAATCAGGCCAACATATAGTAGTCTCGTTCTTCTTACCATTGTTAAACGTAAATTGACGTCTTTGAATGCGGCAGTTACATTGTGAATTTGTGCAAAAACATTGAAGTTAGTATGGATTATAATCAATGCGTAAACTACTAAACCAAGACTAAACCAAGTTTATATCACATCTAACTATACACTAAGTTTATTAGGTAGGATCTTGCGTAAAATTTCAGATACGCACAATTATTTTGCCGGAACTGCGGGCTATAAAATGGGCACTTTTGATATTACACTATGAATAGTATACACGAGGCCTCATGCACGGTCATGCATTTCCAGTAATAGTGAAATATATTGTACGAAAATTCAATGTGAGGTCAGCTCATACGGGAAATGTACCAACAGCACACACATGTAACACAGCAGTGTTTTAGGTCTAGTGGTTCGAGTACCAGACTGCTGATAACGAGGTCGTCGGTTCGATTCCCACAGGACACAAACATTTGATTTTATTGTGAGTGTTTGTCTGGGTGTTTCTGATGTTATAAGTATGTATTTAAAAGGTATATAAGTAGTATATCCATTGTCTACATGGGCGTACAGAGGGGGGAGGCAGGGGGGGGGCAGCTGTCCCCCCCGGAACTTGGATGCCCGCGTAGATAAAAGTTATAGTAAGATAAAAAAACCTTTTTCGTGTTGTGTGTTTGACGGAACAAACTTGTCCCCCACAAGTTACATAACACTGGCAGTGAAAAATAGTCAAAATAGAAAAATATTCGCTATTTGTTGCTTTTTGTTAACAATTAGTTGCTACAAAAACGATTTTGTTGCTCAAACCGATCTTACAAAATTCACAACAATGATAGCTTTACTGAAAGGTAGCATAAAAATAGCTAAATACTATATTAATCAGGGAAACAAATAGACGAATATTTGTTGCTGAAGACCTCATAAAAACAACAATTAAAAAAATTACCAGTAAAATATAATTGAGTTGTTTGAGGTAGCAATTATTATAGAGCAACAAATCTTTCAAATATGAGTTTCCAATCGGTACACTTATAAACCGCTTAAGCCAGCTTAACTTTAGATTTTTCTTGCTCGACGTGACAAACTGACAATATTGATGCCTGAAAGACATTTTCTTGCTCGACGTGATAATGTGATGCTTGAAATTACCAAAAAAAAATAACCAGAGATTGGATGAATATCTGACCGGTATAAACCGATAATGCTACGCAAATAATTTATATTGTTTATTGGTTTTGGAAAAATCGAGAGTGAACGAGCTTATAAAAATACCGGTCAGAAACTTGTGCGATCACCGGAAGATATCCTATTGCCGATTTTCAAGGCGTCATTATGTCGTCGTCATTTGTTGATTCCCTAAAAATCGAGCGCTAAGCTAGCATGACCGGTTTATAAGGATATCGGTTCAGATACTCATCCGACCTTTACAGCGGCGTATTTACACTAAGGCCAAAAGAGCCATGGCCCGGAGCGCCAGGCTCGCGGGCAGCGGCAGGTGGCGCTAGCCGCACGAAGGTAGTAAGAAACTAATTGTCATTACCCCCTTCACTAACGTCGCCTGTCCTCAGTGGGTTTCCTCAATTTACGAGCACACTTTTACATGAGACAACTGGAGGTAGTAACAAACTAGTTGTAATTACCACTCTAACCTAACCTGTCCAAGGTGGGTGGTTCAAATTTTCGATTTCGCTACGCTCACTCTTACATGAGACACCTGGAGGTAGTAGACAAACTGATTGTAGTTACTCTTCTAACCCAGCCTGTGCGAGGAGAGTGGCATCAATTTTCGAGCTCGCTACGCTCGCTCTTACATGAGACGCATGGAGGTAGTAATCAAACTAATTGTAGTTACTCTTCTAACTAAGCCTGTCCAAGGTAGGTGGACAAATTTTCGAGCTCGCTTCGCTCGCTCTTACTGTGTGAGATAACGTAAGATAAACTAATTGTAATTACCCTTCTAACCTAAAATGTCCAAGGCAAAAAGTCAGCAAACGAGAAGTCGAAAACTTGGGCCACCCAGGCACAAGTTTTCGACTTCTCGTTTGCTGACTCTTAGTCATAAATTTTCAGCAATTCTTTTTATAAATCCCGGATAAATAAAGAGTTGAGTTAGCATGACTGGCTTATAAGAATGCCGGTCAGAAATTCATCCGATTTACGGTTCTGAGTTTTGTTGATGAGTTTCCGGGAAACAATAATAAATTTCATCATCCGTCATCATCCGACGTCTGGTTCTATTTTTTTATGCTGCGTAGAGGAAGAAAACTATTTTATTTGATTCCAGAAAAATTTGGAGTTAGACTAGCATGACCGGTTTATAGAAGGATACCGTATAGGCAGAAACTCTAAGAAAAGCTCCGATTCTATATTTTGTTGTTGACTCTCCATGCATTAATTTTTATGAATACCGGAAAAATCGAGTGTTGATCCAGCATGACCGGTTATTAATGCATCAGAGTCACCAACAAAATGTAGAACCGGAGATCGGGTGAATTTCTGACCGATATCCCTATATGCCGGTCATGCTAGCAAATAATTAAGTAGATCTACAAATAATTTTTTATTTATTTATTTTGGTCAAATCGAGTGTTAGGCTAACATGACCGGCTAGCTATAAGCGCACCGGTTAAAATTCATCCGATTTCCAGTTCTAAAATTTGTTGCTTTAGCAATTTGTTGCTGTTGCTGTAGCAACAAATTAACAAAATAATTCGGTTTATCATATTATTTACTCTGATATATTGTTGTCGATTTTACGAGATTGGTTTCAGTTTTTTTTTTATTCTGGTTAAATCGCACTGCCTCTTTTATGGAGATGAGGGACCCGGGAGAGGGGGGGGGGGGTAAGAAATCCCTTAACCCCCCCCCCCCCCACACCTGGGCCAAAAGCTGGGTACGCCCATGACCATGATTGTCTAGTACACATAGTACAAGCTCTGCTAGTTTGGGACTAGCTAGATAGATGATGCCGTGTAAAACTGTCCCAGGATATATAATTATTTATTTTTATACGATTTAAACATGGCCATTTTAGCCTCCCTGTACGGAACAACTGTCATTCGTATCATCTACTGAATGCCTTCATGCTTCCTGAACAAATTGTTTTTGGCCTTCGTCAATGTCATTTATAGACTTTTTTGAAGTAGAATTTCCTATTGTTATTAATTCCCAAAATTGATGTGTTAGTATACTTTATTTAGAGTTAACGCTGTACGGTACATACCGTATACTGAAATAGGTGTTTTTACACTCATTGGATTCATCGACACTTTTCTTATAAACATGCGAAGCATTTTCAAAATATTAGATAACCTTACAGTACGTAATGTAAATTTTGAAAAACTGTCAAATGTCACAATGACTGATTTCAAACATAGACAATAAAACATACTACTTAGTACGAATAAGAAAAACAATTTCAGTAAAATGAGGTGCTAACATATTTATTTATTTCTTAAATTATATACTTAGGCTTAATTTTTTAAGGGATGTTAATCGCAAACTATTTCAAGTGAGGACATCATATTGGAATGCTTGGTCTGTTTCAAGTAGAGCTCTTATGTAGACCACCAGAGAACCGAGCGCCATGGCGGAGGTCAGTGAATTGCAAGACCCTCCTTCTGACGTAGCTGCCTTCTTCACCCTGTACTCTTCCTGAAAACCGAGAATATTACACACATAGGTAGATTGAATACTTAAAACATGCCGCAATTTAAATGATTACCACCTTTTATCGTATCTATTGTAGTTTTTGTTTCTAAAAACCAAATACTTGTGGCTGTAATATCTGTGTGCTGTAATACTAATTGTTCCGAACATAAAGTATTCAATACGACTAAAGAACTTAGTAAAAAATACAACTCATTCTAGATTGTTATTTGTACCTATTGCATATTTTTTAACAGCTGAACTTTTTACTTGTCTCGGATAATTTCGGTTGAGCTAAGGAAATTCGATTCAGCATAATGATTGCGATTCGAACCAAATTATAGCCATAATCGAGCGAGCAGTTGATATTCATTATCAAACGTTTAGATATTACGTCATTTTTATTAATAATTCAATGGATAAATTGTATGCAAGTATGTTAATTCTGTGTTTGTTGTTTTAACTGGGGGTTTATGTTTATAATTATACTTTGATTAGTTTTATCATAATCATAAAAAGAAACAAAAAAAGTTTTATTCCGGACCCACTGGGACGGGTACACAGGAAAACCAAAGACAAAAAAACATAATAAAAATAATAAAGTACCTACTAAAAATAATAAAGCAGGTTTTACCTGTACGAAAACAGAAAAGGTTAGTAGGGATATAATATTCTATCAATATGCATTACATATTACTAAAATTTACAGCGCGTTTCAGCAGTAGGTAGATAAGTCATAATTTGGTTTTCCAGTTCAAATATAAATCTATCATCGTATGGATCATAACAATACGATAGGAAAGAATTAAAGAGGTTAACTATTGCAGTTTTCCAGTATTTCGCTATTAACACGGCCGATCTTCAACAATTTTACTAGATATTTATATGTGAAACTACAAACCTCTCTATCTTTTTGGGGTGGAGCAGATGCGGGACCCACAAATCCAGTAAGTTTCAAAAATGACTGACGATCATCTGAGTAACATCCTTTCGGTTCCTGCCACGCCAAGATTTTGTTCATCCATCGAGGCTTTATGAACTCCCCGTAGCCTTGTGACGCACAATATAAAACTAAAAATATGAGACAAATATTTACTAAAATATTAATTATATGTCGCTACGTAGCGGTCAATGTCATTATTAAAAAAATATTTAAGCGTTGAGCATTCCAAAAATACTTTGGCCGGTTGAAAAGTTGTTTGAAGGTAATATAAAAGTTAATTCAAGGGATTTTACGAATCTCACTTTGTTGCATAAACAATGTTCTTGTTCCGGGCGGATGGTCCCATGCTTCCAATGATTTAGTTTCTTTATAAACTTGAATGCAAAGTTTATATATGTGCGCAGCTACGTCAACTCCTTCCAAGCAATCAAAGAGGTAAGCCAATGCAGCGGCTCGGACGCGGCTAGTCTGCTGGAATGCTAAGCCGGAGCCCTTCATTATCTGCGGGGAACATTCTGGCGTGAGTTCGCACGTGCCGTCTGTCTTCGTCGTCTGTGACTCCATCGCCGATATCAACAACTGCATTGTGCACGCATCTGTAATTCCGTATTTAAAGTCAGAACTAGGTTGGCAAGCTTTCACCACATTATCATTGTCACCAATGTTGATGAATCTCAAGTGGCGCCACTCTGTGATCATTGGCGGTATTCATAAAAGCGCCTCGGCCTTCAAAGAAGTCAACCGTGTCAGGGTCTGTATTGAAACCTAACTTCATATTGAATGCTAATGTTACGCAGCAATGCAATTAGAATAAAATGCCCAATTTCACCATAAATTCTAATTTCACGTAGTAGGTATTTCTTAGAGAAAACTTGTAAGTTCAATTGCGATTGTAAATAATTAATTAGTAATGGCTGCATAAAAAGTGAAACAGCTAGACAATTTGTCTAAATTAATTTTAATGCACATAACAATAACTGACCTGCTGCTTTTCTTGTCGGCATTTTAGTTCTCGCCTCTTGCACATACTGCTCGAAGGAGAAACGGTATGGCTTTTGGGTGCCCATCGTGCCGATTGATATTGGTTCCATTATACTTGATAGCACCTCCAAATTTTCGAAAATTGCTTTTGCCACTGTAACAGGAATATTATTAGTTTATCTATGTTTGCAAGCGCGGTTGCTGTAACTGTGATCTCCATATTTCGATTTCTAGAAGAGGCTATCTGTCTGTTGTTTACTACGAGACCTATAAAACATACATCTTTGAGATGCATGATGAAATCAAAAACCAAACTCAAAATCAAAACCAAGAATTCAAAATAAAGAAAATTATAAGTATATTTTTATTATTGTGCTAGCAAGAGAACGAACTATACTGTGTTCTGGCGTCACATGTGCTGTCGTACGCCAGACGAATTCTACATCTAATAATATGTTTTGCGGGAAAGGTATACATTACGCTCTCAATCCCCAGCCACATAACAAGCCAATTGGTCTTAAGTATATCTCAGAACTGTATAATTCGATGAATTTTTTTAGCAATAGAAATTATATTTTTATAATTATATTTTGTAATAAGCCACTTATTTTTAATAAATCAAATACTGGTAAAATACCCTTTTGTGTATGCAACCGATTCTCAAATACCCTTTTGCGTATGCAACCGATTCTCAAATACTCTTTTGCGTATGCAACCGATTATCCAAAAGCCTTATTCATCGGATGCCTATGTATCTTATTTGGCAATTTCCAGTTGGGACTTTTCAATGAGTAAGTTATTTAGCTCTACTTCAGGTGAATTTCTAAGATTTTAATTTTATTTAAATCTTTTGAAAAGTCTATGATATAAATATAAGTTGTTTTAAACAAATTAATCAAATGAACGTGTTTATTTTATAAAGTCATAATAAATTCGCTTCAATAAAATGGAATACCGAAGAGGGAAACGTAATAAAGCAACCTTTATAATTTAGAACAATTTGATTGAATGCTTTTGTAATGTCAGGCAATATATATTTTATGTGTATTGGGCTGTGCGAATACATTGTCATGTAACAGTATCTATATAATTTCAATTTTGTTTCGTATTTGTAGAAGACTGGTCGTAGGACTAGATCACTTGCAATCTATCGAATTGGGTTTTACGACCTCACGCTTCTTCTCTCATTGATCTTCAGTAGGGAAAACGACTATGCATACATAGTTTATTAATTCATTTAATTCGTTTATTAAAGCCAGTGTTCCCCACGTTGGACAAGTTAGGGCAGGCAGACGAATAGGGAATCCTTTTAGAACTTCGCTTCGCGAACTTGCAAGGGTCCCGATTTCAATGATATCCGATTTAACTCAAATAAATTCTCTAGATGTCGCTACGTCACCTTTAAGACGTAAATTAGAATGTGAAGGAAGATTTCGACTGGCGAGCAGGGCGAGCGGTGGTCAGAGCGTCGGTGTACCGAACCAGAAGGCGCAGGTTCGAATCCTGCCCGCCCGCCGATTTTTTCCTTCATTAAAAATAATTCTCCATACATTTTAAACATGGCAGTCTTAGTTAATCCAAACTATTTTTAGATTGCGAAAGGTACTATTAAATTCTCTATTAAATAGGTATTGCAATCTCTTTAGCGATGTGTAACAAACAAGATGTGTATCTAACTAGACTTTTGGCCTGTACGTTCTTATAAGGAGAATCATTAGGCAATTGCGTTTTCTTAGGTAATACTTGATCCTAGAGACGGGCTTTTATTTGAGGTCTATTTAAAATATTGACTAAACGGCTAGTAAAATAAGAAACATACCTGTTGTTTTAATTGTGTAACGCATTTTACAAGCTAATTTCATTAGGCGGCGGCTATTTTGTTTATTTGCAGAGATTTCCGATGTCCGGGTTGTCAAACCGGAGGACGTTAGTTCTCCTTATAATATCTGAATCTGAATCTTACCCAAAGTCGAATTTTTCTTTCATAAAATTTATCTTTAAGACATTTCATAAAATACATAATTTTATTTTAACTTTTCTAGTAGATATTAACAACAAAATTTTATGTTACTTGAATTTTACGTTAGATATAAATATTTTTCTGATCAATTAGGAGGATAAAAATATTCAGTAGGTTACTATTTTCTATATCATTACAGAGTCTTGAGTTATGACATTTATGACAGTCGTAATATTCGTGACCACACACTAATGGCTGTCTGATTAAGAGTATTGTCTGCTATTGTTGTAAAGTTACAAAGGCTTAAATTTTATGCTAAACAATCATGTAACATTGATATAGTGTTCATTGAAAAAACAAACCACAGAATATCCAGATAGAACAAACCGATTTTACAATTAAGTATTTTATTTATGAATCAAGAGAGTAATACCATCACGCCTGTATTCCTCGAAGGGTTAGGCAGAGGTGTACTAATGTACAGTTGTACACCCACAGTTCGCCGGTATGTTTAGGTCCCATGTAGGCAACATGGCCGAGCCTATTGCCATCAACCGGGCCCAAATCCAGACTCCGAGCTGCTACTGGTAATTTCACAGATAAACCCAACAACACTTTGCTCTACCCGGGAATCCAAGACCTCTAGAATAGCAGTCCCGCTTGGGGCAACTAGACCAACGAGGTAGCTCGAACTTACAGATGATTAAGTAATTAATATCTTGGTTTTTTTTTAATAAAAATATAAATAGTTCAAACCATATTCGTAATCTTTACTCCGATACACAAAACTGGCGAAGTCTGTGTTGTTTCTGATGCGGTCCATACGTCGCGTGATGTTCTGCAAATTTTCCTTCAGCTTGCTCGGCACTGACTTGTCCAACTCATTTATCGTATATTCTAATTGCCCTGAAAAATTCACATTTCACTAATGGAGTAGGTAGGTATCTAGTTTGTTAATATCTTATAAGGCGCCGTTGCCGGTGTTGCTGACTGCCTTTCATTAGCCATTCTGATTTACATAAATAAGTACATCTTCTCTTTTGCAATTATGCATTAGATTTATTATTGTAACGTAATACCTGAAATATTCTCATAAGATTTTTATCAACAAAAGCACACGTAATATTTATGTAATTCAAACTTAGATCTGTAATATAGGATACCTCTAGCCATTCCTAGGGCAATGTACCACTCAGGGTCTTTTGATGGCTTCTTCTCATAATGTTCTAACAATTTGTCCAACGTGATAGATATTCTGTAAACTTTCGGAACATTATAAATGAAATCTTGAGTGTCAAAGTAAGGATAGATACTGTGAACGAATTCAGCAGTCGCAATAGTTAACAAGACGATATATTTTATGCACATTTTGTAGAAAACTAACTGTTGGAGCGTGGAAACTAATGGCAATCGCAAAAACTATAAAGTGGCCACCCGGCAACCACTGATTGGACCATTTGTACGTATTTTATTGAAGTTTATCGTAAATGTGCTGTTTTCAGTCTACAGTACACAAATTGTGATCTAATTTCCTTATGTTGTTTGCAGGAACCAATCTCGTAAAACGCTTGCACGGTTATAATAACGAAGTTATTAAGATAATAACTGTTACAATATAAGTTATTACATCAGCACTGTGATACCGCTACCAATAAGTTTTCGCCTACTTACAATTTTGAGGAATGTAGGTACCTAGTACTATAGTATTACGTAACCACAAACTATTTCTGAATTACGCACAAAGCTTAAATGAAGTGGAACTGATTTTCGGCCTGTGAGGTTTAAGACACACGTCGTCAAATAAAGCAAGATCCATTAATTTCATAAATTCGTGATACAGTAATTCTAGCATACAAATAACATATTATATTAACCCACTTTTGAGACGTCTTAAGGTACGAATCCCCTATAACATGTCACGATAAACACATAAATTGATTAGCTGAAGTTTGTGGTGTTAGTGGATAGAGAAACGTTTCGTAACGTAACTGCTTTATAAGACTCATTAATTTCAAACGTTACGCAATTAAACGTGATGTATCCTCAATTCCCATAATAAAATGCAGAAGTTACTCGTGTGTAGGTATGTCTAAATCGCAAACGTTAACCTGAGAGGGGCTGGACGTAGCCTTATGGAAAGGGCGCGAGCACACCGGACCGCCAGACAAATTCAAGTGGCGTACTTGTGCTCACGTATTTTTTGCGATGCAGAGCATTGTATCGGCCCCGTTCTGTTCTCTTCGTCAGATCAGTGAAAAACACCTAAGTAGGAGTGAGAGGTTGCAATTATAGTGTTTTAAATAATAGATATTTTGCATGTTACACAAACCATGGCTGTGTCGCATCAGTGGTTCGTGCAGTGGTCCGCTCCGCCGATGCTCTTCGCGGATGTTACTAGTCAATACGATGGCGTCAATAACAGATGGAAGAATGATGATCCCAGGTGGAGCGATCCTTTAGAAGTGCCTGAACAAAGTGATGACAGTTACAATGACGATCCAAAACATGCGAGCTGGTTAGAAAATAATAAATATGAGTTCAAGTCAGATACATTTAAAACTAAAGGTGAGTTATATAGTAACTTGAAACTTATTTTCTATTTACTCGTTTAAGTTGTTCAAAACATAAGTGCATTTATTTATGTAACCCGCCGATTGTGGCGGATCAGAACCAGTCGGGTTCGCCGGTCGCCAGAGAAATGCGAAAGAGAAATTTTAGTTGGCCGGTATCCATAAAGATTTATCATATTATGGGAAAAATTAAATAATATTGAAATGAATTTAAAAAAGTGGGTACGTTTATTAGAGCGGTACAATATTCACTTTAAAATAGTCGTTAGTCTTGCCTTGCTTTGCCTTATAGACAACATATCCATACCTATGGTCAAAGGAACATAAAGCTCTTTTCTCACATACACACGACGGAACACAGTAAAACCGTTTAGCGAGTAGTAGTAGTTCGTAAGCTTAGTTTGGATAAAACGTTTGGTTAGGGTCGTCGTTGAACAAATGGATTATTTTAGATCCTACCATAGTGAGTTGTTTTTTTCTGAACGCGTGTGAAAGTTTCGTATAATCTTACTTGTCATCATCCCACTATAAACTTGGAAATCGTTGAAATTCTGTTTAAAATAATCATTTTATTATGAAGAAGGTTGATTCAAGGAATGCCTTGCGGGCTTTTGTTCCAAAACTGGAGAAAGAAACTTAACTACTCGTATGTCAGTCAGGGCCAACTATCTCAATTGAAACCCACTCACAATAAAAACAAGCTTCGTGGGATCGTTCCAAGTTCTTCGTATTATCAAAATACTTCAAAGGCCGAGACCGTTATACCTAGGTAGGTATTCATTGTGTGATTTTAGTGTATACCTACTTAGAAACTACAAAACAAACAAATACTTAACAATCGAAAATTAGTAACTTTCAGAGTGATTTTGGAGCCAATACAAACAAGTAACCAATCTTTCGTCTTTATACTATTATTATGAATTATAATTATTAGTATATTAATATTAGATTGAAATAATTTGTCGATTTTTGGGATAGTTTCACTCGTACCTAATGTAAACCATTCTTGTAATTTTGAAACGTAGGTAAATTTTATCGCAACTGCACGGGCCTATGAATATAATACTTATTGCTTGAGAATTAAGTAAATTTTTTTTTATATTTCTGCCTCATGCATTAAATATAGTTAATCGTAGTATGTAACCCACAGCGTTTTTCTTGAGCAATATTGAGCTGGTGAAAGTAAAGTCGATTACACTTATCGGTCAACAAAGCCATAGCGCGGCCGGAATATGCCTCTAATTGTAATACAACGCACGCAAATTTTGGAGCAGTTACAATCATAAAACTAATAAAAATGATAGGCATCTACATCATTTACATTTGTATTGTCTATTGCGTAATTTCGCAGTCATGAGATGAGAATTAACAATTTTATGGTATGTAAAACCATTGAATAATACCTAGCTTCTTCTTCCGTTGTGGGTAAAATATAACTAGCTGACCCAACGTTGACCTACTTACAATTAAATATCATATAGGTATGCACAGGGCCGTGGTATTTAAAACCTTAAAAGAAAGAAAAGCTTTCAGATTTCTATTTTACCCATTTTTGCTTAACATAACCTTATTTAGGTAATTGGTTGATTGCAATAATAAAAAAAAATGCAAGTTCCGTCTAGCCCTTCTCAAGTGATCGGCTTACCAACGGTAGATGGGTCTAGATCCTAAAAGTTGTAGAGTTCTTTGTATAACCATTGTGAGGTGAGGTACCCCTAGGTACTATTCACTCCTAAGTGGTGGGTACCTACTAAGAAGGTATCTTTGGAAATAATCATATCATTAGCTAAAAATGGGATCACGGGTAAAAAAATATAGTATAGGAACATGTGCATCATCATCACTACATAGTATAAAACAATCTGATTGAAGAGGAAGGTTTATATGTCTAATACATACATATAAACCTTCCTCCTAATATAATACATACGTATAGTACAGAAAATACAAGAAATTCAAACCCATGCGAAGCCGGGGCAGGTCGCTAGTTAGAAATAAGATAAGACTATTAGTGAATCATGCATATCACGTTAATTTCAGTCATCACATAGGGAGCTAATAATTATGTGCATTGTACCTACATACCTCTCATCCATCCATCTCCTATAGGTACCTACTCCTCTGTCTGTATAGGATCTACATTTTAGATTCGCTTCTGTTATATAATAGAAATTAATTACTAAATTGATTAATATCTTCCTCGTTTAAATTGGCAGCGAGAAACATTAAAACATCTTCCGGGTTTGATAAATCATAATGTTTATAACATAAAATTCATCTGAAGAGGTAGTGTTGCATTTGTAGTGTTATTTACTGCATGTTGCATGCATGCATGCATGCTTGCAAGTTCTCAACAAGGACAACGTTTGGTTGTCGTTCTAACCATACTTACTTATAATCGTCTCAAAATAAAAATAAGAAAGAATATTTTTGACTCTAACCTACACAAAACGTAGCCTTTTAGGGAAATAAGTAGTAGTAGGTATATATATATTATTATATAATTTCGCGTGCGTTTCCCGGTGGACCGACAGCAGCGCCAATTAACGAGTCCAATTGTGTTATCAAACCATCCAGGAACCCGTTGAAATGTAGGTATTACATACAAAATTTCAACCAAATCAGTCCAGCGGCCTAGGAGGAGTTACATAACAAACACACATATACTTATGTACAGTTACTGTGGTCGCGACGGTGTAGGTCCCATACTGTGCATGTTAAGTAACTAACTAGTATTTATGCTGCTACTTATACAGGTCTTGAAATCTCTTAACTGTACTTACAATCTAAATGGAAAGAAAGTCGACAATGCATGAAATCGATTGACTATGCTTAACGGATCGGTCCACATTGTGTGCAGAATGCGTAGACTTCCTCTTGGACTATTTGGACGTTGGCGTTTGTGACGATTTACGTTTGTCTGCGCATTGAATCAATAACTACGAATCAATGAGACGAAAAAGAATTATAGTTTTATTCAGACATTATAATCACATAATTAAGTATTTATCTAAATATTTTTTAAACAAATCATATTTATTTTTTATTCTCCCTTATATACCTAGTGAGAAAGTAACAAGTGGATAACCCAAACATGAATAATTTGTCACACTATAGCTATGAATCATCATGATAATTTGATTTCGCTAATTGACACCATCACACCATGGTTGGCGCAGTAGGTCGCAACGTGTCGCGGGTTCAATTCCCAGTTCCGTTATGTCACACTTTTTCTTATTTTTAGTAGGTAAGTACCTATATCTTATATTCTAATTACTTATTAAAAATTACAAACTTACGTCGACTGATGTCTACCGCGGGATATCCATTACACACCACAAATTAATATGGACTGCCACATCTGTAATCAATGGACAGCGATGAATGTGCACCTAATTAACGCTTGTGAAATGTAAAACACAAATGTTTGATCACCAGTGCACCATTGTTCTACCGAATTGGTAATGCAATCAGGTTGATGGTTTATATTAAATCGAATCCCTATTTAAAACAAAAGACCTGTCAGTAATTCCTATACTCAGTTGATGTTATTTCTTGAACGCGTGAAGTGCAGTGTGTGCCTTAGTTTTGGATTTTACAGATGAATGTTGGTGTGTATAGAAATATTAAGTACCATTTACCTACTAAGTATTTAGATAATTATGATCTAAGTTGTATGGTTAGATACTTAAATAATAATGTTTTTTTTTTTCAATTCTATTTACGATGTGAATGAGTCTCAACAAGTGTCAATTGACTAAGGCTGAGATTCAGAGACGATGCTAAGCGTAAAGTAATGCTTTCGTATGTCAAATTTGTATGACAATTTGACATACGGAAGCTTAAGTTTATGCTTAGCATCGTCTCTGAATATAAGCCTAAGTACATTTAGTATAATAAGGTGGTAATAATGACGAGGATAATATAATTAACTTCAAAAATTAAATTAACATGGAGAGAAATCTAAGGATAGGTAAGGTATATACGGTTTTTTAAATACTTAAAAAAAAATCATAGAAAAGAACAATCTAAGGCAAATTAAAAAGCTTACGAAAATACGAAATAGTGGGTAAATGTTTTTTAAATTTGCGTTCAGGTACGTACACTGTACCTATTCATTGCGTCACTGTCTGCTAAACAACAACTTGTGCGAGTGCGACGTATTGCGGAAACTTTCCCGCTGTCTCTACCATAGTTCGTGATCTATGAGAGTAAAACTGCAATCAATTACTTACAAAAACCTAGATACAAGTAACGTTAGGTTAGATATTTTTACTGTCTCGCTTGTATTTCCCTAAAGGTGTATGTATGTTTAGGTCCCGTAGTATGTTTGGGTCCCATGTAGGGCGCGCCCACAAATCCGAACTCTGCTGCGAAGCTGATACTGAGAATTTCCCAATGAGAGTTTCCCTGAGAAAAACCCAATGTAAACTTTCCTCGACCTGGCAATCGCATACTTTTGAGTATCACTAACTACACTACCTAACTACTAACTAGTAGTAGTGGTAGTTAGTGATACTCAAAAGTATGATATAAGTTAGCATTTGAAGCTACTAGCTTGAGTGAAAATAAAGATAGCCGAAGAACGACAATTGCACTCTCAGCAAGGACAAAGGACAATCAGTTTAACATGGCTATTATGTGTTGATATTTGAAAACAATGTTTTCTATCTCACGTCATTAAGTAGTAAGTATCGATACAATACAATAATTTATAAACTACCAAAAGTAGGCGAGCATGTAGAATGCGTAACGAATAGCTAGGTAAGTTCACAATTAAATTGTCTCACACATAATATCATATTTTCTTATTTATTATAAGTATTTATTTACAAAAAAAAACTATTTAAGTATTATATCCATTGCCTAGTACCCATAGTACAAGCTCCGCTTAGTTTGGGACTAGATGGTACTGTGTAAAAATGTCCCAGGATATTTATTTATTATTTTCTAACACCGACACCCACTTCTGATCGTGTTGCCTCCCTGATTAAGATAAAAGTTGACTGATGTTTCGGATACTTATTTACGAATTGATAGTTTATACTGATGTGGCTGGTTTAGGTAGTTTATTTAAGGTTTATTATCCGACGGCCGGGATTGTATTACTTAATCGCATCCTTTTTTCAGGCGCAAAATCTTCTTGGATGCAGGGTATGTCGGACTCATACTGACTAAAACCGCATTTGCCTTCCCTTACTCTATATGTCTTCTGAGGCCATGAGATCATACTGACTAAAACCGCATTTGCCTTCCCTAACTCTATATGTCTTGCGAGCCCATGGTATCATACAGACTAAAACCGCATTTGCCTTCCCTAACCCTATATGTCTTGCGAGCCCATGGTATCATACTGACTAAAACCGCATTTGCCTTCCTTAACTCTATATGTCTTCCGAGGCCATGAGATCATACTGACTAAAACCGCATTTGCCTTCCCTAACTCTATATGTCTTCCGAAGCCATGGTATCATACTGACTAAAACCGCATTTGCCTTCCCTAACTCTATATGTCTTCCGAAGCCATGGTATCATACTGACTAAAACCGCATTTGCCTTCCTTAACTCTATATGTCTTCCGAGGCCATGAGATCATACTGACTAAAACCGCATTTGCCTTCATTAACTCTATATGTCTTCCGAGGCCATGGGATCATACTGACTAAAACCGCATTTGCCTTCCCTAGCTCTATATTTCTGTCGAGGCAATGGGATCAGTTACATTTTCCGTTACCATAACGCAAGAGGGCTTAATGGCATCCAGTCTAATAGTCAAATTCAATAACTTCGAGTCATAATATGTTGTTATTATGAATCATTAATTTATGCTTAAAATAATACAAAACACACTTATGTTTATAAAACAACGAAGGTTATTTAATAAAGACTGCTTTGAGTTTGGACAAAGTAATCTGTTTATAATAGGCTTTCTTGAAAGGTACTTATGTCCTAGTTCGAATAATAAATCAATTTCATCAACAAATATCTGTGTGTAGATTGTGTGATCACATACACAATTACACAATCTGAGGTTTGAGATATCTTTATTTCTCATAAGAATTTATAATAACAATAAACAATCTAAATTTTACTTACTAAAATAATAGCATTTTATCTTTATTAACAAACTGTTTGCTAATCTGCTTGAATAGGAGTCGTTAACGTTGCTCTCTAAGCAAATGATAATCCGCAACAGGAAGTCAATTATTTGTCTATAGGTACACACTTGCACACAGATAAAGAAGGGGGCTTTATTCTCCACTTTTGATGTATCTTATAAATAATTAATACGTTGCGTGCACGATGCGGTCACACCTGTACATAGTTGTATAAGTTATAAAGAAAAATAATATACCTAGCCCCTGAATTTCTTTGGTTGACATCCGTGGAGTGAATAATAAGTCGCATAATGAATAATGATGGTTTGAATTGAAATGCTATTTTTTGCTGAGTTGGAGAATCTGAACTGTATTGGTCAGTTGTCCCTCATTAGATAGGGAGATATCTCTCTTTGTTTTCCTTTTTCTCATTGGTATGGGCCCAGCAAACGTATTCTCTTTTCTTGTCTAAGGGTGTTTACATAATTTTCCAGATCGTGCGAGTGCGGCGGGCATCACGCTGTGGCTGACAATGCTAGGTGTAGTGCGCGCGCAGTCCGTGCCGGCTGACAACGACACCCCGCCATTTAGCACGCTGTACAAGTGGAAACACATCGACTACGAGTTCCCATCGTCCAGACATCGGAGGCACGCGCTCTCTACAGGGTAATTTATCAATAGATAATATTAATTTAAAGTTATCCCTACCATGGAACAGTGTTACTCAAAACATCTCAATGGCTCAATGATAATAAAGTTTCATGTAGTTCTGCTAATTAATTATGGCAAAAATGTTCTGGGCTAGGTATCTGAGTATTTATAAATATTTGTTTATTATGTATGCAAGAAAAGGACATACTGCGCCGACCCCAAGGAATTGACCCCGCCTGAATTGGGGTAAGGGCAGGATGATGATGATGATGTTGTGCAAATGTTTTATTTTTATCTCGTACGTATATAAAAATAAAATCTCATTCTTTTTGATTTATTACAGAAAATTTGTGCCAGAGAACGCGCTTCCCTTGGGTTTAGAAGTATGGGGGTCACGGATATGGGTAACGGTGCCGGCGTGGCGCCGTGGCGTGCCGGCCACGCTGGCCACCCTACCTCGACAAGGGGGACTCGCTTCACCCCAACTCAAGCCATATCCTAACTGGAACTTTCATAGAGCATTTGGTAAGTTTTTGGAACTCATTACAAATTACGTATTATTATAATAGTTTAGGGGTCTTCGGGTGCGGTATACCAAACGCTTTGACCGCTAAGATTTCGATTGGCGAACAGGGTTCACGGTATCTAAGCGGTCAAAGCATCTTGTGTACCGAACCAGAAGACGCAGGTTCGAATCCTGCCCGCCAGCCGACTTTTTCCAACATTAAAATAACTTATAATCTTAGTATGGAATAAAATGCATAAAAAAATACATAAAGATAGTTTAGGGGCATTTCAATTTCCACAACATTTAAATTTTCAGGTGATATGAAGAACTGTTCTGGACTAACTTCAGTCTTCCGAGTGCATGCTGATCCTTGTGGCAGACTTTGGGTTTTAGATTCTGGCCAGATAGACTCTCAAGATAATCCGAAACAGTTATGCCCGCCAAGTGTAGTGGTGTTTGATCTCGAAACAGATAAACTTATTGCGCGATATATAATACCAAAACAATATGTTTTACAAGATTCATTATTTGCAAATATTATTGTTGATACCAGGACACCGGATTGTTCAGATCTTCACGTCTACATAGCAGACACTTGGCGATTCGGACTCCTCGTCTTTAGACAAAGTGATCGAAAATTTTGGAGATTTTCCAATCCATTGTTCTTCCCGGACCCTCTGGCATCGAATTTCACTCTTCACGGCCTTAATTTCCAGTGGACAGATGGAATTTTTGGGTTATCCCTCACACCCTACGATCCAACAGAAGATCGCATATTATTCTTCCATGCCATGTCAAGTTATAGAGAATTCTACGTTCCAACATCGGTTTTGCGCCAACCGTTGAGTATTAATAATAGTTCAATGGAATTCAATCTCGCTGGCGAAAGTAGAGGATTAAATGGGCAATCTTCTGCGTCTGCTATTGATAGACGTGGGGTAATGTTTTATGGCTTAGTAACTCGGGACAGTATTGGTTGTTGGGACACAAGGAAACTGTACAAAAAGAAGAACCTTGGCATAGTGGCTTTGAATTCAGACACTTTAATATTCCCGAACGATATCAAAGTTGATCATGATGACAGACAAAACTTATGGGTCATATCGAACCGTTTGCCAATGTTCCAAGCTGGCCCATTGGACCCTGATGACTATAATTACCGCATATTGTATGCGGATACCTACGAAGCAGTACGAGGAACAGTCTGCGATCCAGACGCTGACCTACCGCCTCCCGCGAATGTTATACACAGAGGATGGCTGCCATAAAGATGTACCTCAAGAAGCTGTAATTTTATTTAGTAATAAAGATAGGTACTATTTTATAACTGACTGTTTCAATTTTAATGCTCGGTTAATAACGGCTACTTTTTGTTCACGGTGCCTGAGACTATACAGATGTCTACGATTTTTATTTCCTCCTATTGCTATTATTTAAACAATACTGATTATTTTTATATTGCCATTGAAAGAGACAATTCGTTCGTTTCTCAAGCAATAGGTATGAGCGGATTACGGGGCGACTAGATTTTAATGGGAAATAAATAATCGATTTCAAAGTCCTGTCTAAGTCATCGATCAAAAATATTTTCGAGATATTGAATGTGTAAAAGTTTACAATGTTTGCACACATGTATAATTATATTCCATAGGTACCCATTTGAATCTCTGGCCTATAATTTCATAATATATTTATATAACTATTACAAAAAAGACAGCTGTTGTGGCTGCCATGTTATCGATGAATTAATTATTCTTTTATATTTGACAGCGACGACTTTGGTTCTAAGAAGTTACCGTAATTACAACAAAAATCGTTTTGAACGCCCCGCCCGTCCCTATTTTAACTGATTATGTTATTATTCAGGTTTTATTTATTACTTTGTCCTTCACTATGAGCCTCTGAATCAATATCCCGGGTTTTGATAATTATCTAGTTGCATCTATGCTTCTAGCCTACTAGAATAGGTATAATATATTGCGCCTAGAGTTCCAATTAGTTAACGCTATCGCGTGGTGTATAGTAAGTAGATTTATCTAATAGGTAATTTATTTCTAGTTTCAAAGTCATTTTATATATTCTTTATTGTAGATTAAAATACAAAAATTATATCGTAAGCCTTTCATTGTGTTAGAACTTGTTGCAACTATGTTGTTACCGCCTGTTACCTTTATACCTATTATACGATGAAAAGAAAACAAACTTTGTTTGAGCAGATACAAGAAAAATCATTGGGCCAGGAACAGACCCCTGTGGCACTCCCGTATCAATGTAATAATATCTTCGGTCCTTAAAACAGTTATTATTGCGACTACGTGCTAGTTATAGGGAACGAGCCAAGGAACCATTGGTGAGAGTATTTAGTAAGCATAAGCTTTGATAAGTTTATGTAAAAGCTGTAGGTAAATCACAAAAAAGATGTTTTAAATGTGACTACTACTAGAATGTGATTAGCTAACGTTAAATTGAAATTTTTAAAGTGCAAATGGCTAAATCTATTTGATTTAAACATCTATTGAGTTTTGGTTAATGGCTGTATACATATTACATAATAATAATAATAATAATAATAGCCTTTTTATTCCTGAACATAGGGTTACAAGAGGTCCCTAAGTTCGGTTTGCCTTCTGGCATAGGCCTCCTCCAGTTCCTTCCAATGGGTCCTATCCCTTGCCACTCTCAACCAGAGTGGTCCCGCTGTCTGTTTCAGGCTATCTTCCCATCTCCTGACTTGACGACCTCTACTTCTTTTGCCAACTCTTGGTTGCCAGAGGGTAACTTGTTTGCTCCATTTGTCGATGGGGTGGCGCAGCATGTGTCCAGTCCATCTCCATTTTTGGACATCTATCCGGGTAAGGATATCTGTGAGTTTCGTTCTTGTTCTTATGTCTATGTTCCTGACTCTGTCTTTGATTTTTAACCCTAGCATGCTTCTTTCCATGGCACGTTGACACTTTGCTAGCCTTTCCCTGTGATGAAGTGTTAGCGACCAAGTTTCACAGCCGTAAGTAAGAGCTGGTAGAATACAGGTCTCAAATGTTTTCTTTTTTATGTGATTGCCTAAATCCTTACTTTTCATAATTTCTTTCAGTGACCAGTATTTTTTCCAACCTTGGGCTATTCGCCTGTTTATTTCCTGAGTCATTTCATTTGAAGGTGATATTATCTGTCCTAAGTAAATATATTCTTTGACATACTCGATCTTGTTGCCATCTACCATAATGTCTGCTTCCCTTGAATTTGTTATTAATTTTGTTTTACTGGCATTGATTTCCAGACCAACTTCTCTACTTTTACTTGCTAGGCTCTGCATCATTTGTTCTATTACTGCTGGGTCCTCTTCAAGAAGCACCAAATCATCGGCAAATCTTAAATGGTTTAGGCGGGCTCCATTAATGTTCAGACCTAAGTGGTCCCAGTTCAATTGTCTAAAAATGTGCTCGAGTACGGTGTTAAATAGCGTAGGAGAGAGAGGATCGCCTTGGCGTACACCCTTTTTGATTGGGAATGATTCTCCTGTTGTTTCAATTTTGATACTGGCCTTGCTGGACTTGTATATACTTTTAAGTATTTCTATGTAGTTGCTCTGGACCCCCTGTCGTTCAAGACTCCACCATATGTGTTGGTGCCTGAGACTGTCGAATGCCTTTGAGTAATCGATAAACGCCAAGTAGATTTGTTTATTGTATTCGTTATATTTCTGCAACAACTGTTTTATTGTATGAATATGATCTATTGTGCTGAAGCCTTTTCTGAATCCTGCCTGTTCTATGGGTTGGTTTTCGTTTAGTACTAGTGATATTCTTTCCAGGATCACTTTAGCGAATACTTTGTATATGTTTGATATTAAAGAAATTGGCCTATAGTTCCCAATCTCGTCTCTAGGGCCTTTTTTGTGCAGTAGAATTATGTGGCACTCTGTCCATTCTTCTGGAATTTGCCTTGTTTGTAAAATTTCGTTGAAAAGTTTTGCTAGCACAGGGCTGATTTCTTCTATGGTTCCCTTGAGCATTTCATTAGGTATCTTGTCCGGCCCTGGGGCCTTCTCAAGTTTTTGAGATTTTATTGCCTTGAATACCTCTGAGGCGAGGATTTCTGGCACCTCATCTACTTTGTTGTCTATTGCTTTGGTTTCTTCCTGAATTGGGGCCAGCCCTGAGTCGAATTTATCAGAGTACAGTAAGCGGTAATAGTCCGTAGCTAGTTTTTGTATTGAGAGACGATTCGTTAGGTAAGATTCGCGTTGCTTTAGTTTCGGTATCCATTCTTTACCATGTTCGCTTAGTTGTTTCATAGCCTTTTTTGTTCCTCCTGTTCTTGTTATATTTTCTTCCAAAACTCTATTTCTCTTCTCCTTACGGTCTTTCCTCATATTTCCTTTGATTTTCTTGCTAAGGTTTGTAATTTTTTGCCGTCTTTCTTTATCCCCTTTATTTGATATTAGTGTTCTTCTTTCCTCTAGTAGTTCTAGTGTTTCTTTGCTTATATAGCTCTCTTTACTTCTAGGTTTGCTGACTAGCATCTCTTTCAATTTGTTTTGTAGTCTCCTGTATTTAGTCCCAGTTTCTACGTCAGAGGTAATAATTTCTGTGAGTGATTCTATTTTGCGGGGTTCAGTGGGATGATTGTGTTCTGATATTTGATGCAGCTTCTTATTGTTTAGGTTTTTCCTGGATCTTTTGGCTTGATTTAAGCTTAGGCAGCTTCTTACCATGCGGTGGTCTGTGTTAAAGTTGAGATTTTTAACTATGTTAGTATCTGTGAACGCGCTTGCTTTGTTGGTTATAATAAAGTCAATTTCAGTTTTGTATTTTGCACCTGGGGAGGACCACGTCCATTTGCTTTTAGGGTTTTTGTAAAAACAGGAGTTCATTAAAATAAGGTTATTTTCCATCATGAATTCTACTAGTTTCTGTCCATTTTGGCTTCTTTTTCCATGCCCGAACTTCCCTATTGTGGGTTCTTCTCCTAATTGCCTTTCTCCAACCTGTGCGTTGAAGTCGCCCATGATTATTATGTTGCTGCTGTAATGCAGTTTTATTGCTTCCGAGATACTCTCATAGAAATATTCTATGTCTGGTCTCTCCGCTTGTTCTGTTGGGGCGTAAATTTGAAAGATGGCCCAGTTTTTCTTGTACCCCGGGAATTTTAAATGTACTACCGCAATTCTGTCAGAAACTCCTTCAAATCCCGTAATGTTCTTCTTCCATTTAGATTTAATAAGGAAACCCACTCCTCTTTGTCCGGTGTGTTCACCTTTATGAAACATGATATAGCCGTTCTTCTCTGCTATCCCTTCTCCTGGTCTTCTCATCTCGCTGATGCCCATTATGTCCCATTTTAAGTTAGATATGGCTATTTCTAGTTCTTTTAGGCTCTCTTCTGTTCTTAGTGTCCTAGTATTCAGTGTGCTGACATATATATGTTCAGAGTTCTTTTTACCTTGTTTTATTTTTATTGTATTCTTCTTGTGCTTGTTTTTTGTAGATTGGTTTTCTTTTGAGTGTTTCGAATTATACTGTTTTGATTTGGATGGAGGGTGTTTGTCTTCTTCCCCCACGGTGACAAGCCGGCTTGGGGTGCGATTTATGAGTGTTGTGTTTGGTGATGTGGTTGTTGGGGTTGTTTGGATCCGGGTGTCGCAAATTAGTTTTTTGAGAGATTTGATAGTGAGGCTGATCTCCCGCGCTCTACATAGTTCAGTATATTTGGTCTGATTATTTCCTTTGATGCAGTTTTAGAGGAGGCGTTGTTCAAGTTGGTCGATGAGCTTTGGGTATTAGATGCGTTGGCTTTCTTTTGTGATGGTATTTTCGGTGATCCTGAAGAGTCTCTTTTCCTCTTTTCTCTGTTGCTTTCATATGTTTTCTTTATTATGAGTTTATCGTATTTTATGAACGCTATATTCCCCTTTTTCTTTTCCTCTTCAACTTGCAGCTGCAGTTGTTTGCGTTTTTCTATTATTTCCTTAGGGTAGTCCTCTTTGATATTTATACCTTCTTGTAGGTTAGCTCTGTTTCGCAGAATCATATGTTTTTTCCATGTAGTTGTGAGTGAGACTACAACAGGGCGGTTTTTATCGTGTTCTTTTTTACCGATTCTGTAGAGGTTATTAACTTCGAAGACTTCAAAATGTACTCCCATTTCTATTATAATGTCTTTTATGTAGTCTACTAGCATATATAGTACACACATACTACATAATACATAGTTTTAATTTCAAGTCATCTAGCTTTCTTCCTAAGTAAATATAATCGTATTACAGATATAATGTAAACTGTAAAAGAATACTACTACTTAGTTATGATATAAGAGCTGTAAGTAGTAGTTTTATAACATTCATAATCATATTTACATAGAATGCGTAAGTACGCATTCTTAACCCTTTGTAACTTTCACGGAAATCGTTAAAGCCGTTTTCGGGAACGCGATTATGAACAAAATTATATAAATAAATACTGCTCATTTATTCACGAGCACAGCCATATAAATACTATCTAAAATTCTATTCAAAGCGATTTTTTCATAAAATTACGATTGCACCTTTGAGATAGCACCAATGTCACTATAGTATAGTACATATAATATCGTAAATACTGTGTTCGTAATATCACAAAAGTTCTATTAGCACTTTAGGAGGAAATAACTTTAGCACTTTTGTTAGAGTATACATGTTTTTGATCTTGACTGTACACCTATACGATTATACTATGAAAGTCCGCTAATATCGCGACAGTGACTCTTTAATATGCAATCAGATCACATTTTATTATTCATTTACATTTTTATCTACCTTTCGCTGACACCGAATAATAATGTAATATTATACAGTGTTAGCGAAAACGTCCCTTCACTAGGATTCCACCTGAATCGTGGATGAATTCACAAACACGAATTCTCACATAATAAGTATATAGATACTACACAAACAAAATTATGTTTCGGGATGGAACCCGCGTCCTGTGGTGCACAAGCATATCGTGCAACCACTATGCCAATCGTGCCAAACAATTTAAACCATATCCTTTGTAGTAAATCAAACTAATTATTCAGTTAACTAAAAACCTTCTCGTTAACCGTAATCTATACCAGTTCTTAGTGTAAATTATTGCACCAGAGCCGACCACTCCTTGAAGACTTCTACTTACTAATACGACTAGTTGGTCACGCTCAACTTTATATAATAACTTCTTTAATTAAGTATTATTTAAGTCCTCACCGTTGTACATAACACTTCTAAACTGCACACTGAACGGACGTGCTTCAAGCAGTGTAAGCATATTTAAGTGATGTGGTGAAACCGTTAATATGGAAAAGGTTAGTTCTTTATTTCCTTATTACTGTATATTGTAGAAGGTTACCTTAGAAGCAAATATGTGTGACTGTAGTTTAATATAATTTACCTTGTGTAATTATTTCCAAAAAATATATTCTCTACATTAGCCTCGTTAGTTTAGCCCCGATTATATTACAAAATAAACTAGTTGATACAATTTACATCAACTGTATTCTAACTCTAACATACGACTATTCTAAAAGTACTTCTAGACCATAGAGTTAGTTAACGGACAGCAGTGCTGACTGTCAGTTTAAATTCAGTCATAGATGTTTATGACCTGAAACTCTGCTTAGGACATAGGTATCTAGGCTTCTTGTCTTTAAAACATATAACATTTATCATAGGCTTCTTGTCTTTAAAACGTCTAGCTGGTGCTACATACACAATACACATACTCATGCCTTTTCCCCATAGGAGTAGCTGGGGTAGGCAGAAACAGAACGCCACTTGTTACGATTCTTGTGTAGTTAAACTATTATATTTTCTGCTTTGTGCATAAAAATACGGAGAAAACAAATTTTCCAGGATTGAGAAGTCTGTAAAGCAGTTTTCGATAACACGAAATTTACAAAATCTTATATTATATTAAAAATGTACTTATATCATACTTAGCTATGTAAAAAAAGGTAGTGGTATTATTTTTCTAATTTAATTATTTTCAACATTGCTTTGTTATTATCGATACAAATAATATCATCAAAGATAAATTATAGTTAGGAACAAGAATAATTTTAAACTTATACGATGAACAAAAAGTTATAATTCGACTTAAGTAAACTGGTTTTGTCAAGTCGGTGTCCTCGACGGTAATACTTAAGCAATCCTAAGGTTGCAAAGTTACCTAATCAAAATTAAAATGTACTAAGTGTACTTTGCGTATAACTTATTAAAGTCAAACCAAAATACTATAGTTAATGCAGTTTCTTCTAAGGTCAAAGTAATTGCACGCAAAAGATTGGTTACCTACTTACAAAATGTGTGCTGCACACTGTTGCAATTGCAAATAAAGGTATATTTTACCGTTTCATCAATAAAAGTGATCCCGTAGATATTAAATATAAAAAAGGGAATAGTTATTTTATGTGTTGTATATTTAGATCTATAATATGAGTTATAAATAAAAGTAAAGAGAAGACTCAAGACTCACTAAATAATTCTTACCAAACCGACGCCTGTAACTTCCAATGATTATTGATCTAACTTACAATCATTATTTACTAAAACTGACGAATAAAAAATTGTAAGGTAAAGAAGAAGAAGAAGTAGTAAAGAAGACGTAGTACGTACCTACGTCTTCTCTACAACAACGAAATGTTTACTTACATAATATCTATATGTTGTACGTAGCAAATAATTAATTAGATTTTATGTTATGATTAATGAAGCTAGACTATTTACAAAAACGGTACCTTACTTAAATGAAAAGCCAGACAACAGCCAACACATTTGCGTCTGTGCTACACACATACCTACCTACATATCATGTTTTTTTAAATGGCAAACTTTTGCCACTTCAGGAAAAAGTAACATTGATATTATACACCCTGTTTTTTTTTCAATTTTATTATATCAGTAATCGTAAAATTTATAGGTACATAAATACTTACTTTTCAGGCACTGTTTCTTGTTACGTTAACAAGCATCATAGCAATAAACTTCGGGTATGTACAAAATGCTAGCAAAAAGCCGCTAGGCACTTTGTACAGATGGAAACAGATCGATTACGAATACCCCACGCCCGGAGAGCGCCAGCAAGCTATTAATAATGGGTAAATTATTAAAAATAAGTTTTATACAGACATATTTAAACACACCAATACTTACATGTATAATTGTATTTTTTTAATAATTATAGGGAATTCGTGCAATTAAACGTGATACCTTTGGGAGTAGAGCGTTGGAAAAATCGCGTGTTCGTCAGCACGCCTCGTTGGAAGAAAGGAGTTCCAGCTACGTTATCGACTGTGCCAATTGATGCACAAACGGAATCACCACGCTTGGAACCGTACCCTAGTTGGGACTGGCATAATGGAGGTACATACTTACGTCTTGCTGCCAAATTGGTCTAGTGGTCCTAAGCGCGACTGCTACGCTCCTGGGTACTACTCTGCGGTCCTGGCTTCTAATCCCGGGTCGATCAAAGTGTTGTTGGGTTTTTCTGTGAAATTCCCAGTAGCAGCTTGGAGTTCGGCCATCAACAAGCCCGGTTACCCGCTTACCCCTATTACATGGGACCTAAACATACTGTTGGTCTACATTAGTAGGTACACCTCTGCCTAGCCCTTTTGGGACATACAGGAGTGATGATAATACTATTCTACTTATATCTACTGTATTCATTAACCTACAACGCAATTAATATTAGATATTTTTTTCAACAGACAGCTGCACCGGCTTCACCTCGGTATTCCGTATGACTATTGATCACTGCGGCGTCATGTGGGTTCTGGACTCTGGACAAGTGGAAGCATTTGAGACACCACGTCAACTTTGCCCACCGACGTTGTTTGCTATAGATCTAAATAAAGACAAATTGTTGGGGCGTTACCCCATACCAAGCGAGTTCGTTCTACAAAACTCTCTCATTACTAATCTCGTGGTGGATTCAAGAGACGCGCAGTGCCGAGATTTACATGTGTACATTGCTGACGCGTGGCGCTTTGGACTGATAATCTTTAGAAATGAAGACGCCACGTTTTGGCGATTCAGTCACTATAGCTTCTACCCTGAGCCATTGCTATCAAACTATACTTTACATGGACTAAATTATCAATGGTCCGATGGTCTATTCGGAATGTCCTTAGGAAAGGTTCTCCAAGGTGACCGATCGCTGTACTATCACTCCATGTCGAGTTCCCTTGAATTTGTAGTAAAAACCTCGGTAATCCGCGATCCTTCGCGTGTTAATAATGCAGTCGACGAGTTCAAGCTTCTCGGCGAGAGTCGCGGCGCGGACGGACAGGTCTCGGCCGCAGCCGTCGACCGCAACGGTGTTATGTTCTATAACCTTATTTCGCGAGACAGTATCGGGTGTTGGGACACACGCAAACCGTACACAAACCGGAATCTAGTAGTAGTTGCTCAAAACAATAATACTATGATCTTTCCTAACGACCTACGAATAGATCATGAAGTGCCTCAAATGGCATGGATTATAACAAACAGATTGCCAATGTATCAATTTAATTTGATAGATCCTAACGAATTTAACTACAGGATAATGTACTTAGATCCAGTTGCAGCTGTACAGAACAGTTTGTGCCAACCAGAAGTAAATAACCAAAGTGATGATCACATACATACATAGCATTTAATAATTTGATTGTGTCATGCTTATTGCTTACTTATAAACTCTCACTCATAAATACATTTATTTATCTTAAAAATACATTAAATTTATCATGGTTGTTTTATTACATCAAAATTATAATAAACATTATATTATATTGTCAGCTGCATTTTATTTTGCTTGATTATCCGGTATCTTAGTGTCATTATTTTCGATTTCTTCACTATTTTGTTCAATTAAATCTGAACACGAACAAGTATCTAGTGATTCGGCATTGTCGTCATACATTAATAGTTTATTTTCATTGCTTTCTTGATTTTCGGCGCCAGAAAATAATATACTATTTGTAAATTCTCTAATTTTATCTTCAATCCATACGTTAGTCTCTGTAGATTTTTTATTGTTGTCTACATTCGAAACCTTACTAGTTGATTGTTGATTTGAAGTATGCATATGCAATATATTTTGCGCGAATTCTTCCCTTTTGCCATTATTTACCATTTCTCTATTTTGAAATTCTTTACTGTTGTCTACATTGTAAATTTTACTATTTGTAGATGATTGATTAGAATCTATGTGTAGTTTACTTTGGAGGAATTCTTTACCTTTAATTTCATTTGACATTTCACTATGTATAAATTGTTCTGTTTTTCTTTCGTACGATATGTTGCTTTTAGTAAATTCTTTGTCTTTGATTTCATTTGATATTTTAGTATCTATAAAATTTTTGGTTTGGGCGTCGGTCTCTAATTTACGATGTACTGATTCTTTACTGTTATCTTGTTTAATTACTGTACCATCCACAGAATTTTGTGTTGGAATATCGTTTTGTTTAAACTCATAACTATTGTCTTGCTTTAATAATTTACTATCCAAAGATTTGTTATTTTTGTCTTCGTATAATAGTTCACTTTCTTTAGTGACTTCGGCTACGGCATAAGTCGTAATTTTTCTTTGTGTAAAATCCTTATTGTGATCTTGTCTCAATATTTCACTATCCATAGACTCTTCTTTCTTGTCTTCGTTCCATGTTTTACTACTTTTTGTATGTTTTGATGTCCCATTAGTTGATGTTTTACTTTGTATCATTTCATTACTATCCAAAGAGTTTTGAGTTTTAGCACTAGTCGACATTTCACTTTGTTTAAATTTAAAATCTTGTTTCAATATTTTACTACCCATTGATTCCTTATCTTCATTCAACGTGGTACTACATGACTGTTGAGTCCTACCATTGGACGGTGTATTGCTATGTATAAATTCGTTATGAATTTTACTATCCGTAGAGCTTTCATTTTTCATTATTTCATTAGTTGATATTTTACTTTGTGTTAGTTCATTATTTTTGTCTAGCTTTAACAATTTACTATCTGAAGATTCATTATTTATGCTTTCATTCAATATGTTATTATCTTTAGACACTTGAGCTATGGCATTAGTCGTTATTTTTCTCTGTGTAAATTCATTATTGCTATCTTGTTTAAATTTTTTACTATACAAAGTTTCTTCATTCTTGTCTCGATTGAATGTGTTACTACTTGTAGTATATTGAGGTATCGCATTACTCGCTGTTTCACTTTGTATAAATTCGTTATTGTTGTCTTGTTTCAATATTTTACTATCAATGGATTCCTCAGTTTTGACTTTGTTTAATGTTTTACTACTTGTCGTATGTTGGTGTTTCACATTAGTCGGTGTTCTACTTTGTATAGATTCGGTATTTTCATGTGGTGTTATTATGTTACTATCCATAGAGCTCTTGATTTTGGTTCTAGTCGATATTTTACTTTGTGATAATTTATCATTGTCGTTTTGTCTTAATAATTCATTATCTAAAGATTCATCATTCTTGCCTTTCTTTAATATTTTATCTTTAGAAACTTGAGCTGTGGCATTAGTCAATATTTTACTTTGTGTAAATTTGTTATTGTTGTCTTGTTTCAATGTTTTACTATCCTTAGAATCTTCTGTCTTATCTTTCTGCAGTGTGTGCTTAGAGTTTAAACTTTCAGTATTAGTTGATATTTCATTCTGTATTAAGTCATTTTTGCTATCTTCTTTCAACATAATAGCAATATTATTGCTATCTTGTTTCATTTTTTTACTATCCATAGTTTCTTTATTCTTGTCTTGGTTCAATGTGTTACTACTTGTTGTATATTGAGGTTTCGCATTACTCGCTGTTTCACTTCGTATAAATTCGTTGTTGCTGTCTTGTTTCAATATTTTACTATCAATAGATTTCTCAGCTTTGTCTTTTTTCAATGTTTTACTACTTGTCGTATGTTGATGTTTAACATTAGTCGGTGTTCTACTTTGTATAGACTCGATATCTTCGTCATGTGTTATTATTTTACTATCTGTAGAGTTTTGAGGTTTAGCACCAGTTAATATTTCGCTTTGTATAAATTCGTTATTCCTGTGTTGTTTTGTTATGTTACTATCCGTAGAGCTCTTAGTTTCAGATTTAGTCGATACTTTACTTTGTGATAATTCATAATTGTCGTTTTGTCTTAATAATTCACTATCTAAAGGTTCATCATTCTTACTTGCTTTCAATATTTTATCTTTAGAAACTTGAGCTGCGGCGTTAGTCAATATTTTGCTTTGTGTAGATTTGTTATTGTTGTCTCGTTTCGATGTTTTACTATCCTTAGATTCCTTAGATCCTTCTATCTTATCTTTCTGCAGTGTTTTGCTTTGCTTAGAGCTTAAACTTTTAGCATTAGTCGAGATTTTGTTCTGTGTTAAATCCTTATTGCTATCTTCTTTCAACATAATAGCAATATTATTGCTATCTTGTTTAAATTGTTTACTATCCAGGGTTTCTTCATTCTTTTCTTGATTCAATGTGTTACTACTTGTCGTATATTGAGGTTTCACATTAGTCGCTGTTTCATTATGTATAAATTCGTTATTGTTGTCATGTGTTTTACTAGGCGTGGACTCTTCATATTTGTCGTCCCTCAGTATTTTACTGTTTATTGAGTGTTGAGATTTGGAATTGGTAGTTGTTTTATTTTGTATGAATTCGTTACATTTGTCTGTTTTAAGTATTGTACTGTCCGCAGTGTTAATAGTTTTGGCATTAGTGGATACTTTACTTTGTGGTAATTCATTGTTGTTATGTTCATTTAATATTTTACTGTTTGAATTTTTTTTCTTTACATCTTCATATTTCATCATTTTATTCAATGTTTCACTTACATTCTCCTTGGATTGAGATTCTAAATCAAGGTGTTTATTTCGTTTAGTTTTCATTTTTTTTCCTTCAGTGATAGCTAATTGCTTTGATTTTAATAGTCTAGGCATTGTTAGTTTATCAGATGTATCTTCATGTTTAACTTTGTCTGAAATTGTTATCTTCTTCTTGCTAGGAACTTTTTCAACCTCAAAAGCAATTGTTTCAATCGATGTATCAGAAGACGTGGGATGTTTCATTTTATTACTGCTAGTGTTACCTTCTTCACTTTCAACGTGACTGTGAACAGTTTTTAAAGACGCAATGGTAAGTTCTGTTTGAGGAATATCGGTGCCTTGCTTCTTCATAAATATCTGTGGGTATTCGCGAAGGTAAGAAGCCGTATTTCCTTTACTGCTACCTACTAGTGGCGGCGTGTCAGTGTCGTCTGCGTTTATTGCTGCGCAGTCAATATTATCACGCTGATGCCATGTCGGAGGTACAGCCGAGTTTAATATCTGAGAATCGATAATCGATTCTATACCTTCTTTCTTTAAATAAGCACCTATTCGTAACAACATCAAAACAATCTGCTCTAAAATCCGGTCAGTGTCACGAGGTATCATAACTTCGCTGCCGAACCAGTCCTCGTATGCACCAATATCTGACCATCCCGTAGTTGACATAGTTAATGGTTTCATTACATCTGTTTCTGGTACCGCTTCTTCAAGACTTGTATCAGTAGAATGTACCATTCTTGACGAGATTTCGATGACTGGCTGCAAATATGTTTCATTTGTTATGCTTGAACTTCTTTCTCCGTAACTGTAACATTAAATATTGCATTGTTAATTTACTAATGAAAAAATTGAGGGCACATCTTTAAAAGTGAACGGTGTCAATGATAATGGTATAAAACAGTTTTAAGTTCATATTTAATTAATATAGACGGCTCGATCGACGCAATAGTCAAGTGAACGCCTCCTACGCTGGGTGAGCAGCGTTTTCGTGGTAATATGAATAAAATATTTACAAGTTTGCGACCAGCTTTTTGCGTAGCTGCTCTTCGCCCAGCAAAGACTTGGTGCGTCGCCGTCGCACAGCCAGCTCCAGCCCGTAGTCGTTGTCGTTGGGGGGCAGGACAGCGGGAAACGTTTTGAAAGCCGATGCCACTTTCAGAGCGTGATAGTAGCTGTGCCACAAATTATTATTTATAAGTTATTAACTTATAAATGAATTTAAAAGTCTACATTAATTATTGAAATACCTATGCAGGTATTTATTATAAAGTATAATAATAGGGTCGAAATAAAATCATAATCATGTACACATCGCTGCACATTAAACTATACTTTTCAGTCTACGCTGACCTCGCATTGTAGGTACCTATAAACGTTTCTTATCATGAGAGGTCAGCTTATAGAGGTCAGTGGAAATTATAGCTCGATGTGAAGTCTAGTGTACAAATAAATTAAACAACCTGAAAACGAGCATCCACATATAAAACGCGGGCAAGATTGAAGTGAACTTGACAACGACGAACTTGATGCAGGGTGGTCTGGCAGGGCCCAACAACACGCAGGTGCCTAGGCCCAACGCCAAACTGGTCAGTTCGCAGAGCAGCTTCCTGATAGCAGCCAGCAAAAGCCACGGTAACACCAAGGTGGGGCGCTCTTCCTATACCAGACACGTAAAAGGCTTATATTTAGATAATAAAAATACCCATATCAAGAGAGTCGTGTGAAATGAATTTTCATACAAGTATGGCTCTTGAGGAAAACATAAACTGAGAAATCAAACAAAGTAGTGGCTTATTGTTGGAAAACAATACAAACATAAAAAAATATAGATGCGTAAGGTTTTGATTTAAATACTCGAAATTTTTATTCCAATAATCGTAATTTTAAGAGCATTAACAAAAGCAAAAGTGCCATGCTCAAACACTTATAAATATAATTGTTAATTTTTTTTTTCAATTATAAATATTATTGGTAATTAATAATTGGTCTTTGATTATTACCACACAATTCATTCCGAGAAATACTTATACATAACATACATTTTGTTCCTGTCTATTTGCCGCGTTGATGTAGTGGTCCCAAGCGCGACTGCTACGCTAGATTTCCTAGCTTCGAAACCCGAGTTAGGCAGTGTTGTTGGGTTTTCTGTGAAATTCCCAGTAACAGATCGGAAGCTGGATTCGTGCCCGGTTGATGGCAATAGGCTCACCCCCTATTACATGGGATCTAAACATACCGGCGAAATGTGGGTGTACATTAGTATACCTCCGCCTTTGGGGAATACAATCACCAATTAAGACGTTAATTATGTTTGTAAGTAGTGCAGGCAATGTACGACATTCGTACCAGGAACACAGGATAGAGCAGCACTATGTATGCCGCGAGGTACACGTAGACGGTGAAGCACTGCACCAGCATGATGCCCGACACCATAGTCCGCAGCACTCGCTGCACTGGCATCGACAGCTCCGCTGGCATCGTCATCTGCCATACCTGCCAGTACAAAATTAACTCTGGCGTTATTACAACATGTTATAATATAATGAAATGGGACAGAGCACTATAGCGAGGATTCCGATTCAAGTAGAGACTCATTCGTCATGATCATCTTCGTGCCGTACTATTTCGATCAAAACTAAGTATAGTATATGAAATAATATTGAATGATTCAACAATAAAACTGAAATGATGTAAAGTACCCATACAGTGTAATAGAATAAAGCGAAAACAACAACACTTTATAACTCAACTCTTTATGACACAAAGGGAAATGTGACATGCCTATATTACGTGGCCGTTCTGCTTACCTACACTCGTGAATAATGTACCACCAGCTCCAATAGTTAAATCACTTATGCAAATATATTTATATACAACTTTTACTTAATAAGTGAGCGATGGAGAGAATATACATCAATACTATCGATGTGCTTGATCCTATACCAGACCATTTCAATTCTTGGAGGTACGATTTCATAATCTAGTAGGAGTTGCATCCGTTTTTCGTACCACAAGTCCACAGGGTGGGCAACCAAGCATGCGGATGTTTGCTGCTGGATGGGTTTGTATAACTTTGCTCACATATAAATACCTTTAGGTCTCTTACGGAAGCACATCCACATTGCGCCGTTCTAGTAAGTCTCATGCTCTAGGTAGGTAAGTATAGTATAGGTATGTGCGCTTAATTTGGTCACTGGTAAATCTCTCATAGATCATAGATAATCTTTAAATTTCAAACTATAGAAAACTTGTGATATTTTTAAAAATCTTAAAAAATCTTTAAGAAATTACAGCTTTTTTCCCCGTCTGGATATATATGGTATACTTTGAAGCATAACTTACAAAATTCTATGTTCAATGTTCAATGATTCAAAGTTCAATGCTCCTACATCAACAATGTACAACACTTGAGCTATGTATGCGTACAATGGGCGGGTACAAGTATCTACTTCATAATATTCTGGTGTTAATAATAAATAAATCCTTCGTCGACTGATGAGCACCTGTTTTAGATTTGCGTTCACTTTGAAGAGCGTGGCGTCGAAGATAGTTCGCACAAGCCCCAGCAGACACCACAAACAAACCTCGGACTGCATGTTCATGCCCACGTACGAAAGTATGTTAATCATGTTTTATGATTTTATTGCCTACTTATTTAAAAACCAAAATCATTTTTTATTTTTAACTTACTGATTAAGTACTGTTTTTATCAATTTTTATTTTTGTACATTTATGCGGGTTAATGTCACAGTGCAATTTGATTTGTTGTCATTTTTTTTATTTTTAAACTATGTTTTTGAAGCAATGTTCTCTTTCAGTGAGTCAACAACAAACCTTTTTGTATTGCCTACCTATACAACTATTATTACTACTTCAGGTCCAAGGCCTAGGTCTCCAAATTTCCACACGTTTCTATTCTCTGCGAATGCTATTACTAATTAATAAAATAACATAATTTTTATTAAACTCCAATCCGTTACAATCTTCGTAAACATTTCTTTCATTTATTGGTGTTCCATTTTATAAAAAAATAAAACCTATTTAATTTGTTCCAATATATTTTTTACATACAATAAAAAAGCCAGTTCTTCAAAAGTTCTTCTTTTATTGAAGTAAATAAAAAGTTCGTTCTTCAAAAGTTCTTCTTTTATTGAAGTAAATAGAACTTCTATATTAGTAGTATACTTGTTTATATTGTTTAATAACTCAGTCCATCTACTAAGAAAAAAGATGGTGCACAATGCACATGTGCTGTGATTAGTGTTGTCATCATCAGCGTGCGTCAGCTACCGCACCGGGCTCTGCGGCGGCGGTACAGTCGGCGCGAGTTCTTCAGACGATCTCTGGCGAGCGAACAGTCACATCGCGTATTACCGTACACAAACTCACGTTTCACGACAAACACCCGGTGATCAGCATTGACAGTGATTAGCAAGTGGTAAACAGTGATAAGCAGTGATTTACTTTATTAGTTTGAACCTCCGATAAAAGGTAATAGCTGGCATCATGTTTATTTTTAGTATTTGTTTTTTCTTTCGATATTTAATAGCTACATTTATCTTATTTAATATGTACGATGTGTGTGGTAAAGGCCTTGATTTCGTTTTAGAACATATATTTGGGTTACAGTACGTCCTTACCTTGAACGGCGTGAGTCGCAAGTTATTTTTAATAATTCTGTTTTTACGCATCACCCGTCATGGGATTCGCGAATAAGCGTCATAATCTTTACGAGAATTAGTTAGGTATAAGAAAACTGCAAACAAGTTCTTAGTAGAGAGGTATCTACGAATGCTCAATACCATATGAATGCATAAAATATTCGAAATAATATATTTTTTAACACACAACCAAAAAGAAAATACTAGTTTAGCAAAAAATATTTCGATCACTATAACAAAATAGCTAAGTGCTTGCAATAATAATAAATAATTTTAGATACATAACTGGTTTGTGTCGTTATAAGAAAGTTTGTAAGTTCCTATCAATAATATCATCAAGACCGAAAAAAGCAATGCCAGCGTGTATGTATACCTAATTACCTAACAGAGTATTTTCATTCAAGGTACATGGTACTCATACTTACTAAGAACTCATTAGCCCTACTGAGGTCCTGGGTTCCATTCTCAGGACGAGCGTTATTGAGTTTTTCTATGAGAATTCGTATTTGAGGTTCACCTCCTATGGAACCTAATGTAACATAGGTACTTACCTGTGAATTCTGGGTATTACTAAACCTTTGCTGCCTAACCCTTCGGGGAATACAGGTGTGAGGATATGATACGTTATGCTTATGGATATCTCCGTAAAAAAGCACAACATATCGAACTATGTATTAAGAATTACGTGTGGGACGAGGATTACGATGGTGATGTCATATAAACAACATTATTTAAGTGTACATAATGTATTACAGTGAAGAGAGCCCGCCAATATTCCAATTGATCTTGGAACAGAAACGGATACATTTATACAAATGGAATAAGAAAGTTGTCCATTCTCCGAGTGACTCGTTGTACGTACCACCATGCCTGTAGTCCACAAAAGGTGAGGCAGAGAGAGAGACTAAGGCACACCCACAGTTCACCGGTATGTTTAGATACCATTGGGGCCGAGCCTATTGCCATCACCGGGGAAGGAATCGTAACTGCTACTTCTTAGCGTGTCGATGGCTTGGCAAATAAATATATGTACTATAATATACTAGCTTCCCGCCAGCGGCTTCGCTCGCGTGGTCTTGGTAACTTTTTTCCCCCGTTTTGCAACATTTTTCATTGCTACTCCACTCCTATTAGTTGTAGCGTGATGGTATATAGTCTATAGCCTTCGATAAATGGGCTATCTAATACTGAAAGAATTTTTCTAATCGGTCCAGTAGTTTCGGAGCCTATTCAATACTAACAATCAAACAATGAAATCTTTCCTCTTTATAATATTAGTATAGATTAGAGTTGCCGCGAATACTCGCTATTATTCGGTATTCGGCATTACTCGTAATTTTTTTGATATTCGTCGAATACCGAATAATAGCTAGTATTATTCGGCATTCGGCGAATAGTCGTCGAAAATAAACTTTTAACGAACAAAAGAACTAATGAGTTAAAAAAAAACAATATTTTTAATTATTTTCCTTAATAAAACAATACACAATATCAATTATTATCTGTTATATGTGCCTGTGCCTATCATACTCATGAAATTAAATTAGTAAGGCTTTTTAATTAATATTTAAAATCCAAGAGAGGCAGATTGTGGTGCAAAAAACCATTTTTTCTGCACGTTCTGGAGGAAGTCGGTTTCGTTTTTCCTCGTAAATTAAACCTGCCTCGGAAAATAGTCCTGAATAAACAGAGCTTGCTGGTGTGATTAAGTATCGTTTAGCAAGCTTACTTAAAATAGGAAATCTATTCTTATTGGTACTCAAAGCCCACCATTCATATGGGTTTATTTTTCTGTCAGCCTTTGCTAATGCGATGTAGTTGGCGATTTCTTCAGCAGTGGCATTCTTGGGTTGCTCTTCAGTAGGTTGCTTAATAGATGATTCTTCAAAACATGCCCAAAATAGTTTATGAGTTTCCGAATCATGCTCACTTTAATATTTTTAATGTGTTTAATGTTTTTTTTATGTCGAATAATAATGTCGAGTTATTCGACTATTCGCCAAAGTGAATTGCGATTAATCGGTATTCGACTATTCGCTATAAACACTATTCGCGGCAACTCTAGTATAGATAAATGATATGGGCTCACACTTTGTCCGGCCTAATACCCCGCAACTCACAACTGGACTGCGTTTATCGTTTTTTTAGCTGCGAGGTACTAAGGATGTCGTAGTAAAAACCTTTAACTTACTACTCGACCTGGGAATCGAACCCATCTCTAACAAACCGCTACTTCTCTTATTAGTCATAAGAGAAACGATTAAGTGATCTACGTAGAAATTGTCTTTTTTAGTCAAATTGAACCCCGATTTTAACGCACCTAGCTGGGAAATATTATAGATAATATATCTATCTACCCATGTGAAGTTCACTATCAACCAAAATATAAACGGGAGAGCCGTCAAATTAGTATGACAAATACAATTAATTGATAAATTTTCAGAGCTGAATTTCAGTATGATGTCATCTATTCATTATACACCATGTTATTTAGAATCGCTTAGTTAATAGGCTAACATGTAATGAAATTAATTCAAGATTTAAGTAACATTTAAACATTTACTTGCATAATTTTATGTATAGATATGTTATTAGATCTGTATACGTTTGATACATCCGTCTGGTCTAGACTATAAGGATTTGATCCATTTAAAGTAGATTTTTGATCTGCAACATAGAAAGTAGTGTGACAGAGATATTGAAATATACACAAAATAACTAAAAAACCGATGCATTAGAAAGCCACATGAATTTTTAAAAGCTGTTTTTTTGCCATAGAGATAAAAGTACATATATGTCCTACGGTGAATAACCTCCTAACAACCAGTTTGTTTGAATTTAAATTTTGGTGATAGTATAAAGACCTGTCTACAGTCTTAAGTACTTAGCTTTCTTTACCAGGTTATCAATGCGTCTTTTAGGTTAGACAAACAACGCAATCAAGAGGCACACACTACGCACGCAGCATTTATTTGAAGCTATAGATACGTTAAAATTACACTTAAAATCGAATCGAACCAACTACCCAATATGACCTTAATATATATCAATCAAATCGCAGGTTAGTCGAGATCAAAAGGTTCCGTTAAACAAAAAACAAAGTGAAACAAAAAGTATCGTTAAAACATGTTTAACAACGGTTCTAACACCGCAAAATTTAATTTAATAACCATTTCACTTCACTGTTTTCTTTCACCAATTTGATTATAACAAAAACATGTGTGGAATAACCAAGCGTGGACGATGCGAAATTTCCAAGTGTTTCAAGCCTCACCACGCATAGTATTACGTCAAGCTGTAGAATTCATTTATCGTCAAAGTATTTATAAAACTGCTTCAGATTTACACCTACTCATACCCCCGGTAAACCAAACATTTTTATAAGTTCCATATTTATATTGTGTAATTGTGGTTTCGGCTTGCATTCCAAAAGACTTTTAGAGACAAAAGAAACCCTATGGTCCTTCCTCAGTATGCGTCTGCGTCTATCTTCGTACCAAATTTTCTGTTTAATGCGTTATAAATACGAGAAATACACAGATTGCGTGAAGGACCTGACTGTACTGACACACGTGTCCATATTGTAAAAAGTTGCCTATTACGTTTGTTTAGCATTTGTATATCTACATGTACAACTTATTGGTGAATTGGAATTCTCCCTTTCATTAGACTGAATTCAATTGTTTAAGCTTTCCTTTTGTCTGCCGTTTTGCAGATATCGTGTGAACTACTTTTCACTGAAAAATATCTGGATAACAGTTGTGTCAATAATACTTGTAAACGGTACCAGCGGTTGTGTCATTCGTGATGTACGTGAGAACACGTCTATGTTCCCGACTCCACCCATATATGGAGTCACTGCATATGGTAGTACTAACATGGCTTGAGAGCTCGCCTGGTAATTTATCCTCGTTTTCCCTGCTTTCTATTTAACAACTACACGAGAACCAGACGGTAACGTACCTACGTATCTTTTCCGGTATCTAATACATATAATTCTCACAATTAAGAGATCACTAGAGATTTTAAAGCGTTGAACTTATTTCTTTGACCGCTACTTCTTGACTGGCGATGACGAATCGTTTTGAATAATTATCACTGATCTGGAACAACAGAGCGTATCAACATTCCAAATGAAAGATACATAACTGTAACCTGATTTGGTCAGCAAATTAGATTCAGTACAAGTCAATGAACGCTTTAGTCAATTATCTGATGTTTGCGATTAAGCATATCAAACACTATGAATAAAAAATAGGATTAAAACTGGATGAATGTTCATAAACATTATTATGTTCTTCTAAAACCCTGGCTAAGGACCAGTGTTCAAATATTTCATTATATTCATCCCAATACCTAAATGTAATTCTCATTGAGCCGTGAAGTTTGTGGAATCAGCAGTTCATATCGTAACATTGTGAGTCACGTCTGTTGCATTTTGTATTACACATCACAACGCTATAAACACTTGCGTTTTGGGTGATGTCATCCCCATCAAGTAAGTAGTATTTCTGGCGTTTATAGATTCTATGGTTCCAACTGCTTTTATTTCTTTATAAACAGAAGTTCAAATGTCCTGACATAATGACGGCAGTACGACTGCCTTGTCCATAGACGAGGTAAACATGATACTAACCATTACGTCACTTTATACTGAACCTTGACCAAGTAATGAAGAATGGGTAAAACTGAGGGTCGCCCTTTAGGTATCTTAGTAAAGAAGTCACGTTGACATTTACGTGGAACAAGACATAATACCGCGGCGTACCTACAATACAATGCCCAGGCGAGTTGTACCACCAAAGAAACTTGACAACAACCAGAAGTACAAATATAGAATATTTATAGATTTTTTATTTAATCAGTAGTCAATAGTTGTTAACCTTGGTCTCCGGCTGTATGTCTGAGGTCCGTGACCATATATAGTTTTTGCGTGAGTTCACTACTTCGGCGAATCGTAATCTACTAACCACGCTTGACACTGACATTGTGGCTGCGACCATCGGAACCATATTAGTCACGACGTAGTTTGTAGTAAGTATTTATAATTGTTTACAATCTAACGAGAGTCGAGCTCCTTGTGTTCTAAAAGCTACTGCGATTAATGATGATTGATTATACGGGCTTAAGTTACACTGATACCAGTCATGTATTGGATACATAGCCCTGCATCATTTTATCTGTAAGGATTTGAGAACCCTGAGAATCTTTATCTCTCTATATGCAAAAAAGCTTCTCCACATAATATTTTTATTATTCTACGACTATCAATATAAAAACTTGAAATACCTATAATTTACACATTATTTACCATAGCATAGCATGTTCCTTGTTCCATCCATCTATTTTACTGTATTTTGGCTGCAAAAAAGTAAAACGTATGGTAAAAGAGTCTTGGGTTCTTTGTTAGCAGATGACATAATGTTGTTTACAATATACATTCTTGTACAAATGAGTGAGCATCGCCGTCACACGAGGTGAACCGTGACGTCACATCACCTTCTGCGGCTTGCCGGAGCGTCCGCGCCCGCCAGCCTTCGCGTTCGCAATCAACGAGGCGAATCGCGTTTCTAGTGGGTGACATCGACCGTCGTTATTGTCTTCTTCATAAACAAACGCTTTAAAAAACTTTATAAAGTGCCTCTATACTCGTATTTGTCGTTTTAAATGTTCCACTGGTGCACTACATAGAGACAAAAAACATTAAGATTGCGTAATGTAGTCATGATAACAAAAAAGTAGGTCGGAGTATTCATAGAAGTTACGTTATTCATATCGTCTATGTAACATGACAGGCGTCATAAAAACTCGTTAAAGAAGTTTTTGGTGCATTGAACACAACACAAGCTCATGTGTATTTGTGTTGACACAAAGATGGCTTAGTGTGCGCACAGCGGCGCAGAGGCAAGGCCCCATGTTAATTAGTTAATGACACTGACTTTGCTCTACCTAGTCGTATGTACACGGCTGACCTTCTTAAACCGTATTTATTTATTATGAATACTAACTCGATCTATATATCTCTAGCTATTAATAGTACCTACAAAGCGTCATTATTAAATGTAGAGCTGTAGGTAACACACAGTCTATTTTTCAAATAAGTATAGGTTGTGCAAATGGGTTCTTTGCAATGCAATGAATATAATTCTTCATAAGCCTTTGTCTTAGTGAGTATTTATTTATTTATTTAATTAATTACTACGGTTTGACTATACCTACCTACTCTTAAAGACTAAAAGCTAGGAACTGTACCTATAGTTTACGGCTTTTTTGTGGCAGTATTTTTTTTATTTATTTATTTAATTAATTACTACACCAATTACAGTAACTAAACAAAAAACAAATTTATTAAAATCTACAAAACAAAGCAAAGTAAATAAAAAAATGTATTTTAACCAATCTAAGTTTGATGCATCTAAGCATTCAATATAGATATTTCTTCATATCTATCTATCTATCTTTCATTCTATTATAATTTTGATAAGTAAGTCTATACAGAATAGCAGTTACAACGGTAGTAACTAGTAACATTTCTGTTCACACGATACCTACGCCTTATCACAAGCATCAAAGTAACAGTAATGCATTGTCAGTGGGATTACATTGTATGGGTGTCTAATCAATCGGGAGCGCGCATCTGGGTCTGGTGTGGGCACGGAGTGGAATGCCCGGATCAATTGCATACAGATGCTTGCAACGGGCCCCTGATTGGGTTACTTAACATCGATTAACTGAATTGAGAGCGTGACAGCATTAGATGATACGGTCATGTGAACAGTTGTAAATGATTCTCGTACCTATAGATTACTAGGTTATACGACTTTTACATTCAAACAGTGTATGTTCATATTTGCGTCCTCATAACGTTAATAGACGAATTTTGAAATTATTAACATAACTAAAAATGTTATACAGTGTAAATTGTTATCATTTAGCGCCAATGTAAATTTTATCTAGGTTATTAATTCTACCGGAAGAAACATTAATAACAAGAGCTGTTTCAACTGTGAAGTTGTTTCCTGTTTGTTGAATCAGAACGGTAGTGTCGGTAGTAGATAATCAATCCATTAACCTTATAGTCTCAGCATAGCAAAATACGGGTTTATCCCATGCCTCCAAAAATTTTGTCCCAGTGCCTCCAAAAATAAATTTTAATATATAATTAAGTATCAGATTATGTACCATTGCCTCCAACAAATGAAGGTAGAGTATGGTTCGCCTCTGCTTATATCAAAATAACTATATGATCAAGAAGTGGATTATTTGATAAGTTGTTACTGCATTAATATAACTTTTATCTATGGTAGCTTTAGTACACAGGCTGCAAAGTAACTTCAATCAGTCTCCAGAGTCCTTTCACTCACACTTTCCCCAATAAACAACATATACCTCGCTTCCAAACTTACGTTACTTTCGTCTAAAAATCAAGGTAGCCGCTTGTAGTGGTGACAATGACCCAGAAAGGCCCATTTTACGGCGACCTTGGTTTGTTTAATGACCGATAGTCAAGAACGCACTGTGCTACGCTTGCCAAACACTACTTTCGATCACAACATGCTCAATCAAATCTATTTTAAATGGAATGACTCAGTCTACAAAACTGTCTTAGAAATAAATTAAAATAAAAGATAAGTAGACATCTACGAAGTTTAACGTTACATAATGCCCTAATAATTATAATTATTCATAACAACTTTTTAAGAAAATACCTAGGTATATCCTTTAAAAGTTGACACGAAGCTTATTCCTTAAAACGTCTAAAAGGTTCTTTATTATGTATGTATACCTACCTGTAGAAAACTAGTGGTTTCATAATTATTTTTCCCGCAAAATAAATAGGTAAGCATTCAAATGATTCATGACAGGAAAGGTAATTAATTATCCACTATATCATCATCCTATTGAAACTATGATAAACAAAGCTGAAAGCACAAATAGGTACCGACTCGTATTTTACTCATACATAGTCTTCGCAATATAACAAAGAAATCACTCTAATATCGGCTCACTGACTATAAGCGCGTCCATAAAAGTAGAAGGTTACTAACGCTGTTCACCCACCTTAACATGGAGCGAAAACGTAATAACTGAATACATAAACAGCAGCATGTAAATAGTAAGAAGTACATGATAGTCACGATTCAATTTATAATTCAGATATGTATCTTATTTTTTTTTTCCCTGTATAAATCTTTGCATGGCGAAATATGGGTCTCATAAAATTTAGACTAAATGATGCCTGTTATCAATTTATCATCATACAAGATCAAAAACATTCTGACCTAATTATACAAAAAAGGACCTAGTAAGGAGTTTCTGCTGGCTCATAATTAGAACAAAGGGTTGTTAGTTTCAATTATAGGAATTATGCCTGTAATGTAATGAAACACCGCAGTCTGGTTAACAACTCCTTTATTACGGAATTGAAGGTACTTCTACATAAAGTTGATATTATAAAAATATATGAAAATACCCACAACATCTTTCCCTTACAAAAATAAAATACAAACATAGTAAATCTTAACTTAACAAAATAAAAGCGGCCTTATTAATTACTGTTTATAAATGCATGAATAACTGGAGTAGATAGGTAAGTATAAGGTAAGGTTAAGGTTTATTGTTTACAGCTTTACTACGAGTTACAGGAGGTGAGTAATAACTATCGTTGCTTTCATTTATCTCCATACTTGGTACATAGTCATCATCATCCTCATTACCCGAAAGATAGATATCATCATCATCATCCGATACAATAATATAACTATTATTAGTCTCATGAACATTTTCATTATTTACAGACGTACTCTTAATTAAATGTCGGCGATTACGGCGGTAAATACCCTTTTTATTTTTTACTATATATGAACGCGGGTTTGGCGCTTTTGCTACTACTTTACCACGTATCCGTTCATTATTATGTTCCAACATTATTACGTCATCGCCCACATTTAATTCTGGTAACGATTTACAATTTTGATCATAATATAATTTACTTTTTATTTGTTTATTTATTATTATTTTATGCTGCAAGTCATCCTCACTATTATCTTTTTTTAACAAATCGGGATGCACTGGCAGTCTACAGTTTAGCCGTCGTCCCATCATTAGACGTGCAGGAGAATTCAAATTTTCCCGCGGTGTATTTCTATAGCTCAGCAAACTTAAATGAAAATCAGTATTACTTTCAATAGATTTTTTTAACATTTTCTTTATAGTTTGCACTGCTCTTTCACTTTTCCCATTCGATTGGGCATAATATGGTGACGACGTGACGTGATTAAATCCCCACTCTAAAGCAAAATTATTAAAATTGCGACTAGTAAACTGTGGACCATTGTCACTTATAACTGTACATGGTATTCCGTATCGTGAAAAATTTTCTTTCATAACATTTATTACCGAGTTAGATGATGTATCCCTCAAATTTGCCACTTCAACAAAACCAGAAAAATAATCAATTAAAATCAAATAGCTTTTTTTTGCATACTCAAATATATCTGTACCAATTTTATTCCATGGTAACTCTGGTATAGACACAGGTATCATTGGTTCTTTACTCGGTTTGTTTGAATTCTCTTGACACACTTTACATTTTTTTATATAATTTTCTATATCTTTGGCTATACCCGGCCAAAATAACACCTCACGAGCACGTCTTTTACAACGATCGATTCCCAAATGCCCTTCGTGAATCAGTTTTAACATCTCACTTCGCATAGACTGTGGAATTAACACCTGCTTGTTTTTAAATATAACCCCATCTACAGAATACAACTCTTCTCTCATAGACCAGTAGTACTTTAATTCATTACACACTTTAAACTTGTCAGTCCAGCCCTCATTGATATATTTTAGCAATAATTGTAAAGTTTTGTCTTTATTCGTTTCTTGTTTAACACGGGTAAACTTGCTCTGTGACATCGGCACATTATTAACAACCATTTTAATTTGACATAGAATAGCCCTACTCATCCTATCGTCGTATAAGTCCGGAAGAGGTGCTCGAGACAATGTATCGGGTATATACATGTACTTCCCTGGCTTGTAAGTAACCAATAGGTCATAACCTTGAATTTTCAACATCATACGCTGTAAGCGTGCTGGGATCATATCTAGGGGTTTTTTAAAAATACTTTCAAGCGGTTTATGATCTGATTCTACGACTATTCTATTTTTACCATATATATATTGGTGAAATTTTTCACAGGCAAATACGATAGCTAACATTTCCTTTTCTATTTGTGCGTACCGTTGTTGTGTTTCTGTTAACGTGCGTGACGCGTACTCGACTGGCCGGCCGTCCTGCATGAGCACGGCCCCCAGTGCGACACTGCTCGCGTCTACTGATAATAATACCGGACCACCAACACTATACAATGATAAAACCGGTGCATTACAAATTAATTCTTTTAATTTGTCAAATGCTTTTTTATGCCCAATTTCCCAACTCCATAAAACATCTCTTTTCAACAACCTTGTTAGTGGGAAGATATGTTCTGAGTAATTAGGTATAAACTTTGAAAGATAGTTTATTGTCCCCAAAAACCGTTCTAAGCTTTTACGATCTGCTGGTTCAGACATGTTACTTATTGCTCTAACTTTCTCAGGATCCATTTTCATCCCGTCTTTATTAAAAATGTGACCCAAATACGTAACTTCCTCTACACATATTCGACATTTATCTTTATTGAATTTTAAGTTAATTTCCCTGGCCCTATTCAATAACGCTTTTAAACGCATGTCGTGTTCACTTTTATCTCTGCCCCAACAAATTATATCGTCTATAAACGAATCTACTCCCTCTAATCCTTCAAATAACTGTTTAATTTTGGCGTGAAATACTTCAGGTGCACAATTCAACCCAAATGGCAATCGTAAATACTGATATCTTCCAAAGGGTGTACTAAATGTACATAGGTCTGCACTAGCACTATCTAATTTTACTGACCAAAATCCTGAATTTGCGTCTAATACCGAAAAATACTTTGCACCGTGTAGCTTAGTAGCCAATTCATTGATTGTAGGTAATTGAAAATGTGCACGTCTGATTGCCTTATTGAGTGGCCTCGGGTCTAAACATATGCGCAATTGACCATTTTTCTTAGCCGCTATCACTAATGAGTTCACCCAAGGAGTTGGATGAGTCACTTTTCTAATAACCCCCAACTCGATCATGCGATTCAACTCATCTTGTAATTTATCACGTAATCCTAACGGTACTTTACGAGACGCACAAATTACCGGCATTACAGTTTTATCAACAACAATATGATATTCACCCGGCAAACATCCTAATCCATCAAATAAATCATGGAATTCAGTGACATTTAAGTTATGAACCCTTTTTACTAATCCTAAAGCTAAACAGGCTTGCAATCCCAGAACACTTTGACAGTCCATAACGGCTATGGCAAATTTTAATTCGTAAAGAACATTCTTAAACCACCATTTTAAATTACAAACACCTTTTATTGGAATAAAATCACCACTATAAGATTGCAGTTTAACATGTTGACCCGTACTAATCAACTTACTATTATAACCTAATGATAAGAATCGTTTAAAAGATAAAACACTTATGTCTGCGCCGGTGTCTAATTTAAATTTTTCAGAACCACACTCCCCTCGAAGTGTTTCAAACCAGTCCTCAGACAAAGAGTTTATCTCAGAAACATTATACAAAACAGATATAAAAAATGACTCACAATCATCTCCTTCGTCATATTTTTCTTCACTTATACCTATATCGTACATTTTTTTAACATGACCTTTTTTTAACTTGCACATTCTAGCAAAATGCCCATAATTTTCACACACATAACACTGCACAACAATAGCAGGACACGAAGTAGGCTCTATACAGTCACCTCCACACCGAAGACAGTGCCCTGATGCACCTAAGGGCCGAACCATTTTGGTACCTGGCCCAGCTGCAGCACGACCTCGCGGGCGCGGTCGCCCCCGGCCTCGCCAGCCGCCGCGGCCGCGGCCGCTGCCGCCGCCTCCGCGCACTCCAACCGCGTCGACCTGTACCGACCCTGCTTCCGCAGAAGCTGTTGCACCTCGCGTCTCCAATATTCGATTGCTATCGTTAGAAATTTCGTGGACTTGGCAAATTTTAATCGCTTTTTCTAAAGATAAATCTTCCGTTCTTAATAAGCGATCTCGTACAACTGTACTTTTCGTACCGCATACAATTCGGTCACGAATTAGCTCGTCCTCCAAAGTTTTAAAACAACAATTCCTGCTCAATAATTTCAACGCAGTTACATATTGATCAATCGACTCGCCAGTTTCTTGATTCCTCGTGAAAAAATTGTACCTGGCCAAAGTTATGTTTTGTCTCAGGCCAAAATATTCATCAAACTTCTTAATTAACAAAGCGACGTCATCCTTTTGACTATCCTGATCAAATGTAAAAGTCTCGTAAACATCAAACCCCTCGGGTCCGATCAGGTTAACCAGCAAACTGGCTTGTACACTACACTCTTCTTTATGCACCCCAGATGCTTTCAAAAATAACGTGAATTGTTTTTTCCATTTCTTCCACGCGTCAGCCCGGCTGACGGAGCTGCCTTCCAAACTTAATTCCGGTGGTGGTCGCGCGTGTTCCATACTTATCAAGTATTTCCTCGATACTATTTGACACAATAATCACAATAACTATTGATTTTCGCGAATTTTACTATTATTTTTACCGCTGCCACCATGTAATGTAATGAAACACCGCAGTCTGGTTAACAACTCCTTTATTACGGAATTGAAGGTACTTCTACATAAAGTTGATATTATAAAAATATATGAAAATACCCACAACAATGCCTGCCAGTCACTATTATACTAAGATTACAAAATAAGGTGGTGTTAATTTAGGAAATAAATGTAATTCATATATGTATTTGCTTCACTTCAGTGACCGTTTGTACTGGTTTGCATTTTGCTGCCAACACCAAGTGAGTTGGAGCATAAAGCTTTACTATAGATGGGACAAGAGTTAGGTACATGTCACATCTGTGATGAGATCCGCATTGCGCAATGCCTCGACAAAGTCCCTGACAACTGAGTTACTCACAGTACTCTAACGCATAACACCACACCCAATGCGGAAACTACGCACTTTAATTTAACCGCTACCAAAAGATATCCTCATGAATAATGATATTATTAATTTATGCTGATTGATACCTACATCAAAACACTTGTATTGCGGGGGAGACTACGACGGATACCCCTACTATGCCTCGTTAGTACACACAGGGTATTATTAAAAATCGAAAAGGTTAAATGAACCTAGATCAAGTTCGCAGTAAAAGCTTTCAAATGGTAATGGGGTGTAAAATGTCTAGGAGTGCCGCCATGAGCCCCATAGAATGCCCGTAGCCATATAGGCGAGGCATTTTGTTCTAATGGGGCCGATCTGCAAATTGGGTCAGGCCAATGCCAGTGATAATGGAGTGAGGGTTATCGTCACCCTGTTTGCGAATCAGTTTCAATCCGGTCGGTAAAAACAGTGACATACAAGTAGGTATGGGCTAGTCTCTGTCTGTTAGATAACATTACTGGATACTGTGCATGCTACACCTCAGAATTGTCAGGATAAATATTTAAATACCTAACATCTATTACGATTTACTGGAAACATTACATAATGTTAATATGACCCTCATTCGACACCATACTCGGCTAATAAATTAGGTGATGGTTAATGATAGGTACCTATTTTGTATATAATACTCGAAAACTAGCTGTTGCCCACGGTCACTGACATCGCAAGGACCTTTTTAGCTTAGTTTTTCAGGATTTTACCTGAAAAACTAAGCTAAAAAGGTTCTGGTATTCTGTGGCTTAGGGGGAAAAGTTAACAAAAACCTAGTTAATTTCGCATTTACAACAATTGGTATGGATAATATAACGTAAAACATAAGAAAAATATAAGATTTAAGAAGAAATATATTTATACTGTCGGATTGCATTTGATGGGGTAGCAAACAAAAATACCTATGTATCCAATACCTACTTGAAATGAATCCAATTTAATGGGTAAGCGTTATTATTGATTGATTGCCCAAATCAAAAGGGAGCAACGCAACGCAATATCCCGTCGTCATTCGTCACAGTCTACATCCAGAGTTTATAAGTATATAAACGAACTACTTATACGTGATCCACAATTGATTTGGTAGTTACTACCGGTGAGCCAATGGTTCTAATTCTGGAACACTGTTACTGCAATCAATCAAAATGGATCGCTATTGGGAAAATTTTAATGCACGCCATGTTTTGGTATTCTTGTGGTAAGACCTAAAATACCTACCTACATACATAACTCTCGCTTATCTAATGGTAATGACATTTAAATTGGGCTTATACCGGTTGGGTAGAAATCTACTGTAATTTTTATATTAAGTATAAACAGACTTTATTAGATTATACCAATATTCTTCTTAATTTTAAAGTAACATTTAAGAAACTAAATAAAATCATAATCGATCCTAACCCTAATAAATAAAAAAAATATTGTTCTTTGGTAAGCGCATTATAAAAAAAAAATTTGAAAATTTGCTAATTCGGAAAAATTGGAAAATTCGGTACAAACAAACTGAAAGAGCTTTTAGGGATTTTTTGTAAAATTTATGAGCAGTATGGCCGTATCGGCATTGTTAAAAATATTTTTACAGGGCGCTAATCTGGCAGCCGCGTTGTAAGGATTGTTCTTAATTTTAAAAGTTCCTATTGTTTATAAAAAATAAAATTTGTATAATCTTTGAAAAGAAAAACGTTGGTGTGAAGAAGAAGGAACGTAACGTGAAGACGCAAATTGTTAACAGAATATCATCGACCACCGTATCCACACCTCGTGCTTTGATGAGATAAATAGTATAATAGCCGGTCGTGGGCACGGTGCTGACCGTCTTAATGAGCTCCCACGTGTCACCCGATCAGAAATAGCCTCCTGCCGAACACTGAGGAACCGATAGCATCGGTGTCGCACAGTAGACGGCTTGCGAACGGAAGTCGCCCGGTGATGCAATATTTTTACGACTTTCTACTAGTTTTATGGCGCCAACATCGATTTTTGTCTTTAACACATTGAGCTATTCTAATAGGTACCAACTTTATTTTGTAGCAAAGACAACGCGACTTATTATAATTCCGATCAGCTTTTCCTTTTATTGCACACATGGACAATACACTTGTAAAACTAGCTTGGGTATAGTAAACATAACGTTTCGTACACTTGAATTAGCGTGTTGCTTTACCTCGAATATCAATGAGATATACCTAGTTGGGTGTTACATAATATTAGTGGTATACCAAACTTGTAGAACCGCAAGAAATCACTAAAGTCAATGGCGACGCGGAAATAACGGGTCAAGCCAATGACGAACGCCCACGCGTCGTGGGTTGTGTAGTGAATTTACAAAACGATAATCTCTGCGATAGTCTACTTCGACGAACGTTGTGGATACCTGACCAAACGTAAAATTTCTCATGTAGTTAGGTATGTACAGTTCGCGCCAAACTTATTGCCGGGTTGAAGTTGGCGTGCTAACTTTAACTCTACCGTAAAAATCAGAGAAAGAAACATTTAAGATTTTAATAAATATAAACGAAAGCTCAAGTCATAGTCTGTCGTTTTGAATCATTCTAATCCAATATTTTGCTTACTCCGATTTTTAAGGCCTGGTTAAAGTTAGCTCGTGCCAACTTCAACCCGGACAATAAGTTTGGCGTGAACTGTAATTCGGTATGAAAACAGAGAAAAGCAACTTTCAGTACATTTAAAAATAAAGCAATATCTACTGCGACACTGCGATGAAAGCATTAGAACTATTTATTCTTCTTTATTGCAAAGACTATTCTTTGACTATTTAGTACTTATACGTATGAAACGTAATTAGAAGTAGGTACACTCTTATCACATAAGATCACATTACACGCCTGTTATTCAACGGGCGTGAGTTGCAGATGAATGCAATGTTTAAGTCTAGCTCATAACAATGAACGAGTAGGTAGGTAATTGCTCAAATAAGTCATTGTTTTATTAAGATTAAAACTTGGCTTGCAAAACATGTTCTTATCAAAAAGTACCTACCTATACATATTATGCTATAAATTAAACTTTAATTAAATTTATTTTGTTGCAGAAATGAGGCGGTGAGACTTAGTCCTTAGTCAAGGGTTATTGGGATTGGAAATCAGAATAAACGTACACCATGAAGCGATTACAGAAATGCTGCTGCTGTGCATCAACGCGCACCGGCACGCTTATCACAGCCATCCTCGGAATCATACTGTCCATTGCCACTATCATAATAGTATGGGTCGTGAAGAAACACAGAATCACATTCAGCACATTCGTCTTTGATGCCGACTTTGACAGGAAACTTTCAGATTTAGACAGTAAGTAGCATTGTTCTTACATATGAGATCCCTATTCGAAAATACAACTATGACTTAATTAGATTTACTCATGCATTGTCGGTTGCGAGGTCTGATGGCAGTCACTTCGTGTAAAATACTGATATTCAGCCGCATCTGGGTAGACTGGAAGCCGACCCCAACATGGTTGGGAAAAAGGCTAGGAAGATGATGATTGTCGGTTGCGATTGCGGCTGACGATCATTAGAATCTGGTTCACTTTCCACATCGGGAAAAGTGTATTTGATGGTGTACTGACATTAAACATTTTGTAATAAGTAGGTCTAGGTACCCATATCTTAGTATATTCTTTTGTTACTAATTTGTCGTCGCGTGAGTGACCCCAGAGCCTTCACTGAAACATGAAGAGCAACACACAAAGATGACAGATTATATTTAAGCTAAGATGCAAGCGCGCTCCATCGTAGGCCACATCGTTGCTTCACATCAGGCGAGTTGTGGTCAAGCGCAAGCCTATCTAAGATTAAAAAAATAATAATAATTAAATTCTATTTTCTTTTTCAGTTCCCAGGATAATATTAACAATAAACCTGTGCTTCACCATACTAATATGTACATTGCTGATGGTAGCAGTGCACAAAGTAAGTAACGTTTATCACACTATTTGTCTATAAATTACATTTAGGTAGGTACATTGTAAGAGCAATTTTCAATTGTTTCAACCGTTCGTATGACCTACCTACGTTATTCAAGGCAATTGAATAACGACACAAATTGCAGCTAGCACCTTTAATATGCAATTTGTTTAAAAATGCGAATGAGTAGTAGAATAGAAACAAGTGCAGTAATATAAACTTTAACGTTACATGCTGCCCTCAGACGTCATATTCGGTAAGTAAATAGACGATATTATACATATATAGATATTCAATGATAATTAAGTAAGTTTGTATATGTACACTTACAAAACACATAAAGCAGCTGCACATTTGTTAGAGATGATAACCTTGGGCTTTAATATGAAAACATAAGGCAGTGCTTACTTACTTATTCCTTAGTTTTATAATTGCCACCTTATTGGTAATTACTTACTTAAATGTTACAATGTTATAATATGACCATGATCATGGAATAGATGATTCATACTCGAACTCTCACAATAGTGCCACAGAATATTGCGATAGATAAATAACTTAGGTAGGCAGGTACCTACGTCTCAGCTCATTACTTAATCCACTGTAAGATATAATGAATTACCTTCCGAGGTTGTCTAACCTCGTTGGCCTAGATGGAACTAAACGCAACTGTTACGCTCAAGATCGTGGCCTGGCTTCGATTCCCAGGTCGAGCAGTGTTATTGGGTTTTCTATGGAATTCTCAGTAGCAGCTCGGAGCTATGATTTGTGCCGCCCTGTGGGTGTACTTTATGGTACACCTCAGTCTAACCTGTGGGAGACACAGGCGTGACGGTTGTCTTATGTTTTGGCTGGTGTCTGACCACTGTCTGGCCATCGGTTCTCAACAAAATGTTTTTGGTCACTGTTCTTTTCCTAAAAAGTTTATTATTTATCATGTAGGTGTACAGTCATACATCTAAATTAATTTAATATTAGTGTCATTATATTATTTTAAATTCACACGTATAAATTATGCTTCCATTTTGTAGCGACGGTCGTGGTTGATGCTGCCGTGGGTGGTGCTGGGTATCGTGTTGGCTATCGGCTTGCTGATCAGTGTGCTGCATACCTCCATCACCTACTATCTCGATAAGGAAGACCACGTCATCATCGCCACAGTCATTCTCATTGGCGGACTCCTCTATTTATGTAAGTTTGCAAAAAGTTTCGAATTACCACCTTCTTAATTTAGCTCGAAGAGTAGATAACTAGAGTTTTTGATTATGCTATCCCAAAGATGATAGATCAGATATCTAAAGTAGCCCAAAAGCATTGAAGGCAAAATACATCAAAATAATTGTATTGTATAACTGTATGTATGTTTCCCTCTCATCATACCGAACTGTTTCATATTTTTGCTAAGCTCATTGACTATTATTACTTTCTTTGTTATTGCAGGTCTGTACCTCTACCTGTGGGCAGTGGTGTTCAGTCATTACCTTGACGTTCGCGATGAAGAGGAAAGAGGCCGATACCGGAAGGCCCCCTACAGACGATAACCATTCACACAACTAAAAACTAGACTGCATAATATTCGAAAATCTCATCATCGTCTAATCTCAATGCTTTTATTCGTATCTAATAAGAAATACTCCTGAGCACAGGTCGGTTTGTTATATAATAATTAAACAAATCAAACCAAATATCAAGAACACCAATTTCCTATTTAGGTACCCGTAAGTACAGTTCTTGTTCGACAATTTTGATAACAGAAACGCACTCTTTAAAACTTCCGAAAACTTACGTAGGTAGTTAATAGGTTAAAATGTTGATATTGTTATTAACTTATTTTTATAATTATTTATATAACAACCCAATAGAGTGTAAATAATAATTTAAGTGTAAGAAGTACCGAAGTACATATGAATAATAAATGTTTAAGAATAAAATGTGGTTTCGATTTAAATAATAACAGCCCACTTAACTTACAACTTGTGATCCCAATGAGGCCTTATTAAAATATTGCGTCTCCTCTCAACCATAGGACTAGTAAGTAAGTACCTATCTATTCTGTGCCTCAACCATGAGTTCTTTTTTCATATTATTATTTAAACACGCTACCTTTAAACGCTCACCATGTAAAATATTTATAGATATGGCAAACTCTATAACGACTCTAGTCTTACTCTAGCGAATAAACCTATAGGTACTAGGTAAAGTAGAATGTACCTACCTAATTTGTTATCGACTCGGATCTGTTTAATTTGACAGAGTCATTAATTTGACATGGCGTACGCTAACGAGCCAAACCATTGCGATAATAGGTACATAACTATAACCCACTGCCATTATTGTGCCGTGAATCCTAAAAAAGTATTGGTTTTTATAATGTTTATGGGCTTTACAGCGCTTACCGCTTAGCAATCGCCATTTTGCTTGGCTTCTATGCGCTTATAAAAATTTGTATGCGCTTGCGTAGACAGTTTTTGGTTGTGTCGATGTCGACAATTCTGCCAATGTCAGAGTGGTTAAGAAAACGTATGTATTGGAATGTAAAAAAAGGGGGAGGGAGAAAAGTTATTAGTGATTTAAAGTTATGAGAGGGGACGTTTTTAATCTGAACGACCGACTTTTTTTTTTTTTTTTTTGGGGCTATGGCAATCTGCCGATACTTTCAGCAATTTCTGCCAGTGTCGTGTAATGATTACTCATGGGTATAGTAATTATGAAGTTGACTTTAGAATTATAATATTCATATTGTGATGTTACTTTCGAGCCTGAAACAAAAGACGAACACAAATATGAGTTAGTTAATAATACATATTTAAAATATAAACACATTAATGCCTACTTAATAATATTATAAATAAATATCGTAGTTTTATCATGTTAGTGGTTATAAATTTAATAAAAGCGTTAATCATAAGGGGATTTGGAAAGAAAGAAAGGAGGTGACGAACATTGACTGGAAATTGAATGTTTAATTTTGAAGCAAGAAGATCTAATGGAAAGGTTTGGTTTAATTGGCAGTCAAGAAAAATGTGTTCTAGGGTACCATCGTCTAGGCCACATTCACATAGTGACGAGTCTCGGACCCTGATTTTGTGTAAGAACACTGGGGTGCAACAATGTCCCAGGCGGATTCTGCATATTACAGAAGTTACTGTTTTGGGGGTCAATTTAAATTTATAAAACCAAGGTTTAGGCGGAATGTCGGGCTGGATCGAGGCATAAAGGGCGCCCTTTACCTTACTCGATTCAGCCCAGGCAGACTCCCAGGATCTATGTAAGTCAGCTTTACAGGAGTGGAGTAGGTCGTATATTTGGATAGAATAATGTTTAAGGTCAGCCAAGCTACTAGAAACAGCAGCTTTGGCTGATGCATCCGCAAGTTCATTACCGTGAATACCTGTATGACCCGGTATCCAAATCAGAGCAATCTCAATTCCCTTCTTAGTGCAAGTATAGAGGTATTTTTTAATTTCAATTACGATAGGGCTACGGAGATTATCTTTGAAAGAGTTTTTGATAATAGCCTCAAGGGCGCTTTTGGAGTCTGAAAAAATGGCTGCTTTGTGAATGGAATTGTGGGAAAGGATAAATAAACAGGCCTCAAGAATACCAATGCACTCACCAGTGAAGACGGACGACTCTGGAGGGCACAGAAATTGAAGGAAGATTTTAGAATTGGCATAGTAAATAGAAATACCAGTTTTACCATCAGGTGTCAATTTGGAGGCATCAGTATAAAAGTGGTGATAATCATGCCATTTCTCTTCAATGATGGAGGAGAACTGTATATTGGCTTGGGTAGATCCCTTATGCACGCCAATGTATGGTATATAATTTGGACAATAACTTAAAATTTCATATGGAGAATCATATAAGGGAAATTTACTGACCTGGTGAATAGAAACATTTTCCTTGATTAGGGAAATTTTCCTAAAGGAGTTTAAAAATAAAGGGGGGTCTTTGTGTCTCCAGTAATCGCTCTGCTCATATAAAGAGTTTAAATGGGAGAGTTTGGGTAAAATATTGTGCTTGTCTAAAAAATATGACTTATATATGAATTTATCAGCAAGAAATTGTCTGCGGAGTCGGAGGGGGGGGTCACCACTCTCCACTTGTAATCCATTAATTGGAGTAGATCTCATGCAGCCTAATACAATGCGGAGAGCCTTTGATTGAATTACATCTAATTTAGCCATTGCGGTTTTATTACATGGTTCAAGTAAGAAGGTACCGTAATCCAACAGACTTCTGATAGTAGCATTGTAGAAGAGTTTAAGAGTGAATGGGTGAGCTCCCCACCAAACACCGGCAAGGGCGCGTAGAATATTTAGTTTTTTCTCTAATTTATTACATATGTAGTTAACATGGGGGGTGCCAGATAATTTTGAGTCCAGGATAACACCGAGAAACTTCACGCTATCTTCAACCTTGATGGGAGATCCTTCAATTTCAAGGTGGATATCCGGGATTATTCTTTTACGGGAGAAAACTACGGCAGAGCTTTTAGAAGGAGATAAACTAAGACCATGGGAAATAAGCCAGTTATTAAGAGAATTGAGAGATATCTGTAAGGACTCCTGAGCTGCTCTAATAGACAAATTTGGTAAGTATAGACACAGGTCGTCGGCATATTGTAAAATTTGGCAGTCAATGTTGAGACACTTATGCAGATCACAGGTATAGATACTATAAAGTAGGGGGCTCAGCACTGAACCCTGTGGAAGTCCACGCCAGACAGTTCTGGGCTCAAAATGTTCTCCTGGAATGTGAAGTTTAACTTTACGACCCGCAAGAAGATTACAAATGCAATGTATTATCTTTATCGGTATGCTCAGCTGGCGTAATTTACTTCTGAGCAAGGAAAGAAGAACATTGTCATAAGCTGCCGAAATATCTAGGAAAACCGCTAGTACAGACTCATTTTTAGAAAGGGCTATACGAGTATCCGTCACGAAGATGCCAATACTGTCCATGGTACTGGCCCCTTTTCGAAATCCATATTGCGATCCGGCCAAAAGCCCTTGACTTTCTACAAACCACTCCAACCTACTCTTGATTAGGTGTTCTAAAATTTTGCCTATAACAGGGGAGAGAGCAATTGGGCGGTAATTGTCTGGAGAGTTGGGAGACTTTCCTGGTTTTAAAATGGGAATAATAATTTGAGTCTTCCACAGATCAGGTATATAGCCAAGGTTAAAACAAGTATTGATCAAGGATAGAAGGTATTTGTGGCTAAGGGATCCAGACATTTTATATAAAGAATAAGGGAATCCGTCAATCCCAGGAGCGGAATCGTGAACGTATTTGAGCACTGCTTCTAATTCGCATAGAGAAAACGGACTATCCAGATTATTATTAGAGACAATATCTGAGGACAAAGGAAAGTCCTCCTCTGAAGGGACAAAGGGAGGAGCAAGTTTGTTAAAAAAGAGAATAGCTAAATGTCGAGGGATAGAAGAAGAGTTTCGAGGCAAGCAGCCACGGTTAAATTTCTTAAAGTTGAGCCAGATCAAGGAAGATGGGGATGAAGGAGAGAGTGAGGAGCAGAATTTCTTCCAACCTTCATGTTTTTTCTTTCTGAGCAGACGCTTGGATCTAGCAACAATCCGATTGTAATCAATTAAGTTGCCGAAGGACATGTCACTTATATATTTTAGTTCTGCTTCATTTCGGGATTTAATAATAGCCGTGCATTCCCGGTCCCACCAGGGAGGAGAAGCAATCTTCCCTGAAGCAGAATTCTTTAGAGGGATGGAAGTGTCAGCTGCCGAGGAAATAACACCAGAAAATTGTCGCAAACAGGAGTCAATATTCTGGAAGGAAATTTGGGGAAGGGTGGGAATAGCATCCTCAAGAGTATGTTTGTACAGGGCCCAATTAGCCTCTGAAACTCTATATTTCAAAAGAGGCGTTTTATCTATCTGAGGTAGAGATCTATTAATAAATGTGGTACATATGGGGTAATGGTCGCTGCCATAAGATAAATTGAGTCGGTTCCATTCCAATTGGGCAGTTAAACTGGCTGAACATATGGTAAGATCAACACAGCTTTTATCTTGGCTGGGTCTGGGAACACGGGTAGGAGAACCATCATTAAGGACGCATAGACTAAGTTCATCCATAAGATCAACTAAGTCAATACCGGCACTATCACAATTTAGAGATCCCCACAAAGAGTGGTGGCAATTAAAATCTCCTAATAAAATAAGGGGTTTAAAGAGGGAACAAATATTATGAATAAATTGTAAACAAGCGGAATTAGGGGTGGGAATGTAAATTGAAATGAAATTAATGCCGAGGATGTTAACACCAACAGCATCAATATAATTTCCATGTCTAGGAATAGGAAGAGGGGAAGAAGGAAATATATTATTTACCAGGATAGCAGCACCGCCATAACCATCTGGACGGTCATCGCGAAATGTACTATAACCTGGGAAATTAAAATTGAGACGAGGCACAAGCCATGTCTCAGATATAGCAAAAATAGCAGCTTTATAAGAATTAATGAGGTGAGAGAATTCATGTTTTTTGGGGAGGGCACTCCTGGCATTCCATCGTAGGCAACGGAGGTCCATTATTGCGGTGTTGGATGAGGTTTACTATGTCTTTGGCAACGTGGTCCGGTATATTGTATTTTAAAAGAAAAGATGTAAGGGAAGTGAGAATAGAAATAAGTTCTTTAGAGGAATCACTATCAGAAGGAGAAGAATGATTAGGACTGTTGAGAGCGCAGCCGTTGTTGGAGGGATTATAGGAATAGTTATTGAGGAAACTCTCATGGGCACTACGGTCATAACCGGGAACAAGATGTTGTCGGGGTTTGGGTTTGAGTAAAACTGTTTTGCGGTAGGAGGTTGAAGTAGGGGTTTGTTGGCGAGATTTTACATTATAATGAACCTGAGATGGAATACGAGCGAGGGAAGGGGGTGGAGGAGGGATTGATGCAGAGACGGCAGAATATGATTTGTAGCTTGGAGGGTATTTTTTTGAGGCTTCTTCATATGATAGACAGTGTTCAGCCATACACAATTTTATGTTTTTTTGCCTCATTAACTCAGGGCAGTCTTTGCTATTAGCACAATGGGGCCCTGTGCAGTAAAAACACAAAGGATCCTCAACAGTACAACCATCACCGAAGTGGTCCCCACCACAGCGGAAACACCGGGGTTTGGATCGGCACTTGGCTTTGGTGTGACCGTATCGACAGCAACCGTAACATTGTATTGTTGGGAAATGGTAAAGGTCCACAGGGAGGGAGTTGTAGCAACAGTATATGCGATTCGGGAGGGTCTGACCATCAAAAGTTATAACTACAGAGGAGGTGGGTTTCCATTCTGCAGCGCCATCAGTAACTACTTTATGGTTCAATCTACGAATCTTGAGAATTGGACCGCAGCCAATTGGAGATTTAATATTTTCTAAAATCTCATCTTCTGTCCACTCGATTGGAACGCCTTTAGCTACACCCATTCTTGTGATGTTATATGAGGGGATTACAGCAATGTAACCCTTGGTGGTGAGGTCTGAATTATTCAGAAAGGCATTGGCATCTTCAGGGGACTTAAATTCGACGGATATTCTATTGCGCCCTACTCTCTTAACACCGTCTGGTAAAATGTTTTTGATGTTCAGCTTCATCAACAACTGTCCAAATTTAACGGGATGAATGGATGTACCAGCAGAAGGGTCATCAGTTTTTACCGAAACATGTACCAAAAAAGGGGCAGAGTCTCTTGTAGAATATCTGGAGCGACTATTGGGGACAATTGTGGACAATTGAGGGCGGTTGGAATCATCGGAATTGTTAGGTTTTTTGGGAGGGGGAGGGCCGTCGTTATCTACATTACGTTTCCGAAAACGGTTTTCTAGCTCTTCGAAATTGGATAGTGGGGCGGTAAGGTTCGGGGAATAAGAAAAAGTATCTGGGGAATTACTTATTTGGGAAATATTAGGGTTGAGTTCGGAAATGCCAGGATCCGGCGGGCGGCCATGGAGCTCAAAATTGACTTCCATGACCACGGCCGAACCGCATGCCACGGGAAAAATAAACGCTTACTTACCTATTAGAAAGTAACAAACACAACAAACAACGAACAAACAATCACATACACTTATAGGGCACAGAAAATAACACCAAAAATTCAATTTACAGCCAAAAACTGACAAATTAAATGCTCCACATGTGATTACCATCAACACTTACCGGAGAATCCAACGACCGACTTATTTGTGATTTTATCTGTGTTGTCAATGTCAAAAATGGTCATAAATGTCAGTTCAAACTTCTGATTCTGATTATGTCAGTTGTCACACTTGTCACTGAAAGTCACAGCCGCTAACCAGTTGTCAGAGTGAGTTCATACTTCATTCATTTCATAAAAAAATTCACTAATTTTTATAAAGTACTGAATAGTTTATGAAGAGCATGCGTCTGATAAACTAATTTTATATCTTTAGTGGCATATTGTTTCATCGCAGATACGAGCTCAAAAGGTATACTGAATAATTAAACATGGAAATCTCATTTAAAGGCAAGAGAATACTTGTCACCGGCGCTGGACAAGGTTAGTCTGGATCAAATCTTTTGTTTTATTTCTCGTATTGTAATTATTTAAATAATGGCAATGATAGCAACACAATCCGAGTATTGCTTTAGCTTTTCGTAAATTTAATAAATATTATTTCACGTGTAATAAATTAAACTATCAAACCATTCAGGAATCGGTCGGGGTATCGCAGTGGAGTTGTGGCGAGCTGGTGCAAACATAGTTGCCTTATCTCGAACAAGATCTCATTTAGAGACGCTTCAGAGTGAATATCCTTCTATAGACATAATTGACGTTGATGTAGCTGATTGGGAGAAAACTCGAAAGGTGGTTGAATCTCTGGGCCACTTCGACGCACTTGTGAACAATGCCGCAATTGCCATTTGTGAGCCCTTCCTCGATTGCTCACCATCTGATTTTGATAAGTAAGCTTTTTGATTTATAACCATTGTGTAGATAAACTAACACATACTGATAAGTACGTAATTCATATACACAAAAGTTACAACTGGTCTGCTTTCAGAAGATCAGACTCAACTAAATACAACAAATAATGTTACCCAATGATTTATATTATAATTTGTTTTCAGAATGATGAATGTAAATGTAAAAGCAACTCTAAATATTAGTCAAATTGTAGCAAGAAAGATGGTAGAAAACAAAACTCATGGTGTTATAGTCAATATATCCTCACAAGCTTCAAAGGTAATTTATTATATTATCAGTTAAAAATCATGTAATCATCAACAATTATCTGGGTTTACATGTGTAAACCTTATCTAAACATAATAGGATAAGGACATTCAATAATGATAATGTCTTGGCGACACACAGCTGTATCAACGAGTCACTGTTTGCAAAACTTTTCTACTTTTAAATAACATCTTATCATAATTATTGTGAAAAATATTCATTTTGCATCCTAACTATAAATTTGTTTGGCTGTGGTCATAGTGAAGGAAAACAGGAAAATAGTAATTAAAATGCAAAATATTCTGTGTAATTGTGGTCATAGTAAATAAAAAATTATGTACATATTAGTTGTGTTTTTTTAATATGTATGGTCTTTTGATTGGTTACAAAATAAGAGGCTGCTGTACTATGCTGAAAAGTATTCAAATACATGTACATTAATACATTTTAAAACAGAAATTGCACAACATTTTTTTCATATTATGTAAACATAGTTAGGTTATAAACAATTTATATCATGCATTAAGAAAACAACAAAACAATGTATCATTTTAAGGTTACTTTACATTATTTTTTATGTTTATACATTTAATTAAATCAATAAGGATGTTTTATGTTTTCAGGCAGCATTGAAAGATCATACTATCTACTGTGCTTCAAAAGCAGCTTTGGATGCTTTAACTCGTTCCATGGCTTTGGAGCTTGGTCCCTATGGCATCCGAGTTAACTCTGTCAATCCTACTGTCATCATGACTGAAATGGCTAAAGTTGGATGGTCGGATCCAGCCAAAGCAAATGAGATGCTTGCCAAAATACCACTTGGAAGGTAAAATATATACCAAGTGGCGATTAGGTTATCACATTAAATTTAACAGTGGTTATTTCAAGCTGCTATGAATCTGTTAAAATTGAAAAAAAAACATGAAATTTAAAAAAAATAAAGTTAAATAAATTACATGGTATACATACATGGTTTTTACTTCAGTAAACTAATATTATCAAGGGTTTGCCCTTAATAAGATTAGTTTACTGAAGTTAAAACACGTTAACGCCTGCGACGGCAATGCAGAACACACGACGAGCGACAGTATCTGTACCAGATTGGACTTATATCCCAGTTACAACAATAGCTTCGTAAATTCTAAAACTGAAGACAAGGCCCGCGCCTAAAATGTTTACTGGTATTAATTATTTTAGTTGTGTATTTTTAAAATATGCCATGTAGAATATGTGGTTTCAATTAATGTGATTACCTATTCGCCATGCGGTATTTAATTGTAACAAATCTTTTTTGTAGTTAGTAACATTCTCACAGAACAAAAAAATAAACAGCATCTGTGGTTCTTAAAGCTATTTATTCATGTAATGAATGTATTATGGTTCTTTTTCAGGTTTGGAGAAGTTTCTGAAGTGGTGAATGCTGTAGTTTTCCTCTTGAGTGAGAGATCTAGTATGATCAGTGGCGTGGAGCTGCCAATAGATGGAGGTTTCCTTGCCACATAATATTGTTTTTTGCCAAATACCTATTTCATTTAGCAGAATTTATAATTACATGAATATGGCTTTTAACATGGTATATTTTTTTAACAATTGCATATTATTTTAGTTTTAAGTATATTGGATCTATATTAATTAGTAAATCAACCAAAGACGGTACTTTATATTACATTTATTGCCATGATCATAATTATCATGTATGTTTAACATTGTGTTATCAATTCTGGTTAAATAACTATACTTACCTACTTACAACAAACACCTATTAAAAAAAACTACAACAACCAAATGTTTTACTACATACCTACTAATAAATATGTTTGCTAATTGTATTGTATGATAAAAACTGCTTGCTTGAAAACATAACTTTACATTATTATCCCAACTTAATTAGATCTGTTTCATTCATAATTAGTATGGTATATTATGTCAAAATTAAATTAAGTTTTTTTTATTGTAGCTTTACTAGTTAAGGGCCTGTTTCACAGCTTACTGATCAAGTTCCCGCTAAATTAGCTGGCAGATGATTTTGTTCCATTTTTTAATTTATTACGCAGCTAGCGACTATCCAGAGATGGTGAAACAGGCTCTAAATCGTATAGGGCGCTGATTGTGATTACTCCAAATAAAACATATTATTATACAAACATGAAATCTATAAGTACCTATGCTGATGTTACCTACAACTTATTTTCGTAAAAATTATAATAAATGTATACCTGCTATATGTATAGTTAATTAAATGTACAAATAGTAAATATAAAGTTATATAACCATCATCGAGACTAATACATAATTATGATTATATATATTTATATTACTTACATCAATATAATAGCAATATAGCAACCTATTGGACTGGTGAACTATGTTAGTTGTTAACTTACAGTGTAGCTTAAATGTTGGACAAATGTAACACCAATTTAACTTTAATCATTTAACGCTTGTCGATATATTTTTATAGTAAATTACAAACGTTTCATCAAAGTTATTTTGTTTAATAAATGCAATTTGTTAAGTGATGTCATTTCATTTTCACTTATTTCGAAAAGACTTGGACTTTCGACTTGGCATTGTATTGTATTTCATACAGCTGAAGTCAGCTTAAACTAAAAATGTATAGCTTGATATTATGTGGTCTTGTGTACAATTTATTCGTCATTTAATTTTATCAACTCGAATGCAAGTTCTTAATGTTAGCACCCTATCTTTATCAAAACAGGAATCTTAAATCTGATGAAACCAAGGGAATTAAGTATAATAAAACAGCAAACTATTATGCCTAAGTATAAACATACCGATGTTTCCTAGAACCGATGATTAAGGTTTACCCCATTGCATTTTCAACTCTATGTGAATATTTTTAGGATTACTTTTACTTGTCATTAGGAAATTTATCAAGCAGATGACCGCAATGGGCTTGATGAAATGCTTGATATAAGGCCATGGAAGTTGGAACCTAAGCGTACTGGTGAACTATGGATATACAATTGTACATAATTTAAGTTCACCTCTCCGCCTAACCCCTCGGTAAACACAAGCTGAATGGTATGTTTATCTCCGCATAATTTTGCGTTGACCCCTTAAGGCCAGGGGCGTGGTACTTTTCTGATTGCGACGCAATTCATGACTATGTTTGTTCAATACCTATGTATTTTGCAGTAGGTACCGATTACATAACGAATCGCCAATACATCGCACTGTTTAGCGACCATTCTAGTAACGATTTTTCTGCGGCCTTATTGGCGTGAAGTCAAACAGTGCACAGTTTTTTCTATTAGAAAACGTCTGTTATTTGATGTTACCGACACCATTTTTAGGTACCGTTATAAATTTATTTGCCCAAACAAAATTCCCAGAGCCTCTGGGAATGATGACTGGGAACAATGTTGTGACCTAGTGAATAGTAATACCTATAGAATCGCACCTCCCGCTACGAAGCCCCCCGCGATACTGACAATAAATAGGAAGTACCTACAATAATAAATATCTACCTACACATTCGTAATCAGCTCGATTATATCATTAAGCTGTATGTAATAGACACCATACAGTTCATACATATACAAATCTTATCTAAAGAATTAAATAAACGTTGGTAAAATTTATTTGTGATACCACGTTTATCAAATTCGATAAGTACCTACCCTAAATTATTGTTTAACTTCGCTTAATATAAATACAGCTTCTTCGAAGTATCTACATCTAAGTAGATTTATTCCGTCGCCACAATTAAATCATGGATAATAATTATAAAGGCAAAAGAATACTCGTTACCGGTGGCTGCCAAGGTAAGAACTTTAGCTGTTTTTTTCCTTTCAGTAGGTAACTACATACAGGCACATAATTTACTTAGGTACCTACTTATTATTATTTACTTATCACGCGGTGAACGGTGAAGGAAAACATTTTATCAGTTGTGAATTATAATGAAGGAAAGCAAGCAAACATTTCTGTATTTTAGCAAGGAAAATGCTAAAATAATACAAAAAGATAAAACATCGTATCAAGGTCAGAAAAATAACGCCTTATTGACACTAGGACCCACTCCTCTTTTATAGGGCAGTGCTCAAAACAAAAAAAAGTGGGTAGTGCGGTAACTTATTATTATAAAATTAAAAAACCCGTTAACGTTATCAAGTTCCTATGCAGGTATTACATTTATAATACCTGCCGTCGCACAATAGGACAGTCCCAGTGTGCGACGGCATAATATGTTTAAGAAGTCTACCAACTAACAATAGACGCTAACTCACTTCCGTTCATGATTTACGATTTACCTACCGAAATCTATGCATACTAATTATTACTTTTTTTAATAGTAAGTAGGTGATTAGCAATCACTTTAATTTACATTGTTTGTAGGCATCGGACGTGGAATAGCTCTGGAATTATGGAGACAAGGCGCTAATGTCGTCGTACTCTCTAATAAACCTGACAATTTAGAGAGCCTTAAAAAGGAATATCCGTTAATAGAAATTGCATGCGTTGATTTACGGAATTGGGACAAAACTAGAGACGTAGTCAACTCTTTAGGCCTATTCGATGGTCTAGTCAACAATGCAGGAATTGCTATTACCGAACCATTTCTAGAGTGCTCACCAGCTAGTTTTGACGAGTAAGTATCTACCTACCTACTTATGACTTCGTAAAATGCAGCTGGGTGCGTGAGTCCTTAAGTTGCCAAATGAGGTTTTGATTGCTGCACTTTTTAACAGGACTACTGCAGTTAACGTCAAAGCCGTGCTGAATGTAAGTCAAATCGTGGCTAAAAAAATGACGGAAAACAATATTATAGGATCTATTGTTAATATCTCATCACAGGCATCTATGGTAAGTTTCAATGATATGACTATGACCATTACATAAAGTCACATAAAGTTGCGCATCCTCTGCCCCTCAACCATGAGTTCTATCGAATGACTTTCGATAGGTTTTTTACGCATCGAAACGCTGTAATCTCATTGCAGGCTTTAGTTCCTTACGTAACCACTAGAGGCGCTGCGAGGGTTTTCCATGCAAATATTTTACGGCGTCGCTAGCGAGTCTAGTGAGAAAATCTCATGGTCGAGGCACTGTGATCCGACTTTGAAATGGTCGAGTAAAGTGAGGAAACCGCATGCTGTGTTTTTCGTTCGATGGCATGCTAAGTTTGCCAACCCACAAATCAGTGTGTGAATCTGTGTATTATCTAGCTTCTGCGATACAAGCTTTCAGTGCTGCATGATATCATTGTCATCGTGGTTCTCATTAGTACATACTTAAGTTAGTTACTTAATTGAAATATAATGTAGGTATTTTTTATCAAGTTTTACTTAACATTTAAAAAAAAATTAAATCCAATTTTTATAAATCGTTACCTACCTACCTATTTTAACGTTTTTTGACCCCCGACGCAAAAACGACGGGGTGTTATAAGTTTGACGTGTCTGTGTATGTGTCTGTGGCATCGTAGCTCCCGAACGGATGAACCGATTTTGATTTTATTTTTTTTATTTGAAAGGTTAATTAGTCGGGATTGTTCTTAGCTCTTTGATGAAAATCAGTCCAAGATGGCCGCCGCCACAAAATAGCGAATAATATATTTTTTCACAACTCCCTCAATATGGGTATCAAATGAAAGGGCTTAACTAGGAGAATACTATACACTATGATAAATTTCAAATCCAAGATGGCCGCCACTACAAAATGGCAAATTATATTTCGTGTCGGGGGTTTTCTAAATTTTTAATTTAGGTTAGGTTTGTGTTTAATGATATATATAGGTATATATATATATATTTTACGTTTTGACATTATGCATGCTGTGGCTTCATTTAATTGGAGGAGTGCGCTTACAATATTACCTGTACTTTAAAGACCACAATGACTTGTGTACATCCCTTGTTGGAGGCCTAATAAGTAAATAAATTAGGTATCATGATCATGATCATGTAATTTTTTTATCTTATCCTTATTACTTATTACAGGCTGCTCTGAAGGATCACATTGCCTACTGTGCGTCCAAAAGTGCAGTGGATTCCATGACGAGGGTCATGGCCTTGGAACTCGGGCCACACGGCATTCGTGTTAACTCTGTTAATCCGACGGTTATAATGACCGCAATGGGCCGGAAGGTCTGGTCCGAACCTTCGAAGTCACAGGGTATGCTGTCAAAGATACCTCTGGGAAGGTAAAATATTTACAGGCAATAAATGAGTTCTAGTATAATAACTATCTATCTTAAAAAGATTCACTTTCCGCAAAAATTGTCGACGAACGAATCATCAAAATAATATATTGTCTATTTATTTTAAGGTTTGGAGAAGTACAAGAAGTTGTCAATGCAGTTTTATTCTTACTAAGTGATAATGCGAGTATGATATCTGGTGTTCAGCTTCCTGTTGATGGAGGATTCCTTGCTACGTAGACAGAACCAATTGACGACGTCTGTGGTCTAGAGGTTCGAGTACCGGACTGCTCGGATCACGAGGTCGCAGGTTCGATTCCCACAGGATAAAAATATTATTGTGATGAATATAACTGTTTTTATTTGCCTGGGTTTTTCTTACATATAATAAGTATACAAGGACTTGATGGTGCTGTGAAAAAGGAAAAAAATGAAATTCTAAATTTGTCTGAATCTGAATGATTTTTTTATGTCTAATAAAGCTAAGAAAACACAGGCCTCTTAATTTTACTCAGTTTATTGTGCCAAAGGAATTTATACATACTGGACATAGAAAACAATGCAAGCATAACAATTTATTTATAATGCATATAAATATGCTAAGATAGGCTAGCACTTTATGTATTAATAGTAAAAATATCCCACTTGAAAAGGTAAATTAAACCATAGCAAGGTTAGACTAAATTAGTCTTGTTGTTAGTTCACTCACTGTCTTCATTGGAGGGAACAAAACATGCCTACAGTCACTTATATTTTAATTGTATCAACTCAATGAAAGCCACGATGTCTTCCTAAGTTCCTTAGTCATTCTATAACTAATAATTAAGATTTGTTCCCTCCCCAATATCTCTATATCTGAAAATGAACAATATTATATAAGAGACTTTTCCATCCCGAGGACATATTGTTAAGTGACACATCTACAAAAATACAATAACAGCAAAATAATTTCAATGACATTAACACTACAACAGTTATGTATGTATTTATTCCATTACCTAGGATATTGTAAAAAACAGTGTGTCTGCTTACCTAAATTACCTTAACATTATTATTTACAAAATTAAGTCCAAAAAGTCTTTCGTCGTATATAGCGTACACTTAACTTTAGGAGCAAGCCACGACCTTTCCTCGCCTAAGCATTTGAGATACACGTTGCGCACTTCACACACTGACGACAAGCACGGGACATACAGCTAGTCAGTAGTCAGCAACGAGATGCCGCGCAAAGCCGCGTCCGCGGTCGCTAGCACTGGCTCGCTCGCCGCTCCGGCACCGACACGCCACTTGTCATGAACTATGACATCATTGCCGCCTCCATGCATTTGAACACGAATACATCATCTAATATACAATAATTAATATAAATTCATAAGAATTAGTAACACAATATCAATATATTTGGGTCCTAAAATATGAACTCTCCTAAATGAATGAATTAACTAAAAACAAACTGATAATGATACATGCTAAGAATATACTGATATCAATATTGGCACAGCATTGAAAATTAAAAAGACTGTCACTTGTGAAAAAAAAATTGTCTATAAAATTAATCCAAACAGAAATATTATGAATATTTTCGAAATGCTACAAATACCCTGTTAATGAATTGTAATTAAATGTTGGATTCAAACTTAAAATAACGTGCATTTAAATACAAAAAACTGAACAATAGGATGGCTACAATATCAACAATATGATCCATATAATGTCTATGTGAAGTGTCTGATGCAACATGTTTTAATTGATTTACTCTAAATTAATTGCCTATCTATACAACATCAGGACCAAGGGATGATTATAAAATCACAAGGCTTTGCGATAAAAACCGTTGAAATGAAATTGGATATAAATATATCACCATGTATGTATTTACAAAATATTGAACCTAATTCTCAGTCATATATAGATGCGATGCTAGAAAGGTATAATGATGCAGGTAAATCTTCATTTTGTATAAAAACCCATACCTTTTCAAAGGCTTATATTTACAAATATTAATTATTTATTTATATTAGCTAGACATTGACAGAGAATAAGACATTTATTAGCTCTGCACCAACACAAGTAAAAAACATTCAGAATATGAGAATGGTAACAGATTTGATTGAACTAGGTACATTGTGTATGAGAAAATTTGGTAATTTATATGAGATCATAGGTTCCTTGAAATTCTAGATCGGTTAGTAGAAAATATAGGATTTAGAGGAAGTTATTAACAGGCAGGATTGCAGGTTTCTACAAGAACATTGTATTACATTTAAACTTCAAGATTCTTTTTTTCTGTTGTGTGCAATATTTTACACCAACAGAAGCAAAACCAATAAATTATTCCATTCTAGAAACCTAGATGAAACTATGGCAGTGGCTGCACATAATTTTGCAACGCCGATATAACACTGCCACTGAAGGGTGCCTATCTAGGAACAATCAGTTTAATAAAATGAATAGATATATCAATAAATTTTAATTGAGAAATTAAAACAAATCGTTTCGAAAACTGTACAAATCATACTTATTTAGACGCCCTGCATGGAAAGTACTTATTATTCTTTCAACACAAAACGATTTTAACTCAACTTGGAAGACAAAATGCTATAAGAGAAACAAAGTAATTATATTGCACAAAATAAAGTTTTAATCATTTTACATTTTTTTATGCAAGAACTATCAGAGTTCAGAAATAATTTTAGTTTATTTAAAGCCTGCTGATAGGATAAATTTATCAAATGTGGTTCTGCATAAATATTAGCCCCTCAAATTCTCGGTTGTACGCTTTAAGAAATTTACTTTCATAATTATTATTCAGCCCATTATTAATATATATGAACATTAAACATTCATCAAAAAATGCTTCAGTAATAATAATAGTATGTATATGATTATTGGCACCTAAAACAAGTTGAATGACTGGAGTGACAGAAGCTGTTGTTATTTAAAAAAATACTCACAGTTACACAGTACAGCTGATAGCAAAAATGACTTTGATAATCGATAACATTATAAAGCTGCTTCGAATTTCAGTTATTTCAATGAAAAGCATACAAGTACAAAATAGTTGGAATGCTATAGCGAGCTCGTGGATCAATACTGATTATTCTATTATTTCAATGGCATCGTAATAGTTTTTGTAATGGCAATTTTACGTTGTGCCGTGTGGATAGTAAATCTAGTCAAAATGGCGTTTAAATAGACGTTATTATAGAGTCAACGCTCTTAACCGACTTTTGGGACAAAATTAACAATTTACTGTTGAACCTTACCAATATGATAAAATATGTATCTTACTTCTAAATATAACTGAGCATAAAGTACAATGATGCATGGGTAGGCCTATCAGATTATTCTACGTTTAATTGTGTCAAATTAAAATACCTCTTTATTCCACGGCCCACTCATCATCACACTTAAGTCTATAATTAAATAATTTACAATAATATGAATGTTAACACGAATGCATACAAAATTGTTTCCTTATTTAATAAAGAATCTATATCTCGAAACGTGATTACGTCCAACGACGTCCACGCTCGCGCTTCAATTCCTACCGAGCGGTTCGATGACGTGATAAGTCGTCGTTAAAACACACCGTCATAATACGTGAATGTATCGAGTCTGTGTTGTGTTTGTTCGGGCGAACAAAACATGCAGGTCACAATACGAACGTGGTTCCTTAGTGGTGGTGTTAACACTGTGACGACAGAGAGATCCCTCACCGCCACTCTGAGATGGCCGCCACCGTGGTACTGGGCTGGCCAGCTGCGCCCGCCGCTGCGAAGACGTACAATACGTTAACAATTATACTATATTATTAACAACATGATAACACTTTCAATGACTTTCTTAACATACAAATGATTATTTCAGGATGTGTTTGTTCAAAGCTTAAAATCACAAAATGATCAGGCTTTACCATGACAATTTTTATTAAGGAATTCGGAAAAAACAACAATTATTCTCTACTTACTGTTTTCTTGTTCCTGATTTTGTTCATGACGTCTTAGTGTACGGTCATTATTGCCACCTGATTGATAATTGCCGCGCTGACCACCTGAAATGTATTATGAAATGCTATAAGAAAATATACACATGTAACTGTAAGTTTCCTTATTTTTATCATGTATTAGTTTTATTAATCATATTTTTCAGAAAATGAATGCCTCACCAAATTTGAGCATGTTCCAATCAAACACATAGTCATATGTGAATCCTTGCCGATGAAAGAGTGTACGGAATAACTGACGAAGATGACTGTAGTCTGGTCTCTCCTCAAAACGTAGCCGTCGGCAGTACTTGAGGTACAGTTGAAACTCGATTGGGTGATTCTGAAAAAACATTGTGCCATAATTACAGGTTTGTCCACCAAGTTATCCCAGCTTACTGGGGACCTGGCTGCCTATGCTGCCTTAGGGAAATCATTACATCTAACACTATTGACATCTAGGCGTCTTATACGGACAACATCATACAGCGTTTCTATACAAAACTGTCAACGGCCTAATTGATTGCGAACAGCTTCTCGGACGCATAAATATAGCCGTTCCATATAATCTTCCAAGACAGCCAATAACCAGATTTTTTCAGCCTCCAGTCAGTAGAACCAATGTCGGAAGACACTCGCCAATTTCTAGAATGACCATACAGTACAATGAAATTTGCTCTAAAGTACCCGAGTTGGACGTGTTCTTTGGTTCTTACCCCAGATATAAAAAGATATTGCGTATTCACCTCAGTTAAATTATTTTATTTTATTTTCTTTTGATTTTTTTGTGTATACCTATAATTGGCATACGCATTAGATCCTGTACCTCTGTTTTTGTTATGTTAAATGTGTGATGTATATGCTGTTGGTGTACCTAATATAAATAAATAAATAAATAGTATACGTATATGATTCAGCAAGTCCTTTGGGGCTACCAAAGGACTTGCTGATAACAAAATGGGTACTTAGGTAACTTACTTTGCAAAGTTCGTCAAAAGGTGTGGATAATTTCTTTTCAGATATCCTCTCATATTTCTGGCGTTTGGTTGCGGCTTTAAGTCCTTGCCAGGGTAGACTACCGCGATTGAAATACATGAGTACATAGCCCAATGACTCCAGATCATCGCGGCGCGACTGCTCGATGCCTAAATGTGTATTTATCGATGCGTATCTCGCTGTTCCTGTAATTTACAAAATATAAAATTTTGTTTTAAAAGTAACATCCAAGTACCTTTTCACTATAAAGCAGTTTTTGTAAGTCACAATTATTTTGAAAAGAGGAAAGAAGTATCTAAGATATTAAAAATATATTTTAATCCCTTGTTACCTGTTAAGTTTTTGTTTTCTCTGTATGGGATATGTTGCAATGTGCGCGCATCTTTGTACTTTTTTGCTAAACCAAAATCTATTATGTACACTAAATTTCCTTTTTTACCTAGGCCCATAAGAAAATTATCTGGTTTTATATCTCTGTAAAGAAAGAAGTAAAAAATTATATTAATTTCATATACTTCCGAAAGTACAATGTATAAGTTTATCATACTCTTCTGAAATCATAACAACCTATTTCACTATCTTTTTGTATTTTTTTTAAGCATTTTCCATGCTATGATTACAAGTTATTTTTAATGAAGGAAAAATCGGCTGGCGTCACCTTTAAGACGTAAATTAGAATGTGAAGGAAGATTTCGACTGGCGAGCGGGGCTCGCGGTAGCTTAGTTGGCAGAGCGTCTGGTATACCAAACCAGAAGACGCAGATCCCCCCCCGCCAGCCGATTTTTTCTTCATTAAAAATAACCTATTTCACTTCAAAGTGACAATATTGAAACTTATAATACTATGTATAAAAGCACAGCAAGAATGACATCAGTCACATAAGTCTGTTTGATTAGGAGATTTATGACCAAGTAACAGTATCAGACGTCAATGATAAATGCAAAATAATGACTTATATATAAACAGGTAGTTATCTTTTACCCTCATGTCTGACCTGCAACATGATCTATATCTGTTCTTATTACCAAAGATAATTATAATCACATGTATTCAATGACCATTAGTAATATGCTGTGTTTCACTAAAATGTCATAGAACATTAGAAAATGTTCTTTTAATTCTAATTAGTAAAAACACATAAATTTCAAATGACACTAAAAAAATAAGATGGTATGTATGCCACTGAAAAAAATCTCTATAGAAGGTACTAGACATATAACTTTTGTGGAGGATTGGAGGACTCACTTATAAAATGATACACACTTATAAAAACAATAATAAATAAATTTTATGTCTATGCAATACAAACTTACAGTTGTGATTTGATAACATACATAACACAATGTCAAGTTGATACTAAGCAAAGGTCATTGTTTAGAGTAACAATGTTACTTAGAATATTCAATAAAATTCTAGTGTCCAAAATCTACCTCTGACAATATATAATATTTAAGGGGCACAAATTTTATACTACACCAAGACCTTGATGCCTACAATGAATTCAATTTAATTACACCAGTTTAATTACAACTAGTAACAATAAAAAAACTACAGGGATCATTGCTGAAACCAAGAATGACACATTGATTGGAACAATATGCAATTTAAATATGTACAATTGTACACTATTACATACCTATGTATGAAGTTCCTGTAATGTATGTCTTCAATGCGAGTAATAAGTTGATCAGCAAGAAGTAGAACAGTTTTAAGGGAAAAACGACGGGAGCAGAAATTAAAAAGGTCTTCCAGAGAGGGTCCAAGCAGTTCCATAACCATAACATTATAGTCTCCTTCTGAGCCACACCATTTGATTGCAGGGATACCAACTGCAGAGCATTAAAAATAAGGAGAATTAAAAACCCTAGATACATTCCTGCTTTAGCTTTCCTTTTGGAGACTTACAAAAAGTTTGACACTATATAATTATTATAATATTCAAGTTGGAAAGCTCTCCGCTTGACACAAACATTGTAAACATTCTGACAAAAATGTTGTTGCAATATATTGACAAAATAAAGCAAGAATAACATAGATTTATTTGGTATAAGCACACAAAATAAAGCAAGAAATTTTCTAATAGTATGTATGGAGCACTAAACCAATCAATTTTATCCAGTTTATTGCTTGAATTTGCCTAGTTTCGTTAAGACTTGTTGCTCACATTACATACAAACATATAAATAGGTACTTACCACCTCCTTGCATGAGCTTGTAAAACTTGCTCTCTATGTGTAATTGTGGGTGCCTTGTCTTTATACATTCTAATTTAATAGCTACCTCCTCTTTGGTGACAATATTTGTTCCTGAAAACATTAAGCAATCATATAAATATCTTTACTAAAATCTAGACAAAGTATTTTTATAATTTTTTATTTTGTTGTGCAAATAATTTACAAGACGTAACAGTTTCTGTGCAAGACATTGGCATGGAGGTACAATCTGAACTTCGGAGGGAACTACACAAAAGAACACACCAGAAGCACTATGACGGATTCTATAGTCAATCACACATGTTATCACAAAACTTGAAGTACACATATTTATTAATTAACTTGGCCAGCTATTACGGCTTACAAGAACCATTTAAGATCAAACACTAACAATAGGCTGATGATATAAAAAGATATGCTAACTATGTCGAAACGAAAAAAACTGCAGCTGGCCTACCACTTGATCACTTTTCTTTGTTTACTATAATCTCCAAACCCACTCACCAAGGTAAATGTCTCCAAAAGATCCTGAACCGATTTTACGGCCCAGTCGGTATTTATTACCGACTCGAAGCTCCATTTTGGTATTTGGCATACAATGAAATCACAATAATATTTCTGGCCACCACCAAATCATTACAGGACGGCCATATTGCGATAGACGCAGAATGTATGAGAATTGTGAAGTATGTAACTTAGTTTGGCATGAATTTATTACAAACTGTGTTTTACTACAAGTTCAAATCGTTATTTACTGGTACACTCAACCTTAAATCGCATACAGAGTTTCTTCTTACACAAAATTGCTTTAAAAATTGATCTAATCTAACTACACACGCACATGAGGATTTTTTTCGTAGACAATCAGTTGGAGGAGCGGGGGGGGAGACTCTGCTCTTCATGTTGCTAGCCCAGAAATCGACACGAATTGAAATCGATTCGAATGAGAACAAAAAAAATCTATTATATACTTAAAACTATAGTAATAATGTATTTATATTAACGAAACGAAACGAAAAACTTGTTCCTTTTCCTTAGTCAAAAATAATTATGACAAAAATATATTTAGTCTGATAGGGTTTGAAGAACTCTTACCTATAGTTCTCGCCAAACTTATTGTCCGGGTTGAAGTTGGCACGAGTTTTTACGGCCTTTAACCCGGCCGTAAAAATCGGAGAAAGAAAAATATTGGATTAAAATAATTTAAAACGACAGATTACGACTTGAGTTTTCGTTTTTATTTATTACAGTCTAATATTCACAGAGTACATTATATAACTATATAGTATATATATATTGACATATTATATATTGACAATATATATAATATATTATTATATATAATAATATATATAATATATACCTATATGAGTTGATAATGATGATGAATACTGGCAGTAGCTAGTAAGCTACTGGCGCTACTGCTAGCAAGCTTAGATTAGCAGTTATAGGCTCTCCCCTTACGTATGAGACATAAACATACCGGTGAGCTGTGGATAGTATGATATTAATGCAGTCTCGTTTGTGCAGCGTTTCGATGTGGACGATTAGTGCGGCGCTAGCTGTCCCTCGTAATTTTATTATTCACCATGAGTATTGAACTTGTGGCGAATGAACCGCTGGCGTTCTTGCCGCAGAAGCTGGATGTGATGGATAAGGTGTCCGCTTTCCCCCCACCACTTTCAACCACGTCAATGTCACGAGCCTTTTGAAGGAAATTGTCTTTTTGAAAGCCAGACTTGCGGATTTGCAGGCGAAATTAGACGAATCTCAAAACACTGTCACCGATTTGCGCAATGAAGCTCCCGGTTGCGCAAGACCGTGGCGGTAACTAAGTCACCAGTCGATGTGTCAAACGTAAACACGCGACGCAAAGCTGTCCTCAAGTCCCGCGTCAGCAGCGCCAGCACACCCACCGATTGATGAGCCTGCGGAGTGCCACGCGTCCGTGCCTGTTGCCAGGGCCCCTTGCGCTCACCGCCGCTCGAGCTCCTTACCCCGCCCCGCTGCCAGTGCCTGCAGCCTCAGCTAAACCTATACTAAAAGATTTTATTAATGTCACCGCGAGCGTCCCTAATATGAAACCTGGGCCTTATAAGGCAACGGAGAACGCTGAGAATGACGACAGGATCGTCACGTTGCAAAGGAGGAAGGAAGCGCTAAATGCGAAGCGGTACGAACCGCTACGGCAAACCTCCAACGGAGCCCAACATGAGTTTGCGTGCTGCCAAGCCGAACATGTGTATATCTTCTGCTTACACTACAGTACCAGTGGTGGAGTACGTACGCCAGAAGACCAAGTCACGCCGAGGGTGCCGTTACTGATGTCGCGCCGGAATAGGCGCTCGTGGTGCGAGTACCAAATTGCTTTTTAACCCCCGACGAAAAAACGACGGGGTGTTATAAGTTTGACGTGTGTGTGTGTGTGTGTGTTTATGTGTGTGTGTGTGTATGTGTGTGTGTGTGTGTGTGTGTGTGTGTGTGTCTGTGTGTGTGGCATCGTAGCTCCCGAACGGATGAACCGATTTTGATTTTGTTTTTTTTATTTCAAAGGTGAATAAGTCGGGAGTGTTATTAGCTATGTTTGATGAAAATCGGTCCAAGATGGCCGTCGCTACAAAATAGAGAATAACATATTATTTCACAACTCCCTCAATATGGGTATCAAATGAAAGGGCTTGACTAGGAGAATACTATACACTATGATAAATTTCAAATCCAAGATGGCCGCCATCACGAAATGGAAAATTATATTTCGTGTCGGGGTTTTCTAAATTTTTAATTTAGGTTATTTATTGCCCCTTGTGATGGAAGAGGACTTTAAATTTCGACCGCAGGACGTGGACGCCGTCGCATCCGCGGACAAGTGCCACAGGATAGCACAATAACAATAAGTGCTAAGTGAAGTGCTACTATTTTGTTTATATTCTATAGGTAGGTTACGGTAGGTATATGGGAATGGGTTTATTAATATTAATCATGTAAGAACACCACTGCCTCACTCTTCATGTTTTTTTATAAATTACGAGAGAACATAATTTGTAGCAAAAAGGTTGAAAAAAAAGTATTTTAACCAAGCTAGAATAAAAACCTAAGGGCTACCTTATTTCTGAAAAAAATATAGTAAATAGGTAGTCCTTCTGGGATATAAGTGAAACTGCAGGTATCAACTCGTACGTACCAGACAGTGCGACAAGCTGATCTGACACCTGCAGATATGCTTGTCGCACTGTCTGATAGAGTAGTCGTCCGTCAGTCGTCGCCCTAAGTAAGCCGTATCTACACTAGCGCCATTCTGGAGGGTTTTTGAACTGTTCTTTAGGTACTGCTTGAAGCTGGAACTGAACTTGAACTTTTTCAACTTTTCTTCCATACTTACAAGGTGTATACACTGAACGTTCATAAGTCCAGTAGCACCTCGAAGTTCATATTCGCTCGCAAGGTTCTGCGCTCATTTTTGGGTGTATGATGTTCCAATGCACGTTATACAATACATACCTACAGGAGGTACATAGATATAGCTACGAGCGGGTGATGTTAGGGATATGCTATGATATTATAATAATATTATGTTGCCACAGACTCAAAATTTAAAAAAGGATAATTTTTGCTAGTTTTTTTGTATTTTTTTTCGTTGGTCTACCGTTTACTTTTCGAAAAAGAATATTAATTTCGACATTATACATTTCAGGACCTACCAATGAGATACCACATCAGTCTTGCAGTCTTGCTCTTTTACTAATCGTCTACTTTAGAATGGCATGTGTTACAAAGCAGTGATGGTTTTCTGCCCACGAAATGTAAAAGCATTTCTTGGTATACGACCAGATGTAAGTAATTCGAAAGCCCAAGAACAAGAATTCTCTGGAAATACTTGTCTCAATAATCTAACGGTCGTCAGCGCGACTACCTACGCTTGAGGTCCATGGGCTTGTTTCCCGGGTCGAGCAAAGACACAGAATAGTTAAAGTGTTATTGGGATACCTACATAAGTATGAAATCCTCAGTAACAGTTCGGACTTTAGATTTGTGTCCGGTTCATGGGGATAGTCTCGTTCTGTAGTAAGGACTTAAATATACCGCCCACCGGTGTGAAATATGAAAAAAAATGCTATCAACCGGATGCCCGGTTTAGTCTGGATTTAAGTATGCACTTAAATCCAGACTCCGAGCTGCTATCTATTTATCAGAGTACAAAGGTCCAAAGCTCAAGATCATAGATGTAGGTAATAGGAAGATTACTCTTCGGCTGAAAAACTAATAAAAAAATAAAGCATGTCTATAATGTTCTCTCAGATATAATTGTCATATAATTTAATCACAAATTGTTTGCATAGAATACAAAAAAAAAACATTTACACATTTAATAATTAGATACATCATTTTATAGTTATAGTCACATTGACTGTAAAATGCTTAGGTGTAAGCCCGATAGGCGATACCTAACCACGTAAACGGAGATGCACGGATATGACAGGACAAGAGCGGTGTAGCGAGCAGGATATAGGATCCACCAAAATTGAGGGGTCTACCTACAGCATTTTTAAATCTTCTGCTCTCCATTTGGAACTGTGTTCACTAAAGCTAGTGGGAAAAGAGATGTGGGAATAATTATTATATCCCATTCGATACTATCTAATAAATGTTCTCTCAGCACATCTCCGTTTAACAGTGGATAATGACACTATAAGAATGCTTCGAAGCCATCGAAACACATTTTGCCAACATTCTTAATATATGTGTACTTAAGAATTATGTACCTATTAATATTATTAACTAAACTTAAATAAACTCAAACGTAGGTAGGTAACTATAAGTTGAGATTTCGTCGATTGTATTATATACAGTATATAGGCTTATTATGTTAATAACGTAAAATATCGCACAATACAACAATATGACGATGCTTTAAATATGTAGAGCAAATTTGTAAATCTAAACGAATATTGTTGCATTGTCTCAGCTTCGTCTTCGACAACTTTTACTACATACATAAATCATAGAATTTCTTATAAAGTGAATTGACTGTTTACCTGTGACATCACATTTACTAATTAACAGTAGGTAGTTGTTTTCACTAGCTTAAAACGAAAGCATTTCAACTTGGCAAACCGGTTTTGGCACCACGAGAAATTATTATATATATTTTTATGTACAACAGACAAAAAAACACTTTACTAGGTATATTCATAACTGCGAAGATAGATCAAATCAAAGTAATTATTTTGAGATCCCAATAACATATAGGTATTCCCTATAACTTATTGGCAAGTGTCTTCATTGATCAAATCTCTTCACATATTTAAATAAAAATATTGCGATTTTACAGACTTAGTGTAATAATTTATTTAAACTCATAAAAATGTGTAGGTAGGTATTTTGTTGAAATTGGATGGTAATTACATATTAGTGAAATAATAATTAATGTTTAGGCATTCATTGTGATTATAAGGATCGAAGGTTACCTATGCAAAGATTAGTAGGTAAGGTAGGTAGACATCCATCTTTCAGCTACCAATCATTTCCTTTTTTTGCTTTTTCATGTCATTTTAATAACATGCGTAATGATTACATTAATATTAAAAAATCTAGCAATTAATTCGTACCATTGGTCTTTGGGTGTGCTCTTATAGGTATCGAAGTCGAAATTAAATATACTTGCATAATACCTTTCTTAAAATGTTAATGAATCAAAATTAGTCACGATCATTTTGTCTGGTAATAATTTAGAATAATTAACGTATTACCCGCTCTTACTACATACTTTTTGTTCTTTACCTCAATGTCTCTGTTACCATCTTGGGTTATCATTATTATAATATCTAGCAATTCCATAAATAATGCAAAATGGACAAAATTAAAGTTAGCACAATTTTTTACGTCAGAAATTATAATAATTATGAATAAAATTTTGGTAGTTCATACACACGCATACTAAGACGATGCACTAAATGTGCATTAAGCTTTAATAATAGTAAGTATAAGTATTCATTGTGTTTGTTCACGTGGAGAGCTAGCGGTGGACACGAGGAGAGCGAGGCAAGGACTAGTGCGTCTGTGTCAAAGGCAACTTCGGGAGCCAGGGTTGGCGTCTTCTCGATCTTGATCACTTGGCACATTGTTATTTTGTTCCTGGTCCCGATTTAACACGAATGCAGGCTCTACGTTTTCATCGTCACTGTTAAATCTGTAAAGCAGAAATGATATCATTACTTAATTCTAAAATGAATTTTTAAAAGAAATTTAATTTGTGTCAACCGAATGATTATCCGTATTGACATCATAATATTTAAATATATTTTATACATACTGGTATCGAGGGATTTCTCCTCTCATTGTACATATTGCATTAGTTAGTGCTTTCACATAGTTTTTGGCTAAGGTAAGAGTTTCTATTTTTGATAAGCTTCTGTTGTCTTTTTTGACGTGTGGTATCACCCGCCGGAGATCCTAGAACAGGAAAAAATCTAAGTCAAGCCAAAATGCTTATTGTAGATTGATACACATTCAAGTAATTCTGATTGAATTCTGATTAATGCTTACCTCAAAGGCCCTGTTTAATGAGTGCATCCTCATTCTTTCTCGTTCATTGCTCTCAAGTCGGCGCAGGTTGCGCTCGCGCGCGGAGATGCCGCAGCGGCGTCGTCGACCGGGGCCCGTGGGCCCGCTGCTGCTGGCCGCCGATGACGAGGAGCCCGCAGCCGCTCGCCGCGGCCGACACACGCGACGTGGCACTTGCTCATCGCTACCACTGCCGCTGTCGTAAAAATCTGAAAGGGCAGATACATTATTGTTAAAACCTGAATTACGTCTACTAACAATAATAAGGGCTAACGTACAACATTGTTCACGAGATACTTAGGTAATACATTTTAAACAGTAAGATTAATTTATTCATCGATTTTAAAATCTTTTATATGTAATGTATTTACATTAGGCAGGCAGATTATTAGAGATAAACTACGTCATTTAGAAAGTAAGGTTCTGTGCATACTGCGTCATCTCACAGACGAACGTTAGTACATTCTCCGTCACGAACTGTTGGCAACCACAAACTTGGCAGCGCCACGATATTGAAGTCAACACTTAAACATTTGTGCAACAAGTCAGCTGCTCTGTACGAAACTTGGGCATTACGTGACGCCGCTGCACGCTTGATAAACTATTTGCGTAAGAGCGCGAGTGCAGACTAATCGATTTGTACGCACGGCTACGGGTGATTTTCGTAATGCCCTTATCTGCGTCGTGCTTTCGACGGTTGTACGTTTTATAATAATAAATTATAATTCAATATCCATGTACGTTACATACATCCATGTACGTAGGTTATGTTCGTTACAAAACTGTTATTACCAAGTAACGTTAGAGGATGGTGGAGGTAGAGTAGGTACTCTAAAATTTATTATCTTACACCCACAGCCGCGATATATCGATGAAACGCCTACGCATCCTATGTTATATTGACAAAAATGTTCACCAATAACATTAGACTTATTAGTTTTAGTTTTATTTTATTTTAAGCTTTTCAGTTACTTTTTCGTCGGTTTAATTTTTTGGTGTTTCCATTCAAAAGTTCTTTAATCTAGGAATTCTTACCTAAAATAAATAACAAACAATGTAAGTCTACGAGTTGCTGGTCATTTTATTTTATCGTTATTTTATTTAATATTAATGATCTTACCTCCAGCTTGCTCAATTTTATCAGCGATGTCAGGTTTGTTGTCATAATACTCGCAGGTTTCGTCTTCATAATACAACATGGTTTGGTCGGGGGACTCGGCTTCCGAGCCACCACCCTCCGCACTCGCCCACTGGGGCATATTTGTATCTGAAACCAACAGAAATATAATTACATAAAGTGCATATATTTATAATTTGTTTAATACTAAATATACTTAAACAGATAGCCGAGCCAGCAAGTACTAACGCCAATCAAATCGAAGAAGCAGATTGGACCCCCATAATTTTGTTAACTAAAGTAATTTGGAGCGACGTTCGTTCAAGCTACGAATTACGTTATTGGCCTTACTTAAAAGAAACAAAACACCTTTTGTTTTGCTACATAAAAAAAAAAAAGGCAAAAACTAAATTTTAACTGTATCTATCTCCTCTGCGTGACCCTTTGGGGAATACAGGCTTGAAGGTATGTTATAGATATGTTTTAGAAATCTAATATGGTTGCACGCCGTAGATACCTAACTATCTATGAATAACTGTAATTGTGGCAATAGAGGTTCAGGTTCAGAGGCCTGTACACAGTGCTTCCCCAACTTAACCTACTTACGTATTGTTAAATATTGTCGTCAACAATGTTCACGGTAATACAAGACTAGTTAAAGTTCATTATCATAATTCAAACCCCACGTAGCTGCTTCATGGCAGAGGCCTCTTTGCTGTTGTTACACTTATCTGTAGTTATCATTCAATAATTAAACATTTTAAAATTTTAATTTGTCAAATCTTGAAATATTAGTTATATCGTACCGTACTTTACATACTCATTATAGTAATAAATTCATACTGAATTTTTAGACTTGTAGTCAAAATTTCAGTCTTGCACAGCTTGATAACAGACTGTGACGTAGTTGATGACGTTGCTCGGCTAGTGAATTTGAATAGCCGTTAATACCCAGTGTCGGGTGGGTGTCAGTGCCGGTGGACAGCCACTATAGAATGTAATGACAGTGATGTGACACGTCTTACATGGTAAGCTGGGGCGCCGCCGGGCGCCGGCTACTACATTGTAATAAAGGCCAGAAGGACTAAAATAATTGCTTGAAAAATATAACTTGCAACAACATTGTATTATAAAGGTTAAATTGAAAAGGATTATCTATACTTTCTATTAACGGTGGGTATGTAAGAATATGGATTGACCTCACGTCGCCTTATGAACTGATGTAAAGAGAACGATGTAACACTGTACGTGTCACGGGAGTAAGGGTAAAAATATCTAGCCCAATAGATTCATCGGCGTTTTCAAAAAGATATGAAACATTAGGGAATAGCATAAATAGTTTTGCTTAGATGAGCTTAGCGGCAGGAATAGTATAGTAGATAAGTCATTGCTAGTACTTTTGATTATGGAAAGTTTAATTGTATCTGGGATGGAGCTTCTGTATCTTCATCCCTGCGGGGGTGGCGGGCCCGGCGCCGTCGGTGGTCGGCGACAGGCGCGGCGCCCACGCGGCGCCCGGTCGCGCAACAAATGACATGCTTATGTATTTATGTACGTAAATGGTATACATAGCTTAGTACCTATCCGACGCGTTAATGGAAAGCATTATGTTAGGTTTATAATCCTCGATAAGCTGTTGAAACTTTAGCACAATTAGTTTTTGTGACGTATGTGGACTACGGCCTTACCTCGAGTCTCATTCTAAGATGAGAACCGTGCCCAGAAGCAGGACAGTGGTCAGACGGTTCAAATCCTGCTAGAAGAGTGTGAACCCGCTATAACTGAAACATACTCTGCCTCAACTAGTTATTCTTCATACAATTTACAGTTGCGATACTTGCGATCACAATATATTATAGATTTCTTGGCGACACTTATTTAAATTGTTATTTCTAATTTTAGTTTCTAAGTGGAAAATAAATTAAGGTATGCATAAATAATGCAATTGGTCCCGATTTATACCGTTTTATACAAAATACTAAGAAACTCCACAGTAACTCGTCAATATTTGAAAGTCTTCTATGCCACGTCATCTATGCTACGTAGACTGCTACGCGGCTACGACGTAACGCTGAGGGCTACGAATTTCATACGCAATTACGTATTTTGATTTTATAATTATTTAAAACGTATTTGTAGTATTCTGATAAGATTTATCTTTTATGTTATATATAGGTACCTATAGGTCCCTTTTTTCTAGACTACAGCGAGTAATGTTGATGCAAAATGTAAGAACGACTACTTAGACTTACTCTCACTTAGTTTATGTTCCAAGTAAAACAGTACAAGCACGTGTTTAATTATTCATTTAACTAACCCCGCCCGTAGCCCTGGTTTCGAGATTGACTAGTTTCGCTTGCCGATAGCTACGAGTATCGTTCCACTTTAAAAATACCGGTTTGAGTTTAAGAGATAATTGAAGTATAGTGCAATTAAAGAAAACTAAAGTACATTGTACTAAGTTGAAAAAAGATGTATGAGTTGATCAGAACTCAAACATTAAAACTAAACGTAGCATACAAATCTAGGTGTGTAATCTTAAGTGTGTGTTTTTACACGTGTCTGCCGGTGCTGGTTTTAAGTACAGAACGATAAAAGCATAAATAATGTAATATAGCAGAAAAATGCAGTAGTTTTTGTTTTACATCCTGTTGCTGTGTCTCAGCCGGCGCGGCGCGGCGGTACACGGCGGCGGCGGCGCGGCGCTCTCCGCCCGGAGTTATCGCGTGCGGTTCGCACGTGCACGTAGAATCAACCACGCCAATTATGCACACATTTACAACATTGCATTATATAATGATAGTAATGCATGTTTTCCAATACATTTTAATTACCTTCCTTCGTGTAGTTAGTACGAAACCCATGAAGGTTAGTTATATTACCAATATAGATAAAACTGACGCCTTTGTATTCAGTTTTCATACTTTTTCAATTATACATATGCTTTACTCACGGAATCATAAAAGCGTACCTATTTGATATACAACAGTTAAGAAAAACGAACTCATTCATTTCTCAATGTCAAAGAGTGTTTAATACATAATAGCGATAAAAAGAATCTCATTGTATTAACTCAGTCATAATACACCAACGTTATTACTTACAATCAACTGTTTGCGTCACTCGCATCAATCTTGCACCTGTTCTAATATACGGGATTTTAATTTATATAACGGTATTTTTAAGTGTCCACCATAGCAAGAAAATTCTAATAATCGAAATTAAAAACAAGAGAAGGACTGGTAGAACAGTCAAGGACATAAACTTCGAGCATAATTTTAGGGAAAGGATTCTTTCAAATAAAAACAAACGGAGGTCGTTTGTTTTTTGTTTAAATATAATTTATTTTAAAAGTTTTAGTGGAATAAAGATGTCATTTGTTTTGTAAACCGATTATATTATATGGGGAGGCCAACTAAACGTACTGCCCTAATAAGACAGCGAGGTTTCGGAGATAACCAAAATATCATCTATGTATACTATCTCTATAATTTTGGTCATGTTCCATCAAGCCTAGGTGTACCATTTTTTTAGGGAAAGTAGTTGACATTATAGTTATCCCTTACCATAAAAAAAACATTTATAATTATACAACAGTAATAGAAAAAACACAAAAACCAATTTCAGATTGAAATTCATTGAAATCATGATAACTTCTAAACAACTGAAAACTGCGGAACATACATGGGGGTTTTTCGGATACCCCTTGATTAGAGGTATCTAAATCTTGTTTATGGACGTCACTTTTCCGGCCATCCTGTATATGGGGTCACCTCGAGGTATACTCTTTCAAACAAAAAAAAGAAATATCTTTTTGTATTTTTTTAAGCATTTTCCATGCTAAGATTTCAAGTTATTTTTAATGAAGGAAAACGTACGTCACCTTAAGACGTAAATTAGAATGTGGAGGAAGATTTCGACTGGCGAGCAGGCCGAGCGGTGGCTTAGTGGTCAGAGCGTCTGGTGTACCGAACCAGAAGGCGCAGGTTCGAATCCTGCCCGCCCGCCGATTTTTTCCTTCATTAAAAATAACAAAAAAAAGAAATGTCAAAATCAGTCCACAATTGACAGAGGAAACGCGTAACATCCCTACAAAAAAAAACATACAGTCGAACTAAGAACCTCCTCCTTTTTTGAAATCGGTTGAAAATACCGAATACCTCGCCACTTCCGTATTCAGGTTTTGAATTATATTGACCGCTAGTTATCTGCTAGTGGAAACATTGTTAACTCGGCAATTTATTAGCAGTTGACATTTACGTGACATTTGAAACGGTAATGTCAGTGACGACTGACGGCGATGCGTGGCGGCGTGCCGCGGCCGCGAGCCACCTCAACGCCTACCTTGCCGCCATCGCCGGTCCTGCCTGGTGCACGTCACCGACCGCGGCCGGCAGTAACGTGCCCAACGTGCCGACCTTCGCAGACCCCGCTCGGACACTTTCACCATACTTCTGGTAGCCCACATACGCTTATCGTTTCCATTGTTATTGTACTAGAACAGTTGCATAACTATAAGAGAAGGCAAATGAGGGGCAAATACCATTCTGTTTATGTATGATGTTAAAATTCCAAATTTTGCGCCTTACATTGTTACTTTGTAACTGTCGGATGCGTATTTAAAATAAACAGTTGCGAAAATTTCGATAAGTATATTCATTCAATAATTCATTATTTAGTCGTTGCAAGTTTTTGTCAAAAAGAGAAGACATAACATCCCGCCTGTATTCCCAGAAGGGTTAGGCAGAGGTGTTCTAATGTACCTACAGTACATCCACAGTTCGCCGGTAAGTTTAGGTCCCATGTAATAGGGGATGAGCTTACTGCCATCCACCCTGACTCCGAGTTGCTATTGGGAATTTTAGAAAAAACCCAACAACACTGCTCAACCCGGGAATCGAACCCAGGACCTCTAGCGCAGCAGTCGCGCTTGGGACCACTAGACCACCGATGTAGTGTATGATGATAAAATTCCAAATTTTGCGACCTACGTTGTTCCTACTAAACTAATAAGCAGTTGCGAACATTTTGTTTAGTAGAACTAAACAAAGGCGCATACCTAATATTAAATAGAATATACCTAATTTATTTTCTCTTTTCTTTTATTTGACAAAAATTCGCAACGAATAAAGAATGTTGATAATAAAATAATTCTATTTATAAGTTTTTAAAAGTCGTTTCTGTTAGCAAAGGCTAACTTAATTTATTAGTTACGTAGCGTTATACTTCGATTTATAAATTGATATTAACGAATGAAAACGGGTTTACCTATGTTTCTGAACATTCCTGGATTGAAAGACTCTTATCAACGTATCAACGTTGTCATTAATTGGAAACAAAGAAAGTAAGAAGAATTGGAATTAATCTGATTGAGGATTATGTTCACCCAGTTTCGTATTGTTTGTCGAAAGACAAAAATATAGACCATTTTAGTAAACCGATTTGAGGGTACTTGAGTCACCATAATAGGTAAAATAATTATGGATTTTCTTATGCTTTCAAACGGTAGCGAACAGTAGGGAAACTACATATATTGTTAAGTATTTCAGATGAAGGCATTTTTCAGATTCATGGTAATAAATTTCATCCAATATTCAAATAAGTACTGAACTTTTTGACGGCTCGATTAGCGTGATAGACTTGCAATCAGCTGCTAGGAGTCACAGGTTAATTGGGTTGTACATTAGTAATTGACAATTGCCTAAACTTTCGGGAAATAAAGGCGTGATGATTATGTTAATCGACAGAAAGGGTTCCGTAACTATGCTCTTCGAAATGATGTTTCGATAGTAGTACTTTACTGTACATTTTAAAATTTGTGATGGGTAAATCCCAGTAGGTAATCCTAGGTTTAAGGTTATGATTGTAGTCTTGTAGTGTCGTAGGTATTTAATATATCGTTAATAAAATTTACTAACGTAATCAAAGTAAATGATATGTGCATGCCGTCTTACACACGCAGATATATGCCTACAATGTAAAATACGTGTATTATCATGTTTTTAATCCGAGTGTACGTAAGCTGTTTTGAATGTCGTTTATAATACGACTGATCAGCTGGTTAAACATTAAACAATAGAAGTAATTTTATTGTGGTCATGCAATTACTTTCTGGCCTTTTAGTAACAAGGTTTCTTTTAATACTTACAAAGATTTTTCAATTGATTGATTTTCTATAGTTTATATGCTACAGAATGTATGCATATGTAGTACACACAGCCACACAACAGGTGCCTTCAACTCGTTAAGGCATTAGAGTTAGACGTCCTTTTTATTTAAACACTCAAATTGTTTCATTTCTGTGTCACATCATCGTCAAATGTTGATAGCATTTCACATTCATTGATAAAACTGTTAAAGAAACAAGTTTATTACTTTATTTATTTCTTGATACACACATATAGGTAACGGCTTTCAGTGTTTTCTGTGTTGATTCAATTAGAACGGCTTCCGTTAAAGATGATCTTAACTGATGATTTGTATTTTATTTTTCTATAATACCGATAGGTTAGGTGGGGTACCTACACTACCTACCTATGAGGGTACAAATGAGTTGAAATTCTCAAGTATTAGGGTATGTTTCACACCTTACTGATAAGTTACTCTCAGATAGTTCCACAGCTTACTAAATTACTTGGCCGATAACATTACATAAATTTTATTCTATTTTCGAATTTATCTGGCGATTAGCGGATATCCAGAGGTGGTGAAACAGGCCCTTAAATTGTAACATAAATTCTAAATAGATAACATGTCTAATTATTTTGAGCTGATCGTGATCATTGGATAATTTTTATTAACTGTAGTTTCAGGTAAATCGTGATAGTTAAACTGCACAAAATAAATAAATGCTCAAAAACCTTTTATTTTTAATGTTCTGTAGATAATGCAACGCTGTACTGCTACCCTGTAGGTACCTACTCTACTTATCTTCTTTACCTATTTATAAAAAAACGGGTTTTGTTTATTTGTGACCGCAAAACTCGTCGATGACTGACTGACTTGAATTTAAACAAAATAATATTAATAAAATACTAATAATAAAAATTAATAAACATAATATCAAAGATATAATGACTAGCCAAAAGCTAGATTTTTTTGAAAGAAAGTATTGGTTTATAATAGTTACAATGTCAGATATTGATGTTTAAATATAACCTTCTTGTAACTATGTACATCTGTAGGTATGCTAAACTACATTAATATATAAAGTAATAACAGCGAAGATGGCTACATAATAAATTATGATGCGTTTTTATTGTGGTATAAACCATCTTTTTGTATTTTTTAAGCATTTTCATCCTTCATTAAAAATATCAGGTATAAATCATATTGATAATTTATAATATTATTAAAGTATAGGCAATATCTTGGCTACTTCATAGGAATTAAAAAAAATAAGCCAACAAGACGTGACTTTTGGAAAATGTACATACTGGATAGGTAGATCTTTTATAGATATTTATTGATATTTCGAACAATACAATATATCACGTTCCTTTCTCTTTTTAAACAAAATGGCAAATTCGATATTATTTTTATAATAAATAAGTACTTTTATAGCCTAGCTAGCGCTGTAATTGAGTTTGTCCAATATGCCTGGGCGTAAGTAATAATTAGCTACGTTGATCTAGGGCGCTATCTTATCAGGCGTATAAGATTACATTTCTAAGCCCAGGGAATAACGCTGAATATAGCTGAAGTTATTCTCTTTAGAATTTTAATATTCACATTTCAAATCTGACTGCCAAAATCGATTTTGCCACGAAAATAAATAAGTAAGTATTTAGATATATAAGATGGATACAGCTGATTATCAAAAACAATCGCTGAGCTTTTTCACTCACACACTCATTCAGTCAATATACATCACTGTCACCTTAGATATTTTCCTGTTCGTGCTGAAATACATGTTTGCAGTCTAGTTTAGGCTCCAGTCTCTCACAGTAGAAAAGTTTGTATCATACTTAACGTTTTAAAATGGTGAGAAATCAAAACATTATTATTATTTTGTATAAACTTCTTAATTGACGAAGCAAACAAGAAAAAATACCTTGTGTGTGAATTAAGTAAAGTAACTGTGCTAAATAAATCGATAGAGCTTTGTTCTAACACGATGCGCTGAACCGAAATCTGTATTACAGTTTTAAGTTAGCAATGTTAAGAAAAAGCGTATAGATGTAACACTGCAAATAGAGGCCATGATTTCAGCCACACCTGCAATCTGTGAAAGGCATAAATTACTAAGACACACCCACTCATTGTTGACTATCACGGTAGTTGAGTGTCAAGATGTACTAAAAATTAACAACATTATCGTGTAAAAGTGAATTAATACAAAAATACAGATCCGATATTCTTTCTTTGACGGTAGACTATCGTAACTGTAGGTTCGCAATTACCCCAAAGCATTATACTACTTAATTTCCTAAAAAGTTTGCTTTGGATTTGGATTCTTCTTGTACTGTGGCAGTATCTTACAATATTATCTGACGTAGAAACGCGCCAAAAATTTGTGATCCCATTATCTCGTTTCTACCTTTTCTTTAGTCCAGACAGAGCCTTCAATCCATGGCACAGAATGGCAGAAACCTATTGCATAGCCATCTCCGCCAGTTAAGATGATAGGTACTATATTAATGTAACATTTGCCACGAAATCCGGTTCTAATCCCGAATAACCAGTACATCACTGTTCAAGCGGAATTGAATCCAGCAGAGTTGGACCGAGTTTTAGGTAAGTACTGAGATATAAACAGGTGGTTAAAACAAGAAGTACTCGTAAATAATGTTAGCTACATACAAATAAGTAAGCTGAAAGTGAAGGTACCACTTTCGCTAGCATTTCCGACCTCCCCACAGAGCCTCTGCGGGTTTAGAGTTTTTGTTCGTTCGATTAAAACACTTTCTATAAAGTATAGCGTCATGTTTATTATACTATTAAGAACCAATTTTTTGGTTACCATAATAAATACATACACTTATGACCTTGGCTAAGAATATGTAATGATATACATATTTGTAAAAAAATCGGTGTCCTAGTCTGATTGATATCTAACAGAACACTAATATTTTAATTTAATAAGAAGATTAGTCTGCCATGATCTGGCGGGTCAGTGTCAGTCTGACAGCCGAAATTGTGATCACTGTATGCTTATACATAAGCGATTACGTGGCATTCATACCTTTCACACCGAAATAGAGCATAAACGCAGAATAAGAGCGGACATTACGTCGGCGTCGCCAGCAAATTAATATAAGTTAATGGTACTCGTAGTACTCTTCTTAATACAATTTCTTGTTTAGTAGCGCTGTGCTGTGGGAGGTCTTGGTTTTGATCCCGAGGACTCGTATCGTATTATTGGTTTTTCCCAAAAATGGCGGGCGGGGCGAGGCTTTTTGCCAAATTTTATACCAGAGAACTGTGAACTACATGCTACTCTGTCTTACCCTTAGTATAATACACCCGTGGTAACAATTTATTACATAGTAGACCAAACAAAAAATAATTTTACTTTTTATACAAACAAATTAACTAAGTACCGTGAATGGATAGATAAACTCATAAATAATCCATGGGATCAAAATATATAAGCATTAGGTATATATATTTGTATATTTCAAGTATAGAACCGGATAATATAATAAATTCGTCTTTAACACTACACAAGAATAAGAACTTAAGAATAAGGAAATTAAATACCGCTAGATATCATGTTTTATTTGTTTGTCCCTCAATTCTTCTGAAAGCAAGTGAGTCTGATCTGGCGGATAATAATTGGCCTAATCTTTAAAATAAGACTAAGCCTAGACTATTTATAGGGCCGATGAGACATCAAGAGCTATCAATCTCAACGTGGACAATGTAATCTAAAATGTTTAGTTTGTTTGTATAAAATATGTTTTTTTAGTACATGGTGGTTAAATACATTTTAAGCACAGCCGATACAATATTTCTCATTATGATAAATCTAAGTTGTGAAGCATTTATTTGCCTACCACGACGGCAATGTCAAGAATCTTTATGATGTTTGTAATTTTGTATCAACACGACAACCTTTGGTTAGGAGTAAGTAAACCAAACTAGAGCTAATGCTTGAATTACATCGATAGCGCTTGCAATAACAACATTATGGAACCTGTTGAGCAAAAAAATTGCAAAGGTGCATAGTGACTGGTTTTTATGTTATGTTGTCCGATTTGAATTACTAACTAATAGATTACTCCATTACGTTAGGTGACTGCGGGTTTGTGCTAGTCGAGTGGATCAAAGTTCATCTCACTGTCTGGTTACACCAAAAGTGAGTTCATCATCTTGGAGGATCTTGAAGGACTGTGAAGGTAAATAATTATGTCTAAAGTAACTCTATCGTATTTGAAAACATACATTGTAAATGCATTATCTATCTGTTAAAACGAAGACGATTTGTCATTAATTATAATTAATCGATCTAAGAACAAAGGAATTTATCCTAGCCTTTTTCCAAGTAGATTCTACATAGTTTTCAGTCCATAGAGAAAAAACAAGGTGTATTGTGAATGTTTGGAATAATTATAGTTTACGTATACGAATACGAGTACCTAGCGAAGTTGGAAACATTTCATAGTTATTGTGAATGTATTTAAAAATCCCATAGTCGAGACACGATAAGTTTTGGAAGGCATGACTGTGTGGTTTCTAGTTGCAACCAGTCTGAATACTCGTGATGATCAAAGGGACAACGTTTTAAACACATTTTCTCTATTTTATGCAATAGTTCCGTAAAATTTTATTTAAAATCTCTTTAATAGATGCAGCAAGCCTTTATCGAAGTCCCGAGACTGATTAAATTGCTTATTGCTTTCCATTCACTTCCTATTTGTGCCGTAAGTAAGTAAGGGATTGGGTTATAGAGAGGATAGACGCGTCTACCTAACTTTGTTTCGTATTAAACTTTCTCAAATGGTGACTTACAGGGCTTTATATTCTACTTATAGGGCTCATATATTATGTCCTGAAATATGTTCAGAAACGTCCTGGGCCAAACAAAATGCTTCTTTGGTGACATTACTTAGATACCTGTTACTTTTTCTATGCCTGATAATAAATTTATGCTACGGTGTACTTATTTATTATGTAGAGTGAGTAACGTGAATACAAAAGGGATACAAAAAATCCCTTTTGGACTCACGTTACTACTTATCGAAATCGTTAACTACGGTTTTGTTTTAAGTTATGATCCGAAGGACATGATCAACCTGATACGTGTTGCTCTCACTTTTTATCGTGGTTATGTGCGATCACAGAATAGGGTACGTATACGTAGGTAGTGTCTCAGATCCACGTAGCGGAAAAACGTGACGCAAACCATATACTCGAGTGGATACAACAGTAACGTGTTAGATACCTATATTATGAAGAGTGTATTGCACTAGCGAAGACTATTGTCCACAATTTATTGACTTCATTGGAACTTTCCCGCCTACGCACACGAAAAAAAAATACAATGAGACGCAATCTTTTATGGGGTTGTTTTACATGATCACCTTTTAGCGACTAGATAGAATACATTACTTATCTATACTAATATTATAAAGAGGAAAGATTTGTTTGTTTGTTTGTTTGTTTGTAATGAATAGGCTCCGAAACTACTGGACCGATTTCAAAAATTCTTTCACCTTTGGAAAGCTACATTATCCCCGAGTAACATAGGCTATATATCATCACGCTACGACTAATAGGAGCGGAGTAGTAATGAAAAATGTAGCAAAAACGGGGAAAAAATTATAAGACCACGCGGGCGAAGCCGCTGGCGGGAAGCTAGTTACTTATACTTAAATGTAATCGGATAACAACAACTTGCATTTTCCTTACATAAATCTGCTTGCTACAAATTCATTACCTTGTGTGTTCTAATCTTATTTTTGGAGGACTTATATTTTAAAGGTTTACATTATTCTTTATTACTCGAATAAAAAATAATTCATATCTACTAGACGATTGATACTATAACACCTTTATTACAGGCGATATCGATTAGGAAGCAGAAGATCATGATAAAGGTGCAAAAGTTGAATAAATAATAGGTAACTGTATTGTTGAGCAATATTTGAAAACACAAATAACAAGCTTCAGTATTTATAATTACGATGATTCTGAGTTTATAATAAATAATGTTATTATTTAATAAATGTTTTAACACAGATCGATGCAATGCAAAACATACTTTGATAACGTTACTACATAGTTGCCAGGGAGATGCACGTGTAGGTATTTATTGATTCTTCATTAAATTATTGTTTTCGATGCGACGAAATTGGATAATACTTTTACTAAGTACGTAAATATTACGCTCGCTCGTGTATTGATTTATGGCAACGCGCTTAAACTGTACAGATAAATTATTTTATCGCAACTGAATGTTTATTTTATTCTTGTGTAGTTTCAGGTGCATCCATTTATATTATAGAATTGGATGTACCTACATATAAATAACAACTATTAAATTGACAACGAATTCTAAGAATATAAACTAGGTAGGTGCGTGTATTGTGTATGAAAATTATAATAAAATGTGATAATAAAACAGCAGCAACTTTATATACCTACTCGTGTACGTATTAATACATGTCATGTATTGTGAGCGTTTATAATTTATCTTATTTAAGTTGTAATTTAGTTTTACTTATGCCTTTGTTTTGTGTTAAAAAACATAATAAAATACTCGGGATACAAACCCGTATATGAGAAGAGAAATATTCATTATCTTTAAGCATGTTCAATACGAAGGACAAAATACATTGTTTGCATGTATTTATTTAGTGATCCTAATGTATCTTTGGATGTAGGTCAGTGTTAAAAGATCATAATGATACCAATACCTTTAAGTGAGTAGATAACATTCGCAAATGTGTAGTAACTAAGTAATAATTTAATAACACTCATCAAAATAACGAATAGTGTAGTAATCTAGGATGTAACCACATTATGTATAAAGGAAGAGTTATTTATGCAATAAAGATTATTAACACCTGCTTTGCCTTTACTACCAATCAACGCCTAATGATTTATAATTAATATCCTGTAACAGTAATTAAAAGCGAGTGCTTTTCGAGATGCTCTATGGAACTCGTTGTCACCCTATCCACGTAATTTAACAAAGAGTTTGCCTTTCACTTAGCATTCGGAACTGACACGTAGACTCGATTTTGATTCTGACCATGGAAGTATAGATTAAATAAACTCACCTACCTTGCGATGTTGCCGTGGTGGTAGAGGCGGACGGTGCACACTTATAAATTCACAGTGTTATCATTGTTGAAACTTGATTGTCATCTGGAGCGAAAGTGATAGTTTCCGTACAATCGAGCGCGGTGAGCGAATTCGGTTCGAGTGAGTGTTGGCGTGGTACTGTTGATAGGGTCGCGTGGCGCCTGCACTCGCGGCGGCTACTCGGCGCGGAGTGGAGCGTGCGTGCCTCCTAGCCTAGCGCGGCCGCGGCGGCACCCGCAGGAGGCTGACGTGAACGTCGACGTCTGCCGCCTTGCCACGGACGCCACCTCGCCGCCAGCACCCCGGCTCCCGACGGCACCAAGGGCACCTGACAAGTTTCAGTTTGTGAAACACATTCAAGTGGCTCCTTAAATGTCAGACAAAACTTATATGATTAATTAATTCTTCACTTGTTTAATTGAAATAGATAGTTTTACGATAATCGAGCTTTATTGACAACATGTTGAGGAATGCTCTATCTCCGACGTAACCACATTTATTGGAAGCGTGTATTGATTTTTAATAACGTCCGGAATTTCCACGTATCGATAATTGTATACCCGATACAAAGATGCATGACGTCATGCCCGACCTATTTCTAAACCTAGGCATTATGTATGTAGGTACATTTTCGCTGTGTCTTTATTTATACATGGCTATGATTTTCCCGCAGGTTTGTCATGGTTGCCGTCGATTACGACGATAGCAGCACAACAATTTCGGGGCATAAAGAAATAAGCATTCTAATGAACAGTTAACACTTAGTAGACACAATAACTGCCTATACAGAGACTCCTTCTATTTAAATAGGTAATACCTACCTGTAAAGATACCATGAAATAATGGGATATGTATCCTACAGACACAATGATGACACATCAATTTAATGTTATTGTACCCTACAGCAATAAACCACTGAAAAAAATAGAAAACACATCAAAATAAATCTTTACGGTGTTAAATTAATGTATACTTACCAACCTAATCAGATAGAACTAAAATAAAATAAAATAACAACAACGTCAATAATTATTACACGATAACTTGATAACGTTACCAATCACAATACCAAAAATAATGCAATATCGATAAGAATTATACCTAAGGAAGTCTTAGGTAGGCACAAACTATATTATAGCTGATTATACATAGTTCAATTCAACTATAAAAAATAATGTTCTGAGAACCACCGAAGCCATAATTACATTGTACCTACGTACAAAATTATGCTACCTAACGTAATCGAATAATGTAGGCCTTAAACCCATAAACTTTCCTAATGTTGACGACGGCCTCAACCTGTTGATTTGTTTGTGTTTGGAGAAGTTAGGGTAGCAACAAGTACGTCTCCTGAGTTGCCAACGCGCTTGAACCGTGGCGTGGCACATAATTGTACACAATGGCCGCCAGTAAACCAAACTGCCACGCGCCGTGATTCCCGCCGACGCTGCACCATTTGGCTCGTTTACGATCCCTGGAAAATTTACTTCGATCGACTCTGTCATACACTTCGCACTACTTAGGAAGGTTCGATCCGATCCGATACTTGTGTGGATCGATACAAAGGAATACGATCCAAGCGATTTTTGTATCGATACAATGACATGACATGCGATCCGTAAGTAGATCGATACAAATACCATGAAGATCGGATCGAAAAATTTGTTGTAATAAATTCTAAAATAATAAACAATCTGTAACCTTAATATTTATTCGTACCTAATATTAATACCGCATTCCTTAGCTTCAAAGTATTATTAATAACAACAAACGGTTCATATTACACTATGGACTGTTAAATTAGCTTAGTTATTACCTACATTTTAGATTTTTCAGTATACCTTCAATTTCGGAATGATTACTTGAGATTATGGATAATTTCATAAAAAAATCAACCAAGCCATACGTTATTTGTCAGTGGTAGAAATAAGTAATATTGTTCTGTGGGTAGGAACGTCTGTGCCCTACGAACGTCTTTTCTTGTTGGCTAGCCACTTTAAACACAATCTACAATCGCCTAGATCCAGAGCGGCTATCAAGATTATAATTTTTACGTACCCTACCACTCAAAGATTGGCCAATGTAAAAAAATATATTTCTCTACTACTTAAACTTCGAAGCTTTAAATTACATTTTTTTTTAAATTTTTGATGCGATACTGGATTGATCCAAAAAATCGTATCAAATCAATCGGATCGATACAATATATTACGATCCATTGTAATCTGAAATATCGATACAAAGCCCCTGGATCGAACATCCCTACGCACTACCCCTCCCTGCTTGACTACATTTTCTTTAAGTTATCTTCAGCGGTATCTAATACGTTGTAGCTAACCCTGTTACAGAATAAGAAAGCTATTGGTCGAAATAAGCCATAAGCCGATTTTACGTTACTATAATACTTAGAGGTACTTCAGTTACCTGGTAAAAGTATGTTCTACTACAATTTTATTATAAAATACAAAACTTTTACCCCTATCATGTGACAAACATTTTTATATAGTACACCAGTTTTGTGGCAATGCAAAATGCATACCCTCGTCGTATAATTATCTATATCTTCGAAGGTTTAGGAACAGGTGGTTCTGATAATTTGGGTGTCTTTCAGATCTGTTAGTTGACAATTTATGGATTAGGTCCCATATATTGGAAACAGTAATAATATTGATTTTCAATCCAAGATATAGTAATATCTATTATACTTTTTTTGTTGTTGATAAATGGAATTTATTTTCAATTTAAAAAATTTACACTGTACAAAATAATATTAATAAAAAAGGGAACCCCTAAATAGACCTAGGCGTCAAAGTACTCCTCCCCATCGATGTCATCCGGTAGCGTCCCCAGAAGACTGGCAGCATTGCCTCGTACATACGGCATTATTGGTACGGTGAGATGTTTAATCACCTAGGTATTCGATACGTGTCGATACCCACGAAACGATAATTGTACAATATATGTACAATTACTGATAAAATGCCAATTTACAACAGATACAGTCCCAATATAGGGCGATAAACATCCATGACATAACATTTTCCATTATACAGGGTGGCTGGAGAAGTGACGACCAAAGACAAAATTTTGATACCTCTAATCAAGAAGCATCCGAAACACCCCCATGTATGTTCCGCGATTTCCAGTTGTTTACAAGATAGAGACAAGATACAATGATTTTAATGGTTTTTTAATAATTTCCACCTGACATTGGTTTCTGTTTTTTTCTCTTATTATGATTGATGATAATTATATTAATGATATGATTACATTGTAAAATACGTTTTTTTTTATTCTAAGGCATACCTATAATGTCAACTACTTCCCCTGACAATATGGGATACCTAGGCCTGATGGAACATGACCAAAATTGAGTTTAAAGTTCAAAAAAATTAAGAGTCGAACTTTTGTGCCTAAAATTCTTGAGCAGATTTTTTTTAAAAAAAACATGGACATCATTGTATCTTCTAAACAACTGAAAATCGCGGAACATACATGGGGTGTTTTGGATGCCCCTTGATTAGAGGTATCTAAATTTTGTCTTTGGACGTCACTTCTCCGGCCACCCTGTATAATCTACGTTTTAATCTCATATAAAAAACCAGTGATTTAAGTGTTTATCAAAATCTAAAGTTATTTAAATCAAAAATAAGTGTATGCTCATTTGGCCAGTGTACTTCAGTCAGTGTTGAATCAGAACATTCATGATTTAACTTCGATTTTGTGCGCGTGAGATAGTAAATATGGCTTTTATAATAGTAGCTGCCATACTACTAATCATAAATGCAATATTTTTAGTGGGATCGTTATTTTATACCCTGAAGACAACTAAAGGCAAGGTTGGTTATATTAAAATGATTCCTTTTTCCTTTCTGATGTAGTCCTAATATATTTTTAGACGTCGTGAAAAACATGGATACAAGGACTTCAAGAATGTTGTAAGGTACTTCGATATTCAAACCCGACCCATATCAGATAAAAAATGTATAGAACGAGTTTTCCGAAGTTTTTCGCGAACATAATTACGTAACAAAAATATTACTTATATGTATACCTAGTTACAGGCGAATTTTAATTACAAAATTTAGTGAATTTAAACCCTTCAATTCAACTCAACTAGGGACTTAGTATAAATATAAAATCGTCACACGGGTGCAATGTAATTTCTCGGCTTTTCTTTACTATAATACGCATGTATACCTACTACATATAAACCATCACTAAGTATCTATTGGTGAAAACTGCATTTAAATCCAGTGCGTAGTGTAAAAGATCTAAGCGCACAAACAGCAGGAGCGACTTTGTTTTATATACTATGAACGAAGAAATATTTTGAAAAGAGAGTGGCCTTCTGAACAGTGAATTTGATTTTGACTTTGAAGCAGGCAAATCACTGGCTATATTCCCCTTCAAACAAAAATACAACCTATTTCCAGCCTGCTTCTGTATTAAAGCCTTTGCCTGTTCTTCGTAGGACTGTTGAGTAAATGTATTCTATGTCCGTATTAATCTGTCTTATTCATCAAGTGTCTAGACTTATTATAATAAAATTTAAGTTTAAAAAACTACAAGCCGCCGACTACGGAAGAAATCAACTGAAAATCATGTAGCAAGAACATAATTCCTATGTCACCTTGCTGATAAACAATTTACTGAATTGAAATCAACAACATAAGGAATTGTTGTGTCCAGTTTGTGGCCGTGGTCGCATGCCACTATGCCCTGGGCTTGCAAACTTAAGTATAATATGGGTGGCATGCGATCACGGCTATAAGATTACCCCTATCAAAACCTCGAAAAGTTACAAACAAACTTACCATTTCGTTATATTACTATATTTATTTCTAAACTCAGAATTTTCTCCTCTTTCGTTTGATATACCACTCCATAGGATAACATTTTTTTTTTATAATCGCTCTTTTTTTGCGTGTAACATTCGTCGTATTGATTTTGTTTATGTAATATGTAGCCATTGTTACCGGGACCATAATAACGAATCGATTTACACCTCATTCATGAAAATCAGATGAGTACTTTAGGCGCTGTAGTGGAACATACGTAAATAGGAAAATACATAGACTGCCTCATATAAAACCCTTCCTTCGGCTTTTTGCCGTGTCGTCGGGTAAAACGGTTCTTCATTTTGAAACTGATCCAACCATTTCAATGGCTCCCAACTCGCGCCTATTACATGCGCACAAGCATACCGGCGGCATATACATATGGCGTACTGTGGGTTTACATTGCACCCCTGCCTTAGCCTTTGCCTTCCTGGAATACAAGCGTGATGATTATGTTATGTTTTATTTAAATAAAAAGTTACAAAAAAGTTTTTACCGTTATACCTATAGCGTCAATGCAACGTAGTTACCTTATTCGTGTCATAGTAAAAATATTAAAATAAGAAAGAAATAGTCAGTCGGCTTAGACTTAGAGCGAGGGAACCAGCATCACAATAGACAGGAATTAAAATTAAACTTATTAGGTAGGTACATCGACATCGCCTTTGGGGAGAGGATAATTTTAATAGAAATACTTGTCAGGAATAAGAAATGCTTCATTCATTTCATCGCTACGTAAAGTCCTCGCCGCGATGAGTTTGTGTTCGTTAGAGCTAATCTCAGAAACGACTGTACCGATTTTAATAGATACAGTTTCCACCAATGCACAAGTGCGATTCCGGCGCGGGTCTATGTTACAAATAAAAACATTTTATTTCACTATCGTAAACTCTTTAAAATATTTACATTTGACATCAATTAAAAATATAGGTACTAATCTTAGAAGATAAAAATAATCTTTTATATTTTTATATAATAATATGTATATACGAATAAATTATTTCACTTGCTTACTTACTTGATTATGTAGATATCAATCGCTAATTATTACACATAAAGGTTTTCATGGGCAGATTTAGATGGAACAAGAAAATATAGGCTGTATTTTAACATGAACTCAGGATTGAAGTAGCGCAAGGGCTTTATCCTATTTTTTCTGTTTGATTTTGATGAAATGGTGATAATTCAGTAACATTAAAATTTTAGAACCAATAAGGTAATTAGTCTAACAGATGTTGAGGGCCTATGATGCCTTCATCTGCCATCATAATAATAATTTCCCTAGTGTTTCGAACTTTAAAAGGTTATTAGGTTTTTTTATAAAATTCTTACTAGCACGTCAGACTTAGGATTTATACCCGGTTAATGGCACTAGTCTTATCTCCTATTACATGATCATAATAGATACCTACATCGAAATGAGTGTACTACGTGAGCGCGACACACGAATAACCGGGTTCCGCACCATTTTCAACCGACTTCAAAAAAAGGAGGAGGTTCTCAATTCGACTATATTTTTTTTTATGTTTGTTACCTCAGAACTTTTGACTGGGTGAACCGATTTTGATGATTCTTTTTTTATTCAAAAGCTGGTGCTTACAGATTGGTCCCATAAACCCGGTGAGCGGTTGTAAAAATATCGACGAAAATTTAAAAAAAATTTATACATAGATGTTAATATGGTTTACCCCGAAACCTCGCTGTTTGTGCCGGTCAGTGATTTTAGTTGCTCCCCCCCCCCCCCATATAATATAATATATATTCCACTAAAACTTTGGAGGCGGTGCCAAACTACTCATTTAATTCAAATATGACGTTCATTGATTGTCTGTTTGGCACCGACTCAAAATTAGTTAGAAATCATAGTGTAAATATGTTATTTTTTGCTTTTTAGTTCTTATGTGTATTTTGCGGTTTGCTTTTTGCGGAGGCGGTTTGTTTTTTGTTTAAAAATAATTTATTAATTAGTAGGTAAGTATCAATAAAATTAGTATTTTTCGTTATAGTGAAAATGTCAACTCTCTAGCTATTAGTTCATAAGTATAGCCCGCTGACAGACAGACGGACGGACAGCGGAGGTTTAATAATAAGTAGGGTCCCGTTGGCACACTTCAGGTACGGAACCCTAAAAACACTCAAAAAAAAGGAAGTTTAAACGCACTCTCAGCCGACGAGCATGCTTAGGGAAGAGCATAGATCAAGCGAAAGTGGTGTGCCAGGATCGTAGATAGTGGAAATCTATGGTTTTTGCCTACCTCAATGGATATAAACAAGCGTGACGATATGCAAGGGTAAGAGAGAGTTTAAGTCCCTCTGCTACAGGTGGCGACCCAAATGTTATGGGTATTTAGGAATACTTAGGTGTTATATGTATTAACCGGGCCGAAATATAAACTCTGACTCTCTTGCTATCAAGAATTTCATACGAACCCACTTTGCTAGACCTGAGTATTGAACCCAAGACCGCTAGCATAGTAGTTGCGCAAACGACTACTACACCTATGGCTCTGGAACGTCCACATGAGTTAGTTTTAAACGTTAAGCGTATTGTAAAATTATGAAATTAGTTTATAGTATATATTAAGTAATAAATAATAGTATTATATTAAGTAATAAACGGTTTATTCAGTACCTTACCCAATTTAAATAAATAAATATCCTGGGACATTTTACACAGCACCATCTAGTCCCAAACTAAGCAGGGCTTGTACTATGGGTACTAGACAATGGATATAATACATATATACCTTTTTTTGTTGTAAATATATACTTATAATATATAAGGAACACCCAGACAAACACAAACACCTAAGTTCATCACATAAATGTTTGTGTCTTGTGGGAATCGAACCCACGACCTCGTGATCAACAGTCCGGTACTCGAACCACTAGACCACAGACGTCGTCGAATATATTACATTATTATTTAATTATAGATATTTCTTGAGATGATACAACTTTTACAACGCCTTGTCATATCGGGTCTGCAAAATTAGATAAAACTAAATGCCTGTTCCAATACAATAGCAACGTGTTGTTTTAGAACAACACAACAACAAATAAAATATAATACTAAATTGCTCCCTTAATAATCTGTTTTCAATCTTCGGTGCTACCTCATTTAGAACTAGAGCTTTGTTTTCAGCAATTTACCAACTATTCCATTTACCTACTGTTCCAGTGTTCCACAGCTGGGTACATGGGCGTACCCAGGGGGGGGCAGGGGGGGCAGCTGCCCCCCCCTGGAACTTGGATGCCCCGTAGAAAAAAGTTATAGTAAGATAAAAAAAAACCTTTTTCGTGTTGTGTGTAGGACGGAACAAACTTGCCCCCACAAGTTACAATAACACTAGCAGTGACAAATTGTCAAAATAGAAAAATATTTACTATTTGTTGCTTTTTATCAACAATTAGTTGCTACAAAAACGATTTTGTTGCTAAACCGATCTTACAAAATTGACAACAATGCTAGCTTTACTTAAATAGCATTAAAATTGCTAAATACTATATAATTAAGGAAACAAATAGACCAATATTTGTTGCTGAAGACCTCATTAAAACAACAATTAAAAAAATAACCAGTAAAATATAATTCAGTTGTTTGAGTAGGTAGCAATTATTATTGAGCAACACATCTTTCAAAGATCAGATGAGTTTCCAATCGCTATACTTATAAACCGGTAAAGCTAGCTTAACTTTAGATTTTTCTTGCTCGACGTGAATAGTGATGCCTAAAATCACCAAAAACTAAAATAACCAGAGATTGTATCTGGTACCGGTATTCTTATAAACCGATTATGCTGCGCAAATAATTTATATAGTTTATTTGTTTTGGAAAAATCGAGAGTGACGAGCTTATAAAAACACCGGTCAGAAACTCGTCCGATCCCGGGAAGATATCCTATTGCCGATTTTCAAGGCGTCATTAACCAAGTTGAGCAACACAATTATTATTATTGTATTTTTTTGATTCCCTAAAAATCGAGCGCTAGCAGCACGATCGGTTTATAAGGATACCCCGAACCGGTATCCTTATAAACCGATCATGCTAGCTTAGCGCTCGATTTTTTACTCATCCAACCTTTACAGTGGCCTATTTTGTTTTACTCATCCAACCTTTACAGTGGCGTATTTACACTAGGGCCAAAAGAGCCATAGCCCGGACCACCAGGCTCTGAGGGGCAGCGCTAGCCACACGGAGGTAGTAAGAAACTAATTGTAATTACCCCCTGCACTAACGTCGCCTGTCCTAAGTGAGTTTCCTCAATTTACAAGCTCACTTTTACATGATATAACTGGAGGTAGTAACAAAGTAATTGTAATTACCACTCTAACTAACCTAAACGCTCGCTCCTACATGAGACACCTGGAGGTAGTAGATAAACTTGAGGTAGTAGACAAAATAATTGTAGTTACTCTTCTAACCCAGCCTGTCCGAGGAGGGTGGCCTTAATTTTCGAGCTCGCTATGCTCGCTTTTACATGAGACACCTGGAAATAGTAAACAAACTAATTGTAGTTACTCTTCTAACCAAGCCTGTCCGAGGTAGGTGGCCAAATTTTCGAGCTCGCTTCGCTCGCTCTTACTGTGTAAGATAACTGGAGGTCTAGTAACAAACTAATTGTAAGTATCCTTCTAACCTAACCTGTCCAAGGTGGGTGGCCCAAGTTTTCGACTTCTCGTTTGCTGACTCTTAGTCATCAATTTTCATTGCTACGTTAAGCAATATTTTTTTTTTATTTATAAATCCCGGATAAATCAAGCGTTGAGTTAGTATGACTGGCTTATAAGAATACCGGTTAGAAATTCATCTGATTTACGGTTCTGAGTTTTGTTGATGACTTTTTTTATACCACTAAGGTGGCAAACAAGCATACGGCCCGCCTGATGGTAAGCGGTTACCATAGCCTATGGACGCTTGCAACACCAGGGGTATCACTCGCGCGTTGCCAACCCGAAAAACGTCTTAGACGTTTATGGAGGATTCACTGCGCTGACAGTTTGAGGGAATATTCCTCTTACTGCCAGCGCAGCGCATCCTTAGAAGGGGCTCCGGCGACCTTACTCACTGCAGGAACACAACACATAATAAAGTGTATTATTTGGCTGCAGTTTTCTGTAAGGTGGAGGTACTTCCCCAGACTTTCCGGGCAACAATAATAAATTTCATCATCCGTCATCATCCGACGTCCGGTTCAATTTTTTTATGCTGACTCTCCAGGCGTCAATAACCATTGCAGCGTAGAGGAAGAAAACTATTAATTTGATTCCAGAAAAATTTTGAGTAGCATGACCGGTTTATAACAGGATACCGTATAGTCAGAAACTCTAAGAAAAGCTCCGATTCTATATTTTGTTGTTGACTCGAGTGTTGATCCAGCATGATCGGTTTATAATGCATCAGAGTCATCAACAAAATGTAGAACCGGAGATCGGGTGAATTTCTGACCCGTATCCCTATATCGGCTATAAGCGCACCGGTTAAAATTCATCCGATTTCCAGTTCTAAAATTTGTTGCTGGCTCTAAGCTCGTTCCACGTGGGGTCATAATATAATAGGTAGCAATAAATTAACAGAATAATTCGGTTTATCATATTATTTACTCTGTTAAATGTATTTACGTATAGCTACTATTGTTGTCGATTTTTCGATGGGTTTGAGCAATTTTTTTTTAAATTCCACTGCCTCTTTTAGTGAGATGAGGGACCGGGGGAGGGGGGTTAAAGAAATACCTTAACTGCCCCCCCCTGGGCCAAAAGCTGGGTACGCCCATGGCTGGGTACGAGTTTCCTCTCAAAATTACAGCTAGTTAAAGCTTTTAGAGGTTACGTCCACGTCGCCGGCTTAGACTAGTCTCACGTTGCGTAACTGCTATGGAGATAATTAAAAAAAACAAATTTGTTATTAAAATCTTGATACCTACCTTAAAATAACTTGACTGTAGAAAAAAGCTACATAAAATCATTTTGCTGAAATAAATAAACAATATATACATACATACACTCACGCCTTTTGCCCACAGAGGTAGGCAGAAATTAATATTTTAAAATACAAAAGTAAACATAATACGTATGTATACTTTTTATATAATACAATATTCCACTGGGATCTCGTCCCTATAACCAAGATTCATTAATAGTTATTTGTTATACAAGAGTGCAAAGTTGCTTTTTAACCGCGTGCTCAATTTTGAAGACCGAGCAAGCGAAGGATTTAAAAAATTTGAATCCTGAGCGTCAGCGAGGGAATTAAAAGAGTACAAGGTGAAAAAAGGTGAAAAGTTACGTGTTGCACTCGAGTGCAACACGTAACTTTTCATCCCACCTCAGCGAGAAAATGACTAAAAAAAAGACATTACAGAATATTCTTTAAATTATAACAAATAATACTACCTAGGTATAATTAAGAGAAATTGAAAGTAACGTTGCTACAATTACTTGAGTGTACCTAATATTTTTGTTAGGTACTGTAATGTTGGTGTTAGTGACTTAAAAAGTATACCAAGAAGGTTCCGGTAGACTTGTTGAAAAAATATCGATACATCGATATATCGATATTATTTTTTTAATGTATCGATATTTTTGAGCAATAATTTTGAGCGATATTTAATATTTCGATATTTTTGAGCAATATTTAATATTTCGATATATCCATGCATCGATATAAAATTCAAAGTATCGAAAAGGTATAAAAATCAATATTTTTTACAGACCAATAAACATTTATAAATTTTAAGATTATAAAATCCCAAAAAGGAATACTTCTTTATACTAACATCTTTTTAACAAATTATATTTAATGTATTTTTTGTTTTTGGTCGACTTGATTTCCTTTTTTATAATTTGGTTTTCAAGATATATCGCCCATATATCGATATTTTTAAATAAAAATATCAGTATCGATACTGATATTTTCAATAAATATCGATACGATATATATCGATACTTTGTTGCATTTTTGTTAAAACCTCAGACTCGGAACCTAGGGAAGGTTCCAAGTCTGAGTTTTTAACAAATTAAAAAAAAGTTGTATGATAAATTCGGCGCCATGGGGCACGATGTTCTAAATTCAAATTACTTTGTCTCTAGAGGATAAAAACGACTTTTGCACTCAGATATCGAAGAATAAAAATACCTACTCTTTCCGAGATGGGAGATGAAAAATAAGTTTATTCCAGATCTAGATTTTAAATTTACACTATTAATAATAATAGGTATGTATTTATTTCGGTTGAACCATACTTACATATCGTTTATGCTAACAATAATCTACAATAATCATGATGAGATTCTGGAAGAAGTTTTTTGTATTGAGCTGTGCTTCAGTTATCAAAATTAACATTCTTTGTTTTTATATTAATGTGTAAATCCTTGATGAAGAGGTTATTTACTTAGAGGTTAAAAAATCACTGTCAAGAGTCGCCCACGAAACATTTTATTTCTTACATTTAAAATATTATGTATTTCAGGTTGATCCAAGACTGTCAACCCTGTCTTGTCGAATGGACCCGCGCATGAGTCTGCAGCCGCAGGTAGTCCTATACGAGGCTATAGTACGAAGGAGTGGCAATCCTGACCTGCATTCAAACTGCTCACACCATTCGCAAATCCCGCAGAAACAAGATACTCCAAAACTAGCCGCGTAATTCTAGATCAAAATTGATATAATTGCTGTTTCATACATGAAAAGGTTGGTAATTATGTACTTAACAAATCATACCAAATCATATACATATTATAATAGATAGGTCCTTTAAGTATTTAAAGGTTACATTATAAATGGTTTTAAATTAACATCTTACATCACTCTTTCAAATTCTGAAAACGCTTACACAAACACCTTACACTACCACGTTAAGATTAAATTGTATTAAAAGTTTAAAGTAGGTTATAAAGAACCAATGGCAATTTAATAAGTACTAATCACATCGACACGACATAAGTCACTGTTACCCGTGACATAACAGTACGAGTATCACATCTACGAAAAACTATATCGTAGACTCGTAGCAGCGTAGCATGTTTAATCTGCTACACCGCTACGAGTCTCCCATTCTGTTAAGGTTCGTTCATGGTAATTTTTATTTATTATTTTTTACGAAAATATAATTTTGAAAAGTGGTATCCAAGCTAATCAATCAATCTGCAAGGTTAAGCTGCCGCTTACCACGCTCAGTTTATGGATACATGGGAATTTTTAACACGTCGAAATCCCGTGTCTCAGACGTAAAGCAGTCGGTCCTGGTTGTCATACGAACATTTCGTTCTATGTAGGTATGTTTTTGTTATTGGTTTTTATAAAACCACTACAGCCAGTACATCCGTAAGATATCGGTATTGTCCAGTGTTGCGAAAGTCTAATGATAGACTCAGCTGCATCTGGTCATCAAAACCCGAACCCAATACAGTAGGGAAAAGGATTTCAAGTGGATTTTATTTTCTCTCTCTCTTTTATTTCTTCATTACATTTGTTCGATCGAATAACTTGAAAGTATTTTAATCCAAGGAATGTCAACGATTGTTCAGTTAGCGGTCGTCAAACAATACTTAAACAAAACAATTAAAATGTCATAATAAACACCATTACAATAGGGCACGGTGAGCGAATAATATTTTTTGCGACTTTGAACTGTCTGTTTGACCTTCAAGAATATTTGGCTGAGAATGTTGATTACATTGTTTGTAAGAATTACGCGTTTGTCGCGTCACGGCAGCGGTCGCATTATCGCGGCCAATTTATTTCATAATTTTGCGCACTTATAACTGCCATTCCCAGGTCGACAAAAGCGTCGTTGGGTTAACTCTGAGTACCATCTCATAATTTGGATTTGGTGCAACGGGTTTTAACCCTGTTATATAGGACCCAAATTTATCGGGCGACCTAAGGGTCTATTCGTACACCTCTGGTTAACCCTTCGGGAAATAGGTACAGTCGTGACTTGTTACAGACTTATTTAGGTCATTCAAACCCTAGATCAACATAGATCTGGGGTTTTCACCCGTATTCAAAGCAAGGACTGCCTCTTTGATCTAGTGGTCTCAAGCGCGACTGCTACGCTAGAGGTCCTGGGTTCCCCGGGTCGAGCAGTATTGTCGAGTAGTGTAACAGCTTGGAGTCTGGATTTGTGCCCGGTTGATGGTAATAGGGTCGCCCTTATTACATGGGACCTCAACAAACCGGCGAAATGTGGGTTTACTTTTACCCCTTCGGGGAATACAGCCGTGATGGTATGTAGGTATGTGTAGCCGTGATGTGTCAAAGCAAGGCGTTCCACTCCCAATTTCTGAAGCTAACTAGGTACTACAGTCACAATCCCATTGTTTTTTGAGGTAGTAGCTAAAACTAATAGATAAAGTTACAGATTTGTGATAGAATTCAGTAGTTTTACGGGGTTTTACTTCAGGCACGTAAGTGCGTAACTCGGTGAACTAAACGTGACTTTAAATGTCTCATTTAATGCTGATTTCAATTTATTACCGCTACTTAATACTACATAACTTCGCCAAATAGGTAGTTAAGCTATCTTATCAATAATATAAATAAAATCTTAGATAAGCTAGCTTATGATAAAAGAAGTTGAAATATTGTAAATCAGTGGTCAGATATAAGTATGATGATAAAATTATCATACAGCACAAAAATACGTAGGTAGGTGTTATTTGCATCAGCTCTACACGGTTTATATTAAGTATATAATAATTATATAGATAATAGTAGATTATATTTATAACTATTGATTGACTTCGAATAAAGAAAAAAATTAGGACCAACTTTTTGAGCGCATGCTTAGAATTACCCGACTGCCAAAAATGAACATAGAAAGAACGAGTGCCCCCGCCACGTCTGTCTGTAAGTATGTCTGTCTGATCGGATTTTATATAGCTTTCGCCAATAGATGGAGAGACGATGAAGTGATTCATGGGGAAGGGTTAGGTTTATGACCGTTGAAGATGTCGAAAAATATCTTGCCGTCCGGGACCTCCGTGCGAAGCCGGGGCGGGTTGCTAGTACCTACATCGTGTATTTTGCAAAAGTCATCAATACTCAGCATAGGGTAAATAAAGGCTGAGAAAGAAGAAGGTTATGATAACTAGTCGAAGTTTCGCAAGAGTCGTAGAATTATACTATTTGCTTCTTTGACTTACGAACTGCTACGGGGATTTTTGCAGTAAACCTTAATATCACTGCTTGACCTGGGAATCGAACCTTGGTCTGGGTCAGGTTAATAAAATAATCCTTTTTAAAACAGTTATTCAGGTATAAACGTCAATTTACCTCTTTTCGATTAACCTTGTTTGAGTACCTACCTAATTATTATCTTCTCGTTCTTTTATTCATTTCCAAGTTTGTCGTAGTTGTTTCCGCCAACCTTCACGAAGCGGCAACCCGAAGGAATGTTAATGTCCGCTAAGAGGATACTCTTTATAGGTACCTGTACCAACAACGTACATATAGTGATACTTATTCTTATTTGGTAAATATTATTTAAATCAGTGGGATGTAAATAAAATTGAATGGCCAGTAAGTACTCGTATTATCATTACTGAAGAATAAACATCTTACAAATAAACAGCTACCTGCCCTGGTACCTATACGTATATAATACTTATGTGTGGACGGGGTTTTGCGAAAACCAATACTTATTGAATGTCTTTGGCGAAAACAATAGCTAGTGATACAGCTGTTTAAACTTAGCAGATGTACGTTTATATACTTACAGTAGATAAATATACCCACCTACTCCGAAGTCGTCGATTTTTATTGATCAATATACCTACCTTAGATACAGACAATGGACGAATGTCATTACAAGGCTGCGAAACGCTTCACATTCACGCAATCCAATACATGGGAAAAGAAACAGACGTCGTCATAGATAGCTCAGAATGCAGATAACAATTTTTATTATGAACTAGCTTTCCGACAGCGGCTTCGCCCGCTATCCCACGGGAACCATACATTTTACCGGGATGAAAAGTAGCCTATGTGTTATTCCAGACTATAATCTACCTCTGTGCGAAATTTCATCCAGATCCAGAAAGAGAAAGAGTAAGAGTAACAAACATCCATCCATCCATCCTCACAAACTTTCACATTTTATAATATTAGTAAGAAGTAAGATTAGTAGGACTAGCTATTGCCCGCGGTTTCACTCGCGTCCCAATAATGACTTAAGTACCATAATTCCGCTTCTAGGCGTATTAAGATCAAGATGAAACGTGCATTACACCTCCACAAATACAAAAGTAAAAGCAGCATCCAATTTCGTGCAGTAGTTTTTGCGTGATGCGGGTACAAATCCTGCCTAGATAGACTAAAAACAAAAAAAAACTCAAGAATAATTTGTTTTGACTTGTACCCATATTGCTCTTTTAAGGACACCTAAGTAGTGTGTATTTAATGAAAATAAGACTATAAAAATAAAAAATAAAGTAAAAATAAAAAGGTTTATTGCAAACTTTTACAACTTTTAGGTAGATCAATTTAATTTTTCATCATTGGTATGTACTTAGGTAAAAAGAAACTACGTAACGCCACTTACCTACTACTATTTTTGCATAGGTCTTACTTTTTTGCCTGGTTCACGTTCATCTTGTTCCTAACATAAAAAAAAATTACGATAACATGATCTAAAACGGTAATATGACGGCGACATGTCGAATCGTTCTCTTCTAATTACGGCTCTAATGTGTAATTTTTAATTAATAGATAAGGTTTTTTATCGGATCACGATTTATTTTATGTATCTGAAATCAAAGACATTAGGTACGTAGATACCTATTACGTCACATTGGCTTACAAAATAGTTACACACTCGTAACTTTGATTAGAATTACAATTGAATGACTATCTTCAAATGCCAGTTCTTCTTTGATCAAGCTGGTTAATGCTTGGATAAGTTTGGACAACGGTGGAAACTATAGTTAAACTTGTGAGTCATCGCACAACAGCGTTGAGGTTGACTTCGATAAAAAAAACAACACAAACGCTCAGATGTCGTAAGTGGTTCTCGTGCAGTTTTGGTTGAACACCGTAAGGCGACTCACGACACGACTGTGTGCAGTTTAATTCAAATTGGAAACAACAAAAATCTATCATGAGCTACGCATTTATAATAGTAGTGTCGGTAGCGATAACAGTGAAGTTATTATTCTTGAGTATGTCTCTGTATTTCACTTTGAAGAATAAAGAAAATGTAATAACTCAGGTGAGTGTCGCTTGTTGAATTTAGAAATCACTTGGCGGACATTGTTACCGTTGTGTCTTTAAAGTTCGTATTATTGTTAGTGTAGCAACCTGTTTTGGTATTTTTGCATGTACAAGTACAATAAAATACAGCAATTTACCGCATCGCTGACCGTTATCAAAAATATGGCATAGAAAAACTAGTGTGATCCAAATTTATTGGTGAATATTTTATTACATACTTTAATTAAGTACCTACTTAAGGCAGCTTCTATTGAAGGTAACACTTTTATAGATACTTGACGCTACCTTCACCTACAAATAAATAAGCAGATATTTATATTCAAAATAAGTACCTACCTACTGTTACATTTAATACAAAATCGCTTATCGGTTTTTTAACGCAAGGTCGGTCGTTATGTTAGTAGTTATTTGTTTTCGTTTTTATGGTTGCATATGTATATGCTTTTGAGTAGTACATTAATTATACCACTATTAAACAAATTGTACATACCTAATTATAAGCTTCTGAAGGTATTAACTATGTATGTAATACCTTCCCACCTACATGCTACGAATTAGAAATGGCTACGAATAACAGACGAATTAGTAATGGTAGCGAATAGCGATTGATTGTTTACATAAAAATTAATTTCTTACGAAATGACGTGGATGTGAAGGTAGGTACTTAGGTACTGTGCCATTGCATGTTATTTGTTCATGAGCGGGACAGTGGACATAGTGGACATGTTTACATAATATTGTTATTTCGTATTATTGTAACTACTAGCGATTTGTTTCATAACATCTCGGTCTCGGGTTGACAAATCTAAAACGGAAAGGGACTTTTATGATGCCAATTTCATTACAACGATCCGTAAGTACCTAGAATGGAAATGAAAACTACATAGATAGGTACTTACCTACCTACACACATATAGCTTATACAAATAAAGTAACACTACAAGTATCTACCCAGTACCTACCTAGGTACTTATCCTAGGTAGGTACTGGGTAGATACTTGTAGTGTTGTTGATGGCAAGAGGCTACAAGTGTTATTACTTAAAGGCACTTCAGGTGCATTTAGATAAAATTAATATTACCTATACAAAGGGCATGTTTCATAGCTTACTGATAAGTTCCCGTTAAATTACTTGGCAGATTAATTTCATACAAATTTTATTCCATTTTTTTATTTAACCTGCGGTTAGCGGCTATCCAGGGGTGGTGAAACAGCCCTTAAATGTATGTAGGTAATACCTATACTAAGACACAGACAAACAGACAGCTATTATAACGACATTTACTTTCAGAAAGAAAATGAAAGAAAGAAGAAATTTTTGCACTGCTACAAAGTTAGCACCTATAGTAATAAAGAAAATATTTGCTGCGGTAAAAAACGGCGTGTGCCGTTGATTTTCTTAGTGACACACGAAAAGAATAAGGGGAATAACATTAATAAATATGTAACACTTTTTAAATTCTAATTCACAAAATAATGCAATAGACACATAGGTATATCAGCGGAGTAAAATAATTTTTAATAAATATACATATAGGTAACTACTGCAATGTATACACTATTTATGCAATAATATATCCATGACATACAAGAGAGGATTCACCAAAATAACGTAAACACTTATCAATAAACGTGAAATACTAAGATAAACTTGTTATTTCTTGATAAGTACCTATCTATCGTTCTTCTAAAATAATTTTATCACGTTCGTCGCATGATTACAAAAGGAAAATTTGAGCTCCTATAATTATGTCAAAGCAGTTACGTAGGTATGTACAACATCCTTAAAAAAAACTCTTCCCGAATAGGGAAGTTCCCTTGTGTCGCTGGGGATATCACAAACGTACCTACAAATAATAACGGACACATAGTATACCCGGGGGAACCTTGTTTCACCACCTCTGGAGAACGCAAAAATGGGACTGTATGACATTTTCTGCCAATTAATTTAACGGGAACTTACTGGGGTGCTGTATCCGTGAACGCACAAATATTTGCATGAGGTGGGAATCCAACTCAAGAAACGCGGCGCATACCACATAAACCGCTACACCAAACTCGCAGTCCTAGCTGTTGCCCGACTGCCCGTGGTTCCACCCCTCCTGCTCTGTGATGCGAGTAAAACCAGGGGCAACTCTACCATCGGTTATTATATTCTTCCTAAGGAAGCAATCTATCTCCTTGCCGAATTTGATTCCGAAATTTCGCCAGTTTAGACGTAACCACTTGCTCCCCTTTTTCCTTCACTTTCTGTTGCTCGATAGTTGCGTCTGCGATCACTAGACCCTAGAACGCAAGCACAGCAAGTACACAACAGCAAGTACATACCACACTTAGATATCTATCTATAGAATATCAAGCTGAAGATCAATTAAAAATACTAAGGTCCTGTTTTATTTTTATTTATCCGGCGGGTTTATTAAACAGGCCTGATGATTCATCTCCATAGCCTGTTTACGAACTAGGATTTTCATAGATACCTACCTACATAATGTAGGTACTCAAATACTATTATCAGTTTTTATACAAACCTACCCAACAAATGATTTTAGTTTAAATCAATATTTAAACAACATGACAAAGATAATAATAAATAATGTTTGGAAATTTATTGTATCCACTCAAATCCCAGTCAACTTCGGATTGATAGAACAAACATACATATTGAACTAATCCTGAGCCTCGACCATGAGTTTTTCTCACTAGACTCGCTAGCGACGCCGTAAAATATTTGTATGGAAAACCCTCGCAGCGCCTCTAGCGGTTACGTAAGGAACTTAAATTTGCTATGAGACAACAGCGTTTCGATGCGTGAAATACCTATCGAAAGCCATTCGATAGAACTCATGGTTGAGGTATTGGTATCCGCGACGGGTACCAGATTATGCAGGGTTGCTAGTTCAATTATAACGGTGTGCATGTACAATTCATTGTACAGTTGTGTTCATGGTTAAGTAGCAAAACGACGACTAGCAAAAAAAACAGACAGCCAGCAAGCCTGTTTATTGAATGTTTTGGGAGCCGCGCGTGCCTTGAAGCCTATGATGGTACCTAGCTCAGTGATTTGAAAAAACAGAGGTCAAGAATTCGAATCCAAAAACACGCCTCATATTTATAAACTAGCTAAAACCGGCCACGCTTCGCTGTTTCTGTTTCTGCTGGCTGTTTTTGTACATAGTATTTTTAATTAGGTAGGTACTCAAAAGTATAAAATAAATGCAACGTTTTATATCTATACTAATATTATAAACGAAGAGTATGTTTGTTTGGTTGAACGCGCTAATCTCAGGATCTACTGGTCCAATTTGAAAAATACCTACTCCACTCCTATTGGTCATAGCGTGATGATATATAACCTATAGCCTTCCTATTAAACCGGCTATCTGACACCGAAAGAATTTATCAAATCGAACCAGTAGTTCCTGAGATTGGCGCGTTCAAACAAACAAACTCTTCAGCTTAATATTAGTACCTATAAGATTAGGGGGCGTTCATAAAATACGTGAGATGTTTAAGGGGGGGAGGGGGTCGAGTCAAATCTCATCTAATCTTACGTTGGAGAGTCTCGGCAAATATCACGCAATTTTTTTTCTGATTGAAACAAAAAAAAATTATACTATTTTGGTCCATTTAATCCAGATTGTACATGCTTAAGATTTAATCTCTAAAAATCATATGGACATGTTGGTTCCAATAGTCTCTCTTGAGACCGCGCATGATTCTCCATGGACTGAATTAGAGTAGATATTCTTTTTTTAATCACAGTAGTTACGATTTAAGTATTCTATTGTTAAATTTTTATTACACTTATAATTAAACTTCTCAGAAATATTGATTACTAGTCTTAACTAGTCGTAAATAAAAGCACGAAGCAATTTTTTTTCTTTTTACAAAACAATCCAACGCGTTTACGTAAGAAACCCACATTTTGAAAAATCTCACGTGAGATTGGGGTTGGGGGAGGGGGTTGAATAACATCTCACAACATCTCACCAGGGGGGGAGGGAGGGACAGAAAATTAAAAAAAAACACCTCACGTAATTTATGAACGCCCCCTTAGATTTACGTCAAAAGGAGACGTTAGCGACATCTATTGGTAAGCAAATGCTTCACAACCGACACGACATACTTTTCAGTTAGTTCGATGTCGTACGATGTCATCTTACCTATTAAATAACTATCTTTTTGTAGTTTTTAAGCATTTTCCATGCTAAGATTTCCAGTTATCTGAATAACTGAACTTATATACTTAGAAATATATATGAAGGAATATTCGACTGGCAGGCAGGACTCGGACCTGCGTCCTCCGCCAGTCATTTATTTTTCCTTCATAAAATACCAATTATACTTATGTACTTACTAGTCAATGCTCTGCATTGTAACGGACCGTAAGGAACAAAAGGATTAAACAAACAATATTGTCCTGGAGACTGGAGTATGGATATAGCGACACATAACAAGATATATTTCCTACTTCTTACAACAGAAGTGTCCGTTGCCCCAGCGGAAAAATTTTCAAATAACAACACGGAATAAAGATTTTAATACTATGGTGACGTGGTATCAAATATTTTCAGCCGGCCTCCACACGGTTTCGACTACTAGACCATAAGGCAACAATTATAATAACTACTTACTTACTTAATTATTTTTTTTTTACAGACAAATACCCAGACTAAGGCGAGAAACAAGTCCATGCTCATATCGTGGAAGGAAATCCCACGTATCATCCTACCGCGGTCAATATATTGCCCCAATACGAACACTAAAGACTTCCCCAATAAGTCCTGACTGATTCGAACCTTAACTAAGTAGAATTTAGATCATAAATAAAATCAGATATCTGTGATGACATTTAATACATATTATTTTATTTTCTATTTTCCTGTATTTAATAAACATTGTGAAATAAAGACTAATTGAACAAAAAATGTAAGTATAATTGCAGTATTTTATTTTACATATTCACAATTACAGTCCTGACGAAATAACTGTGCGTCTGGAGTTAGCCGTTCGAAACGGCATGGGCAGTGCAGATCAGAAATATCGAATACAAAATATTAACGACACTGATCTTGTCAGACACCAACTGTTTTTACAGTGCGTTTTGTCGTAAATTTCACCACAAAATCAACCACAACAAAACCGCCAGATACTCAGTTATTCCGTCCTATTTTATCCCGTTATGTACAATTGTTACAATAATTATCCTTATGATTCAAAGTCACAATCTCCAACAACTAAAAAATTCATGTCTCTTACATAAGTCGCCCATTGTACTTTCTTTTTTTGTAAATTTAATTTTAAATTTTGTTTTTTGTATTCCAATGCTGTCCTAACAATAAATCTGTTAAATTTATGGACATGGGGATGATTTACATACTCTTCTACTTCCATCCACTTGCAACGATTTACCTCTCTTTGAGATATTGTTATTTTGTCTGAAATAGCTTTCATCATGAGGATGACATAAATGTCTGAGTTCTCAAACATCATGTTATGTGTATGTCTAAATGTAACAAGGGATTCAAAAGCTGCAACTATTCCAGTTTCTTCTTTTACCTCCCTTACAGCAGCATCAATTATATCCTCTCCTGCAAATATTTTATGAAAATATTAGATACTATAAACTGAAAATATCTAACAATAGAATATACCTAAACATTCCATCTTTTTGTATTTTTAAATATTTTCCATGCTACTGTCCCCTTGAGACGTAAATTTAGAATGTGAAGGACGGTTTCGACTTGGCGAGTAGGACTCGCGGTGGCTTATCGGTCGTAGCGTCTGGTGTATTTAACTAGAAGACGCACGTTCGAATCCTGCCCGCCTGTCGATTTTTTCCTTTTTTCCTTTCATTAAAATAACCCTCTTCGGCAGTCGGGTAATAACTATAAACATTATATCTCATAAAGGCTGTATATTTAATTATTTTATAAATATCTATATATATACTAGCTTTCCGCCAGCGGCTTTGCCCGCGTGGTCTGGGTAATTCTTATAACTTTAATCCCCTATTTCAACCGCTTACAGCCCTTTTTTTGCATTAAAAAGTAGCATATGTCCCTTGTCAGGTTCTAGACTACCTGTGTACCAAATTGGTTCCGTAGTTTTGGCGTGAAAGCGCGACAAACAGTTACTTTCGCATTTATAATATTAGTAAGGATCTGCATCTTATTGTATATCAATAAAATAAGTGTTATCACACAGTTCATAGTGAGATAAAATAACTATACTTAGTTTAAAATCTTGATATTATCAGTAAAGGAGAAGCAAATTACAAAATGTTAAACATTTACTTCTAAAGAATTCTCTTATATGTCTAACATACATAACTTATTTACCTCTTTCAACATAGCCCCCAGGAAGCTTCCAATGAGGATATTCATAGTGTTTCTCTGATATTACAAGAAGGTTGTTAATGTTATTAAAGACCATTGCACCAACTCCCAGGTTTGTGTGGCAAGATGGTGGCAGGTTTGGCTCAGTGTTCGTAGGCAGCCATTTGTACATCATCACAAAGTCATCCCTGGCATGATGGAAATTAAACCCTTTCTAGGAACAGGCAGCCTTTATTAAAACAATAATAAACTGGTAAACAACTTCAAGTTAAAAACTTTATATAGCCATGCAGACTAAAAATTAAAATAACTTACTTGTGCTAAAATGGGAACACAGAAAGAATCACTTATGTTCACCTTAAACCATATGCATCTGTGACCTTGTGATTTCCAGTCAGATATTGATTCTAGAATATTAAACATAACATTATATTATATCATCACACCTGTATTCCATGAAGGGTTAGGCAGTTGCACTTACAACCACTAGAGTCTAAACCAATGAGGCAGAAACAGACCTACATTTGTATTTCCCACCACAGTAGTTTGTACACTATTTCATAGGATACAAAAATATACTGATGAAGGTGTAGGTGCACCACTACACCTCTATAACTCAACCTAAGTTACTGAGATCTTATCATTATAAGCAAACAGCGGTTCACTGCTGAACAAAGGCTACCTCCATAGACTTCCAAAGGGACCAGTCATAATATCATGCACAGGCATCATAAAGGGACCAGTCATAATATCATGCACAGGCATAATAAAGGGACCAGTCATAATATCATGCACAGGCATCATAAAGGGACCAGTCATAATATCATGCACAGGCATCATAAAGGGACCAGTCATAATATCATGCACAGACATCATAAAGGGACCAGTCATAATATCATGCACAGGCATCATAAAGGACCAGTCATAATATCATGCACAGACATCATAAAGGGACCAGTCATAATATCATGCACAGGCATCATAAAGGGACCAGTCATAATATCATGCACAGGCATCATATTATGACTGGTCCCTAGGGTGGTCCAAAAAATATTTTTTTTGTTTTTAGGTTTGGCCACCCCGTAAATTCGTAACACATATCTATAGTAATAACGTTGCAAATTTTCAGGTGGCTAGCTTAAGTGAAAGAGGGTGCTCAAGCTAGTGTTGGTTTTGAAATAGGTATTTGTAAAAAATACTTGTTTGATTTCTTGCTTGCATGTTAGTTTTCAGTGCTAAATTTTAAAATAGAACTTACATAATGTTAGTTAAAAGAACGTAGAAGAAATTTAATAAGTGCTTCAGAGCAGAATCAGTGAGACTAAATAATCAGTTGTCTACTGTACTTAGTTACAATCCTGCTTCACTTCCTATTTCGCGGAGCTCAATTCGACGAGCCAGAAAAAAAAGCTAGGATGGAATTCGGTGCGAATTTAAAGAAATCTTCGAACTCGCTTATCCACTTGTAATAAATACATTTTTATCGAAAATTATTGCCTGATATATAACAGGAGATAAAAAGTGGAGCGCCTACCGATTCTTGTCTACGGCAACGGTTGGGCAAAATTGTTAGACCGTAGACGTACCCAAACATAATGCACTAGGAAAACATGTCTGATGATGTTTTGGCGCAATGTAACAGTGGAATGTCACGAATCAAGTTCAAGCTATGAGTTTTGACACTACTACCTCTAACACGTTGCCAAAAAGGTGCATGATGTGCTCTCGTAGAAGCAAAGACAGGCCGTAGTTTGTTGTGGTTTGCTTGTAATTATCACATATTTAAAATAATGCTTTCAAAAGTATCTGTCTTGTATCGGTTACTGCGCATTGGTCCGTCAAGCTCTCGTGAGTTCCCAGTGTTCAAAACATTCAGGGTTGCTTGGGTCGGGATACCTTTTTTCGAGAACACTACGATTGCCTTGATTTCAGTTCAAGCGCGGAACAGTTGGCAGTAGTTAAGTGTCTTTGAGAGTCTTACAATTGCTTTAACTGTTTAAAAAAGTCTGGTATGATTACAACGTGCTAATAAAGCTCATTATGATAGTTCTGACGAATAAATCATGCTCGTTGGATAGCGAAACTGGGGAGCCAGACAAGTTGCAATTTGACATTCGAATCGACAAACGAATGGAGTCCATTCGTTTGTCGATTCGTTTATCATTTCCATACATTTTCTGTCCATTGAAATGACAAAAGCCTTTGAGAAATGTCCAATGAATTACTAATGTCATTTCCATACATTTTCTGTCTATTCGTTAAATTCGTTTGTTGATTCGAATGTCAAAATGCAACTTGTCTAGCCCCTCTGCTGTATGCAATGACCGATTTATGGCTTAGGAAAAGATTAAAATCATACGAAACTGGTGGTATCGTGGTATACTTATATCTGATGAGCTGATAGCCTTTGCCTTATTTTCCAACAAGGTGTCACATAATGGGAAAATGGGTATTGTTCAAAGGATGGATGTTGAAGGCGGTTCACAATTAAGTCGGGGTAATTCTGATAAACTATCCAATGTAGCCACCTTAGAAGACTGCATCACAGAGTACATTGCAAATGCAAATATTCTCTATTTTAAAAATCAATGACCCATTCTTGCGATACGATAGGTACTTACCAAAAATGAGGAAGAACGATACTAATTAATACTTCATGAATGTAAGCGAAAATCATTCCTGTAGAAACATCCAAAAAAGCTTTAACATAATTTTAGGTTAAAAAACATAACTGTATTATTATTATTATTGTATATCCTACTTGTTTATAGTATTTTGTGTGTTCTTAAATACTATTTTTATACAAAAACTATCTATTTTGGGTAGCTCTTACATTTTTTTCTCAATAAACCAGTAACGTCCTTTTTTATAAAATTCAGATATTTCAAAGTTAATGAGCACCCCCTTCTAAATAAGATAGGGGGCTAACATTTTCAGGAGATAATACCCTAGGTATGTGTAACGAAACAACGGGGTGGCGTAACCCGTACCTCAAATTTTTTTTCTCGCCATACTAGCGTGAACCACCCTACTGGTCCCTATGGAAGTCCAATGACTCCCAGCTACCTTTACCAGGTTATCTGTTCAACCCATCGGAGGCTGTGCCACACTGCACTTTCCGGCGACTGAGATCTCTTAGCATGTGTAAATGCTATATTATTAATAAATTTTATTAAAAAATATTTTGTTAAAATAAAATTATAGTTACCATCAAGTCTTTTTGTAAAATGCTGTTGACCACATTTCTCTATTTTCGTGTCGATAGTGATACCATTGTATCTATCCTTCACACCTCTAAATACTTCACTAGTAGATTCACTACAATATGCTGAAACTGGAGTTATCCTAAAATATTAACAAAACCATTTTAAATAACTATATAATCAGTAAGTCTGTGACAAATCTCACAATAAAATATCTGTTACTCAGTTTCTTTAGAATATCGGTTTTGTATTTTATTTATAAAGAGAGAATGCTTTGGGAACAAAGGTTCAGATAATATATTTTAAAATAACATTCTACAATCCTGTAGGTACTGGAGTACTTATATATAATGTACTGTGTTATCAATGCCATTGACTGAATATTCAACGACACAATAACAGGTTATAATTTTATTACCTACCCTGGTAAAACATATTTTTGATTGATCCGGGTACAAAAATATAATAATTTAGACATGGTTACATAACTCCTTGGCAAACTTAGAATAATTCGTTTAACATGGGCCATAAAACAATAATAAATAACAGCACTACAGCACTGAGAACAATAAACCACGAACAGCAGACAGCTGTTTATGATTAATGAAATAGGGATGTTCCGGGGTCGGATGGGTAAATAAAAATATCGATAATTTTCACAATAATATGTTCAATCTTAATTATGTCAATATTTATTTTGGAGTATCGAACTCGTATCAATTTCAATATATTTGTTAAGGCCACTCAGATTTCGTATATAATGTTACTATAAAGATAGTTCTTGCTAGCTCTTCGCACAGGGTTATAAAAAAAACCGCCACAATCTTCACCAAACGCGATGTAATGTAAGTATAACAGCAAGGCAACGTCCGCAATGAAGGTGGCTTGCCTAGCGCCTAGCGAATCGCCTAGTAACTAGCTTAGTTAATAGTTAAACGAACGTATTAGAATGGTAACAATCGGCCGTACCGTACCGCGTACTTGGCGCCTTCATTATTCGCCTGGCGTGTATCCAAGTAAACAGACGTGTTGGCTTTTTATCACTTAACTAGGCGCGAGTTTTTAAAAGATAAACTTTGACTTTTAGATTCCATGCAGCTACCTACTGAAATATATAAAAATGCAGAATTTACAGGTTAACGAGAGCGTTAGCCAATTGGTCCTAGCGCGACTGATACGCCCGAGGTCCTGGGTTCGATTCCTAGGTCGTGCAAAGCGTTATTGGATTTTATTTGAAATTCTCAGTTACAGCTCGAAAGTGGAGTACAGTACCCGATTAATGGCAATAGGCTTGCCCCTATTACACGGGACCTAAACATACCGACAAACTGTTGTGCACATTAGTATTCCTCTGCCTAACTCTTCACGGTACAGGCGTATGTTTCAAAAAAATCCCTGTGACTTGACCTTAACTTATTTTAGCAACGAACCCAGCGTGATCGAGAAGGCCCAAAAAGGGTATATTGATACGATGATTTCTCTGAAAACTGATAGCATTTTTCGACTTATTTTTGTATTTTTTAACTGACATCTCGTCAACGTGCCAACAAGCAAATGAACAAGGCACCTAGCACCCCAACAATCATACCAACTTTTAGTGTGTACATCATGTATTCTAGCGAGTAACACAGTAAGCCAATAGCCGCAATTACACACCAGACGCTAAGCAAGACTCCTGCCAGTGCAGACGTAGCGTAAGTTAATTAAAATAAGTAAGGAAAGAATCATCACGCAAAAAAATTACGATACATTGATATTTATCGCACGATAAATATTGACATATTTTATATTTGCCCATCCCCATAGTGAAATAGTGAGTGACAGTGAATAGACGTCACGATAGGAATGTTCGATCCAGGGGCTTTGTATATTCCGTATCGTAATGGATTGTATCGATTCAAGTATTCAAATTCAAATTCAAAATATTTTATTTCAATTAAACCATATAAATAGGCACTTTTGAATTGTCAAACTAGTTGCACGGTTCCTAAAAGTGGGACTTATGGAGAAGAGCCGGCAAGAAACTCCATAGTCACTCTTTTTAAAAAAAAGTTGCATTTATAGCAAGTAACAATAAAATTTTGTGATGAATAGTATGAGTATATTGCAGTATGATGTGTATGACTAAAAACAAACAAAAGAGCATAGCCATATAGTAAGAGCTGACCAGTCCCGACACACAGCACCCGTTCACGAGCATGACGTGTGTATCGGCGCCGTTTGACTCAACCATGTTGTAGGGAATAAAAAGACCCGATAGACAACGCCACTATCAGCAGGACATTTAAGTGAGCATGATAAGCTCTACCTGGGGCTGATTATAATTATATTATACATTAATAGAATAACTAAAGCAACATCAAAAGCTGCAGAATACTCGATTCGATCCAATTGATTTGATACGATTTTATGGATCGATCCAGTATCGTATCAAAACTAAAAAAGAAAAATGTTGTAATTTAAAGCTAGGGATGTGAAAAAATATCGATATATCGATATTATTTTTTCAATATATCGATGTTTTTGAGCGATATTTAATATTTCGATATATCGATGTATCGATATAAAATTCCAAGTATCGAAAAGGTATCAAAATCTATATTTTTTTTCAGAACAATAAACCGACCAACTTAAAACTAAATTATAAAACAGCCAAAAAAAAGGGCATTTGTAATCTTTTAACTTTAATTTTTAAGTTAAAAGATTACAAATGACCTTTTTTTTTGGCTGTTTTATATTTTAGTTTTAAGTTGGCCGATATATCGATATTTTTTGAAAATATAAATATCGATATTGATATTTTTTTTAAAATATCGATACGATATATATCGATACTTTTTGAATTTCCGACATCCCTATTTAAACCATCAAAGTTTAAGTAGTACGTAGAGATATATTTCTTTTTTTTACATTGGACAATCTTTGAATGGTAGGGTACGTAAAAATTATAATCTTGATAGCCGCTCTGAATCTAGGCGACTGTAGATTTTATTTAAAGTGGGTGGCCAACGAGAAAAGACGTTCGGATAGGGATGTCGGAAATGCAAAAATTATCGATATATATCTTATCGATATTAAAAAATAAAAATATCATATTAATATTAAATATTCTGTAACATTAGCATAACAATTGTAACAATATGTATGATGTGGTTGTACTATTTAATAATAAATAAATAAATAAATAAATAAATATTGATATTTTAAAAAAATATCGATATATCGGCCAACATAAAAACCAAATTATAAAACATCCAAAAAAAACCCTAACAATACCTGATCATAACGTATACATTAAATATCTATGCACTTAACAATGGTAAACACTGACAAATAAATTTTTTACGAATATGGATGGCAGAGACAAAGAGGACCATGTTTGCGTGTCAAGTGTCCGTAGGAAAGCGTCAAATTGGTGGCGCCACGGTACCAAATGCTAAAGACTATAAAATCACGAAAAACTACTATTAAAAGTTAATACAAATTAAATCACTTCATAATACTATCTCACAGCATGTTTTTATGTTCGATTAACTAAATAAAATAAAAAAACATGATAGATGTTTCAGCCAAAGAGTATAATAATAAAAATATTGGGAGGTCTCAGCAATTCAGCATGATCTCAGCTGTCTGTTAAGTTTCGTGGCTTATATTCAATCTGATTCAACCACTATTTCACATAGGGATGGGCAAATGAAAAATATATCGATATATAACCCGAAAAATATCGTTAAGTCGTAATACAACATTAATCATCGTGTTCTAGGCACCGTGACACGCCGGTGTTCCAGCCGTATTAAAGCCTAATGGATGGGTTGGACGTGACGATGGGAACTTGGGAAGTGACCAGATGGTCTATCAATATTGTTTTGGAAGTTGACTTCTGACTGGACTTTGGTATGGAATACAAACGAGGGCTATCGCGTATGAATCTACCGCTAGAGGCGCTTGTGTAGCGTGAGGTCTCCGAAATGTCAAATTTCATTGCGTGTGGGTTGGCTACGTGAGTTTATTTATAATTAAAATAATGGTATGGATATTAAATATAATAACAGGCAATAACTCAGATTAAATATGGCAAACCTGAGTTACGGGGCAATCCATGTCAGTGATTTAATAACGGAGCTAAGAAAACGAAGTGCAGAATTGATGTCCATCTTTTTTTACGAAAAAAACAGAACTGTGCAACCCTGTGGCATGGCTGATATGTTTACATTACGGTTCTTTTGTATTAATTATGATTTCAATGCAAATTTTGTTTTCACGCTCGTATTAACTTGAGTGCCATACTTCAGAACCTCACTAAACAGTTGCGCCATCTGGTGAGCCACCCTCATTGAATGCCGATGTCACTCACCATTTCTAATTTATACCAAGTGCCAAGCATGCATCAATACATGACTGACGATCGTTGGATTTCGTACTATCATAATTAAAGTATTTTGTACTATAATTTCATGCTTCGTACTTTATACTATCCATATCTAAGTGAAGACGCCTTTTTTTTTTGCGTCTGGAAATGCTTTATGCACCGTCACGCCGCCCCGGGGAGGACGGCGCGGTGTGTGGGACTTCGCCCTGAAAAGGACGTCTACCCGCTAAAACCAGACGGGTGTTCGCCTCATCACATATTGCCGGGGTCACGGGTACGTGTAGACATTCTTCCGCGACAAGTGAAGACGCCTGCGCCAACCTTGACCCATATCTGATTAATTATGTTATGTTGCTCTTCAAAATGTTAAGGCGTAACTATATTTTTTTTCTCCATGTACCGACACATTTCCGTTCACCTTCACTTGCTTTATAAACCCTAGTCGCGAACATCTTGCGCTCATATTTTAGGTATTATAAAAAATTATATTTCATCATTATTATACCACATTATTCGATACTGGAGTTTTATTGAGAAATCTGAAGCCCCAACACTAAGGATAGTACGAAAAATACTATAATTTCATGACTTTGCATTAATAACTAATATAAAAACCATTACTACCAAACCAATATTTAAGAAACCACAAAATAAAAATTAATCACATAACTTCACGTCTTCTCTCCTCCAGTGCCCTTATGCTTTGAACCGAAAAGTCTTGTCTTTGTGAGAGAATATTCAGTAAATAAACCTTACTAAGATGACACGAACTGGCAAAGTGGCAACACAATTCAAAGGCGGTAGCGAAAAAGTGGTAATTGTACTGATTTTATTCCTAATAAGGATCAAAAAAATATTGAATAACTGATAAACTTGGTAGAGGTAAATTTTGCATACTATTGATATTGATTTTAATGACTTTTGAACCAAATTAATAGTGTAATATAATTTTTGTACAAATATTATCCTTTTCAATTTTTTGTACTATCATTTTCCAAATCCAACACTGCTGATGCTGACGATTGACGATGACGACTGAAGAGTGAAGTCACAAGTTCTCATTCCCAACACAAAATGAATGAATAAAGTTGACAAAACCTCTCTTTATTTATGTGTATTATCTATGACCAAACCAACCAAATTGTGCCATTCCCATTCAACATGGATTCACTGATTGTGATTGATAAAAATTAGGGATGCCGGAAATTCAAAAAGTATCGATATATATCGTATCGATAATTTAAAAAAAAGATATCATTATCGAGATTGATATTTTCAAAAAATATCGACATATCAGCCAACTTAAAACTAAATTATAAAACAGCCAACAAAAAAAAAGGTAATTTGTAATCTTTTAACTTAAAAATGTTAATTGGTCTGAAAAAAATATCGATTTTGATACCTTTTCGATACTTGGAATTTTATATCGATACATCGATATATTAAATATCGCTCAAAAATATCGATATATTGAAAAAATAATATCGATATATCGATATTTTTTCAACATTCCTAATAAAAATTGTAGGTACATACTTAGTGGGATATCAGTTATCAACTTATCATTATCGTACATAGATCAGTAACAGTACCTAATCAATTCATAATTATTTGATGTTAATATTTGATCACTTCTAATAGCTTGCTACAATATAGTAATCTGTGACTTCTAAGTTCAACAATCAACTGGTTGGCTAGATACCAGATAGAAATAAATCATTGTGTAAATGCTAATGAAATACATTTAAGACATTCAAATTCATTTGAATGCGGGGAAAAGTGTAATACAGGCTAATACATTGAGTATACATTTTGTAAATGCACTAGTATCTATTTTCAAATAGTTTACTAAAAATGGAATCTAAAATCTTCCAAGGTTCTACAGACAAATATAATGGTATTACAGTGGACTCTCAAGAGGAACCCTGTGAGACAAATACTCTTTTAAACCAATTAAACGGTAAGTTTTATGGATAATTTCATTTGTTTATTCTTTCTTCTCATTTGTGGTGATGATGCAATTTTTTTTTTCAAATTAGATTTGGTTGGAATGTGTAGAATGTACCTACTACTACTTAGCTATCATTTCTGTTGTGATATAGTTTAAACTGTTAATATTTTTCCAGAATCAATGAAAATATGGTCTGACCAGAAGAAACGGTGTATATGGTTTAAAGTTAACATAAAAGATTCAGCTTGGGTACCACTACTAGCAAATGTAAACAGTAAAGTTTTATACTTGTATTGTGACAATTATTTTAAATATTAATTTCCACAGTATTTTTGTCCGGAAAGTTCTTTAATATCCAATTTATTTATTCTGATAATGAGTTGATTTCTAATTCAGGAAGGATTCAATTTTCACCATGCCCGTGGAGATTTTGTAATGATGTACAAATGGCTACCAAAAGACAGTTCATCTAATTTACCACCAGCCTGCCACACTAACCTTGGTGTAGGTGGAATGGTTATAAATGATAAAAACCAAATATTAGTGGTGGCTGAAAATCACATGGAATGGGAACATTGGAAACTCCCTGGAGGTTATGTGGAAAGAGGTTAGTTATATTAAAGTAACCTATATTAACAATAAACCTACCTCATTAGTATCTCATCTTGTTTATGAATGTACCCACTGGAATGGGGGACTCAACATACTCAAAATATGACAACTTACACTAATAGTTGTGTCAGTGAATAACAACAAAAATCTTTTACTAGTATTGAGAAGATAAAGCTGATAGGCTAATCTGGGATATGGTAAGCATGCCTGAGGATTCCCACTCTGAACCCCTAATCACTAGTAGCTTAGGTTTGAAATTTTGGTTTTGGAGGAGCACAAAATCATATCTTATGAATTTTCCAGCACTTATTCATGTTTCTGTAATGCACAACTACACAAAAACAAAAATATTGATTTTTGTACAATTGCAGGAGAGGATATTAAAGATGCAGCTGTCAGAGAAGTCAAAGAAGAAACTGGTATTGACACCTCTTTTGAATCAATGGTTACATTGAGACATACACACAACACTATGTTTGGTAACTCTGATATTTATGTAATCATATTATTAAAACCCATATCAGAGACAATTAAGAAATGTGACACAGAAATCAAAGCATGCAAGTGGATGGACATTGATGAGTATTTAAATCACTCAGATGTACTTGAATTCAACCAATCTATTGTTAGACAAGCTTTAGACTTGAAGGCTAGAAATCTTAAACTGGGACTCCGTAAGGACAAACTCAAAATAAGGAATTATTCTAGGGAAATCACATCTGTAGTATTAGAAGATTTGTGATCTTGAATGTCTGCAGTGTTCAGGGTCAAGTGATAATAGTACAGTTTATACAGTGATAATATTTAATTTATATCTCTATGTATGTAAATTAGTTAATTGATGACAATATGGTGCTGGATCCTCTAACAGACTCAGGAATATACCACAGTACCACAAAATAAGGTAAATTAATGATTGATGAAGTTAATTAAAATCATAAATCATGTATTTATGATTAATTACTCTTCAGTGTTACATAATTCAGTTTCACAATTATTTATTACTTTGGAAGTTAAAATATTATAATATATGTACAAGACAATATGTATTTTCCAGCAGTTAATGTCAACTGAATTAGCAAGGTAAAATGTACCTAATGGTTTGATGACTATAAATTTGTTATAAATAAATTAAATCTAAACAATCTTTACAAATCTTTCCACCTATTTTAACCTCCCAATTATTGGTTTGAATGACAAAGCAGAAGCAAAGTATGATTATTTACATAGCAAGTTCAATAATTTGACCTTTTATCCATTTATGTTGGTTTAGAATACTGTATAGCTAGCTATCGTGAATTTTGTAAGGGTTTACAGTTACTACTGCAATAAGAATAAACAGAACAGTCATTGATGCAGTGAGCAATATGTTTAACAGATTGATCAGAATGTACAATTAGGTGCATGACAGTTCTATTATGGTTATTTCCTATAGGTATTCAGTACATAACGATAAATATGAATAATATGTAGTATCAATAAGAGTCCTGTCGATTTAGTATTTTCCTCAAATAATATCCTATCTGTCAAGCACCTTATTGTGGTGTATGTCTCATCTATTTACTTGAGCTGGATTACTTTATCAAAGGTTATATATCTCACTATATATACATAGTTTTAAAATCCTGATAATTGCCCTCTATAGATTAACCTTATCAAAATTGAATATGATAAATGCAACACCAAAGCTTACTTACATATTAATATATACTTAAAAAAATATATTCTTATGTTAAATTCTATCAAAATTTTGATAGTATTCAAACGAAACCATAAAGTAAAATAAAGATCAAGATATTGAACATTGCTAAACATTAAAATAAAAAAGGTAAGTTGGTATCTATTGAGGCTCATCACAAAACCGTAACAATAAACCTCATTACATAAAGGATTATGAATTTATAATATTTGATGCCAAACTTAGTAGGTATATTATGTCAATGAAAACATACAGCAGTATTAACGAAATAAGTTTGGTTTTTAATCCAAGTCTGGTGCAGCAGCATTTCGTGCTACATAGTCTCCATCTTCATCAGAACTATCTGCATCACCTATTATAGATTTGAGGAGTCCTCCAAATACTGAGTTGGGATTTTTGTTGTCTGGTGGTATTTCTATACCAAACCAGATGCGACCAATGTTATCTAAATACACTGAGTAGTTTGGGTCCCTGTTGATACTTAACGCATACCAATTTCTTAATATTTTAAATTGATTTGAGTGTCTCCTGAAACAATTTTTCCATGTTAATTCTATTGTATCTGAGGTTTAGGCTGTGCTGATACATAAGACATACATGCATAATACACAATACAATAATATTTTACTTACTGTTCAATTGCACGTAGCAAAAACCACAGAAAGTTTAGTAATGGGAATAAGTATGGAGGACCCTTATTATTGTTTATTGTAGGGTGTAGGCCTGTGTACTTGTTGAATGTTTCTGTGGCCATTTGTACATTACGCAGACAGAGGATCTGCAGCACAGGCTGGGCGATGAACAAATCAATTTCTGATTTAAGTCCTTTAGTTGTATGCAGTTCCACAAGCATATCGGCATATGCTGAACCATCACACGAGTGTAGGAAATGCCTGTGGGCAGCTGTGTATTTCTTCTCTTTCCAATAAACCTCAGCAATTTTCTAAAATAAATTAGAAATTTGGTAATATTTTATTGGTCTAACACAAGGGTTTCTTTCTTAAGTAAAGGATATATGTCATTTTGATTGGCAAAGATTGGGCTATTAAACTCAACTTATTATCAAATCTTATCATCATCATCATCATCATCAGCCTGTATTTGTCAACAGCTGGGCATAGGCAGACATGGGTATTATCAATTCATATACTAAACTAAAGAGTAATGCAAAAAAATGTGCATGCTAATCAAAACCGATTACCTTGTGTAGTAAAGGATGACCTTTTTTATTACTATCCATAGACCACTTTACAGAATTAGTAAGGAATGATTCCCTCTCAGGTATGCTAGCACTCATCAAAGCAAATAACTGTGCTATTTTGTCAATCCATTCGTGACATGGCTCAGTTTCCGATTTATTTAACACATCTATCAGCAATATAGCTAAGTCTGCTCCACTGCCTTGCTGATCGCGTTGTAGTAACAACGTCGAACCTTTGTACAATAAATTTAATAGATCCACATATTTTTTTTGACTAAGGTATCTGAAAAATTATAATAATCTATTATAAAATCCTTGTTTTACGCTCTCAGAATAGCACGTATACAAAAAAATACTATAAATTATGTAGGTAGGTACCTGAAATAAAGAGTTCTGTACATTTGATGTGCCTCATAGTATTGACCAGAGTTTACAGATGCTTCTAACTTATCGAGTACTCTTACAACTCCTCTTTCTCCCCGTGCAGCCATTATTTATTTTCTAGAACAATCTGTTTTTCTTCTAAATCTAATTCTATTCACATACACCAATTTACGCCATACTCCATGAAATGAACTGCACAGATTACTATATTGTAGCAAATGAACTGTGTCAGTGTATTTTTTTCTCAAATAATTGTATTACTTCGGGTACTTATATTTTAAGCCTAGGTGGAACCAGAGACCGCTTTAACAATCTTCATGTTTTATGCATTATTATTTTATTTTAGCAACATAAAATTCATTTTAATTTCATTCGCAGTTTAGCATGATGAGATAATAAACATGGTTCATAAAAGAAGAAGAAATATCAATATCATGAATCATGAATCCCAGAATTTCCAGTTCCCCATTAAAATGACTGACTGACAGTGACAATATTGACATTTAATCAAAATTGCAACATTCAAAGCGAAAGTTTAGTTAGTTATATATATTAGTTCCAATTATAGCCGGTCAGTTAAGTTGGTCGCACTATAATAGTCTCGTTCTCGTTACGTTAGGCTGAGTAGGAACTAGAACGCATGCATTACGGCCCGCGCCAGCTTCAAACCGGATAAAAAGATTACATACTTTAAGGCCTTAAGGTGAATGCTCCAGGGTAGCCCGCGAAATTCAAATTTCCGTACGTTTTTTGCAATTTGCAGCTGAGTATCGGATATTTTATTAATAGAAACTAAATTCGCGGTACTGGCATGTATGTATTATTTATATAATTATTTATATAATTATATATAATTATTTTTTTGCCAGTGAAGTGAGTGTGTAGGTGATTTGTGTAGTTTAGAGAACCAAATCTCACTTCCAAAGTTTATTAACTCATAAGTATTACGTATGTTTTACACTAAGTCTTAGCGCACAATTACACAGCCGAATATGCATACAAAATACTGATTAGGTACAGTTTACAAGAATACAAGTCGCATCCGAGAATTATAACAATAAACGCGCTGTAAGCGGCGGGGTACAGCAGACTAAACAGACTAACTCAACTCGCCGAACGCCGACCATGTAGCTCAGTATCCTACAATGTGGGTACCGGCGCTGGCACCGCGCCGTTGTATTTCGATGTACCGCCACTGCGGCCGGCCGGACGGTTTGTCACGCGCCTCATTAGTGATGAGCTAATTACTAATACAAAAGTCTGTTAGTGCGTAACAAACAATTATTGATATCTGCAAATTATTATATTATATAAAAGCTTTTGTGTGTTCATTTACCAATGCCATATTTATTTTATACAAAATAAATTTAGTTGTTCACACATAATTATTAAAACATTTTGTTATTTATTATATTATAACATTATTATATTAATTTAATTACATACTAAATAATATCATTATTTATTATTATATATAAACTAATATCAATTAATAAGGACGATTATCGGGCATAATATAAATAAGTTGTTGCGACCCTCTGGAGGGTCATGGTACTTTAAATAATTAAACTGTAGGTGGCACTACACCAGTTTATTTATTACTAGCTTTCCACCAGCTGTTTTGCCCGCGTGGTCTTCTAATTTTTCCCCCGTTTTTGTACTATTTTTCATTACTACTCCGCTCCTATTAGTCATAGCGTGATGATATATAGCCGATAGCCTTCCCCGATAAATAGGCTATCTAACACTGAAAGATATTTTTTCAAATCGGTCCAGTAGTTTCGGAGCCTATTCAATACAAACAAACAAACAATCAAATCTTATAATATTATTAGTATTGATTAGTTTAAAGTAGTATGCGCGGCACGAATAAAAATTTTAAAAACCACCGACACGAAATGTAATTTGCCATTTTGTGGTGGCGGCCATCTTGGATTTGAAATGTACTATAGTAGATTATATTCTACTAGTTAAGACCTTTCATTTGATACCCATAATGAGGAAGTTGTCAAAAAATATCTAATCCACTATTTTGTGGCGGCGGCCATCTTGGACCAATCTTCATCAAAAATAGCTAAGAAAACTCCCGACTAATTCACCTTTTAAATAAAAAAACCTACTACTAATGCAAAATCGGTTCAGCCGTTCGGGAGCTACGATGCCACAGACAGACACACACAACCAACACCCCGTCGTTTTTGCGTCAGGGGTAAAAAATTAGAACTGTCAGGCATATCATCTTACGGCGAAAATACTATTAGTGTAAAATTAAATAAAAAAAACAGTATATTCTTGCACGACACAAGTACGCGTCGCGTTACTTTTATGTGCATAGAAATATGGTTCAAATTCAAATGACTGTACCGCGCTTCGCCGCGTCGCGGTGCTCAATTCGAGCGGGCCTCGGATGCCGCGTACCCATAGTCACAGTGAGTCTAGGAGGATCGAGTATTTTAAAAGATGGAATAGGTGCTACATAGGTCTCTTTAAATACCTAGTCCTTTAATCTATTTTAGTATATATATTCTATTATAGTATCTTTAATATCCATATCATATTAAATTAAAAAATAATGTCCGCCATCTTGAATTGAATCCACGAATTTGATATCAATATTATATTATAATCATAATCATCAGCGCCCTGAAGAATCTTAAAACATCATAAAAATTAAAAACAATATCCGCCATCTTAAATTTAAAAATAAAGCTTATTTTCATAATCAGCTCCCTAAAGAACCTTGAATTTGATACCCATATCATAATTCTAAAATTCAAAAATATGTCCGCCGTATTGGATCAAAGAAATAATGCAATTTTCGTAATCCCAATTCCCTAAGGAACCTTATGATTTGATACCCTTATTTACCTTTACAAGAATAGAATAGAATAGAATATAGAATATCATTTATTTTCAAGAATACGGTGATATACAGGTGTTACATTGTTTCTTTACAGCATATTCTGCCAAGTGTGGCGTGGAAATATTTAAATGTTACAGGTAGTTATGAATGAGTTATTTAATTTACTACATTACTAAGTTTTAATCCCTTTGTTAACCATTTGTTTTTCATAGGTTTATTTGTGTATTTAATTTTCCTTATAGGAAAGCATAAATTGTAGAACAGAGTTATAGTATCGTGAAAGCTTTCAAAAGCTTCTTCTGTATTTTGGTGTTCAAAGACTTCTGAGAAAGATAGACATGATAAATATTTTTTATATTTACTTATGTTTTCTTCGCTTAGATCTCTGACACTTCTAAACCAAAAATTGGACATTTTTTTAAGTTTGTGACTATTTTCTAAATTAACTGTAACCGACTGCGCTGTTTCATGATCCGAGAGAGCAAGGTAGTGAAGATTTGTCTTCGAATGTTGTATATTGCTCACTATGAGGTCTAAGCAGGCATTTTTTCGTGTGGGTAAAGTTATATAGTTAGTGAGATTATTGTTAAGAAGTATTGATTTAAGTTCGGTTGATTGTTTATTTATTTTTAGCACAATTGATGCCTATGTGGTTTTTCGAATAGCCATACCTAAATAAATCAAAACTCGATAAAATTCTGCGATAAGTACCCGCGGTAAGTAACTATAAGATTACTTTTAAATAAAAATAAGGCGAGCGCCGTAGTAATATATTTATGCCTAAAGTGCGGAGCGATACATATTAGATTTTAGCCACTCTGCGATCTTACTCTTTATGCACTTAAAACATGAATTTGTTTAGAAAAAAACATTTACAGCTAGCAATATATACATATTAACTAAACTAAGCATTTCTGTTAATATAAATATTTATCAATAAGTATAAAGTCTTCAAAACTTAAAATGTATTTTAAAATAGTCGCTCAAACACCGACGTGCGGTCCACCCTCGACAACGTCCGGAGACGGACTGCGCGGGTGAAGGAGCAGGGAACGCTCGCGTGGATAGACTCAATTTCGAGGAAAATGAATATTTTCACTAGTAAAATGCAAAATAAAAATAATACTTTCAAGTGAAAACATTAATATTTTGAAGACCTATTTTTGTATGAAAAAGCGAAGTAAGTAGCTTCAGCCGTTTAGCAAACAATTTGAAAATTCTGACAAAAATAGGTAGTCTTTGGTGATTTTTTTTCCAAAAAGTGGTTGGCGGAAATACAATTTTTTTCAAGTGAAAAAAATTGTCAAATCCTTATCTATCACATATATTTTTTTTGTACAGATTAAATGAACAGTTATTGAGACAATCTTAATTGAATACCCAAGAATTTAGGCATTTCACTGTTGTTAAGGCCTTAAGTAGGTATGTAATACAACAGCCAGTCCAAGTCGTTCACTCCTCCAAAACATTTTATTGTAGTTTTACTATTTTCTAACTTTTTAAATGTCTCGTAAGGGCCCTAAGCGCGACTGCTACGCTCGAGGTCCCGGGTTCGATCCACAGGTAGAGCATCGGCAGTGTTATTGGATTTTGCTGTGAGTTAGAATTTTCTCAGTAGCAACTTGGGCTTCGGAATCTGGATTTATGGCAATAAACTCTGATAATGGCAATAGGCCCCCTTTACATGAAACCTAAACTTACCGGAGAACTGTGGGTGTACATTAGTACCTATTATTTTTAAAATGTTTGTCGATAACGGTATTAAGTGGGTGTAGGTTGGCCAACGAAATTAACATCACCCTATATTGTGACCCTTTCCAATCCTTTGACAACTGACTGGATCTCATATTATCTGGGAAAAAAGATTTCTCTATTTACTTCCGATCAGAGATAGGTCGCCCAGGTACATATATATTATTAAAAATAAAACTAAGTAGACACAGTCTTATTAGTTTAATTCAGCAGAGTAAACTGGAATGCTACAGTGATGAAAGTTTAAAAAGTATACACAATTTGTGTGATTTGTGTAAAATGGAAGTATCGTTGCAATTAGAACAAGTGACATGTTTTATCGCAGTAGTAGGTAAATCTTTGTAAATAATACATTGGTCGAGGATTTACGTAGGTGAAAATAAAACACATAGTTCCGGAGCGATACCCCTGAGGTATAGTTTGTTTTATTCATGGATACGTACGTGAGAAGCTGTTTACAGCACTCTGTTAAGTAATTATTGAAATAATATAATCTTAAATAACCTATGCTCGACAAACAGTTAGCGAAGCACTGTTAAGATTTTTTTTATAATAAATTATACGATATCTACACGTAGACGTATGCTTCTTGTTCTTATTATCCCAAGGACGACAAATTATAGCCCAAGTGATACAATCACGGAATACAAAACTTTTTTCCGTGGATACAATAGTCATTAGACTACCTAATACCTAAATTGTAGATAAGTTGGTATACTTATGTACAAAAATACATGAGAGTAAGTACCTAACACCACCGCATTGCGGCATCTGGTTTTTTTCTTTGCCGATATCGAAATCCCGATATTTTTTTGTAAGATAAGTATGTAGGATCACATAGGTACAATCAGTCTTTCCTAGTTTAAAAGATAGGTGCGACCGGTTCCTGTTTAGGATTACAGATGTTGCAATTAGATCAATTTTATGGTTTAAAATAGATTACCAATTTAATTAGGTACCTATGTAGCTTTGTATTTTTAAGCAATTTCCATGGTAAGATCATACGTCATTTTTAATGAAGGAAAAAATCGACCGGTGGGCAGGATTCGAACCTGCGAATTCGATTTCTGCAGGTTAGAATCCTACCCGCCAGTCGATGGCAATATTGCATGGGACGTAGGCTATCTGTAGGTTTATAGCAGTACGTAAGTACCTACTTACACCTCCGGCTAACCTTTCAAGGAATACTTACGGGTGTGAATTGTGATGGTATGTAACTAGGTACCTACTCACGAGTTAATTATCGTGCTTAAACGGAAACTATGCGTATTTCCATCAAAGTGTACTAATAATACACCCTGCTTACCTACAGCTATGTAGGATCCTTACTTACCATTCGTGAACAGTACCTACCTACAGCATCCCGAAAGTTAGCCTCGGAGGAACTGTTGTTATTTAATTATAAACTCTTATAGGCCGCGCCATAGTATATTATATCGTTGGGCCGCGCTTGTCGATAGTGTTATTAATGATCAAGTACCTATATATTAAACACGTAGTAACAGCACAGTCTTTATATAAAAGAAATGTATACTGTGGTAACAGGGCCGGTTTTTTTTTGCTAAGTAGGTGTATCGTTAATAGGTACCTAATGTAAGTTTATGTGCTTACCAATAGGTACTTAAATCGGCACCTACATAAGACTAACCCGGTTTTCATCTTTCTAGAGTTCTTTTGTTGGTTGGATCAGTACTTCGTTATGTACCCACCGAAATATTATAATTTAAGTGCACCTACCTTTATGTACCTGATTCTTATAATTATATTCATCATAATCTTTATTGTTTATACAAATATATCCTACAGTTTACTTTTCACTTACGGATTTAACAGGGGCTATTAGGTAAGGGATTTCAAAAATTCGTCGGTATTCACCTACCCACTGTAAATAACTAAGTACCTACTTTGCCTCAAATGGAATCTAATCGTCAAAACTCTTTATTTGTAGAACAAAGGTTGCTCTTAAAGCATAAAGTAATGTACGCTATATCTAGCATTTAAAGGCGTACAAAATATCCTATCCACGTTATCTCACGAATGACGGATTATGTTTCGCAGCTTCATTCTTTGCGATTTACGTTTAACATGGTGTAGTAGCGCCATCTACTGTAGGCCTTGCACGATGGTTTAAAGTTTTTTTTTTTTTTTTTTGTGGGTAGATTTTTAATCTCCCCCTACTGTGACAGGCTGGACCGTTGCGACTTTAGTTCATTTGATCATTCTGCGTTATCGTGCCGTAGCCTTCGCACGTCTTCTGCGACCGTTGTTAGTACTATTTTTTCGGTGTTTTTTCAAAAATGGGAAATAAGAGGAAGGTGCGTGAAGAAGAGGAAGCAAGGATTACGAAAAAGATTAAAAAACTGGAACGAAAATTACAACGTCGTCGTAGGCGTATTATCTCATCTGATGATAGCGGTAAGCTTAAATATTACATTAAATCTATTGATCTGTTATCGTCGTTGGCGAAAAAACAAATCAATGAAGTGAATCGCAAAAATTACCTACCGTCGTTGATGGCAACCAATTTTTGCTTAAATTATTTACCGTCGTTGGCGGAAAATAATAATATTTTAATTATTAACCGTCGTTGGCGGGGATAAACAATTGTATTTCAATAATTAACCGTCGTTGACGGCAAGAAATTCAGCAATTTAATATGTCTATTGTCGTTGGCGATAGGCAATTTTATTTATCGTCGTTGACGGATATGTGATGTAACTCAAAAATATTAATAAAACTATTTTTTGGTTTTCACAAACAGACTTCGAAATTGAAGATCAAATTTTGCCTGTGCTGACACCATCAAGCTCTCCAGCTTCAGCATTAAGAGTTTCACCTCTCAACCAAGGCTGTGTTGGTTTAGATATGCCAAGTTTAGTATCTCCAATACCTCAAACTTCGTCTTATGAACAGTTTGACAGTTTGGAACCTGTTAATGTGAGACCTACCGCTACAGAACCTGCCGCTCCAGAACCAGGACCATCTTTTGCTCCTGATCCGATTTCAAGCAATATGCAGGTAGATGAGACTCCGCTGGAGGAAGATATATTAATGATTTTGGGAGAGGCTCCGCAACCAGATATTTTAATGGGAAAGAATATACATAAAGATATCGCTTCTCGTTGGCAAGATATCTTATCAAAAGGTTTGACTAAAGAAGTCAAAGAACCACTTCTTAAAAAATACGCCATACCGGCTAACTGTGATTTCCTTGTTGCTCCTATTTTAAACCCGGAAGCTAAAGTAGCCCTCCCAGATATTTTAGCCAAAAGAGATGTCACGTTGTCACAAAAGCAAAACCAGATTGGCGTTGCATTAGCAGCATTGTCTCAGCTCACTGAGATGATATTACGGAATGAAACCTCTAAACCAATGCTCATGCAGCCTCTTAGTGATGCCTGCCGCATATTATGTGACTGCCACAATATTGAAACAAGGACTCGTCGTAATATTATTATGAGTTCTATTAATACAAGTTTACGCGATACCCTCGGTAACGCTAATCGTGACAAATATTTATTTGGAGAAGATCTAGCCGAAAAACTCAAAGCGGCTAAATCAGTTCAATAAACTGGAGAATCACTCCAAAAATTGAATCCAATAGCTACTTCTAGCAAGAGTTCGAACTTCAGGGGCATACCAAAAAACAAGAATTTAAACTCCAGGGGCCCAATCCAAAGGAAGCCACCGAACAAAACAAGCGAGTCGTCGCGAGGAAACCCGGCGCGTCAGACGCGCAGCACGACGTATTCCCGTCAGCCGCCTCCACCGCCGAAGAGGTCTTCGCAAACCTGGAGGAATTACCGCCAGTGAATGCACAGGTAATGCAGTACGCTGGTCGTTTACAATACTTTTATTTACATTGGTGCCAAATAACTGATGACCCAACCTTACGGTCATGGATAAAAGGTTATAAAATCCCTTTTACATCTATTCCAGTTCAAACAGAACGTCTATGTACAATCCCTAAGTCTGAACAAGAACATAATGAATACGTTCAGGCAATCAAAAAATTAATTAATGTCAATGCTGTCTCCGAATGTTTTCATGAGGAAGGTGAATATATATCTAGGGTATTCCTTGTGCCAAAGTCGAATGGTGAAAAACGATTTATACTTAATTTGAAAAAATTTAACAATTTTGTAAAGACTGATCACTTTAAGATGGAGGATTACAGGACGGCAATTAGGTTAATAACTAAAGAGTGTCATATGGCCTCAGTTGACCTAAAGGATGCATACTTTTTTATTAATATCGCTAAGAGTCACAGAAAATACTTACGCTTTGATTATAATGGTACTTTATATCAATTTAATTGTTTACCATTTGGTTTATGTACAGCTCCATACGTTTTTACTAAAATATTAAAGCCTGTAATGGAATACTTACGATCTAAGAACATGATTTCCGTTATCTATTTAGATGACATTTTTTGCATAGGAAAAAACTTTAATGATTGTAATAATAATGTAAAACGTACTTGTGTATTACTAGAGAAATTAGGTTTTATTATAATCAGAGAGAAAAGCTGTTTTATACCAAGTACTAGCTGTAAGTTTCTAGGATTTATTTTTAACTCTCGTAAGATGATTATGGAACTACCTTACGATAAAAAAGAAAAAATAAAAGATGTTGTACAACATTGCCTGGACATTCGTAAATGTAAATTACGTGATTTTGCTCGAGTAGTTGGGTTTTTAGTATCTGCTTGTCCTGCCATAGAATACTCTTGGATGCGTACGAAGCTATTTGAACAATTTAAATTTCGTACTTTGTTAAATAATGAGAGTTATAATCAAACTGTCTCATTGCCTAACTTTATCAGAGATGATCTTCGGTGGTGGTTAATAAAAGCGGATATTGGCTTCTCAAAAATTAAAACTAATCGCTATGTAAAAGAAATTTTTACTGATGCCTCATCAACCGGGTATGATGATATGCACCCCATATTGTGATGGTGATGAGTCATACGGTTATTGGAAGAAAGATGAATTAAAATTACACATAAATCAGTTAGAGCTGAAAGCTGCATTTCTAGGATTAAAAGTATTTGCTAGTGACTGTTTTGATTGTGAATTGTTATTGAGAATCGACAATGTTACTGCAATTTCATGCATTAACAGAATGGGTAGCGTGCAATACCCACATCTCAATAACGAAACACGTGATATTTGGAAATGGTGTGAAAGGCGTAACGTTATGATTTTTGCATCATACATTAATACTAAAGATAATCAGGACGCTGATTTGTTATCTAGAAAAAAGTTTAATGATACCGAGTGGGAATTAGGTGAATACGCTTTTGAGGAAATTAAACGCAAATTTGGCTCACCAGATATGATTTATTCGCCAGTCGTTGCAATTCTAAGTGTGAAACATTTATAACCTGGAAGAATGAACCCGACGCGTGGGCTATTGACGCGTTCACTGTTTCTTGGACTAATTTAAATTTTTACGCTTTTCCACCGTTTTCAATGATCTTGAAAATGATTCAAAAAATCATTTCCGACAAGGCGGACGGCATAGTTGTGGTCCCACACTGGCCAACGCAAGCTTGGTTTCCATTATTTCAAAGAATATGTCAGTCTAGAGTTATTTATTTTCCACCTGATATTAACCTTCTAAAATCTCCTTACAGATCGGCTCACAGCCTGCATCGCACTCTAACATTGGTTGCCGCGAGATTATCAGGCAGACTTTATTAAATAAATTTCTGTCACCAAGGTCGGTAGAAATAATGCTTTCTTCCTTGTCAAATAATACTTACAAGCAATATGACACCTGTATAAAATCCTGGATGGCTTATTGCGACAAACATAATTATAATTATACTTTTGCGTCTATACCGATAATTATTCATTTTTTAACAGAGTTATTTGACAAGGGTGCCAAGTATGGGACAATTAACTCTTGCAAATCCGCCTTGTCGCTATTACTAAGCAATAATTTAGATGATGAAAGACTTAAACGTTTCATGAAGGGTGTTTTTAAATTAAGACCATCGAATCCCAAATACAATATTACTTGGGATCCTGATATGGTCTTAAACTTCTTGGCCCAAAAATGGCCTAATGAAAATCTTGATTTTAAAACACTGTCTAAGAAGACTGTTACATTATTGGCTCTTGTGACTGCACATCGTGTACAGACCTTATCTTTAATTAAAATAAATAATATATTTACAAAACTCAATGAAATAATTATAAAAATACCTGATACAATTAAAACAACTAAATTAAATTCATTTCAGCCATTGTTAAGACTTCCATTTTATAATACTCGGCCAGAAATCTGCCCGGCTCGTTGCCTACAGACTTATCTAAATAAAACTAAGTCATTACGTAGTAATAATAACATAAATTTATTTTTAGGGCTTAAGAAACCACACTCAAATATTAGCTCCCAAACTATGAGTCACTGGATAAAGGATGTATTACGAGATAGTGGTGTAGATACTTCTATATTTAGCGCGCATAGCACACGACATGCAGCCACATCGAAGGCCAATATGTTAGGTGTAAACATAGAAGTGATCAAAAAGACCGCTGGTTGGTCTGATTCCTCATCAGCTTTTGCTCGCTTCTACAATAAAGAAATTGTTAACAATAATCAGTTCGCGGAATCATTACTTGATTCTTCTCTGTTATAATGAATGTGTTAAGTACCTATCCATTTAATTATAAGTATGCTGTTAATTTAATAAGTATTAAAATTGATTATTAAAGATCTCTTCTATTATTTCTTAGAAATACATACCTAATACTCAAGTAGGTATACCTTGGTTTTCCGAAATAAAAACAATATGTAAAACTTACTGCAAAGTAAGCTTTCTTGAATATTGTTTTTTACAACATTTATTTTACAATCGTTACTATAAACATCCTACACCATGTTAAACGTAAATCGCAAAGAATGAAGCTGCGAAACATAATTGAAGATCAAACGAACTTACCAAGTGAAGTTCGATCATAATTATGTGAGCAGCTTCATTCGACGCGATTTACGTACTCCCACCCCGTGCTTATATTAAATAGGTAGTAAATAAAGTTTACTAATACCCAACCCTATAATATCCAACGATTTTAAAATAAAACTTAAACCTTTAAACAAAATGATCAAATGAACTAAAGTCGCAACGGTCCAGCCTGTCACAGTAGGGGGAGATTAAAAATCTACCCACAAAAAAAAAAAAAAAAAACTTTAAACCATCGTGCAAGGCCTACAGTAGATGGCGCTACTACACCATGTTAAACGTAAATCGCGTCGAATGAAGCTGCTCACATAATTATGATCGAACTTCACTTGGTAAGTTCGTTTGATCTTCAAATATCTCTACTTTCATGAAAGTTCCTTAGGGTGTGCATGGTGTGCATCTTACCAAACCTTTTTATTTAATTCTTTATACACATTATGTACAGAAGCGGACTTAATGCCCATGGCATTTTTTACTAGCTTTTTATTTATTTAGATTACTTACGTACCTACATAATTATACAGGGCGTCAAAACGAAACATTTACCTATAAACAAATACGAGTGTAATCTCTATCTAATATCTATTTAAAGCATTAATTAGTACCTACCTAACGTTTGTAGGTAGGCACCTTCTCATTTTTTAATATTTACATTGATTTAATCTTTCACAGAGTAGGTAACCGCTGCATCGCTTTGGAATGAGGCCAAAGGATCTCCAGCCGGCAATTAGAGACTTATAATGTTTGCGAAATTCAGTCGAAGAGATTTGAGGCCATAATTAGTGGCATTTGCCTTAATTTAATTAAGAGTTGAGTAATTATGTCATCCTTATGGTGGTGATTTCGGAAATTCGGACTCGCGGTACTACATACTAAACTACCTCGAGAGGCTCGCAAACTAACATGACGTACATTTTTATCATTTAACACATTTAGCTTGAGGTACTTTATGAAACTAATAAATGAATTTTACGCTTGCGTTAAATGCAATTTCCTGCAAAGTTAGCGAACACCAAAACGGTTAGACTTTATTTTGCCACTCGTTCAATTGAAGAAAGCAAGCAATTTTCTAGTAAAGCCTTTTGGTTTTTTATGTTAAATCTAACGGTCGGGTAACTCGGCGTACCTACCTCCCTATTTCCTGATTAGGTGAAACACACCTGTACTTATGCAAAAGCAAGAAATCAAATTTTCGATTTTCGAAAAAAAAACTCAACTGTGAACATTTATTATTATGTTCACAGTTGAGACATTTTATGAAATAAGTGTTTATTTTATATAATATATAACACTAATTAACACTAATTTCATAAAATGTTTCCTTGTGGTTCCGTTCTTGAGACATTGTCGACCATCAAATTCGAAGTTAAGTGAAATCAAAAGAAACCGCGAGGCAGTTTTACCCACAATAATAGTCATAATACTTAATAATCATATATAGGTACTTAATAGTTTTGTTTGTCAGCCCACATTCTCTGAGCAAATAACATAAATTATCGACCAACAAAAAACAGAAGATGTAGAATCTGTACCTAGGTACTATGTTTGCTAGCGTTTGAGTAGCGTGTATAAATTATCTTTTGTTCAGTTTTTGTCTAGTCGGAAATGCCAAGAACAAGAACAGCGAAATGTTTATTATAAATGCAAAATAACTCTGTATTCTGTTGGTCGGTTTCTTTAGTTTTTTTAGATTACTTTGGGCAGGCTATAGATTGCATTCTATCTACATAACACCGTATTTAAAATCTATCTTGAAATATTGTAAACTGTCGACAAATTGTGTAATGTGCCATACTTACGTAGGTACACTGATTATATTTGTATCGGTTAGGTTAGGTTAGTGTGAAACTATGACCAAACAACCAGAACCGAAAAATAAGGCGTTAAATTGTAAGCAGTTTGTTAAGGATCACAATCTTTCGACAGTTTGCAATCTCGCGACATAGATAATATTCTAACGGTATTTACAATTTCACGGTTACGTTGAAATTATTTTATAGATGCAGTTTGTAGGTACCCAGCTACACTTATTAGAAGCTGAAAATGCGTAGATAAGTATATCACAAATATAGCTCCTAAAGAATTATCACCGAAAGATCGAGGAGACTTTCATCCAGGGATGGATGACCTTTTAAATAATATTAAAATTTTACTTACTTTACTTTTTTATCTATTGTAAAAATAAGGAAATAAAGGCTATTTTATTTATTTAAGAATTATCATCATGCGTGAACAGCATTTACAAAACATTTTTAAAAGTTCGTCGCTGACCTTAATTAATTAGACAACTAAATATATTTGAAGACGAGAATGGCATTTTAAAGAAGGTGCTTCAATTAGCACCCAACGATTTTTTTTACCTTTCCAGAGGAATTAAAAAAACAGGTACCTACCTATCTACCTACAAGCCTTGTCGTGTCACAAACACAACTTTATGTATTTGCCCATTGGTTTTGGAGCCTAAGTATTGCAAATAAACAAACAAACAATCAAATCTTTCCTCATTATAATATAAGTATTTTTATGTAGTATGTCCGCCCATTGACTTCGTTATTTATCCAACGATTTCGACGTCACTAAAAAGTAGGGAGCTGTGAAAAGTTTGAAATACCTGAATAATAGTGAGTGCCTGCAAAATATCATTTGTAATGTTAGATTATCGTTTTAATAGTGCGTACCTTTCTACGTAACCCTCAAAGTAATTAAATTAATAACCGTAATTCAAAAACATTAAAAATTCATGTCGCACAAAGTGACTTAAATACTACAGAACGACTGTCCCGCCCGTTATACATTTGCTACGGTGCGGACTAACTACGGATAAATTTTTTCATCGTTTAGCTGCCAAAAATGTAGTGTTAAGAGTGCACTTACATTACCTAATTATTTCAGTCAGATTTAACTTTTCAATTAGGTATGCTTTAATCGTTAGTTGCCAAAAAAGGGTTAAGTATATAATTTTCTGTAGACATATAAATAAGCACACTAATATTTATTAACTTTCTTTGTAGGTATTGTAAGAATTTGATTTGTTTCAGGTAGATTTTTTATGCTTATAGACAAAGAAGTACCAAATTAATCCCTACTTACTAAATTGCGCGCTTCGTCGCTTTACAATTTTTTTATAATTAAGCAACTTTGACCGAAAATTCGCAATGGAAGAACAAAATATGTGATGTTCTTCTTAAATACATCGAAATGTGAAATATGTAGGTACCTAAAGTAGAATTTGCAAAAATAAAGTGGAGGAGATACAACTTTAGTTTTAATAATAATCTCTTCTTGAGTATACAACCATACTCCAATTACATTCACCTTCGTCCTATAATTACTATATAAGCAGGAGATGGATATCTTTTAAATAAGTTTTTACATCAGTTTTAAACTAATTACACTACATATAAGTACATTATATTATTATAGTAATGCTATCCGTCTTGTTGCTACTAATTAACATCGTGTTCGCATGACATTCGACGTACGCGAATTAAACGGATGTTCGCAAACTAGCAACTACTTCAAACGCTGAGCAACTACTTGTGAGCTTACCTAAATGTAAATAAATGTGTAGTTCTTAATCTTAAAATTAATAAACCTGGCTTCGTCGGGGTCGTAGTCAATTAACATTGTGTAGCCGTCGAAGTTGGTTGGAGTTTTCCTTTTTTTAAGTTAATTATTATGGATAGATTACCCCTTTAAGGCAACATTACCATTTGTGGTAAAAGCGCCTTATAAACTTCCCTTTTATATTTCGAAAACACATACAATACGAGGAGCACGGACATAACATCAAAATGGAAACAGGGCATCTCAACCTGTCCCTAATATCCGTTACAAAACAGACCCCATAGTATATGGAGGAGATAACTCCCGGCGAATGTGCTTTGGTAACATTCATGTAGATACGTTCAGACAGATTTTAACACAACCGCTTGATTTATTATTGTTTTCGGTAAGAGAAAGGGTCGTGCTCGTATATTTAAATTAAAAAAACTGGACAACCTCACACGTTTGATTGATTGTTTGTTATAAATAAAAAGAAATAAAATATGGATTTTTAAATATTAGTATATATAGGTATAGTATATAGTCCAAAATAATTTATTCAAGATAGACTATTATAGGTACTAGGTAGCGCTTTTTGAACGTCATTTTTAGATTTTAGGCAGCTCCTTTCAGCTAGGGAAGAAGAAATGGTGCAACAAACTCACCAGCAACACATTTCTGTCTATTTATTTATTGTGGTATTACAAGTTATATTAAACGAATTTTAATTTATGGGTAGGGCAGTATCTAGTACTTTATTTTTTTCTTGGCTATATATCACCTAGCGGCGGCACATTAATTTTAGGTATTAGTTCGTATTAGGGCATCGAAGTTAATAGTGAAGCATTATTATTATACAGTTAACTATTTACTATCTCATGTCAAAAACAAATTTTAGCAAGTTATTAGTCTAGTCACAGAATTGATGAAATCGTTCGATAACATCAAAATAAATACTGAAGCCATTTTGGCAAAAAAAACCGTTTCGCTTTCACACGATATAATTTTGTAAATGGCACAAGAGTCATTACTCGCAGCGTAAACATCATTTGTTATTCAACTGTAAAATCTAGTAAGTGGGGTTGCTAATGAACACTTTGTGCACAGCTGATATAATTACCATGAACGAGTCGCGAGTTACCCAGCCGTTACATTAAGTACATTTGTGAAAGTCCCCGACACAAGCACACGTGTGCAAGTAAGTAATAAGACTTCTTCATCACATTTAAGAGAGCAATTAGGCTGGCTACACGTACGTTTATACTTTGACATTTGGTCGACGAATCTGTTGCTTACGGTTTCAATATACTTACGTACAATCTATGCTTCAGGAGAAGAAAAACTAGAAATCAAGTACAATTTCGAAGTTTACACGATTCTATAACCGCGAATGTATATCGCACGAGTAGCGCAATTGTCGAGTGATCGGCTTTTGCATTACGGATTTCGAGTTACATTTTTACAAGATTAGATTTACGACAAACACACACGCACATACATAATTAATTGTAGTTTTATTTCTTCTTGTTTATATACTTATTTGTATGTTTTTAGGTTAAGTTTTTACAGTTGCAAGGGACCGTAGACGTCTATTGTTTGTTATTAATTTTAACATGATACTTCCATGCGTTCCTGAGAAAAATGTTGGTGACAGACAGTAGAAGACGGACGAACAACGACGTGGTCTTATACGGGTATTTTTTTTCCTTTTAAGGTACGGAACCCTAAAAAGAAAAAGTCATGACACATCAACAAACATGGAAATGGGAAATTCGACAAGATCTTCCAACCAAAAATTATCTGTTTATGTCAACACTATTGCACAATATCCAATGTGGTATCTATACTATATACTATCAATATATACCTAACGGTTACGTAAGAGCCTGTCAGTTCTCCCGCTATCGAGGCGCCAGAGTTACTCGTTTTCTTTCAATTAATTCTTATAATGACGTGAAAGAAACGGACTCATTATGTTTCCGTCATCTCTTAATTAATGTACTTTATGATTCATGGTTTAAATAACTGAGAGGACTAATTAAACTGAATGTTCAAACGTGATGTTTATGTTATTTCTATAATTAAGGAGTATTTCCTAAAAAAATGATTGTTTTCACATAAATTAATTGATCATTTATTGCATGAATGCTGTTAAATAAAAAAACCTACATTTCCGCACCTAGGCGTCAAACAGATATTGCCTATCGTCAACTGAGCTATGTCAACCAACTTTAAGTTTTATATTCACTTTCCAAATGCTATCTTCCGTTATGTTTGGGGCGGTAAGTATTGTATTATTTCTGGTTATAGAGGAGGTTATTATTATAATACCTGGTCGCTCTGAACCTCGAGGTAGTTAGTATACTTAGAATACTAAATAATTGCTAAAATACAAACAAAATTTGTTGAAACCTTTTCAAATAAGTATTATGTGATAATTCATACACGTAGTTGTAGTCTATGTGACGACTGCTGCGCTCAAATGTATTTAGTGTCGCTGCATGGTTGCACCGCTATATATTGTGTAAGTGGGTTATGTGTACGTAGCACAGACTGCGGTGTCACAGTGATAAATTGAACCACTCATTGGAGCACTTATCGCATCCTGAGACGAGCTTATCTATAGATACCACTAAGTACTTCGAAATCGACCCTAAGTAACATCAAGCTCTGAGGTTTTTATACTTTACCTAAAGGAAATTTATATTGAATAATGTCTCGTTTTCTCCGATCACCATTGAATCCGTGGTCATTTTATGGTACAGATGGTGCTCTAAGATTTTTCGTTATTGTCGACCGTCGCCCATAATGACGAGGAATAAAAATAGGGGTTTTTGTGGGCAAACCAGCCACTTGATGGTAAGTTGTCACCGCGGCCCAGGCGCCCATGGACACCACTAGAACCGATCCAAATGTTGTTATTGCCTAATCTTAAGAGCAACAAGCTAATTTCCTCTCTTTCTGAGTGAGATGCAGTCACACTGTATTAAAAAACACCTAGGTAGTACCCACATTGTTGAGTCAACAACTATTTTTAATAAGATACAAAAGAGATATATATATATGTATATACCACAGACGTCTAACATGGTTTCTCCGTTACGAAACTAATATGACAGGTAGTTTAGTGAAAATTGATGAATTTGTAGTAAAGTAATTACGTTTACCAATGAGTGCAACTGAAAGGCGAGTTTCGACCTGACGACGAACTATGAATTAACCTTTTAATTGGCTTGAAAGATATTTAATTTATATACCTACATCAAAAGCGAATTGAAGGCGTGTTATGTTAAATCTGCAAGTTTTTAGAAATGTGTTATTATTTATACAGTGTTATCAATAAAATCTGTATCTTTCCCTACATAACTGATTATAGAATTTTTCGTTACAGCGTTACAGACAACGCATAATTCCGATAGATAGTCAATCCGTAAATCATTAAATATCAAGAGTCAGAATTATGAGAAAAACGTTAGACCCACAATCGAAGTCAAACGGAAAAGATAAAGAAAAAATCCAAATCCTCTGAATTTATGAAATTTCTTTAAATGCTTATCTACGTGAGTTATTGGCACCGTCCCAGCCAGTGAGCTAAGAGATCTTGTGAACGTCGCGAGTTCGCGCCGAGCTCTACGACGCGCGACGTGGAAATAAATGTGTCTTGCATTCGCTTGTTTTTATAAATTTGATTTTATTCAACTGTCCAAGCTAACACTTTACCAAGGAAATTTATTATTTTGACATGTCAAGTAACGTGAAACTAATGGCTCTGAGTCCACAACAAAAACCTTATAAGATCATCAATTTCAGTAATCTTAATAAATTAACCTAACAATATTATTTTGTTTGCTTTTGTATAAATAATAGAGCTGAGAGCTGGAGCTGACTAACGTTTACGTAAAAGAGATCTTGATTATTAATTTTTTTAGCATTGAAATATTATCTATTTCTTTTCATATAATATTTTTATTTTTTAAAAACAGAAATTAATATACTACAAAACTTAAACGTATGTTTTTTATATTTACTATTATCTGTAGGTCTTCTCAAAAAACTATTATAATGCTTGTAGAAGTAAGTAGGTATATCTATATACTATTATAAAATTGTAAAAAAGTCGTTTCTGTACATTGAAGATATTTAAAAAAAAACAATTGGGTTAGAGTATATAAACGATCGCGAACCCAAAAATGTGATTTTTAGAATTCTTGTCTGTTTGTCTGTTTGTCTGTTTGTTAGGGGTTGGCGCTAAACCTACTGAATAGATTTGAGTTTTGTGTTAACTGTTGTAAAGCATAATTTCCAACTTAAAAACTGATGTAAAGCTTTTTTCAATTATTTGTATAGAACCTCAGATACAGCTTGACCTCTCTGTTGTATGCAAGCCCATAGAAAGAAGAGATCATCATTGTTGGTTTTTGATTTTTGATTTTCTATTTAAAAGTCCATCGTTCAACTAAAAAAATGAGGTATATCTCATTCCACTCGGTTGCGTAGATGCTGAGATAGAGCTTGACCTCTCTGTAGTATGTATTCCTATTGATATAAGGGATCATTATTGTTGGTTCTTTAATTAAGTTGTCAATTATGCGCAGAAATCGTGATTGTTGATTAGTTATAAACGTTTAAAGTGGTATAGACTTAAATTAAGCAATAGTTGTAAAGTTTGGTTAGAATTACGAGTTATTACGACTAACTGAAGTTTCACAGTTTCACAAACAGTATCACCTCAGTACCTCATAGAGTACCCCAGTACCAGTAACAGTTGCTCAAACCGAGCTAAAAACTTTGACGAAGTAATAACTACGCTGAGCGATAGGTTAAGCAGCGGTTTCTGCGGTTAGACTATGGATGGGTGACCATTCTTAAGACATCGAGACCCTCTGTACCTTATATAGCACGTTAAGAAATGGCAATTGATTCGGCATAGTAGACCCCATATGAAAACCTATGAAAATCGTTAATCGTAGTCAGAAGGCCAAAAAACCAGACGATCAATTTAAAGTTAGGATACCTATCGGTTTTAACCAGTCTGAACGCTATTGCTTTGTGTAAGATATTTATATTTAACCACATCTGTTTCGATTGGAACCGGAGCTTAACATATTTTCGGCATAGGCTAGGAGCCTAGGAGGATGATGAAACTGTTATAGTGAGCTGCTTTTTATCTTATTCGGGATCGATTTCTTTCAATTTTGTTTCTTCATCCACGGAGAGCGAAGCCGCGGGCAAAAGCTAGTATTTTATACATCTAGAAAAGATCTAATTTAACAAACTGGAATAACCTGTATAAAAAGTCTGAAAATAGAATAAAGAATTGAAATCATTCTCTCGGGCATATTGCATTGAAAAAAACAATCGCCAATTATTTGCTTCCTGCCTAAGCTTTTAGCCTAGCTAATCTTCACTGGGTAGCTTACCGCACCCATGAATCCTTTGACTGTTGAAAAAACAACTCCAAGCTGTCTCTTGTCTATTTAATTAGCCACCAGCGAAATAAATGAAAGCGTGACAAAAAAGAACAACAAATGAAGAGTTTTGCACTCTGTAATGATGTAGGTAACGAACTGCGAAACTTTGTTTGCACGTTTCTTTGTTTCAGCAGAAAAAACGGACCTTTCCCATAGCTGCTAATTGCGTGACGACAACGAGCGAGGCAAAAAGGCAGTTATGAGTTTAGGAAACGTTTTTAATTTGTAGTATTTCTGTCTCCTTAAACATCGTAAAGCTTAGCTGCTAGTCTGGTAAGGAGGCTTAAGGAGAATATAGATTTTTAATTACTGGCTGCCTCATTAGTCTGTCGTGAGCGCGACGGCTACATGAGCCATGGTTCGATTCCCAAGTCAAGCAGTGTTATTGGAGTTTAAAAAAATTCTCAGTAGCAGCTCAGAGTTTGGATTGATGCAAGGTTAACGACAGTTTTTACTAACTGAGGAGTGTTGTTGACAACGTAGATGAAACACATTACAACACAGCTTTGACTAAATCTGAAATCCTATCAGAACTTCAATCCTTAACCGATTTCCGTATCTTTTGCCACTTCGGTTTTTTTTTAAACTTTCATGAAATGATAAAATAATTCCATAATGAATACTTATTGCGACCCTGTTATGACCCTGTCCAAAAACCCGGGGATATGCTTTGTGTTCGACGTGCCGCCAATTTCCCCTGACATGTGATTATTCAGATGTCGATCGGTTCGGACCGAGTATCGTAGAATTGAATGTGCTTGGAGCCAGGAATATAAATTCGGCACCGGCCGGATTTACGAGCCTTCCAAAATGGCATTCTACCACTAAGCTGACGACCATTCAGTGCAGTCGGTACCATAACTGCTCGCTGTGATAACGTACCACGGGTCTAATACACAATCACGAAACACAAAGGACAGTTTTTATAGGCAAACGTTTTCGATGCTGTTTAAAATTTTTTGAGATCTTAACGCGCACTTTTATGCACAAGTAAGGTAAACGGAATCACTACAAAAAATAAACTTTATTACACAACAAGCGTAACTAGTAATTCCTTATTTTAGATTCGTCTATCAAATTGCTAAAAATATATAATTTACTGACGACCCGTGCGCAACTTCGCCTACGTTTCCCGGTGGATATAAAAAATCTTATGTAATATTCTCTTGTACAGCAAATCAAATTTGGTGACATGCCGACAGCAGTGCCACCTATCAATTGTGTTTTCAAACCATCCAAGGACCCATTTACATACAACATTTCATCCAAATCGATCCAGCCGCTTAGGAGGGGTTCGGTGACAAACACACGTACTTGAAAAAAACATTATTTTTATTTAACCAAATTAGATTTTTAATAAAAAAATCGTTATTTCATTTATAGCGGATCGCGCGCACGACAACATTCACCGCGGAGCGTTATGATCACGTTTTTAGCAATACAATGCGCGGTCAAATATATGTCAATATCTGTAATAACCGATCACTTTCTACATGAATGACCTAGGTCATTTTATTTTTGAGCTTGAGTGAAACCTTGTCACGACGTTTGTGCGTCGATGTCCCTTCCACTGTGTATATGGAGATTAGATAGCTGAAGTAGAGGCTGATAGGTATGATAATCCGCCTATATAAATACCCCGTTAAAAACAAAATACCATCAACTTTCCAAACGTTTCCAAAATTAATCTTTGGCGTACAATAGACCATTGTTATAGTTATTTTGTATATTTTCCTCAATGAGTGTACATTGGGGTCGTATTGTAAGACGGTTGGATTCGTTGTCTATTATGAAAGATACGCAACTGAATGGCTGACGATCAAAGTCAAATTAGAACAAATTGTTGTCATAAAATGGTAATGACAATCTTGGAGTTTATAAAACCAAATTTAGATTAGAGTCCACCATTTCAGATTAAAGTTCCAATATTGCAATCTAACATTTGAATCGACAAACGAATGGAAACAAAATGTAAGGGATTGCCATTTTATAAACTTCACATTTGTCGAAGGTTTATGTCATCATTTTGATTCCATTCGCTCGTCGATCTGAACTTTGGATTGCAATTCGTTCGTCGATCCGAATGTTACATTGCAACTTGGCTAGGCCCCGATTTCTTGAGATTATACCTAACTCAACACAGGGTTTACATTGTACAGTTGTACCTTCCTCATTAACATTAAACCTTACATATACGTCGTCTCCACATATCGCTACAAGTTTATAATATACATGAATAGGTGAATAGGAACATGGTTAATTAGATATTCAAGCCGAAAGGCAAAAACGGATTTTCGTGGTGTGGCTCGGTCGTAAGTTCGCCCGTTCTTCGGTATATGCGGAAATTTCTAAAAGGTTTCAAGGTACTGCTGTATGCTTTACTATGGATATAAAATTTGGGTTGTTCACGTCTAGCTAACATAAAAAATGTATGGTGTAAAAGACCCAAGAGCATATTAGAAATAAAATAAAACAAAGATAATGCCGCGCCTAGCTTTAAAGCTGTTTATTTTTCATTTTTTTGTCAACTTGTTTTGCCAGGGTGCGGTGTGAGTGTCACGCGCGGTTGGTCGACCCGTCTGCCACGCGTCATATCGGTCGCTTGCCACTCAAGGGAACTTCAGTTATTGTTCAAGCATTCGCAACGTACAGCCGAGCCACGGGGTCTGCAGTTTTGTACATATTCTAATTTCATTTATGACTCACTTTATATAATTTATGATAAAAAGAAATACTTAAAATTTACCAATGGTGCTAAAATAAAAGAAGTTACAAGTGTGCAATTTTTAGGCATAGCAATTTGACCGATATTGCGATATAGCACTAATGTACAAAATAGATTAAGAATTACTCAATTATTAAGTGAAATAAATTAATAAAGTTGGTATCTAAGTACTAATAACCCTCCTCCTTCGGCAGTCGGGTAAAAACAGTCACTTGTTAAAATGTCTTTTTAAAGACATTTTACACATCAAGTGTAGACATCAGGTGACCGTTTAAAGAAATGAATATCAATCATCATTAAATTGATATACTTAAGTAACCTAAATCGAAAAACATTCATTCATTCAACGTAATGTTCTATATTACGAGTAAAGAAATTGTTATTTACGAGTATTTACTCTGTTTACGTTCTTTAACAAAGACACACGTTCCTAAACGTTTTCATTATTTAAATATTTACTGCCTCAGCAACGGAGTGCCGAAATCTTGTCCGAAATAAAACACGAGCTTATTGTTAGCACTGAAACATTTCCCATAGGTCTTATATTCCTACTACATTCGTCGTCGGTTCGCATCTACGGGAAATATAATAGCTAACATTCCTCGATGTTTGTTTTAGCGACGCCCATGCCCCTGAGTCCTCGCCGCAAAATATTCTTGTAAACCATAATAATTTATATGATATATTGGTCACATGAAAAAAGGAAAAATAGCCTAATACTATCATCATACAATGTCCTTCCCATGAGTAGTTGGACGATTATTGCGTCGTTGTGTCAAAACAAAGCAAAGTAAGTCGATCTTGAAAGAAAATATTGACTAAAGTCATCTTTGATGGAAATAATAATAATAATATCGTTTGAATAAATCTTTTCCATTCACGAGTTAATTGTAGAGATATTTAATTACGTGTTCGTAACTAAGCTGTACCTCGACTGGCGAACTACAAATAAGCCCGTAGAATGGAGCATTCACTTTATTTCTTTATTTTCGAGGTTGGAGAGACTTATTTCATTTAGGTTTATAAAAATAACATGCCCAATATTCTCATCTCCTTCTTTTTCTCTGTTAAGTTGTTTTTTTTTCCATCTTCTGTGGCTGTTTTTAATTATACCAATAATAACACGCACCTACGGAATTTAACATAAAACGTCGTCGATCTAGTAGATATCTTTTTCCAATAGTGATCTCATGACAAGGTAAAGGCATAGCGTATAGTCGCTGAAATATATATTTCCAAGGTATTGTGGAGACTACGACTAGTAATATAATCCAGTAAAAGGTAACAAATATGACGATTGCTGCACATTAAGTTATTGCATAGTAAACGTTTTAAAATTCTACAAAATAAATGCAAAGTCTCATAAACTTCTACGTACCGTACATGGAATGGTTCCCTAAATTATTCGCACACAGCGGTTTCAGTACATATAAAAGCAATCTAATGCAAAATTGGATGCAAGTAGGTTGACACAGCTAAAGGGAAACACCTGAGCATTTCGTCAAGCATTAACGTCTCGATACATATTAAGCGAGCACATTAGCCAGCAGACCTTGCGGTTGTCGCTCACTTATTACTGAACGAACAACCTCTAGCCACCAGATCGAATGCTGCGGTTACTAAACCAGAACATGGATTAAATACATTTTGTCGTACCGATGTTTGATTTTCCCTGAACGCAAATTGTCCTAATCTTTCAGATATCTCCTTATTTACACGAGCAAAAGATGTGAGCTATTCGTCGTCTCCAATCACTAAGATGTACTAAATATAGTGACGTATTATTGTCGAGTGCCTTGTAGCGTGAATAACCGGACTTACGCCTCAGCTCCTATATACGGCTCCCCATTTCCACGCGAACGTTTCCTGTTTGCGTGTTAACTACTCAGTCCCTTCACCAGGCCGCTCGCGCTACCCCACTTTCCGTGTATGTGTGTTAAAGGCCACGTGTTGCTTTTGTGGGGAGACACGGCCAAATTGACTTAGCCAGCTCTGGAAGCAAAGGTGACAGGTGAATGACGTCACTTACACGTCGGCTGCACGGCCGGGTCTATGTACAAGTTAACATTTATGTAGTTACTGTGGAGTGCCCGCAGCGGTTTGTCTTGGATTATAATAATTAAATTAGCTCCTGAATGTAGGCTTGCTAGCCAAAAACATTGCTATTAGGTAGATATTTTCCTTAAATGTCTAATAAATTCTCAGTTGTTGTATTTTCATGTTAGGTATTAATATGTAAGTAATCATTCATTAACTATGTGTGTTGTTATTATTACAAATAGGTACAAAAATATTATCTTTGTATTTATTGTATCATTATGACGTAGTTTGCGATCATAGTCATCACAATCATCAAATCAAAGGTTGAAATGTCAACGAATTTTCAAGCTCTTTGAAAAAATTCTACTGCATAATATTTTTTATTCAACATGAAATATTTTATGTATTTTATGATCAGTTTCTGTATTATCCAATTCTAACATTGATAAGTAACATTGTTAAAATATTTGGTATATTGTTGCATCAGCTTCGACTTCGAATGTTGAAGAATAAAAGAAAATTATCTGCTGAATAAGGATAAACGATCAAAGAGATTTGGATTCGCACTTTATGTCCACTACTCACTATATGTAGGTATGATTTTTTTTATTTTACTAGGACAACTACTCGCCGATTATATGGCTATATTGTCATAAATCGCGAGAAAAAAATAATAATCAGTTATTTATTTCTCCTCACAATGAAAAACTTATTCTAGATTTCACATATTGTTTTTTTTTCTATTTTAGCAATGTGAGGAGCTGGTGTCTGAGTTAGTAAGTGAGTAAAATCAATAACTTAAATAAATAGCTCCGCGCCTGTTTCCCATAAGGGTAGGCAGAGACTATAGATTTCCACTTGCTACGATCGTGGCACCCAAGGATAGCTGGGCCTCTCTGTCGTATGAGTTTCAAAATAAAGAGGGGAGCGTTATGTTTTTATTTTTTCTTCTTCGGGATTAATATTGAATCAAAATATTGCGTCTACATCCACGTAAGTGAAGCCCGGCAAAAGCTAGTTATAAATATCCTAGTTCTATGGTATGCGCATGTAACACACAAAACAGCTACCCGCCCTTTGACATTGCCGATGATTTATTCAGTCAGAAGTATAGGGTGTTTCGAGGTTCATAATTAAACATTGTTTCTTCGACACAATTTTTTGTATTTTTTTCCGAAAATATGTTACATAAACAAGCCAACACCTTATTATGTTCTTAATTGCGTCATATCCTTAAAAAAATCCAATATAATCTTAAATCGTGTTTAGTTAGATCGCAATTAATTTTTTATATGATTTTATGAGCGCTGTCTTGTAAATGGCTATCAGTACCTACTCAGTACTGATTAGCTGTGAGAAACAAAATAAATAATCACAAAAAGGTTTCAGAAAGCATGTCACATATTACAGGACACCGTATCAGAAGCCATTCACTATAATGGAGAATTTTTGCTGATAGATGAAAAACTTTATCTTTGGCTTTCTCTGGCATTCAGATCAGCACAAAAACTAAATCTGGCAGTAAACTCTAAATATCCAATGCATCACCATCCCGAACCGGAATCTGAGGTAATATATTATATTGACTGCCGATGATAAAATATCCCTGGCTTTGCACACCAAGTGTATACTGAAATAAATATTATGATACATAAAGCCGAGGGATAAGCTGTTCCAGCGAGTCTCTGTTTGCTGACATATTAATTCCTTGTGATTACGTTGCTGAATATCGGATGGGCCCGAGGCTATATTTTGAATCTCAACTAACATAATATGCAGTTTCTGGTATGTTTGAAGCTATTGGGTTACGGTGTTATGTACCCGCATATCAACGCAGTGATTTTAAATAAGTTATTTTCAAAGGTGGTGACAAACATAAAAACAGGTATGGGTACATACATTATTTACTTTGATTTATCCATACTTCTTTTCGTCCACGTTCATACATTTTGCGTATACACACGCCGGTTGTGAGTATTACAAATAAGATTTACATGTTAAAATCACAATAATATGTGTATACAAAATAAATACATTAAATAATCACGAATGTAAGCTAATATTCGAGCCATTTAGTGTACAGTATAAAAACATTTAAATTCCGCAAAGCCGAACACTTGCCAACACGGGCGGGCGGGCTGCCATATTTCGAAGAAGGCGCTGCGGTCGCTGGTGTGAAAGCGCCCTAATACTGACAGATGGCACAGGTAAATCAAGCTAGTAACATTTTTCGCGCGATTAATCTCCTGCGCAATTACGTCACATAATGGCGCCGGTTTCATGTAAAGATCAAAGGATAATGAACCGACTAATGGGATCTACTTTATTTAACGATATTGGACGCAAATTGATTCATAATAACCATCCGGTCACGGTGTAAGAAATAATGGATTCATAATTGATTGTTATTTAAAATAATGTATCTATTTCCAACCTATAAAGAACATTACGTGGTCCGCACTGCACTGGTGTAATGATTGCAATCGTAGTAGTTTGTAATTGGATTCCATTCCTTTAATTGCATTCCAGTGACGATATATAATTCCGTGTTCGGAGTTTTAGTTAACTACAGAGTGCTAATAAATGTGCAACTGTGGGTGTATACCTATTAAGCAGATACGTGTATAGATACAATAGGTACATAGATTACATTGTCAGCCTTAAATGATAATGTGTGTTCTAGCTTTAACATGAACATTATCAGCCTTCAGATTATCCTCCTCATTAAAAACACCCACTTTCTATAATCTAAACCGGTAAAGAAAAATAAAAAAGTTACGAAAGATAAAGGGTGGGTGTTTTTTCCCCAGCGGCTGGTAGATTGATTGGTAGACTAATTATTTTATAATGTTAAGTTAAAACTTGGCTACCCTTACAGTTCACAGAGGTCAAATGCAGTGGTAATTATTATGTCTGCGGCCAAATACTTTATAATACGAATACGACCAAAATTTCTCGTTACACAAGCTGGCCATGGCAACGTGCCGGGGCCGACATGATGTTAAACCAGGATATCTTTCATTTCCGACAAAACACTTCGCAAAAATACATAGTATAAAATGATGCATTAATAACAATTATGCCTTACAAGAAAAACATGCCATTAATCTACTGAAGACGTAACAAAATACGTATAGTTTACAACCCTATTTAATTCCCCAAGTTCCCCCAACATAAATCAAGCTAGGCTCATTAATAGAAACAAATGATCCCTCTTTTATTGATAACAAGCTCGGGAGCCGTAGGTAATTGCTACTTCATTGAGTGCACATTGCTACGGTCGTAGCACAATGCTACGATCGTAGTACAGCGCTACGCTCGTAGCACATCGCTATGCTCGTAGCATAGCGTTACGGTCGTAGCACTGCGCTACCGTCTCGTAGCGTTAAGCTACGATTGTAGCTAAATAAACGCAGCTTAGCTGCGTTTATGTAACTGTTGCTGCAGTTGATAAGGAAAACTATTTTCCTATTAACTTTTATTAAATAGCAATTTGAGTGTTTAGTTATCGTAGTGTTTATACAACACGTTAATTACGAAAACCCTGTCCGATCCGAGAAGATATTATTAGGTATATAAATATTAGATTACATTAATGTAATCATTTTTAGTTTACTAGTAAAAAAATATTCCGAATAAAAGTAAATATATATATTATATAATATCTTTCTCTCTATAAAACAAGGAATCTTAGGTTCATAGTTACAGCGGCGATCGTCACAGAGGTGCCAAATATACCGCGGCAGGTGGTAGTGTTGTCATATTCAAGAAAATTGCAAGATTTTGGATAATTTTGGTAATTTTTGTACAAAAATCGTTCAGTTCATTACATTCATTTGGTGCTGTGATTGTAACGTTTTTGGCGGAAACATAAAATACGATCACCGTATATGAGGTTCTTTGTACACTGTTTATATCTGCGCATCTACGAGTGATAGCATAAACATGAAGATTAATATAAATCTAATGCCTCATGTCCATGAGGATAACAGCGTTATAACTCGGTTATTGGATAGAGATGATTCAGTCACTACAAGTCAGCGTGGTTCACTAGCGTCTATAATTGGATAGGTGAACACATATCACTAAGGGCTAACCATCACATAGCTCGGCGGCAGTACCACTCAGTGATTGAAAACATTAGCTATAGCTCGATTACTATGTAAACATGTACCTTTATGTATTTAATATGTAAAGGTGTTGCCTTAAAATACATAAGAAATTTAACAACGTATAACTTGTCTGTGGCATTGCGTAACTGTAAACAGATAAAGCAATTACGATTAGATTTTTTAAAAGATGTTAGTGTTTACGTTTCTCTTTAAATGAATATTGTTTAATTTATTGAGACTAGGCTAGGTCGTTCTCAATGCATTGAAATAGAAAAAAGTTTTACGAGCAACGTGAGCTCGCGTCTAATCTCATCTGGTCTCTCGTGTCTGTGTAAATTACGTCACTGCTTTCATTTCTAACTAAAAGTATTGCGGTGGGAGTGGTGTAGGTGCAAAGGCGATACAATAACTGTAATTGTAACGTAATTTAGCATATCATTACACACGTATTCCCCGAATAGTTAGGCAGAGGTGTACTCCTTTACAGTCACAGTTCGATGGTTGCTACTACTGCGAATTTCACAGAAAACCCTACAAAACTTTGCTCGACTCGGGAATCAAACCCTCTCAGACCTCTAGCGCAGCAGTCGCGCTTACGATCAAGTTCAATTCTAGCTCTAAGTGTACGGCTTACGAAAAGGATTCAGGTTTTAGGAAATTAGGATCTGTTTAAAAAGTACTGAGGCATGGTCATGCTCTTTGCACGCACACAGCTTTATATTTTGAATTTCATGAGTTTAAGCAAAGGAAACAATATTTCCTGCTTCCTTATTTTGTCGGTTAACTTTGATTTCCTTAAATACTGTTTTCATTCGTGAAAGTATCCGACATAGACAAAGATATAGACGGTAAAATGTATTATAATTTGTAAGTAGTTTCCTGTTGTTGTCCCCATAGAAGTTTCCTTGGTAACGAATGTCCCGCTTATATGAATAATGTACTTATAGCAAGGAACACACAATTTTTCGGTAGTAGGTTATAGGAATCCATGATTTTCTTAAAAAAACGTCGCATATCTCAGAACAGACAAAAGACAGGACGTCTTTTGTTACCGTTATTATAGGTTATTTTATTCGACCGATATCAAGGTAATAATTCTAAGGAAACTGGAGTTATTTACCGGTAACCGGATTTATATTGAATAATACACGAGCGTAGCTGCTCGCCATTCAAAGCTCCTTTATTATTGTATACTTTTAATTAAGCGCTTCTTTTACCAACCTTTATCTACGAGCTTGCCGCCTTAAACAAGCTTAAAGGATTTTAAATAGATTAAAACACATCAGCATGGTTCATTTTTCTCAAATAGAAAGTTTTTGCCCATTTTTATAATCTATAAATTGCGACTTTCCGAAAAAAATACTTTGTTTTAACGTTATATCGACGGAAGCCTCGGCAATTAGTTTGGTCTCATTCTCCTATTAATTAATGAAGTTGGTCTATTTCTATTAAGTAGTAAGTTAGGTGTTTACTTTCTTTACAAAGTGCTCTACTTTCCGTCGAACAACACCATTTTGTAAAATAAATACCAAGGAGTTTAATGAAAGGAGTTATCTCATTTTTTATTATGTAGTCTGAAAGCGAATAACCTTGGTTTATGGCAGTAGACCATTTTTCCAAAATGATTTGAGAAACAACGGAAAGCAAGTGTTTTAACAATAATAACTGTTAAGTAAAATAACTATGTTTTGAAAATACTTACATGAAACCAAACAATCGAATCCTAATTAGGGACATCCAGCTAACTTAGTTTCAAAGCAGTCCTTGATTTTAAATTTTTAAACTGGTTACATGCTAACAGGACTTGTACATTATGGAACCATGAAATATTTTGATAATTTAAGAAAAGTAAGATGCCCATGGCGGCTTTTAGGAGCGATCCGTTCGAATATTAATGAGGCTATTTCGTTTTGTGTATGTTTTGGCGCGAGTAAACTATGGAAGCCGTCAATAACAGATATCTGTAACTCGAGGTTCACGGCGTCCATTCCCCCCGGACGGACCTACCTCGCAACATGCGGTAAACTTTAGTTAACACAAGTTGGTTATGTACCTATCCCTTTAAAATGCACGCAAGCTGGCATGTTTACTAATATTCTTGCACCATCAAAACTTAAGGCAAATTATGGACGTCATGATAGGCCTCTCTTAGTGAACGTTCTTCTTATATTCTTACAAAATAACTATTAGTTTTCATAATAGACACATTAGCAGTGCCCGGTCATATGACCGGTATCTCATTCTTTCCGTAGGAACCCGTGGTCGGAATGAAAAGTATCCTTTGTGTTAAATCCAGAGTATAAACTGTCATTATTTAATTTCTATATTTCTTTATATTTTTTGTAAAAACATTAAAAAATTTAAGAAAAAAATTATAAAAGGAAATAATAATAACCACGGAGATGGCCTGATCAGTAATAATAGATCATTAATACAACGGGAAACGCTTACATAATTTTATTAATGTTTTACAAGCTGATTTAGTCGTGTTAAATGGTAATACTGTAGTATTATTAATACTACAATAACTGATACTGTCAAAATTAACGCGTATATGGTAATTTTGACATTATCTCACTGTTGTTGGGCGTATCCCTGTATATAATTATTTCAAACTACCTATAAAACATTAATGCATTGTTGGCAATCAAATGCCGAGCAATAACGCAAAAGCGTAACGAGCATTCAGGTATTTCAAACTTAAAATACTTAAGCTGTGCTTACAGTTCGTTAATAAACAATTAATCGAGGCTTATGATTGCACACAAAGCTAGAAAGCAATTGAATAAGGCAACCACGCGTAGCACGTATTTATATTTGAAGCGGTTGAAAGGCTTGGCGTGGCTCCAGTCCGGCTGGGTCGAACATAGCTATCGGCGTCGGGCCCAGCTAGCGGTTCGTCTACACGCCTCTAGCGGCTTATTTTATAACTGGTTCCACCCATCCGCCGGCCGCGCTGTGTCCGCTGACATTTTGTCCGTAAAACACGTGTTGTGTTACTATCGTCATAAAACGTTAAATATTTTGATTCATAAGAGATTTCTGTTTTCGTAATGTATTATGCTATCCAGAAACCAAGTTACCATGTTTTTACTTTGAATATAATTTCCTTTTTGCTTAGCTAGAAAGAGAACGTCACGTATAAATTGGAAAATAAAAACTGGGTTTCTTTCAAATAACTCCAGAATAAATGTTTGTTCATTGTTTTGCGAAACAGCAGAATGCGAATGAAATGGTTAATTGAAGCCAGTTGAACTTTTAACTAAGCATAAGCTTATTTATTAATTGTAGTATTAATTGTGACTGGATGAAAAAAGCCGAATCGATGGCAATAGGCTTGCTCCTTATTACATAGGATGTAAACATACCGACTTAATGTGGGTCTACAGCGGTACACCTCTGCCGCCTAATAATTTGGAGAAGTTTAAGTTTATGAGTATTAAGAGCTTCCCACGGCTTGAATAGCACGTGCAATAGTTTTTGCGAACAAGTATAATAATAGTGAAGCAAATATCTTTGTTACATTTAATTGATACATTACTGATCATGTTAATAAAAACTTAATGTAAAAGTAACAGAATACGAGTGTGTTGCCGGCTTATATCCGTGAGTGAATACAGTAAGTAAGGGGCACTACGGGCGCTTGCATACGCTTCAGCGAGCGTGCATCGCAGTCTTTGAACAATTTTATTCAGTCTGCAACTCCAGCCAATAGACAAGGGAAAAACGTGGACAAGAATTAAAAGTTACAACTGCGCATTGTTATGATACAATACCCAATTCATAATTTTTTTTTACTATCTGCCTGTTACGATTTCGCTCGTGCAAAACAGGACTTCACAAAAAACGTTGTTTTAATCATTTTCTCAGGCACGTTTCAGCTTCCTCCGCATAAATGCTTTTATTATTCTTTGCCTATACAACTTAATGAGACATTGTAAGTCTTAATACGAAGATGATTTTTTAATGCGTTAAACGTTTTTAATATAAAAATGTAAATGACATGACACGTCTTATCTCAAAGTGTGTGAGTTCATCTCTCTTTTTAAATTATGACGATGAATTTGTTAACTTATGAGTACTTATGATGTCAATTATAATAATTAAATATTGTAAGGTTAAAAGAAAATGTTGTTTTTTTAATCCCATATGAACACAGAATATTTTATATAAAAATGGCAAATAGTGGTATTATTCCAATTCAAGCACTGTGACAGGCGACCGAGGAAACAAATTGTAAGAATAATTTACTGTCTAGGACTAGATTCGGCCTATAAATCCAAACGGAAAATAAACCTTTTTCCAAGCAGAATCTAACATTGTCTACACACCCTGACACCAAAAATAAAACTATCAAGGGTACAGTGTCATGACCCTTGTGGAAAGGGCCACACATTCTGATTTCAGCAATCGTGAACCTTATATTGTATAGCTACACTCAAAAGCCCGTATATAGCTTAACTAGTGAGAGCAATCACTTAAAGTTCCTACGTGCAGTATATTGTGTATTACAAATAAGGAAAATACATACCGGTATCTGTAGGGGTGAGTGTACTAAAAGCTGAAGCGCCTTTAATTTCATAATATCCGAGAACCTGCTCTATTTCCTTTCCAACTAGATACATTATACGCCTTAGAAGTTAGGGCTTGTGACAGACCGACACATGAGCTAGATCAATAGGTTCTACTTTCGCCACTTAACTATTCTTACTTTATTCTTCTTTGGAACTGCGAATTTTCTTTTGATTAATTTTATAATCCTTCTACTGTTTTTATTAGTTCATTGTGTTTAGGATTACTAACACTCTTCTCACTCTTCTCTTCTTTCTTCTAACTCTCACTCTTTGCGAAAATTATTACATAAAACATCATATCAACTCAACTTTAAGTGTTGTAGGCAGACACTGCGGAACACTGCATGATTTATGATCTTTGCCCTTGCATACTCATTTCGCTTCATCCGCATTCATACATCTTGATGTATGGGAGCCAATAACCTACTTGATACCTAAAAGACTGAAAGGCAGAGGTGATTTGATTTAAACGTACGGTACCCAAGATAAATTAAAAACAACACAGCTACATGAAAAAGTCGACGTGTTTCTGCTCTGCCGAATATGGATGAATTAGTGCGGATATAAGTCAGCTAAGACTTTAAGACTATCGACGTGACACGCTGTTCAAAGTGTCGCCATAAGGGTAAAATAACTTCAGTGTTTAGTAATCCTTATTAGTTCACTCTCTTATATTTGCGCTATTTTGACCATTAAATATTTCTTGTAGGGACGAAAGTACGAATTATATGCTTTGAACTTAGTTATATGTTTGTTGCAATTACTTGAATATAGGTCTGCCAAAAGGACTAGTTTTACATTCAGTTCAGAATTTTCTCCACTGGGGCACTCGGGTAAGCGGGTCTGGCGTGCGCGCCTGAACACATGCTGTGTTACAGATATTTAACGCCTCCCACTGTCTTAACACTCTGCAACAATAACCCAAGAAATTAGATAGTGAGCGATGCTGATACCCAAGTAAGTAATCTTTAGATATTAAACGTCATGTGCGCCTGTTAATGATCATGTAACTTGTAAACGACGACCGATTGAGGTCGTAGTATTAATAGTTATAAATGCAAAGATCCGGTTAGTAACGCTATTATCGCGCCGTCTGCCGGGACAGCTAGTTTCAAAATCATGCTTCAGAAATTCGATTTTTGAACGAATTTCTGAAGCATTTTTTTTACGGTGAAAACGGTGTTTGAACGGCTACTGACACTGTGTGGCCAATTTAAATCTATGGCTATAATTCTTCCAATATTTATGTGGCGTTATTGTTCTATTATCGCCCTTTTAGTATGTTATCTACTTAGTAATCCCCATACACGCAGCAGTAGTAAAAAAATTGCAGATACAAATCTTATTAGAAGTTAGATTTTCACGATACAGAATCATTGTCATATTGAAAATGTATAGGGGTTAGATAAACTATTTATTAAATTAACTCCAAATATTTTACAATAAATGGAAAAAAAAATCAAACAATTGTGATTGTTTCATTTCCTTGTCATTTATTAAGCCGAACAGCCAATCTTATTGAATCAGTAACGCAGTCGTAATGTCTGGTTGTATAGATATTATTGTTCTACATTGTGAAAACTCCGGTTTACGAAGTGGAGTTAAGTGATGTTTGAATTGATACACATTGCCTACGCCAGCGTTACGAGTAAGCTACGCCGTAGACCCTGCTGGAGTCTACACGTCGTTATAATTAATTCATTTACATCTCACGCAGTGTATATCGCGAGCTCCATAGATACGCGGACACATACTTCCCCGTTCCAATTTCCTCTATCTTCATTGTCGTGCATATTTTATGAGTGTTTTCATGGCCGCATGCCGTTCGCGAGATTTTCGGGTGGTGTGGGGATGCGAGTGGTGGTCACATGGCTTGACGTATTATAATTTGTAGTATATTAGGTGTTGCGCGTGCAGACATAGTGCAAGCGGATGCAGACGGGGCGGGCGTGGAGTGCGTGGCGGGGTGCGCGGGTGTGAGGCGCACAGGGCGGCGGGGGCGTGCGCGAGGGTGCAGGTGCACCTGGGCGGCGGCCGGCGGGCACCCGGCGGCGGCGGCCCCACGTGCCCGGGACTCGCTCAGTCGCTAGTGAGCCGCCGTGGCCGCCGTGTCGAGCCCGCCCGGCCGCCCGCCGCCGCGCCGACAGCGACAGGTGGCGCCGACGCCCGCCGCCTGCGCGCTCCACTCGCCTCGACCCGCTCGCTCGCCTCGCCACCACACAGTTCATACGGCCGGTTTCAACACCAAACTTACATATTAAGCTTCCCACTAAATTATTGTGCAGTGCTAATCTGTTTTTTTAAAAGAAAAAAAATCACGATTAGAAGCTTGTGAAATATATAAAAATGCTACGGAACCTTATCCAGTATTGAATATAAAAAAGTGAAACATTGTAAGTATGAGTGTAAAAGATTCACGTCGTTAGCAAGTGACTGTTGAAATTGATTTTTAAGAAACACTGTTATTCTTCACTTCTCATTTAAATAAAAGGATGAGTCAGTAGCCTTGTTACTGACTGATTAATGTTCTAAACAGTTTTTCTGACCTAAACTGCGGTGAGTTCAGTGTTTCTTTGGATTTAAAATTAAATATTAATTTATAACTCTGCGCTGTGTTCAGTCATAAATATTTTACTTGGTTTATAGATTTTCCGGTTCATTACAAAAAAATGGTATAGGGGTAACAGTATTATAAAATGTTTAATACTTGTGCTACTGTGTACTGTGCTTAATACAGCTAATAATATATTTTTACAGATTTGTAAGCGTGTTTTAATTTCAATCCGTTACGTCTTGAGTTCTGGTTGCGTGCGGCAAGCTGGCAGCCCAGCATCAGCACTCTCATTAGCGCTATTATAGTAAACGTGGAGTAGATGCAAAATTAATAGAGAAAATACCAATGTTATTGTTAAAAATGTCTGTACAATCTCAGTTACCATGTGGACCACCACTGACCACCTCCACTGTTCTGGAGTTACCTATACACAATAATTAATTAGTTCAAGTAGGGTACGAACAATTTTGGTAGGGATTGTGTGGGTGCCTTTGTATGCTCGGCCAGTTTATACATGTATAAGAGCCCCCTATTTATATCTTCCTACGCAAATATGCGCGAGCCGTAACTTGTCTGTTCCACTAATCGCAAATTGGGACGTGAAACATGAAAATCTACTTCAAACTTCAAAAATGTTCACCGAGCTAAGAATTACTTTTACTTAGTAAAGTTGAAGTCGTGTGCTATGGAGAATTAAAAGAAATATTAAACCCACTGTGTAATTCCTTTTCACCTTTGAACTTTGCTTCTGCACTTGTAATCAAAAACCAGTTATCGTTACGAACATAAGTCCACTTGTAAGGGTACATTTCTGTTGTAACGATCTGCAGATCTACTTAGTGTTTTTCAAACTTCAATTCATGAACAACAACAACAATAACATATTTCAATCACAATAATAGTTTATGCCGTAACAAAATATCAGCAAGGCAGGTTGTTAATGAAGTGGACTGCCAGGGCGCATCGGACGATCATTCAGCTAGCCTTTTTTCGAACTATTTTGGGATCGATTTCCCAGTCTAATTAGCTACGGATGGATGCGGAGAGGAGGTACCAATATTTGAAAAATTCTCGTTTTTGGTGTCTTCATACATATCTCCAATGACTGTCATAGGTGTTCGTATAACAACCAATACCGATGGATGGTGTTTATGTGATTTGCAACGGACGGTGAATTTGTAAATAATGTAGTCATCATTTCTCCTTAATGCATTGATTTATTTTATTATATTTTATTTTTTTGGCTCACCAACAATTGAGTACACTAATTCAAATACAACATATACATTAAAATTTAAATTTGATTATAATTTAATACTTCAATATTCTTCAACATATTTTACTAATGCGCTTATTTGATCCTACCAATACTTGGTTAAACCTTAGGGTTTAACTAAGGGCGATCGCCATAAACTGTCGTCAGCTAAAGCTTATGCTTTACCAAGTGTGAGCTTGAATTTATTGATATTCGTACTTAAATGAGCACATATTATAAGCGGTCTATTGATAACAATTCTGCAGTGATCTTGACTAATAGTCGAAATCGTTGGGTAAATGATGGTCAGGTAAAATAGATAACATTTACTGTTCCCGTAACAATCTCACCTATTCAGTTCATAGGTTATAGTGACTAAGAAGTTTTGATAATTTGAAACTCTATGAATAGTAATGGATGCACACACAGGGGCAATAGAATACATTTACAGCGTGAGTGCTTCTGTTCTTTCTAACTGAGTAAGCCCAGATCTATTACATAGTCAAAGTATTTGTACTTGTAGTTGTACAAAATTACTTTACATGTATAACTTTTGGTAGAGATTCGTAATGTCCCCTTATCTCTGTCTGTACCTATGTTGCACAAAGTTGCACCTAACTAATGATTTCAAAATAATAATTATTTCATTTGTTGTCATTAAAAGAGAGTGAGTAACAACGCTGGGCATTGCTTTGTTCCAGTAAAACAAAACACTGCATTTTAGCATTCGTGACTTCTATTTTTCGTTATTCTGATTCAGTTGTATATTGCGTGGATGCTCATCTAAGTATCTTATTCCCAGTGGTAAACGTTGTTTCTCAGCCGCTTCCTATGTTCTTCGTCCTTCTCAAAACACCAATACATTGTTCACACAATTCTGAGCAAAGCCTGCCTCTCTTTGGTGTCAAATAATCACTAATCAAACACATGTTTCACTAGTAGTGTCTTGGATACGAATAAACATTCCGCCCATTTTCCGGGGATTGGGATGGTACCACGGACCACGAGTATAACCAATAAACGATAACAAACTGCAATTAACTATTTGCCTACCAAAGTACCTATATTTATTTTATTCTAATTAGATGAATCGTTTGTTAAGATAGTCTACAACTCTTGTGCATTTCAATGTTACTATGAGTGTTATCGTTATTTTGTTTTAATAACACTACATTATTAGTAGTAATAATAGGGTATTTTTTTAGTACACATAATATTTTCAAATGTTAAGATGGTATATACAAAATTCAAGTACATAATATTATGTAACTATATAGTTACCAAAACAAAACTAAAAGTGACATAGCTCCGAAATTTGTAATTTTACATAATCAAAGTTTTTCAACAAAACAATGAGAGTCATCAATAGCCGTGCATATAAAAATAGAGGTGTGTTTTTACCCCCAGAGGAACAAAACGTCTGCCATAAATTGGAATCGATGGTTATGAGTTCGTAAGTACGTGACATGTATTGTTGTTTCGCGAGCGCGCTCCCCTCATTCATCATACTGTCGCCTATTTTATTGCAGAATCATATTTTCTTTTCTACCGGAAAGTTACACAGTATTTACAAAAAACAGTATTAAGAATATCGTCTCTTCCTTTTGGTATTATACCGTTTTCCGACAAAAACGTAGCGCTGCGTTTAAAAGCATAATTCACAAGATGATCTTTTTTGGCTTTGTTACCCGTCTCGTATCCGCTAAGCCTTGATTAATCCGACGCTGGGCTCTTGGCTGTAAAGTTTTATCATTTATATTAATGTGTAAGTCTTGGTATTTTAGTACAAATTGTATTTATTATAGACCGTCATTCAACATTCTATAAAACCGCTCTGTATCCGCTTTTGGCAAAGTAACGGCAATGTAAACTAGAAATCTAAAAAAAAGATTGACTAAATTTATCGATGTCGTCCGCGTTATCTATACCCCACCATTTACTGATATACTGACGACAAAATTATCACAATTTATTTATAAACTGCTACGAGTCACGATTAAGTTAGTTAAAAGCCTTTATAAACTTTGACTTGCAAATATTATACGTTGTATTAAGTTATAACTGGTTTATGAGATTTGTGCATTGAATTACTTAATAACTTTTCATAAGAAATTATTGAGTATAGCCGGAGTGAGAATATTACACGTTGTTCCACATATAAGGAGAAAATATCAATTAGTTTTACGAGTAACCTCAATTACTTTTAGTTGTGTCGTGTCGGCCTGAACATTATTTTTTTAAGTTTTTACGTTGGTTTTCCTGGTGTACTCCTGTGAACGGAGAAAAAACAAAGTTGTCACTGTTATTATGTTGTATCTATGCTTTTAACCGACCTAGAAATTTGATATGTTTTTCTATATTTAGTATTAACTAAATAGAAAAACGCGCGGTATCTACAAAATATTTACATCTGAAATCATACATTTCCGTAAGACCACAAAATAAAGCTCTGTTGGTAAAGCGAATAAATCTCTAATAGAGAAATTCCCCGGATATCATTCGGACGTATGTTTGGCAAGCATGACCCTTGTCAGGGCCGCCAACTAGCGTCCCGGCACCGGGCGCGCGCCGCTCGGCACTCGCTGCTCGCCGGCCGGCCGTCAATACGCAGATAACAGCCGCGTGGCGGTGCTCTTCGTCGACGATCTACTATTTCGCTTTCCTAATGAACCCGCTAGCCACCCTTGACAAATTAATTGTAGCCAAAGTCGTAAGCATTAAATATGGACCACCTGTTGTGTCGGGAACTTTATCTACAGAGACTCGATGTATTGGTTGAACTCGACTGAACATTTAATCGTATCGTTAAAACCGTATCTTCGCGACTTTAACTTTTTTTTTAAATGATTTATGGTTCTTGAATGCTATATTTATTACATGATTCTGTCCGTCACAGGTATTGTAAGAAGAGTTGCAACATTAGTGTGGTAGCGGAGGGCGCGTCGCGGACCATGTCGCGGCGATGACGCGGCGCGCAGCGCGCGGCATGCCCTGCTGACATGGCACGCAGCCGCTCCGCCCTCCTTACGCTGGCAGCTATCGCAGCACTCGCCGGTAATGTGCCCCTAAACCATTTTTGTTATTCTCGCAAAAAGGGTAATATGCATGCCAACAATTTGAAGCAGAATTTCAGAGAAAAAATCCACCGAAGACGCGACGTCGTTGTTACAAAATATCATAATAGTATGACATTTGGCTATGTTACAATTTAGGCCAATTCCAAAAACAAAACATTATTTTCTTACAATAGCTATAGCTATGTATTATTGTAGTTTCTTGTCTCTAGTTTCAATGGATGGATCTGTACACTGATCACTGATAAGTTAAAAATTATAGAGACGATCCCACTTGTTTTACCTTAATTCAAAATAATTACCCGATTTTAAATTAAATCACGCTTCCTGTCATATTTATTGAAGTAATAATATTTCCGATAGTAAGTAATATTGTAAACAATGCGGAAATACTTCACACTATTTTAAATTTAGGTATCAATACTACCTACACAGAAAGTTTATTATTTAAGTTGTATAAGGCCCATACATCGAATAAACACGGGTATTATGGCCATTATTGTCACATACATTGTGGACCTGACAGTCAAAACGACGCATGTTTGTATCAACGGACAACTGCCGATAACTGCCTGTTACTGACGATTTCTTATCATCATCGCTTTTAGAATTTTAACCAGAATTAAAACGGTACAGTACACTACATATCCTATTGACAATATTTTAGAACATTATTCAAATCAAATTATTAGTCAAACCGTGCTAGTAGCTAAAACTTTTCTTTTTCTCCTAGCGGTAGCTTAACATTCATAAGCTAAAGCGCGTCCGCTGCCGCGTAAGTAAATGTACGGCGGTGATGCATAGCAATTTGTGAAAATTTTAGCTAACTATTAATCATAATATCATGGAATTGCATAAAGATACAAAAAATAAATTATATCTTTGTATATGTTAACAATAATACATTACCTTAAAGCAAATCGCTACCCTGTATAATATAAGTATGTTTTTACAAAAAAAAGGTACAAGCTATACTCAGATTGGCTAAATGCCACAAAATATATATTATTTATTTATTATATGAATGCCTTTGGTTATCATTCACGTACATACTTATACGTAATTTTAGTCTCTTTGCGCTCTGCAATGATTACGTTGTGAGCCAGTAAATGATTCTGGTGATTTATGTTTATGTCCACTTGGAATATGTCACAAAAATAAGGCTTTATGTTAATAAATAAAATCCCTTCACATTAACATACTAAAACGAATATCCGCTTTGTTTTGTATAAAATCATAATTTGTGTCGCTAAACCGTCGACGAGCAGTATGGGCAGACTGAAATTACGAGGATTATGATTTGCTCACCTCTACCAGCAAATAACTCAAATGAATAATTCAAGAGTCGTTCTCGCCCCCACTCTATGAGCAAATAGAAACATAAGAGGTGTATTTGTGTCAGAGCGCGATAAAAGACGTCTATTGAAATTGCTTTTGAGCGAAAACAACGGGGCGAATGTAGTGCAATGGCGCATCATTGAAAAGCACTGTCATCGTGCCTCCAGTTTACTTGTCCGTGTTGTCATCGCTTCCGTGCTTATAGTGTTCGAAGCGAGGCTGGCTATATATTACAGCATGAATTTAATAAAGGAAGATGAATAGATAGCTTCGATGTAATCTCAAAAGGAATATAAATAAGTTTATGCATCTCAGGGACGTGTTCTACTGAACATGGGCTTCTCGGATTGAAATGACGTATCTTCACGAAGATATATCCATCTAGCCATAATGACCACGATTTAAAGGCAGACGCAATGGGGCTATGACACAAATTGATGCTGGAACCCATCCATCGCCTTCTCCAATCTGATAGTCTCCTCTCAGCCGGCGGCCACGCCGCTAATGAATCTGTATTATTATATTCTATTATCGCGAGGGATGTTTTCACTTAGGTGTAGATTTAATCTTCACCTAACCAAGTATAGTGGCATGGTGCCGCGTATACATACCTGTGGTTAGTCATGAGCCGACACCAGATAATTATAATTGGATGTCTGTGTTGGCATCGCGTTATCTATCTATTATGCTGCGCTAAGGGCAAGCCATAATCGCCGTAAATCAGTCAATGTGGCGACCGTATAATAGTCGTTTGTCTGTATCTCTCGATGTACATCAGTAGACCATGGTGTTGTGATAGACGCAATGCAATTAATTAAATTGATCTTCTACCATGCTCGGGCTTCGAATAGGTTTAATATGATCAAAAATGGACGGTCAAGCTAATACAACGAATGAATTCCCAAAAATGTCTATAAGAATTCAAGTATTCTCGCAAATAAGACGGACCTCAAAAATATCAAAATATTGTTTTGTATTAGTCATAGCTTATACAAATAGTAGTAAATTCTACCTTAGCTTCTAAAATTCTGACTTCGTTCGACTTTTTTACTGCTACGGCGAACGTAGCTGCTACGCCGAGCGTCACGTAGCGCGTGAGTGCTACGGTACGCTACGCATCACTGCTTTAGAATTCATGAATTTAGAATTTGACATTTATAGGCAAATCTTCTATTTACACTAAGTAGAAGATGTAGATTGCCAAAAAATAGGATATTACATATTATACGGCCATCATCATTAAATGTTGTTCTTTGGCAACGACCTTGTCAGAGATCGTAAACATTCTAGCACACTGATGGATTGTAAAACCGAATCTCAATAATATCATGCGAAATACATTTCCCATTATGTGGTCTGGATACGAAGTTGGTCTACAATCGAGTCCGCTGTATCAGTATTTGTGCTCAGTCATTAGTTGTATTCGATGTTTACGAGAAATATTTTCATTTCACTGAATCTAGCGTCGATGTAATAAACAGGCTTCACTGATTTTTACTTCTTCAATATATCGGTTACACACATCTTTGTCGGTTGTAATGTTGCCCGAACGTTTGAATTAAATATTTTTTCATCGTATCACAATATTCGACGATATTATATAATATCGATAGTTATATAATATCAATATTAGGGTTTCTGGTTTCTCGACCTTATTTATTTCCCGAGGCACGAGAATTCTCGACAAGGATTTCTCGAGTTTCTCGAGTCACTCGAGAAATTTTGTTTTTTTTTTAAAGAACGATGTTATTTTAAAATATTGACTTTATTACAAATTAGACTGATAGATGAGATCAATTAAATGAAATGGTAATTTTTTGGTTTACCATACCATACCATTGGTTTTTTTAACTATAATTAGCACTTATTCATTAACAAGTTGGCACCTAACATAAATATTTTTTTTTATAACCATCTGGTCGATAACCACGTAAAAAGTAAAGAGTAGGGTGTTACTTAACTTTTCCGTAATTATTAGGTCCCTACCAGTTCCCAAATGTGCAAATAGTCTTTAATGAAACAAAATTAATTTGTAAAATTTTTAGATAACTAAGGATAAAAACACATAACATTGCATCTAATCTTAAAATAAGTAATCTTAGCATGGAAAGTACTTAAAAAAATACAAAAAGATACATAAAATTGCATTAAAGTTCAATTTAATTTTAGTTCTCACTTGTCAGTTACTTTATACGTCAGTTTTCATTTCATGTCATAAAGTTATTTATTTTCTATTTTTGTGTCTAATATCTAAATTGTTATCTAAATTGCTTAGATCTCATAAAGTTGAATAAAATAAACCCAAACACGAGATAGTCGCTGTAAACCGTTGAGAGTTTCCTTCGACTGTCTTCCTAGGATCATCAGAACTATATATAGGTATACCATAGGTACCAAGTTTCAGTACAATCGATTCACATGTGAAAATTCAGTAGATAAAAATCAATCATACCCTATTTTTCTACCATCAGGGATAACTTTAAATGGGACCACCACTTTGGAATTTTTTGGTATAATTTTTGAAATCAGTCCACATTTGACGGAAATATCGGGGAACATAATTACGTAAAAAACTATATAAACCTCCGAAATGATAACCTCTGATTTTTCGTCGGTTAATTAAACTAAACCTTTTGCTGCCAATGCCTCTAGATAAGCCTTCGAAATGATAATATCCGATTTTTTGTCGGTTAATTAAACAAAACATTTTCCTGCCAACAACTCGGGAATTCCCAAGCCGTTGAGATTTTTTTCCCGTCTCGACTAAAGACAAATTTCTCGAGAATTTCCGACTCGAGAATTCTCGAGCAGAAACCCTAATCAATATTCGATATTTAGACGTTCACTCTAATAGGGATATTAGAGTGAACGTCTAATTGAGTTTATATAGTATATATAAACTCAATTAGACGTTTATATATTTAGTATACTAGGGGTTAAATTAACTGAATTAAAAAGTAGTAGATCATAATCAACATAAATCGATTTTATCAGTACCGCGGCACGTGGCAGTATTATGGCGACCGCTGTAAACCTTGTGGTGCAGTGCTTGAGCGCTTAGTTTTAAATACCACTAGGCATTGTAGTACTTAGTTGTACCATAAATATATCTTTATCGTTTGTAGAACACTGGTGCATTTGTATTTAAAATACATCTCATAATGGAGCACGTAGTATGGAGCAGAGTTTATTTGCAATGAATATAGAACGTGCATGCACTCTGTTTATACACGCTGTAAAATTAAACTGATGTCTATTTAGTGGTCGTAGGCGAGGCGATAACAAGCTATATATATGTTATTATACTACCTATTTTGCCAATTGGCTTCAGATGCTAATCGCATAGGGTTGATACGATGGTCTTAACAATTCAATGAAGGAACTATCAACGTAACTCAGAATGATGGACGACTTGTCTGTGCTGACTGCTCGGGTTTTAGTAAAACATTGTTTACTGTTAACTACTCACAGTTCTAAGATTAAAGTACCTACGTATTGGTTTATTTTAAGAAAAAATATTGTGGAACCCTTATACAGTCGTAAGGATTTGAGCCTTACGACTATTGCGTTGCGAACAATGTATAAGCATTTGTCTTGTTAGCTTCAGCGCAGCGTGGAGCTCAAAGCCCAAAAAAGCCTTATGCTATCTGATATGCGCGGAAGTCAGGACCGCGGAAAGTTAAAGAAATAACTATACCTATACGAAATTACGGGTCAACCTTATAAATAATTGAGTGGTACAAAATGGATCCGCTCGATAATTCATCAAACACGGGAACGACCGTACACAATGGTGAGCTCAATAGTCCTGTTATGCACAGTTATCTACGTTGAACTTTCAGACAACGTTCATAAACATCCATTTTAAAGTTCTACTATAACAGTGTTATTTGCCAAGACTATGACAATATCGCATCGCCGTCAAAGAGCGGTGTAATCCATGATTGATGATTGTTTTCAACACAGCAACTTTGTGTCCCTGACAACATTTTATAAGCATCTCATTGTGAAGCTACTGAGCTGCTTTATACAAATAGAAGATGAGCGAGTGCTTCCTTGAAAAAAAAATACAATTTAAGAATGATTTTATAGTGAAATGGTAAACAGCATTCTAAGCATACGCGTAGATATCAGGCTATCAAAGCTAGGGTGGCCACAAAATGTTGAATGGATGTAGGTAGATGAATAAGTATATTACTATTGTAAGTTTTGGCGTTAAAATAACCCTCTTTCAGTGTTTACTAAACTAACACCATTACTTTTCACTCTCATAGTCAAGTTACATATCACGTTAAGTTATACATAATATACAATAACATCATCGTATTTTGCTAGCAGAATCATTAAACAACCTAGAAAGTATTATATTTCTAAGTGTTATTTGACTTTTAAACATGGTTTAGTTTTGGAATAGTTTACTTATATCCTACGGAAGACTTTTCTGTGTGTACCCTTCTATTTGTATTTCCAGTGTGGATGTCGGCGTGCTTGTCAAACAGGATTTGCTTTTGTAATAAAAACCATTCGTAAATATTTGTAGTGGCTCAGAGCTATTGACGCGTTTATTTATACAAAAGTAGCATCAACATAAAATACGCAAATGCGCGCGGTTTCCACCAGTAGCACCAAACAATTAATAATATCGTTGAGTCGTTATGCAAATACTGTAGAAAAGAAAAGAAAATAGCGCTATTTATATACATTAGCGCGTTCACCGCGATTTCTAAATACTTTTGAATGTATAAACTTGTCTCAATGTACATGGACGTAGTACTAGGCACAATCAAACATTCCCCGCGAGCTAAGGTTTTTGAGCGTCGTATTCACCTTTTCTACGCTTTTACGTGTTGAATTGTTTACACAGGGTGTTGTGTCTGCGCCCCGCAAGGCAGTGTGCAGGGAGGCGTGCAAGGAGGCGCGCAGGTCCCGCCCGGGGTGCCGCACTCCACCGCGCCGCCGGCAGGAGTCGGTGGCGTACGAAAGTACGAAGCCAATCATTTACTTCATATATATTTCATTACATAAATAAAAATATAAACACCGTAAACGTATTATACAGATTGGGATCTTCCATTCACAAATGACACACACACGCCCGTAACGCTAATCCATACTGAAAAACAGACGCTTGCATCTCTTGTGATCTAAGGGACACCTCAGCAACTAAAATCGGTACAGCAATTTTCCAGAGACGTAGATCTACCGTTGCCGCGTCAATCCCACTTTTGCGCAAGTGTTACTTCTTGCACTGGCTCGTGTGTGAAATTGTAAAAGTAAAGTAATCATAAAAATCTATTGTTTTCGAACGCCGGGATCTCGGAGGCGATGAAGTGAATTAAATATTCTTACAGTTTTCCTGTTAAATTCAAGCCACCGTGTACTGAGTAATTTGTGTGCCGGAATATAAATATATAAAACTGATCTGTGTAGTACGTATACGGTTTTATGTTGCACTAATATTCCAGCACCTACATGTAGGTAGGAGTGGGTATATTATTACAATATTACAACGGCTGTGGTTCGTACTGACGCTTCGGTCGCCAGTCCGATGCCTCAGCCGTAAAGTTATTGTCATTTAACCCAACTTTCATAGTATTATCCCTTGTAAGTTTATGGCATAGTTATACCTGAGAAAGCAATTACGGCATTCATTTGTCACGAAGGCGAAGGAGGTCGACCGGTACAAAGTTCGCTATAATTGAAATCAGTTGAGATAGATTTTGTACGTTATACCTTATCAAAACAAACAAGTAAGTATACGTCACACATGCTATACAACCAAATATTAAGATAATTCTGGGCACATATTTTTAGAATAAAGCGTTCTATTTATACTTTGATTGATTTTTGGGGTTTGCAGCAAGAATGATAGCAGGCATTGCTAAAACTAAATAACGTTAAGACCCGTGTTATAAATTGAGTATACAGTGCTTTTCACTTTTCTATTTGGCACAATTTCTTCGACGTGTTTGAATGAGGTACATCGACTTAAAAAATATGCTATATGCTTTTCAATGCACAATGCCCTGAGTGACAGCCTAATCAAAATCACATATGATGCGGTTTACTTCACATAACTTGAAAAAATACTGAAATGGAGCAGGTGTTACGTGTGAACTCAAAATCAAATATTTATACTTGGCACTTGTTCAGCATTCACTATGGCGTAATGGTGAAACAGCTTCACTAACTAATGACTCTGCGGATACTAAAACGAATCCAACTATTTATTGCTCCATTGTAATACCCCTTTGACTAATCGATTAGCCCATTTAGGCTCGAGGTAATAAAACACAATCACTCCACCACGGGAATAGCTTAACGAAGACCGCAGACGTCACCCGATAAAGCCATTTTTGTACAACATTGCTTTCTATAACGTTGTTGAATTAGTAACATTATTTTAAATAAACACTTCATGTTTTTTCACAGTTTAATACTACAATGTAGCATATTATATTAAACCTTTTTAAAACAAAGGTTGAACACAAAGCTCTAAAGCCACTGCGCATTAAATCTAAATGACACCGTAAATCTTACCTGACCATTAGCTCCAAATTGCTTGCAATCCAATTAGCGCAATCAAATAACGCAAACAGTTTTAATTGCAACACCAATGAAACAAAGTAATCCTTCAATGCAAAGGATATGAAATTCAAACACCAAAAAATATTTCTTTTTAAGTATTCAAATTAAAATTAAATACATGCAGAACATTCATCTTAACGTATCTAGTCTTATGTAGGCAGGCACATTTTACTGTAACCGATGCTGGAAACTAGGCATTGAAGAACTAGGCTTCGTAAATATTTTCTTTCAAAATAACAAAGTAAAGGTAGTATCGAGTTAAGCAATGCACCAATAACTTAAAACTAGTGGCGGGGTCTAAAATCGATAGTTAAGGCTCTCGGGGGATACCATAAAATAACCCGCACTATGAATCTACCACGCAACTGATGTCACTACACTAAACCCTATTTATGTAAGCAACTTCTCAAGTAAAGTAATACATGTCTGTTGCAATTGATCGAACCATTTGTAGCAAGTAAGTATGAGGAAATGTCTTCAGAGATAAGAATATAGAGGCTTTGTTTATTAAAGTGCGTTTTACGTATATAGTGAGGTTGACGGTTATATGTAACAGTGTAACACAGGTGCGCTCGAACTTACAGGTTACACTGTTTCCAATACTTATCTATTAACTCTTGTCACAAGAGTGACACATTACAAAAATTATGAAAGCAGTAGTAAATTCAATTAATATAACATTATAATACATTAGCTATCAATATTATACTGTTTAATTATCCAACACACTTTTGGTCATTTATACAGAATTTACTCCTGGAACGGTTACATGACTATAAACGGTATAAAAAACCATCAAATTCAATAATGGTCAATAGAATATTACACCTTAGGTGCTCTTCTAGGATTTTTCTCAAAGCTTTAAGAGGTTAACCGCCTTGGCGCGCGTTCGGTGAAAGGTATCTATATATCATAATAAACTGGCGAGCATAATAATGTCTTATATGAGAACATTGTAGTTACGATAGGTCGGTACGTACCTCATAAAAGTGCTTTTATGATGCTTTCCCCCTTTTCTCTGTCACTGAGTGAGTATCTTAACATAATCTTTGTAAATACCTTGTAATATAAGTAAGTGGAAAGCTAAAAATATGTAGATCATATGTAAATAACAAGGACGTATGGGCCTTAAGTGGCTTTGAGCGAAAGTATGTGCTCGCATATAGATGATAATCGATGAGGTTGTCGAGACATGATGTGAACGGACCACGATACGAACATGACTATACAATACAAAGCCCTAATACTATATTACCATCCTGTCTTTTTTACCTAGAACAATGAATAATGACTTGAGAATATAGATTTTGTTTTATGTTTATATTTTAATTCGATGTGTTTAAGATCAACATATATGTATTTCATATTTTATTATCCGCTACAATACCGGTGCGACGAGATAATGTAAGTCATTTGTTATTTAGAGTGTTTTGACCAATTTTTCTTTATATAATAAATTAGGAGCCAAAATGGCAGAGATCATTTTTGCAAGCCATCAATTGTGTCGGATGGGTGAACAGTTCCGCTGCATGACCAAAACATTACATGATTGACATTTTGCACGTTTGACTCACAAGTAGTTTGTAGGGTGTTTGAAGCCGGACATTAAACTCTAAAATATCTAATGTTAGAATTATGATTACTTACATAAATAGGTACTTTCTAGCTAATATCGATTTTATGGCATCCTAAAAGTAAAAGAAAACAAGAACTAAGTAGAATCCAAATGTTCCTTTACAAATATTCCCATTACCACGTTTACTAATAATTACCTACTCCCGTTAGACTCCATTGTTATAAAACAATTAATCCTTAATGCTGCGAAATTGAATTGTTTTATACTATCATCCGAATCAAAAAAGACATTTTTCCGGCAATTCAGATCGACTGCATCATTTACCAGATCCATACCCGTTTCCATGATAATCAGCTTTGATTTTTGAATTTATGATACAAAGTTTTATTCGCTTAAGTAACTAGTTTCATAATACCTATTTATCACGGTAGTTACAACTGCATTCGCATGAACCACTTATTTACACTAGGCATATGCACGAACCGCAACGTAAATATCCTATGGACGGAAAATGGTAACAATTCAATTTCGCTTTTTTGCTACAGTCAATATCAGAGTACAATTTGTCCGAGCAGTAAGCTTCAGCATTGAAGGCTTGGCTTTGCGCCAATTTCGCGATCAAAGCACCTTCAGCAGCTTTGCTGTCTCATTACAAGCAGTGGTGTGACATAATTTTGTTAATGTAAACATACTTGCATTTTATATTTAAGTAACGTTTTAATCTAGGCATTATAGCTATATTATGTAGGTAGTATTACAATATTATTATTTTTGTTTCTCATGCTGAGTAAAATTAACAAATATCCACGTTTCGCAGATTCAGTCAATATTCCAGAGGCCGAGGTTATCGCGACTGGCGCACCCGCGGCGACCCTACGCTAATCAACTCACTCTGGCGCAGCCGGCAGCCGCTCGGGATACGCAAGCAGCTTGGTTAGATATCATTACATAATTATACTTCAATAATACTTTAATTTAATTATTATATTTCATAGAGTGTTATATGTTTAATATTTTATAATATGTTGCGTAGGGAACGCAGAAGTGTATATAATACTGGCGCTGCTGATCGGTTTTGTAACCGTGGTAGTGGGGTGCTGGCTATCAGACAACTGCTGGTCGCCGGAGCCGGAGGACGTGCTGGCAGGCGGGTGACCCGTAGCGGCGGGCGCGTGCACGCACGTGTAGCGCCCGCCGTCCGCGGCCGCGGACAGCCCGTCCGGCGCGGGCTCACTGTCGCCGGTGCTGCCGCCGCGCGCGCCGCCGCCGGCCCGGGCGCCCGCCTTCCTGCACGCCGCGAGGCACCTCTGCCGCGGCGGCTGCCTCGCTCTCCCCTGCGATAGAAGACGACAACCACCAGTTTTTTGACAGGAGTCTTCGCACCACTCCTGCCTTGTACACGAAAAAACTAATGGGAATCATATTCCTACTATTGCAAACGGTGGAGTGTGCGATAATTAATTGGTGATACGGTTAACTGAACATTTTCGGCGAACGCTCCTTTTCATATAAATTGGGTTGTGTAAGTGGAAAGTGTTCTTGACTACTTGAGAAAATGGTGATACAGTGCAGGTAAAACTTTTAATGAACTCTAAGAGCTTTGATTTCAATTTTATATATATTATTAATATAATATATTATTAATAGCATAATTAAGGTGTAAGGACATTATAGGGTTATTTCAACGATGGTACACGTCGGTGTACTTTGTATCAGTAGCCGAGCGCTCGGGATTAGTACTAGAAGATTCATTGTGTATTACGGAATCTTATCGTAGGCTACGCTTCTAGCGGTCGCTCTGATTTCAACTCATCTGACGTAACCTTACCTAACGGTGGTACAGCTACTTTTTCCATCTGTACCACCTTCCTATTGTTTCTAAAAGTATGTGCCTTGAAACGCTTTCCTCGACTTGACTCGTAGATTAGAGCGTGTTTTGAACCATTTAGAAGAAATTTCTTCTCTCTGTCTGTACGGACAAGTAATCCCATAAGTGCAATACACATCATGACCGTGCCTTTACCGTTCTATAGACTTTGAGAGGGACGTAATTAACAATAGGTTTTTTAAATACGCTTTCCTCGGTGGAGGATCAACCTACCAACGATTACTTTTGTATTTTTGTAAAATATCCAGCTTGTTTTATTGTTTTGTGGTAATTAAGACGCAGTTTATAATAATAGAGGAAAGTGAGTTAGGACCAAAAAGTCTTATTAAACATGCGTCAATTGAATATTAATAATCTATTCGAAATTACCATCGCAATAGGATAAGATACAACTTTGAGAGACAACGACATGGGTATAAAAGTAGAATTTTGAATTTTTTAGCAATTTTTGCATAACTGTTAAATATTTACCGCTACATTTGTTATTTGTACCTGCTAAAATTCTGTGCCTACTTTATCCTTTCCATATCTTTCTCGTTATAAATCTGCAGATGAATTTTTGTGAAGCTTTAACATAAAACGTTTATAAACGGTAAAATTGAACTACAGTAATAGACGCAATACAAACGCAAGGAACGTGCGTCTACTTAATATGAACAACAAAAAATTGTAAATATACTTGGCCATTCTGTGTAATGTTGGGCATAGAGAATGAAGCATCACAGCGAAACTCATCTACAAGACACGACCATTGTGCAAAGACAACGCTATAATACTTTGTGCATGAGGAGTCATTCCAGTGTGTGCTCTCAATTTTGTTTAGTACGAGCGTGGCGCAAACTTTTTAATTACGAAACATTACCCATCTACATTTGTTTCATCTATTTATTGAGTTGCGTAGTTACCCTTTCTATATAAAACCTACTATAAATCTTGAACAGCATGTATATCGTAAGGTCGGACTTAGATTAGTAAACGTCTAATACAAACCGGTAGTAATATGTTAGAGGCTTTTGTGAATTAAATCACGGCGACACAATTACTGTAAATATGTAAGCACTAAGGTATGTATTCTGAAGAACGGTTCAACATTACAGAATAACGTAAATAATTTTATAATTCCTAATGTGATTGGAATGAAAAATTGCTCTTTATATTGTTATATCCGTCGCTAAGAATACAAAAGCTAAGCTACGTATTAAATAAGTGATTGTTAGCGTGTATTCCTACTTTTATTGACTGCGAAAATAAATATGTAAATATTATTCACAAAGGGTTGCTTACTTATTAAACACATGTCACAATATGGTGACACAGTATCTAATAATTTATCCATAATTATATATATATATATAATGGTGTTTTACTTCATATTATAGCAGGCGACTCCCATACAGCGGAATATGTTATTATCCTACATAAGTGAGCAAAGGCTATAGTGTCTCCAGGTTTTTATTTTATTTGCATTCTTGTACTAGTTATACATAATATTGCACGTGTACCTTAAACACATAATAATAATGTAAGTTGAGTGTTTAGTATAGATACCCGTTATAATTAAAATATTTGTCGTAGAGATAAGGAACCCGACTGAATAGTCAAAATTTTTAAGCATTATGTAAATTGTAGTTAGGCGTTAGTCGGTTATAGATTAACTTTTTAATCGGATAGTTTGATAATTGAGAACCGAGGATTAAAATACTGGATGAAGAACTTGACTTACTGTTGGCCAGAAACGTTTGTACTCACTTCGTTCACAGATATTTTCCACGCACAAATGACAACATTTAATAAAACTGTCAAATTTTAGTATTTTATGTAAATTTTTCCCTACCTATATTCTAATCGAAATCGAAAAATTTGAGATGTTTACATTTTAGCTACAATTTGACAGATGGTTGTTTCCATAATATTTTGTCTAATTAAATGTCCGTGTCATTTTGCTAAACATTAAAATGTGCCATAGTTTTTATATCGTTATTGTAATTAAAATTTACCACAGTCATAAAATTATTTGCCATTTTTTTAAGAAATTTATACATTTTAATATCAATAAAGGCTAAGAGTTTTAATTCCAATACAATCAAAATTAATGGATCAATAATGCTTCTCAGGTCGACAAAAATAATACACGAAGTTTAATGAGCATTCAATGGTGAAAAGAAAATGTCCTTTCAATGACGATAGTCTACAGTCTGACCATTTTAAAAACATTTTGTATTGAACAATCTACTAGATTAGTTAATTATTATAATGACAATTAAAAACCTTCAGGTATGTAAATATTTTTTTAACAATATAATAACCCTGTAGACTGAGGTTCCATTGATCATTTTTAAACTTTATAGACAGACATTGAATAAAATAATTCGTGTATAAATACAATAGATGCCAATTAATAAAAGTAGGTGCCAAACTAAATTATACTGAAATTTGATGAAACTCTTCGAATTATTACTTATAATATGGAGGCGTAAATTTGCACAAGTCACCATGCGTGTTAATCAGCAAATCAAGCTTGCTAAATAACACGAACAGCTCGATTACTTTACCTAACAATGCGTGACCGATACGCGCATACGATTACATCTTTTTTTTTTTTTCAATTATTTCAATACTTTACATAAGATCTTGGATTGTCATAATTCAATTCAATTCAATTCAATTCAATTCAATCTTAGATTGTCAATGACCTCAGTCTTCAGAATGAAAGGAATATCGATATTGAAACTGCAAACCAGTTCAAAATTACAGGAGCACAGTGTATTATATATATGTATAACTACGTAAATTACGTAACTACTGTATCCTCACATCTGATACATAAGTCACGTTTTATGTGAGTAAGTATTGTAAATATTCGACGAATCATACGCGATTGTTCGGTCACGTTAGGGGTCTGGTTGGCTTGGCTGATTTAGGAATTGAGAGAACTCATACGCTCAATACTTAGTAATTACAAATAATAATTGATGTAGGTATTGTCATTATTTGTCATGAATAAATTAAAATAAACGTAATAACTTAATCATTTTGAGTGTTTCATTTTGACCGTGTGAATGAGGAGTAGGAACTAACACAAGTCTTTCTCTAAAAAAACTGCAGTATGATGGAAGAAAACGTTCGTAAAGGGACTTTTAGCATGCAAACAGTTTTCATAGAAAATATAGGGCATGGCGCTTTCCGCGCTGCGAGGGGTGACACAGAAAGGCTTTCTCGCTTGACACTCATATACTACAGTTGGGTAGTTACACTATACTCATCTGCGTTATTAAAGAACTTCCAAAGGTTCTACATTTATAATATCCGGTCGATTTTTTTGACAATGTTAGCGATTTAATATCTGTTATATCTAATCACGGACAGTCGGACAAAAATTAAGTATTTTTATCACTCTATGATCTAGCGAAATTATTATTTTAGATGAGTATTTTGTCTGTGAATAATTAGCAAAATTAATTTTTCATGTCTACAGGAGCGGCGCTCTTCCTGATTATAATAATAAAATTATGTTTAAAAGAATGAGCTTTGATGACTCACCCACGTCTTCTTAATTTTCTAATAGCTGCTTCTACGAAGACGTGGGGTCTTCGTAATTTTCTAATAGTTGCTTTGGGGACCGCAGTATAGGTAATAAACATAGGAACTACTTTATTGCCATATTTTTGTCTGATTTCTAAGTACCGGCCAGGTCGTCCCTAGCTAATTTACCAGCACAGATACTAAACTAATCCGGAAGATGAAGTAACGAATATACTACACCTACATTATATAAACTTTTGCTAAACGGACGGTTTTTTTACATAAGATGTTTTAGTATTCTAGTAGTGGTTACTATAAACTTCATCAATGAAAATAGGTAACTTATCGAAACAGTTTGATTTGACGGTTAAAAATTAGTCAATAAACAATACGAAGTCCTGGTTAATAACAATTATAGCAACCCACATCACTAGCCGGCCTAATCGGCCAATAAGAGCCTCTCGCGGCATGAAGCTGCGCCGTTACCGCGAACTGTAGGTGCCGCGCGTGACGCGTCCCGCGCTCACCAGTCCGCCGCCCGACCGTGTGCTACGCACACGTGCTTTTATTCCTTCCGCGCTCCCGCCGCGTCCGTTTATACTTTACAGAGGATTTAAATAAATAAATCCTCGCCTTAACTAGTTTTTAGGGTTTTATTCTTGTGTACTCACGTGTTTTATCTTACAATATACTTTTATTACCATAACTACAGTGGTTTAAGTTATACTTCCTGAACTATCTCATTCCTCATACAATACCAATAATTAATAAAGGAACTTTTATTCCAATTATTAATAAAATAATTTCAAAAAAAAAATTACACATTTTCTAAACGTAAACTGACGCAGATCTGTACATCTAGCTTCATTTTAACCGCAAACTGACTCATTATGCTTCCTGCGAAGAGTCTCGAGTCGATTGCTCTAAACGAAAGAGGCTTGTTAACAAACACTGAGAATGGCCGTCCCCTAAGCGAGCAGTTATACTCTTATCTGAATAGTCCGAAACATTTTCCGACAGCGAAAAGTTGGTAAGTGAACTACTTATTGATTGGCGGTCTCTAGTGCGGATGAGAGACTGAGTGATCTGAGCTGAGAGATCAAAGGTTAAATTGGTGACTACGTAGATAAACAGATTCTTCTACAATGGTTTTTGATATTACAGTTTATTATCTTTTAAGCTTCTATTATCTTATATATGTGAGTACTCATGTTTTTGTGCTTTTTTCTCAACTAAGTTGAGGTTAACTTAGTCATACCAAACTAATGTAATAACGTTCACAGGGAATTGCTTCTATTCGTTGTCAAATAATATACAAAGGATAGGTTTATTTTAGAAACCGCAAAGAAATTGGTAGACTCAGATTTTCATATAATTGACGGCTTTCTATGGTAAAAGGGGTCCTAAAATCTTTTTTTTTCGACGTTGGATTGTAATGTTAAAAAATATACATCTCGTTATAACAAACTCCTGATTATGGGCAAAAAGTTTAGCGTCTAAGCGAGCAGTGCAATACGAGTCTGAAACTAATACCGGCACAGCTGCTGCGAACTCTAACGTCTGTAACTTAAAACGTAATACAGTGTCAGCAGCGGCATTTACACTTACCACCTAACTCTGGTATTTTGTATAGTGATATCTAACATCGTTTAATGTAAACGTTTTAACTAAACTTAGACACCTAAATAGAAAAAGAAATACCTATGTGTGTATATCCGTTACGGATTAGAGGTGGGCAAAGTGTATCATTTTTGCGATTGGAACATTTGCATCTGGATCACTGAAATGTTCCGAAACACTGATATGTTTCATTTGGCTCATTTGGATCATCGACTCAAAATATGATACAGAATGTTTCGAATACATACATATGAGTTGCGTTGCGGGCGTTTATTACTGAGTCAGTGAAATTTTATGTGCAACGACCGTATAGTATTTGATACGTAAGCGCGTTAGTGGTCATTTTTACGTGCATGAATACCGACAGCGAAAATCCGTACGAATTGAGTGATGCACTTCTCATTTGTTATATCTTTCTGACTTGTATGGATTGTAATTATTTCGCCCGTTTACACGCCAGTCGCGAGTCAATAGTTAAGTTACTCAGTGTCTCAATTTTGTCTCTCTCGCTCGCGGCTCAGTCGCCTCGCGAGCGACGCGTTGCATGAAATGAGCGCTCGGCAAAGTAATGTTTCAGATCCAAATGATACGTTTGAAACATTTCGAGTGATCCAATCTTTTGGATCACTTCAGTGATTCGGATCAGTGAGTCGGTTCTGTAAAGAGTTACACAGGCCTATTACGGATTAGATAATTATGTTTCAGTTTGTATAGGAGCTTCAAGTATTATATTTTAATACAACGAGGGCCTGTTTCACAACCTCCTGATAAGTTCTCGTTAAATTATTTGGCAGATTTTTGATTTCATACAAATTATGTTCCATTTTTTATTTTTCCGGCGGTCAGCGGCTATCCAGAGGTGGTAAAACAGTCCCATATTCATATATATATACAAAACAACAGTTACATATTATCGATCTCCGTTAGCATATCATTGATCATATATTCAAATAAGCGAGTAAAACTAATTATTGAATATTTTATAATATAAGTCATATAACCTTACCTCGCAATTTTATAGCATTGACAGACTGCGAGTGAAACGACAGTGATAAAATAGTGTAAAGACATATATATAATAAAAATACAATAATCAATATTAACAGATACAGTTTATAGTATAATAAGTTAATACATTTCAATTATATTTTCAGAATTGAATTCGTTAATATCATTTATTTAAAGAAGCCTTACCTTAATGAAAAGAGTCCTGTTTTGTATATTTTTCAATTTAACTGTTATTTCGTAACTGCGCTTAATAATAATGTAAATGAAGATTTATTTCAATTGAACATCGATACTGAACTTATTTACATATCAATGAATAAACGTAGTTTTTTTTAAATTGTCGTTCCATTGAGTACAACATGCGATGTAGCTTCGTAGCAATTGACTTAGCGTAGCAATCTCGTAGCGCGAACCGTAGCGCGTAGCACTTTACGTAGCTTATTAAGTGTACCCTTTAATGTATAGTAACTCTCTAGCTACTCTTTTCAGTATTCTGAAAGTTTACGAAACATTTAAATACTTATGATAGAATCAAAAGGAAAACCAGAACTTTTATATATAGGTAGGTAAGTAAATAAGAATGTAGATGTGGCCATACACAAAAATTATTATGAAAATCTGTTCGCACAAAGGTGCGTAAAAGATACCAAATACTAATCGCAATTTTTAGAGTTTTATTCTCTACCAATCACAATCAATCAATCTTATCTAACAAATAAGCGTTAGTTGCCATTCGAGCCGTTCGCGTTCCTGTCTTTATGATTTAACTGCTTTAAGTTACAGACTCCTAGTATTAAGTTCACATTACGTTGACTTACTTTGAGTACGAAGCCGGCGAGTGAACTGTAGAATATATTCACTAAGTTTCAACGATAAATTTGAAGTGTGACTTAAATTTACCTATCGTTTGAACTATTGGTAAAATTTAACATACTATAAATTCCATTTCTTTTGAACTTAAGAAGTTGAAGTCATAGAGTACTATTAGCGAAGAATATTCATAATACTGTGTCTCACCAATCTATAAAATTAAGATTAAAATTGCCCCCAAAAAATCAGGAATTGGTAAAGTAAGGAAAAATTTACACTAACACTCCGTTTTACGCGAAAGCGATAAATCATTCTCTCTCATACTCAGTTTTAAATACCTTTTGCTAATGCGTAGGCATAACAAAGGTACATAATCAATAGTTAGATAAAGGTCAGAGCGCTTCTTGTTAATTTTATAAATCTTTTTACTCTTTGTACACGCACGGCTGCATTGAAAGTAAAGGTCGTGTATTCTGGTTGGGGCCGGGCTATAAACATGATGCGCAATATGGATGCGATGGCCCATATAGAGGCGCTATATCCGTCGCCCATCGCGGAGGGATCGCCGATACCGTAACACATGCTTACTAACATTCCCTTCTACCACAACTTATAAATATATTCGACAAACACATAGTACCTCCGTCTCTATTGGCGCAAATATTTACACGGCATACAGGTAGATGTTCAAGGTATGGCTGTTTGTAAAATCGACCATGCTATTTTAGTATAAGGTAATAATTATAAATAAAAATAATAATAACTACATAGTATTGGCCTGCTGATCCTCCTGCGTAAAGATTTTGTAGTAATTTATCCCTTGGTAACCCATAATCGGGATAAAAACCGGGATGATAATAATAATAATATTATATTCTATGTATTAATCAAGGGTATAAGCTATCAACTGATATTCGATATTATTATTTCAGCCCAATCCTTAAGGAAATTACAGCGTGACGAAGAAACAAACATCCAAACCAACTTTTACATTTATAGGATAATAGCCTTACCCGGTCAGGAAAATGTTATAATCAAACAACTTGCGACCCACAGTCTGCACAGCTCAGCGAGTCTGGTCTGCAGCTTGTAAGACAGAACATTTATTCTACGATTGTACGGCGCACGGTGGTGTACCGGTAACGCGAGTGAGCTCTGAATAAATCTACTGGAATACAGCGTCTAGGGTTAAATATTGTAATGCCATTAAACCAGAACAGTTGTAGAAGTAATTACTATATAAGTAGTTAATTAATTTTACACACAAGATTAGGCTGAGGTGTATTGAAGCACAATTCACCAGTATATTTTAATGGGGCACCCATTGCAATTTACCGGGTACAAGTCCAACCTCCGAATACTGCTAATACGAATACGAATTTCACAAAAAACTTGCACTTGAGAATAGAACCAAGGGCCAAACGCTAGGGATGCCTATTTTCCTGTATCATTTAGTACTGAACAATAATAATAATAACCTGTCTCAAAACTAGTAGGTATGTACAAGTATGTTTGGCACTAAAACTAACAGGACAGGTCTTAAGTAGGCGTACAGTGACTTTGTTGTGCGCTCAACATCGGAGATGGGAATAATCCCTTATGTAACATAGGTCGTGACAGCAAAAATACATTCCAAAACTTTCAATACTCATACATTATTATGATTATTAAATCAATAATTAACTTGATCTGTTTGCTGATGAGAAGAAAGTGATATTCTTGGAATGTTTGAAGCATTGCGAGAAGACTGACTAAAAGGCTTCTATTTTATTAATATAAATTGTTTGTAATCAGTGTAAATGCTGTATTGTTGGTCGTTCTGAAGCAAGTTAAATTTAAAAAATAAGATGGTGCTGTATGTCAATTTCTTTAATTTTAATATTGTTTATCTTTCATTGTCATTATCATATCAGTCAAAACAAATACTGAACAAATCTACTTGACCTTCGTTATCTATGTGACCATAAAATTACGTATTTGCTGCTTTATAAGTTTTAGTACAATAAACAAGTGGAAATAGTTTAAAATGCCTGCCTTGGCATAGCGCTTCTGGATAAATCCTCCGGAGAGACCAACCGCTGCATGCTGGCACAATATCTTAAAATTCAATATTGAAGACAAAAATGTAACTGCAGAGTGTGCACAAAATCAAGAAGACTTTGGACTTCTAAAACCAGTTTCTGGCACTGAGCCGGGTTAACGTCACAAAGGTCTGTTAAATATTACTGAAACTGAAATGAATAATGACTAAGTAAGAAATTAAATTTTTAACTCAAACTAAAGTGATAAATAATAATTATATCTTGGAACTATATGTATATATTTATAGTATTCTACTATAGCTCTAACGCAATGTTCCAAAAACCTAGGAAAATCCAGGCCATACTCTCGAGGTTTAACAATGATAATTAACACTTTCTTAACATTTTAAGGCCGGCCTCACACATCCGGAATTTTCATAATCTAAATTCAGATTATTAATTAAGAAAGCCCAGACTTCCATACAAAGTAAAGATCTATCTGAAATTTTCATAATCTGTGTGGTAAACAATTACTTTGTATGGAATTCTGGGCTTTTTTAATTAATAATCTGAATTCAGATTATGAAAATTCCGGATGTGTGAGTCCAGTCTAACATAGCATTTCAGAATTTTATCTACTATTTTAAAGTACCATTATCGTTAACATTATCATTTACAATAATCATTAAATGCATAAACAACAATCAACAAGATTCCCATAATTGGTGTCTATTCATGAAATAAATATGACAGTTGGCTAGGTATTTGACATTTATACGTTAAATACATTCGTCTACATAGAATTCGTGTGTGTAGAAAATGATTATACACTTTTGATGGAGGGCCTCAAATAGGCAGGAATGAAATGAAAATAACGACGACGTCGAGCGCCGTTCTTTAACCACGCTTAACATTACATTTAACGACTTGGTCGTTTATAAAATTTACAATAAATAAAACTCGTACTTTGATAGAAATATTATGAAAAATTCTAAGAAAGTAGTGGATAACCTAGCCTGACCACTAGACTGCCTCTGACTTTTTGTAATCATACGCAGATTAATAATTAATTTCATTCGCTTACAACGCGCAACGGTGCAGGAAAACATCAGTCAAGGTAGACAAAAGTCTACCAAATATCACTAGGCCCGCGTGGTGGACTAACCCCTCTCATTCTGCGAGAAGATCCGTACCCAACAGTGGGACAGTTTGTTGGTTGATGAAGACAATATTATTATATTTTCTTTCCAATACTTATTTTTATATAAAGCTACATTATATTATTATAAATGTTTTCTGTCTACTTCATGAAACTACAACAGCTCTCCGGCCTGAAGTTGGCACGAGTCAACTTCGACCCGTAAACGTCAGAGAGAGAAAAAAACAGCCTATGACTTGAGGTTTCGTGTTTATTTATTTTAATCCAATATTTGGCTGTCTTAGATTTTTACAGCCGGGTCGAGCCAACTTCTTTTTTTTATACCAAACAAGTTGTGACAAACAAGCATACGGCCCGCCTGATGGCAAGCGGTTACCATAGCCTATGGACGCTTGCAACACCAGGGGTATTACTCGCGCGTTGCCAACCCTAAAAACCTCTTAGAGGATGGTGGATTCACTGCGCCGACAGTTTGAGGGAAGAATATTCCCTCAAACTGTCGGCTCTTGCTGTCAGCGCAACGCATCCTTAGAAAGAGCTCTGGCCACCTTGCTCACTGCAGGAACACAACACATAATAAAGTGTGTTATTTGGCTGCAGTTTTCTGTAAGGTGGAGGTACTTCCTAGCTGATTTAATAAAGTATTTTTCACTTTAACTTTACACTTTAAAACGGTTAAAACTTACAAAACATTATTTTTTAGATCATACTTCAAAACGAATCAATTTCGACACGTGAAGCTTGTCGATGCTGCAGCGGTATCAGCTATTGACATTCTAGTACAAACAATCTTGGCGATCGCTCCATAGCTCTCTCAATCAACCTGTGTCCTATAATACTCGTATATCATGCATCTTTGTGCCAAATAACCGCGAGGATGCATTCCACGTAGGTTTTCGACAGTGTTCGGAAAACATGCGATTGGTATTCAATTTAATGCTGCAATAATTATAATACAATCGTTTTTGGAATTTCTGACCCTGCAGTATACATGCTAATTATCTGGCCATAAATTACTAGCAATAACAATTATATAACATTATTTTCCTCTCAATTACTACAATTCCTCCTTCAAAAAACTGTTTGAAGCGGAATAATTTTTGTAAACCGAAGTATTCTATCTATTCTCTATTAAGTACTCCAATTACTTCTTACTAGTTGAAATTAGTAATATTCTAACTTGACACAAACTTTAAAATGCTGTTTACGCGACACCCAGCGCGGAGCTCGAGCTAATACCTCTATATTGCTATACCGGTACGTACGTGTACTCTAGGCATACGCGTAGAGTAAGTTAACCCGTCCAATTAATATGTCCTACTCTCTGAAATCGTGTCGCTGTACAGTATTGTGTGACAACCACACGTCCTCACTTAGCTCGCAGCATCGTTGATGTGTGCCATTGACTGTACCGTTTACAAGAACAATGTGTTGTGTTGTTACACCGCTTTGAGTTAAGTCTCTAGTACCTATACATATCTCCATTTCAATCAGACAAAACAAATAAAGGTAGATTTTACGTACTTATTTGGACTAGTCTTCTAGATACAAACATTAATTTATAATGTACAAAGAATGTATAATCTATTCTGGAACGGAGGGTGAAACTTATTAAACGAGCTTTATTTCAAAGATTTAGGAATTTCCTAAAGTTTGTTTTGAGTTAATTTTACATCATCGACTTTGATCTTCAAACAATTAATTTTATGAAAGGGTGCTGAAGATAAGTTTCTTGGTGTAATAATACCCATCAGAGACAAATTAAATAATGAGATTCTACACAAGCATGCTCTACACATAACACCTAACAACATTAACGGCTAACTTTCAGATAGTTATGCTCTTGATACACTGAAATCTTTTGTTACAGTCACTAAGATGCATACTTAAGTTGTAATATGGAAAACACACATAATTTGCACTCGTTGTAAAGTATGTAGACGACATTGACAAAACCTCTCCCTGTTCTTTGTTTAGGATCTTTGAGGAGGTCTGCAATGTAAAGCCTGAAATAAATCACTAGATTTTCATTTTAAATTTTGTAAATTTGTATAAGGATGACGCGAACGCCTTCCTTGCTAAGGACGGGGCAGTTCGCGGTTGGGAAAATTCATTATTCAGTAAAATTGCGAGTGTAACTCATCGGGCAGGCCGGCGCGCGGCGCCACGCTGCTATTACCTACATTGCTAGCAATCTGATTCATGGCGAGTTTGAGCAAACCTACCTTCTGTATTTATTTACAACTGCGATGCGCAACATACATTGAAAAAATAGCAATACTTCAAATATTTATCCCTCGAAGTATAAGTTGAATTATCGGTACCGTTGCATAGCGAGGATAAAAACTCGTTTTAAACCCGTACAGGTATTATAAATATAAATACGGAACCGCAGATATTTCAGTCACGTCACGAGCACCGATAAATATAGCTGCGGAGCCAACTAATAATTCAGGAAAGTTGTGCGGCAACTACCGCAATTGGAGAGTTTGTCCTCCAAGACGCTAATGAAACTTGCGAGCAATCAATTGCTAGAAATAGACGGCAATCAGGCTGATGCAATTAGGATGTCCATACTTGTACAATATTATAACTGTTTTAGATTATCGTAGGTATTTTCACTCAGCTCTACAATCCAAGCTCTAATCTACTTTAATGATACAGTGGGAAGTAGGTCACGCTCATCAGTTATTATCGTTTGGTGGGCATTCCGAATTTCTCTGTTAGTATCTACGTATGATGAAAATTACGAGGCGTAACACAGCGATATGTTTTTCGAAGCACGTAAGATAGCTGGAGTACCACATGTAAGCGAGTACCATGAATCACGCCGCAGCGTCATTACTTTCTCGCAATAATCTTATTGAATTGTAAAAAATTAATATATTGTAATTTTGCTATTTCTTATACAGAATCCTTTCTTACTCATATATTTCATTACTTTTACTTTAGTTACTTTATTTATTAATAACTTACAAAAATAAACAAATTAAAGTACCCCGTGTCGGTTGATCTATGAACTTTCCTTTTACAAATAGCCTTTTAAATATTTTCTCATTCGAAATTAACTACGTGAGTAAGTTGTTTGTTCATTATAAGTTCTCAATAACCTTAAGTTTTATTCTGGAGACAGTAAAGAAGTTCACTATTCTGCTTTGTCGACACTTGCAGACCTCTTCATAATGGAAAAAGTTTTACATAGGTAATTAATTCCCTTTGGCTATATCATTAAAACGTACTCGATACTTTAAGTTCTGCTCACGTAACTCCTCATTTGTTAAAATATTCTCATTGATTTTATTTTGTCTCTGATCTCTCACGGACGCTTTTGTGTGTGACATATTTTCATAGATACTTGGTACATAATTATATACTTAAAAGCTGCTACGGCGTAGCTGACTTTGCTACGCCGTAGTAATGTTACAAGCGCCGCCTAACATAAAATGCAATTAATTTTTTGTAACCAACAATAATGCAATTGTAACGTTGTTTTTAAACAGGACTTACGATAGCATAGGTAACTTTTCGCCCTTTAACTAAGTTATATCTAACTACTAGTTAATACTGAAGCATTCAACATTATTTACTGTACTATATTATGTCAATCCACAATTTTTTATTATGAAGAATAACTTGTTATTTTTAATGAAGGAAAAAAGAAGCCAAGAATAACTTGGCTTAATCTTACGCATTAGAGTTCTGTCTGCTATTAACAAAACAAGAATTGAATTAAGACTATAATCAATACACCGTAACAGACAAAGCAATAGCAACGATATCGTATCTGTCAAATATTTTGTAAAACTCTGGACTGCGTTTTCATACAAAATATTTGAGAGATTTGATATCGACTATCGCTCACTAAACTCACCGGCTACAGCGGACGTGTTGTGTAGACAAATGAAAGTTTGTTTACTTTGTTCAGCACCTCACTGCTCACCTCCCGCGTGAACAGGCACGTACCTATTGAGTAGTTACGATCCACGTCCTACAGCTAATAAGAACACATTGTAACCCGAAACTTCTATAACGTTTAGCTTACATAACTTCTCAGCTAAAAATACATTTGCTATCTTACTTCTTAGCTAAAGTTTAAGTGGTTAATGTACTACATACATAAATAATTGATTGTGCGGTCGTGTTTTGTTGGTGTGATAGTGTTTATGTAATGTAGCTCTTTAGTAAAAAACAAACAGTTACTAGTAGTACTCACGGTGGGTGGTAGACATGGCTCTCCTTTCTCTTATAATTTATTGCAATAAAAGTTAAGGAGACATTCAAGCAGTCCACGCTCAGTAAGCTTGCGCCGATCTTATTCTGTATTAAGCACGTCTATAGTGTAGCCTAAAGCACAATTCCTGACAATACGTAAAACGTCACTTGCATACATAATGAACGAAGTGCGCGCGCTATGCACACGCAAACGGTGCAAATTTCATGATAGCCGCATGTCGGCCGGCAACCATTTTGGTTCTCGCTGTATATAATACCTTTACGAGTGGACGCTCCTGACAAACCAGCTGCATCCAAACGTTATCGCTGTTTTAAAACATGACGGCACCGAAACCTGCAACTCCACACTTCATTCAGCTACTCGTACACTTTTCATAATAAAAAATTAACGTAACATGTACGACATGTACGTAGAAACTGTATTTTTAACGTTATGCTATCTGGCATAAATGTGTCTTTGCAAAATAGAAAAATAGCGCCTGAATTGCCTTAATTATATCTGTATAAGGCACTATTTATTAAGTTACGGCGAGACAGGGTGCTTTTGATTAGTTTAGACAGCCAGGCAGCTTTTAATTACAAAACAGCTGAACCAATCCTTACTAATGAGACACTTTAATACTTCTTTCAATTACTCGACATTTGGGTTCACACTGACGTGTAATAATTTAGTTCGCACGCAGAAGCGTACGTAAGGTTCATCAGAAATTAAAATAAACTAATAAATAAACACACAGTCGAGATGACGCTACGCATATTAGATGGATTTTAATTTTTAAGCCCCCGCTTGCTTAGTCTTTCCTAGGTTATGGTAGAATTAAAGGTTTTATACAAGATTTCCATAAAAAAAGTAGTTTAACATTCAAAACTGTATAATCGTAGAAACTGCAGGTAAATTACTTTGTTAAGCGGAAGGGTGAAGACATGAAAGGAGATTCACCTTGCTATACAAAGTGCAATTTACTAAACAAATCCTTGCGGCGGAATGGCAGCGGTAGCGCGGCGGTGGCGCTGGCAGCCGGTCCGCACTAAACTAAACCTCTATCATTACACAAACTCGCATTATCTCCGCCCGCACGCAATATTGACATTGCTTTTTTGTGTTCACGCCAAAATATAACGCACATTGCGCTTCTCATTAGCCATTTTCACTTTTTGCTCGTAAAGTTTTCGGATGGGAGTTTCCTTATGCTAACGCAGACTGATAAATTATTAAGGGGCACCGATTCCCTTGCCTTCGAGTGAAAATATATTGCTACGGAGAGTAAAAAATCCAGTGGCGGTTATAAAATTTTAAATAGGTAGGTAAAAGTAAAATGCGGTACTGGTAGGTATGCGTTTGTGTTAGTTGAGCGGCAGGTAGCCGCAGTTCCGTTCGACGGACGAGCTATTCGCTCCGGGGCCGAAGTGGTGGCTCACGTTTGCATTTTGCATGAGAACCATTGTTGGAGCGCCTATATTCCCAACACTACGGAACGTGGTGCGGCGACGTGACGTCCTCCAAGTCCTCTCACACAGATTAATTTACTTACTTACACCAAGAAACACGGAAGGTGACTTTGACGAATTACATTTTTAGTGCGGACGCGCCCCTACGCCGTCGTAGCATTGATCGTGACTACTACGTGATCTCATTTGCTTGGCAAGGTAGCGTTATTTATGCTTCACGCTGTTCATAATGCTATTACAGTTGTCGCCAAACTTATTGTCCGGGTTAAAGTTGGTACTAGCTAACTTTAACCCGGCCGTAAAAATCGGAGAAAGAAAAATATTGGATTAGAATGATTTAAAACGACAGCCTACGACTTGAGCTTTCGTTTATATTTATTAAAATCTAATATTTTTCTTTCTCCGATTTTTACGGCCGGGTTAAAGTTAGCACGTGCCAACTTCAACATCAATCACACTCAATTGACTCTGTCTGTACTGACTGACTCATTGACTCAGTAATTATCATCAATATAGCTACTTATATACAATAATAAGTTGATAGATATTATAGGATTTGCATAGATTGTATTAAATTGTATAAAAGTCGTCTTAACATTAAGATACCTAATTTAAATACATGAAAACCATAATTATCTCAATTTCTCAGAGCTAAACTAAAAGGGTTCGATGCGGGTGCGTAGAAACGTTGGCCAAAGCCACTTTTATACACATCTATTACTCCCACTAGTTAATTACAATAGAACGAACTTTATGTTTAATAAATGCGAATGTTCAAAATACATTTAGGTTCATGTATCTTATATTTTTTTTACAATTCATTATAATATATTTGGTATTTGATCATCTAATTTAGGAAATGTTAGATGATCTGATGATGAAGTTGTGTAAACTCTAAACAACGCTGACGTGCTAACCAATGATACAGTTTACGTAGCCGACGCCTAGAGGGAGATTTTTTTTAAATAAGAAAGAGAATAAATGTTTGTATGCTGTTTATCTATATTTTTTGGGACTAGTTATTCGCCGAGGCTGTAGTTAAAGGGCGAAGAAAGACCCCCATAAAATGGCTCAAGTCACCTGTCAGTCAGTCCATCATAATAAACGTGCTTCAGTGTCTTGTTCTCGCAGTTATTAAATGAAAGTTGAAAAAAATATGATTGATTACCCTGTAGAATGGTATAATTTATCTGTATTAAAATCACAGCATTGACTCGCACGTGCTGCACGTTATGACACGTCACCCGTTTATTGATATTGTTTCAATATAATATCAGAACATTGCCGCTGCATAATGCATTTAAGTGAAACGTGACTCATTTGTGAACTGTATTCTATTGTTCGTTTAGATTTAGTATTAATGTTTTTGACTATGACATTAAATAATCAAGCACTTACATACTGAATAATAAAATAAAATTCAAATTCAAACGACTAATAAGAAATGAAAAAGCAGTACCTATAAGAAAAACAAAAGAAACGTGGTATCAGAAGTGTAATAAGTACCTACTACAGATTCTGACCACATTTCTCTATTTCTTTTTTACTAGTACTTTATACAGTGAATTACTATTATTTTGTTGTTGTTGTTGTTGTATAACTGGACTGTATTACACAGTGTTATAAATTCGGTGCACTTTTAGAAAAAAGAAAACATATAGGTGAGTACAGTTCGCGCCAAACTTATTATCCGGGTTGAACCAACGGGTCCGGCCAACTTCAAGCCGGATAATAAGTTTGGCGCGAACTGTAGTAACGATTATTTAATTTCATGTTTCTTGTAACGAATATATCAAATTTTCCATATATGCACCGTATTAAAAACATATAGGCATATACGTAGGTACCCACAAAATCCACTCGAAAAATTTACACAATGTTGATTTCTCTATAATTCAATAGGCACCAGCTATTACACTATTACAGTCAGAGTGAGGCTGCAGGCGGCAAGCTGAACGTCGGGCGCGCGCCGGCGAGGCGGCGACCTAGCTAACCTAACACTACGTTATATTATGGTGTATTGGTTACACAATATCATCTCGCTTGTACATTAAAGCTTTCTAGTAACATCTAAACTATGCAGAATGAAACATTGGACAGCGCTATTACCTTCTGAAACAAAACTTTCAGTACTCAGGGCATCCAAATTACATTAGAATAAAGACCACGGACGACGAAGAATAGGAACATTAAAGCTATTAACAAAATAGGGTAGGTATACGTTGTACCAAAGGAGCATGTTTTAAACTCATCTCCTCTTTAGGGTGGCCGTGTAGGCAGCCGAGGGTAGTCTGTGAGCTCCGACAAACGGAATAATTGACGACGTCTGTGGTCTAGTGGTTCGAGTACCGGACTGCTGATCACGAGGTCGTGGGTTCGATTCCCACAAGACACAAATATTTATGTGATGATGAATATAAGTATTTGTGTTTGTCTGAGTGTTTCCTATGTATAATAAGTATGTATTTACAAAAAAAAAAGTATATAAGTATTATATCCATTGTCTAGTACCCATAGTACAAGCTCTGCTTAGTTTGGGACTAGATGGTGCTGTGTAAAAATGTCCCCAAATATATGTCCCCAAAATATTTAATTAATTTGTCATGAGGCGTCCGTGCTTATTGGAACTGGTGTCAAAAACTTGTCCAGCGACATAATGAATGTCATGCGAACACGAATATTTGAAAATGAAATTTTCAGAGGTATAAACGGAAAATGAAAATTTTATTCAATGTGAGTAGGAAGATACAGTTATTGTATTTGAGCTCTTTGACAGTTGGCTACACGTTAAAATAGAAACCTTTGCCCTGCGGCTGTTACTGGAATTTCCTTGTAATTAGATGGCTGTGAACTCTAACATTGTTCGGTATATGCACGGAAGGGTACTTTCCATTATTTTGTTTAATCTAACAACAGAAATGAGTCCTTCCGAACAGTAATGTTTTATAAATATTACGACTACATACTCGTAATATTTATAAAACTGAATATTGAGGTACCGTACAAATACTAAATTCACTATATTATGTGTTCCGAAAAACCATAATAAAAAAGTTTATTACGAAAATAACTGTCTCACTTTGAAGATTAATAGTATCATTCGAAAAAGTTTCAGATTATCTCAAGTTTTTTATATGAGGTTCGGATACGTCGCCATTTTATTATACTTACTTATTATGAAATGTATGTATGCCTGCTATACCACTGACTTGATGATGGGTTGGCTAGCATGGTGTTGGGGAGCATGTATCACCACAAGAGTTCAGCCCCCATTATTCTTTAAATTATTGTGCCTTCAGGTATGTAAGAATAGCGCTCTATTGCTCTAGTTACAACACAGTCGTTGACAGGTTCGACAAATACTGGACTATTCAGAGAGAGAGTAATAAAATTAATCTTATAGTCAGCGTCTAGTCTACATAAATCGGATCGGAAACTACTGTCGCCGGCTGTTTGAGCTTATTCAAGTGTTCCCGTTGTTATTTAACAAATACCAATTCAATTTGCTGCAAGTTTGCTTACACATTAAATGTAACAAACTAGACTACTTTGGCCTTCCTGGGCTACCGGCTGACACCTACAGCTAAATAAAAAAATTGTGCAGGTTTTTGTCATTGCTTTTAGTTTATGCTAGTTTTTTAGCTTACACCTAATTAATATTGATATTATAAAAACCTTATGTATAGTAGTATATGTACCGCCCCCTACAACATATCCCGCACGGCTTAAAAATATAAAAACAAACATAGATCCTTGTATTCTCACACTACGCCTGTACACTAAGATGAAGTTTAACCGTAAACTTTTCCTTTGAACACTTCCACAAAAATAGCCCAAAGCTGTACAGCTCTAAGCTATATTTGTGCTCTTGTCTTAAAAATTTTGATTCCTAACATTTAGAAACTAAATAATATGCAGATAAAAAACTGTGTAATCAGATACTTGTATATTTAAAAATAAACATTAATTATATTTGTATAATCTTTTAAGTGAAAAAACATTTTCTGTTCATCGAATGACTGTAAAATATATTCTAGTACCTACATAACGGTTAACAGATTTGTACGTCTGTACATGTAAATCTAATACAGTACACGTACCAAACTGCTCGTAACATAACACAAGTTAAATTTTTAAATAGGTAGGTACACATCTAATCCTATGCAACGTAACGCGTAACGTTGGCTACAAATTCAAATAAAGACACATTAAAATAAATAATGTAGTTTGAGGCGAGTTCAAACAACATTAGTCAGCCAGATGTGGGGTGCGGTCCGAGTCCGTTTCCCTGCTAGTTTTCGTTTGCGCAATCAGGAAATTAAATAAAGTTCGCGACCTCATGTCTACCAGCCCACTTAAGGAAACTTTGTGCTAGTAGTCAGTTATTTAAAAAATGAACTTGAGCTCTGAATTGGTTGTGAAATGTAAATCCAAGCTTAAACAAATTCTTTAAAATTTTGTAAAACATCACCCTAATGCTGTCTCACAATGTGTAATGTAACAATTAGAGTCAATGTAATACTTAGAGCGACATTTGGTGTAAATGTGGTGGATAGCTGCATAAAATTTTGACAATTTGAATTGAATTTTGTCCTGGATAATTTATTATTTTCCTAGTAGTTTACTACCTACATCAAATTAAAAAATATAAACTTTTTCGTCAACAACTACTAGTCAAGTAAAAATATGGCCACTGGCCATATTTTTTTATATTGATTGAATGAATCACATTGGACCTGAATTATTTGAAGTTGGAAACTTGACTAGTAGTTGTTGACGAAAAAGTTTATATTTTTTAATTTGATGTAGGTAGTAAACTACTAGGAAAATAATAAATTATCCAGGACAAAATGGATGACCTGTTTCGTAATAAGTAGATAATGTCAGACTTCAAGATTTCGACTTCAGATTTGCATTGTGTGCAAATAGTTGCTGTGCTTGACTGTCTGGAGGTTTTAAATTTAAAAGTATTTGCAATATAATACGAATGTGGCATTCAGCGTAGGGAAGACTGTTGGTATAGCCGGCGCGAGGCTCTCGCTGAGAAGTCTGGCGGCCGCCTGGGCAGCCGCGCCACGGCGCGTCTCTGCCGCTTGCCGCGCGCCCATGTACCTACGCTTACACAGCACTTACTGTTGTCACTTACAGAGTCAGAAGTGTTAGATTTGCAACAGTTACTTTCTTAAGGACGTAACTGAGATGGGTGATTGTTTTTATGGCCACACAATATAGGACCAGATAATTTTATGACCATTCGTCGCTTACGCGACACATTTTACACATTTTGAACATTTTTCACAATAAAAATCCACGATATACTCCATATCCATAGGCATTTTTCACATTTTTTTTTACATAGAGTTTTCTTGGCAAACGGAGTGATTACCTTGTCCTTAATAATTTATTTGAGCTTCTACCAAGTAACACAAAGGCAAGTCTTATCTCTTGAATAATACATTGTTTCTTTAGAACTGAGAGCAAATCGCAACGGTACGTTTCTTTATACTGTCTTCTAGTTTATAAAAATATACTAAGATATCTGAAGCATGTGAGTAAAAAAGTTCTGCTACTTTTACTTGATCCTACAGAGTTATTCTTGTTCCCCAGGTAGTTAAGATCGTTAGGTATTATTCTATGATGTTTCCTCTACCTAATAGGTACGTAAGTTTTCTTATCATTGTAACTTGTACAAAACATCTGTTTTGCAACAATAAACTGTCAGTTCTAACTTATTTTATTAACAATTGACTAAAGATTAAGGTTAAATTAGAAGCTATACTGTACGAGAAATATCTAAAAGGCTTTATCACGGCGAAACAAACAAGCTAGCAGAGTTGATTTCATGTTCCATTTTTCCAATTCCCACACGAAATGTAATAGACACTGAACAAAGCTAACACTTTGTTTTGAAAAAAGAACTGTACAAAAATTTAATTTAATACAATGTTGCGGCGTCATGTGCATATTACCTTTTATTATGTTTCAATAAAATAATTCAAAGGCGTTTAGCAGGTACTTATGACATTTATCGTTTACGATCAGAATTTAAGTAAAGGCGCGCTACGAAGGCGATGCTGCAATATACGTAATTTATTTACCTTCTATCTGGTCGGAACCACTTTCGGTTAAGTCTTTATTTGCTATTCGTCTTGTCTTCTCCAAGTAGCATAGTTGCAGTTGCCAACTCGGTTACTGCCTGCATAATTTTGGTTGAGAAATTGTAAAGACGGTCGGCAAAATTGAAACGTGGCCTGTCTCTTCCTTTGTTTTACTCCGCTTTGCTGCACCGCTGTGCTGCCATATTTCTTAAATAAAATGAAGACTAGTGTACCTTGTATCAAGCATAAATTTTGAATATACATAAGTAGTGCTTCTTTTAGATATGTTTGTGTAAAATAAGTAGCGACATTTTTATACACACAGGTATTAATTTTCTTTTCTTGTGATTTAGAAGTTGTTTTAGTTGTGACAAATGGTGAGAGTCAGACTTCTTTGCTATTTCTGCGAGTCTAATAAAAGATTCAAAAGTCTAGAATAGGTAAATACTATTCGTATCTGACACTTGACTCTCGTATATATAGAAGTGTCCGGAGTCCGGAGACTCAGTGTCTGGAGGAAACAAAATCGATGGGCAGTAGACCTAAATATCACATGAGTCGCGTTTTACGAGTATCGAAGTATCTCTCTTCTTACAAAATAAATGCGTCAGTATGAGTTATAAAACGACAAAAGGTAGGTTCGACGATCACGTATGCAACCCCGCTTATCCCGAGCCACTAGCACGTATAAATCTCTTTATGCGAGAACCAATTCTGTGTTTACATTGTTTTATCCTGACAAGACTGAATATTTTAGGACGTGCATGTATACAAACATAATAATATGCAGTCCCAAGAAACTTAATTAGATTAGATAAATAAGTAGTAAAGAAACGCCGAACGCCCTTTTCTTACATCGAAATCAATCTTCGTAAACTATAAGGCTCACGATAAGTATCTAGGTATACTGGTATCTAGGTATAAATATCCTAAACAATAATAATAATATCCTAGGTTTAAACATTGAAGCAACGCAAAAACGAACAAGTAGTTTACATTTATTTAATACTACACTTGGTACCTATGCCACATTCTGAATCTACAGACTGAATGAATTCTGAAGTAGATAGCAATCTTCAAATGGCTATTATTTTAAAATCACTGTAAAAATTTAAATAACTGTGCACCACTATCGGATACATTAAAAAAAACGCAATCCGGTTCAATGGTTTCGTCGCTAGCAGGAGAATAAGCCGACCGACATGACACCAGGCAGCGCCTAAGCCGTTCATCTGGTTTTGCGCTTAAAAAACAAGATTGTTTATATTCATTTTAACTGATTTCAGTAAAACAGCACTCGTATGCACACGCACAGTGCAAGCTTAATAGTTTTCTAGCTTTATAAAATGTTTCATGTAATCATTGTAAACAAAAAATATTGAATTATCCAACCCTTCATAACAAGAACTTATACAAAAATATTTAATTGCTATATGTGTCTTTGAATTCACAAAAGTAAAGGTTAATATTAATAGAAATTAATTTACTGAAAATGTTTAATGTTTAATGTATTTTTTATTGCTGTATCAACAAAACTGTAAGGGATACGTAACCTAAATAATAAACACATGTATGCAAATGTTATTTTTATGAACGCTTTCACGGCGCGCCGGGCGGGCGGTGCGGGTGCGGGCTTGGACGAGCGTGCGCGGGACACTGCTCGCTGCCCGAGGGCAATCACTGCAGTCCGCCGACTAGCGGTTAATATTTCACATCAGCAGACCACCGCCAATCCAATACAAACTGATGTACCTACCTAATTACTTGACAAAGCCGCTGAACTTTAAACGTAAGTACATCGGTTACTTATTTTTTTATTTCAGTATTGTTTTCATAGAGCTAACCCACTAATTCGTTGGTCCCAATTTACGACTTACGGTTCGAATATAATTTGTTAGAACAAGCATTTAAATAATTCTATGACATTTGTATGCTTGTCATTAATAACTTAAAATTCAAAATTAATAATGTATTATCTACCTCCTATACCTATCTATAACATTTGTATTTTGTTAGATTAAGTTTATTTATTCCATTCAATCAGCAATGTTTTATGTTGTACTTATTTAAATAAATGGATATAAGCAAGATTTATATAAAGCACAAATTTACTTACATGGTTTCCCTACAGTAAAAAGTTCTTCGATTGAGTTTCGCAATGAGAACAGCTGAGAGATTTCGCATGGACAGTTCCAATGTAGGTAGATACAGACAACGTCGCGGCGTCCGTCGTCATCCCGGCTTGCGGTCGGACAGCTCACAGGCGCAGCCGGCACATACACCCCCGGGGATTCTCAGCTCTGCCTCGAACATACTAACAAAGTATCGACTACTTCGGCTTTTATTAAAGCAATTACTCCACTGTTACATTGTTTTGTTACAGTCAAACTTATTTCCCTCGGTCCTTGTAGATATTATATTGCAAACGTCCTATTCATTCAACGTTGTTCGCTATTGTGCTAAGAATTCTTCAGCAAAACCAAAATCAAAGCTACCGCAAGCCGCGTTAAGCGAACGCTTTAAAGATTGGTATGGCGCATTTTGTTAGAAAAATACTTCAACCCGATGGTCGCAGTGCTATCCCACTTTTTTCAAAGTACTTATGTGCTTTTACCACCCGTCTGTATTTTAGGATATAATCGTAATAGAATACAAAAATCTGTAAGAGGATACAATTTGATTAATACCTACTAGTAGTACTTTTATTAGTACCTATATAGTTTTATAGAAAATTAATTAAATAAGCATAGGTATTATCTTATATAAGGTGGCACGGACATCGACGCTCAAACGTCGTAACAAGGTCTCACTCAAGGTCAAAAATAAAATGACCTAGGTCATTCATGTAGAAAATGATAGGTTATTACAGATATTAACATTTTTGAGCGCACAGTGTATTGCTAAAAACGCGATTATAAATCTCCGTGGTGATAATTATCGCGCGCGCAATCCGCAACAAATGAAATAATGTTTTTCTATACTAATATTATAAAGAGGAAAGATTTGTTTGTTTGTTTGTTTGTTTGTTTGTTTGTAATGAATAGGCTCCGAAACTACTGGACCGATTTCAAAAATTCTTTCACCTTTGGAAAGCTACATTATCCCCGAGTAACATAGGCTATATATCATCACGCTACGACTAATAGGAGCGGAGTAGTAATGAAAAATGTAGCAAAAACGAGGAAAAAATTATAAGACCACGCGGGCGAAGCCGCTGGCGGGAAGCTAGTTAATTATAAATTTAATATATTAGTTGCATTAAAATAGTGAATTTATAAACTGTGAAGTACGAGTATTCTGCAGTCTGATATTACATTATGTTTAATATTTATCTAACTCGGCGGTCTGAGTATGTCATGCTCACTCAAATGTCCTGCTGATGGTGGTGCTCTGTGTCGGGTCGTTTTATTCCCTGCAACATGGTTGATTCAAACGGCGCCGATACACACGTCATGCTCGTGAGCGGGTGCTGTCTGACGGGACTGGTCAGCTCTTACTGCTTATAGTTATCTTTTTTTTTATAGGTAAGTACTCTTTAATTTTACGTATCGGACTGCACTATCCTCAAAACTAAATGATTACTGTAACCATTTTTTTTATTTTATTTAAAAGAGTGACTATGGAGTTTCTTGCCGGCTCTTCTCCATAAGTCCAACTTTTTGGAACCGTGCAACTAGTTTGACTTTTCGAAAGTACCTATTTATATGGTCTAATTGAAATAAAATATTTGAATTTGAAATTGAATTTGAATTTGGGTAGATAGATTTTTTTACAGGTTCAAGTAAAAAAAATTGCAAAATTTATGAAAAAAGTTACGGAAAATTTCAATGCAGGGGGGTCCAGAATCATGTACTAAACTCATGGTATTCGGATGTGCGTCGATGACCCTTCCACCTTGTATACCTAGAAAAATTTGTGAAAAAATCTACTTATCGTATAAATTTATATGAGTACAATACTTTAATTACATTATTAATAAAACCTTATGCTTGTTAATTATCCATTCAATTACACTTGTAATTACGTGTAAAATATGTACACACGGTATTGTAGAGACTCAAGGAGGTTCTACAGAGGCTGCGTCGTAAAAGCCCTGGTTGGCATTAAGAGCTGTCATAATCATCGTTATGAAATTAATATAGTTTGAATTTAAATCGTAGTTGAATTGTTTAGAAGACTTGAAGAAAATTGTAAATGTCATTCTAGTACTAGCCTTCAGATCGAATATATCGCAGCATCAGCTGTGTTCCAAAAATCGTGTGTTTCCTTTTGTTTTAGCTTTCAGATAACGCTCCTGTGGAGGACTGGTAAGCCTCCACAGTATCATTAAATACTGTATACTTAACTTTCGATATCCACCTCGATGATTTATCAATATTACACGACCCAGAACAACAACGAAAATCGGTATTTTTCACGGCGGTCGGACACGCGTTAATGAAGGGTTCCCTAACGCGTGTAGTAGCTAGGCGAGTAGGATCACTTGAACCCTCCACTCCATTATAATTATGAAACCATGGGTGTAACGGTCTCAACAGAACGTGATGCGTGGTTTTTAATTTTCATTCATGGATTTCGAAGTGTGAAAGCTCATGTGTTTCGCTTAAGATTAAAGATGAAAAGAGAATTTAACTATGATTATAATTTATCCATCGTCTCTTTTATGTAATCTTTTTTTAATTCCAAAAACTATTTACAACAAAGCTTTCATCATCATCATCATATCAGCCAAAAGAGGTCCACTGCTGAACAAAGACTTCCACAGACTTCCACAGGAACCGGTCGGATCGTATCGGCTACATCCAACGACTCCTAGCGAATTTAGCCTTGTGGCTAGGAGAGATTTGTTGAATATTTGTAGTGGAATAGACCATTTAGGAATTACAAATATTCAACAAATCTCTCTGAATAAAATGACTTCAGCTGACCCATCTCGTGGGAAATGCCACAACATACCTGATATGACTACTTTATCTTATACCAAATACCTTCTTTCATACTTTGTGTGTAAATAGTCAAGGGAATAAGCCGGGATTATTTCATACGTTACGTTCTATTCTGATAAATGTAAAAACAACGTGACAAACGTCAAAGAGGTGGAAAACGTGCCAACATTATTTCATACCTAGTCAAATCCTTTATATTTAATAGTTGAGTTTGAACATTGCTTATCTGAAATAGAGAACTTATAATTATTTGTAATTTGATGTATTTGTGAGGTGGGTGTATTTCGGACTAGTGATCATATTTGAAGGTCAAGGGAAAGAGGTCACAGCACAAAGGCGTAAAAGGTATAATTAAAAAAAGTGAAAAAAATAACACGATTTCACGAATCATTCAATGTAGTTCCGGCGAAATGATCTCCTTTCTCGATTGTAGTGATGATTATAATGATGATGATGTTTATTCGATCCGAATAAAGTAAGACATAAAATTGCAAAGTATAAATACAAAAACATGACGAACTGAAAAATTTGCAAAGTATAAATACAAAAAAACCCGACTGCGTAAAAACTACTAGTTTAGGGTTTTTTGTTTCTTTTAATAATTGATTTTATTTCCTTCTTTTTAGTTTATAAATCATCATAGAATCACTAGATAGATCCTAAATGATGATTTAAAATATAAATTGATACAACTAAGGATCATTTTCAAAATCAGTTCGCACATTAAAGCGTATAAAATCCGCCATATTGTTTTTTTTTTTAAATTTCATGTACCCAGTGACAGTCGTGCCATCAAGACGAATCTAATGAGGTGTCATTTATCTAATTCGGTTGAGCCGTTGAGTAGTTACGACCGGACATAGGAACGGACATACATACATACATACATACGCGTCAAACACATAACCCTCCTCCTTCGGCAGTCGGGTAAAAACATGACGAACTGAAAAATGTTTCGTCAGTCTTTCCTGATGCCTATCTCTGACGGGACGCCCCTGGGCAAAAAAGCGTCCTTCGCGTCGTTTCACAGGGTGGATGGAGCCTTTAGGGTAAGCCTGATTTATCCCAACTTTTTTGTAGGTTTGTTTAACTACAACATACAGCTCAAAATAATAAAGTAGTAATTATATCATTATATTTTTCATATCCATTAAAATGAGGCAATATGAATCAGACTGTAGCTAATGTAGCTTTCTGAACAATTTACTAAGTAATCTACTATACTCTATACTCTACTATGTATATTAACCAAACTAAAAACTTTAATTATTATTTCTTTAAAACTATGTAAGTACAAGTACATAACATGCATGTGTAAGTGAGGTCATCATGTTCATTGTACAGGTACACCATCACAGTCATCATTTAAAAATATTTGACTGTGCATGTAGTCAAACCACAAATAAGCCCAAACAAGAATGTAACTACCTACGCAACAACAAACAAAGCCCCGGGATATGAAGTCGAAGGGGTTGCCTTTTGCCAAGCGCCCACAGAACTTCGACTACGCAACATTGCCATGTAAGAAATCTTTTGTCACCATTTTCACGAAAAAGAAATGCTTTTGGAAAGCATTTTCCTTACAAAGATCCTTTTTGTTTTATTTTACAGTGTCGTTCACCGTGGAGGAGGTGGCCCTCTTCTAGTCAATGCTTTAAAGAGATCTTCGGTTTTCCTCATCCAGTCACTGGCTACCTTCCACAAGGCGCCACTCAAGCGGCGCGGTGAGCGTCCAACACTGCGCTTGCCTTAACACGATCTCTACTCGAAAACTTGTTTTCCCCCACAGCTGGACAAAACATCTCATCTGTTTTGTATATTATTGCTCTCCGTCAGCCACTCGACCCATTATCATTATAATATTATGGGTAGTAATAAAAGCTCCGACACAAAAAAAAGAATTGTTCTTACTCAAAATATTAAATCTACTGCTTCCGACTACTTTTGTCCGAATAAAAATGACGAAACGACCGAATGAGATACTGAAATCTTCGAAAAATAAACATGACTGTTTATTGCTATAATACTTTTCTACCAGCATTAATAACGTTCTACTTTTTCACTCAACTGTAGGACCGATTCGGTTCTGGCACTTCGCCGGCCGCTGCCGCGGCACGCTCTCTTCGCTCGCACGGCTCGTGCGTTGTGGTCGCAGTTGTAACCTAACCTAAACTAAAAAAAATTGCTCTTTAAACTCATCAAAATTTCGTCAAACCGCTCATTCCATCATTTTTACCGCCCATTCAGCTCGAATATTTAAATAACAGCTCAAAAAATTAGTTCCCATATTATAAAGATAAAACCTCTGTTGTCGGTAACTTAATAATTTTGTCGGAGGTTCAATATTCTATTCGGAAGTTTAGTTTTGTTATTCGAAGATCCATTTTTTTAGGAGAGAAAATGTAATTTGAATATACTCTAATTTGTTGTTAAAATGGATATGTTTTTCGTTTATGTTTTGGGTTTTTGTCGGTAATTTATAATAACGCTGGTTAATTAGAATAATAGTCGGCCACAGATCGCTGGAGATTAATTTGTTTTTCGGAACCATTATTATTTCCCTAATATTATCAACGTACCTAGACGTGTGTGTTTGTGTAGCATGAAAGTAACGTAAAACAATAAATTATTCGTGAATCCTTTAAACTTTAAAAATTCAAAATGTAAGGTAACGAAAACCGCATTGCTTTTGGTTCCTTCCTACCGAAGGGTTTATGTCCCAAGGGACTCAATAAAACAGATGTTACCTTGCCTATGACTTCACAGACTGACACTTTCACGAGCGTAACTTTATATAAAATCTGATGTGTATCATTTATGTACATGACCTATTTATTTAGACAGGGGTCTACATTACGTAGAAAGTGAGTAGGCAGGTATGTGTTTCCGTAGGCTTTTACGAGATTTAACTTTTAATTTAATGTTTTCTACCTCTACTTACGTACGTAATAATTAACTAAAAAATAAAATATGATTTTATAAGCACCTATAAATAGCTTAGATATTTTACTTTCATCTATTGTGTTTAATATCAACAGGTATGAGAGAAATTCAGTTAATTATACCTACTTGGTAGAGGTTCTTCTCTACAAGTGACAAATGTAAGCCCATTTTAATTATTTATATTTTTATTTGCCATCGGACACGCTAAGAAGAAGAGATATAGGTTTTAATCTAAGATATAAGTTCTTACTTTGAATTGTTAGGTTGGTTTCAACGATATTGTACATGAAACACATCGACACGTACACATGTTCTCATGTTCAACACATCAACACCGATTATGCCATTTACTACCCACCCATTAGGTATATCATAGTTAAATAAAAAACCTAATTAAATTAAATACTTTAACCCATACGTACAACAATTTGCCACGTACCCTTGAGATAAGTAGGTAGGTACTTAACTTAATTTTTTACAATGTAACCCCCATCTAAATTACGCGCCTTATTTTACGGCTTGCCTACACCCAAATACCTACCTAAGTTAAAAACTTATTATATCACCTATCGTTAGACGCGTAAACGCAAAATGGATGAAGAACAGTTGAGTACTGGATCGTAACTGTTTAGGATAACCATTGCTAATAATTACTAATAGGCGGTCGCTTACGGTAGGTAACCTACCCTAATGATCCACTTCCCGCGTTAGAGTCTATTGACTCTAGCTACTCACACTGGCACACGATAAGTAAAGTCCAGACACATTTTATGTAAAGAATTTATCGATAAGAGGTCACACTATTTTTTACTGCTCAAGTGTATGGACAAAATTAACATATTTACATACCTTTACCCCGATCTATTCACTCAATCCTAGCAAATGCGGCGAAAAATGTTACCACAATAGCATTTCCTTCCTCACAGGTGTTATGTTCAGGTCGATGTTTGCCAACAACTGAAAGTAACATCGCACCTCTTTTTTCACAAAGCTTTATCAAAATTGCAGAACAGCATAGCGACAAGCTTTGAATTAATTGGTAATCAAAAGCATGGTGCTAAAAATCCAAAATTTTTAACTTATAAAAATCTAAGTATTTGTACCTAAGAGACATCAATACATTTCTATACATTAGGTAATGAATAAAAATGCGGTTTGTAACATAAAGTAAATACCTACTTTGAAAGACTTCTTCGCCATCGCCACAGAACATTTGTAGGTACTGAGTAGGGTTTCTGGTTTCTCGACCTTTTTTATTTCCCGAGGCACGAGAATTCTCGACAAGGATTTCTCGAGTTTCTCGAGTCACTCGAGAAATTTTGTATGTTTTTTTAAAACACGATGTTATTTTAAAATATTTACTTTATTACAAATTAGGCTGATAGATGAGATCAATTAAATTAAATGGTAATTTTTTGGTTTACCATTGCCATACCATACCATTGTTTTTTAAACTATAAATAGCACTTATTAATAAACAAGTTGGCACCTAACATAAATTATACAAATTATAGCCTATATCTGGTCGATATTCTCGTAAAAAGTAAAGAGTAGGGTGTTCCTTAACTTTTCCGTAATTATTAGGTCCCTACTGGTTCCCAAATGTACAAATAGTCTTTAATCAAACAAAAATAATTTGTAAAATTAATTCAACAAAATTACTATTTCATATTTAGATAACTAAGGATAAAAACACATAACATTGCATCTAATCTTAAAATATGTAATCTTAGCATGGAAAATGCTTAAAAAAATACAAAAAGATACATAACATTGCAGTTTCATTTAATGACACAAACATTTATGTGATGAACTTAGGTGTTTGTGTTTGTTTGGGTGTTTCTTATATATTATAAGTATGTATTTACAAAAAAAAATATATAAGTATTATATCCATTGTCTAGTACCCATAGTACAAGCTTTGCTTAGTTTGGAACTTGATGGTGTTCTGTAAAAATGTCCCAAGATATTTATTTATTATTTAATTTTAGTTCTTGCTTCTCAGTTACTTTTTACGTCAGTTTTCATTTCATGTCATAAAGTTATTTATTTTTTATTTTTGTGACTAATATCTAAATTGTTGCTTAGATCTCATAAAGTTAAATAAAATAAACCCAAACACGAGATAGTCGCTGTAAACTGTTGAGAGTTTCGTTCGACTGTCTTCCTAGGATCATCAGAACTATATATAGGTATGTACCAAGTTTCAGTATAATCGATTCACATGTGAAAATTCAGTAGATAAAAATCAATTATACCCTATTTTTTACCATCAGGAATAACTATAAATGGGACCACCACTTTGGAATTTTTAGGTATAATTTTTTAAATCGGTCAACATTTGACGGAAATATCGGGGAACATAAATACGTAAAAAACTATATAAACCTCCGAAATTATAACCTTCGATTTTTCGTCGGGTAATTAAACTAAACCCTTTCCTGCCAATGCCTCTAGATAAGCCTTCGAAATGATAACATCCGATTTTTTGTCGGTTAATAAAACAAAACATTTTCCTGCCAACAACTCGGGAATTCCCGAGGCGTTGAGTCTTTTTTCCCGTCTCGACTAAAGACAAATTTCTCGAGAATTCCCGACTCGAGAATTCTCGAGCAGAAACCCTAGTACTGAGCCATCGCTCAGCACACTAAATAAGAAGTGTGATGTTTGCAGATGAAGTTATGTACGAGAGCTAGGTGAAAACTTATCGTCCTAACAAAGAAATACTGTGATTTTTCGATATATGCATTCGGTTCAGCGATTCTCCAAAATCGGTTTTCCTTTCCGTAAATGAGTGAAAGGCTGTAAAAAATTTAAAATATTCATTTATAGCCCTCTCAATTTCTTCATTGGATGTGAGAAACAAATTTTTGAAAGTTTGGGGACAGATGGAAGTCTGACGGTACCAAATTAAGAGAATAGGTAAATCGAGATAAATTGAGAACGGCCGAGATTATCGATAAATCGAGAATGGCCGAGTAAATCGTACACTAAATCCAAAAAATCCCTAAATTCAAAAAGTACAGTAAACCCGAAATCCTGCAGTTTTCCCATCGCCAACGCACCCAGTGTTCCAGGTGCGTTGTCAAAATCGAAGAAAGAAAAATATTGGATTGTAATAAATAAAAAAGAAAGCTCAAGTCGTAGGCTCTCGTTTTAAATAATTTTAATACGATATTTTTCTTTCTTCGATTTTGACGGCCAGTTTAAAGTTAGCTCGTGCCAACTTCAACCCGGACAATAAGTTTGGCAAGAACTGTACCTTACAAACACTGGGCTAGCGAGGCACTTCACGCGAGACAGTTCTACTTTTCAATTTTTCATTGTTTATTTATATCAGAACTGTGACCAATTAATGGCTTTGGGTCGACCGAATGATATGTAAAACTAATTGACAACGTCTGTGGTCTAGTGGTTCAAATACCGGGCTGCTGAACACGAGTTCGAGGATTCGATTCCCACAGGACACAAATATTTTTGGTGATGAATGTAAATTTTTGTGTTTGTCTGGGTAATTCTTATTTAATTTTATTTTTCAAATTAACTAGAACGGTCACAGTCCAATTATTACACTAATTAAATAGAATTACATTACGTACAATTACTACTTATTAAACACCATAGAGTTACATTACACTGAGTTACTTATTTAACTGTCAAATTATATTCTTATATATTTTAACTATTTATAATGTCATTGCTTATATATTATAAGTATATTTACAAGGAAATAAAAAAGTATATAAGTATTATACCCATAGTACAAACTCTGCTTAGTTTGGGACCAGTTGCTGTGCTGCTACTAACTGTGTAAAAATGTCCCAAGATATTTATTATTTTATTTAGTGTTGGCTATGTTTATGTCATTCTAATTTTTTAAATACCTATTTACTCTTTAGGCGTTTAATTATATTTTTGAGTGTCGCACTTTAATCACTTTTGCGTTTGTTATTACCGCCCAAGTCGATTCTATTCGACAGTTTTTTTTGACAATTCCGCAAATTCGTAGCTATCTGGGTGATGTGTCCTCGGTTTTCCTGCTTCTATTTTTATGTCGGATAAATCCAACTTGGGTGCTTAGAGTTAATTTACCCTGATACTATGGTGGCGCCACCCTAACATTCGATGGTAACTTTTAAGCTGCGCGTCCACACGGTCGGAATCGGTCCGTACGGAGCGGACGGATTTTATTGCTTGTATGGATTTGTATGAAAGTGCGTCCACCGGAACGGCATTTCTAAGCCGGAGACCGGAATTTCCGATCACTTCGAGTTCAGACGTGTTTGCAGTGTTGCAAAACCAAATTTGCCAGTAAAAAAAGGTAGAATTCTGGAGATTTTATTAATAAACCTGTGAATAAAACGAAGATTATTATTACAATTATTATTAAATATCTACGAATACGAACCATACAACCCTTTTTAAATCATATTCTTACAATCTAAAATTTAATCTTATAAAAAAAAACCACCTCTCTGATGACATTTTAGCAATTTATATTATTTTTGTAAATATTAAAATCATAGCAGTTAACCTCTTTGAAGAAGGAAGTATTGCCTTGCTTCTGTGGTAGAGGTGTGAGTGAGTCAGATTGCACGGGTTTGAGCCATTGAGCTACTACTCAACTACCTCAACTATGAGTTTTTCTCACTATACTCGCTAGCAATGCCGTAAAATATTTGCATGGAAAACTCTCGCAGCGCCTCTAGCCAATCAGTGTTGCCAGGCGTTTTGAACGAGCGATCATACGATGGGTACATACTCCTTTACTAGTGTAATCATCATCATCAATCATCATCCCGTATTCGTCCACTGCTGGACGCAGGCCCCTTTTAGTGAACGCCCACGGACTAGTGTAATAAAGAATCAAAATTACAAAATTAAGATTCTTTATCTTTACATAGAGTTTACTGTAATAATAAAAAGATAATCATAAAGTGTGCTCATATTATTTAACATTTCTCATGTTGGAGAAATATCGACACAACTTCAAAAGCGTTTTATATGATTTTCATTCATCTGTTTGACCATTTCTTTAGTTCGTTGAAATGAAATACAATCGCCATATTCTTTGAGTCTCTATTATAAATTACGATTTTTTTAATAATAAGGTGAGGACTAGGGGTACCGACTAATAAGTTATTCCGCACTAAACAATCTGCCGTGCCCACTGGATGCCGCGCCTCCTTAATAACAAAAGAATACTGAAATAACACTAACCAGTAGTGAATTCGGTTTTGTAAAGTACTAAATAGTCGTATGTACGTGCGATTTTTTACTTGGTCGTACATGCAATAAACTCTTAAAAAATCGTAGAAATACGACTTCAATTGTACATCGGGCAACCCTAATGCCGAGAATGCCGATGTAAAATCCGGCTGCAGTAGACGCACCCCATCGGCACTTTATAAATGCCGACGACTCGTACGCTCCGTACGGAGCGATTCTGACCATGTGTACGCGCAGCTTTATACACATACACAGAGTCGGTTCTCTTTGTCCCTATCTGGACCCTTCATAAGACAATAACTTCTCTTCTTTTCGCTGTTACTATCGATACTATGGAAGGTAAAGACAAGATAAGGTCAAATAGTAACAGATCCTGTTTCTAGGTTCGATTCCCGGGTCGAGCAGTGTTGTTGGGTCTTTTTGTGAAGTTCCCAGTAGCAGCTCGGAGTCTGGGTTTGTACCCGGTTAATGGCAATAGGCTCGCCCTGGTAACATGGGACCAAAAATACCGGCGAACTGTGAGTGAGGTTCTGAAGTGTGACTGTCAAAGTTTGTTAATACGCGCATGAAAACAAAGGTTACGATTAAATCATATATAATACAATAGAACCCTAGCGTTAACATAACGATCATGCCACAGTGTTGTACAGTTCCGTTTTGTTCGGAAAAAGGAGGACATGTGTTAAATTTTTTCTTAACTCCGCTTTTAAATCATTGATCCGTAACGTAACTCATATTTATCATACTTTATCTAAGTTATAACCATGGAACTAATATGTCAAACTTCGTTACACTTCGTTTACATCCGGAATGCGTACTCGGCACAACAACTCAACGTAAAACCGACCTTATTGCAATCCATTAAATTTTATATTTAAACCGAAATACGTTACGTGACCGTAACGTATTTCGGTTTAATAGAGAGGTTAGGGTAGGGCATTGTGTCTCGTTTTAATAAATTGCCATACAAGAATTTTCAGATCGTCTAGTAGATTTGGCACGAGGCTAGGGTATCTGATCCAAAAAATATTATAGAGTTATACATTGCTAGATAAACTACTGCGTAAAATATCTTTTTATGAAATAAAGATAAGAAAAGTCAAAAGTATTTTTTTGAGTAAATTCTTAAAATATAATAGAACTTTATAGGTTTATGGTTAGTTTTGAAATTTTGATATGACAACTTCAAAACAATGGCAATGACATCGCGTCATTTTCGTTCCGTGATTTTTTGTTGTTATTTTATTTGTGAAGAATGTATAAAATAGTGAAAAGGTGTTGCGTAAAAGGATGTGGAAATTAATCATATACCGGCTCTAACAAATCCACTCACAGGTTACAAACTTAACCCACCAATGGTAACGTAAATGTCTACGAGACCGGACGTATTGAAAAATTCCAACTATTTCACTGTTTAACTGTTGTTTTTTATTATTTTGTTTTTTATTATTTAAGTGAAATCGTATAAACACTAATAAACGAGCTTTGTTATTAATAAGATGCCTTTGTTTTATTATCAATGTATTTTAATAACCAAACTATCAACCTACTTATACTTTAAATAATCATGATTATTCATTTTGCTGAAAATGTTGGTAATATTTATGTTTAAAGTTAATTATTGCAAAATCTAAGACTGAAAATCCCGGTACGCGGGACCGAGTCTACCAATAATATAATTTAAATTTACGTCACAAATGGTGGGTTGAGGGGCCTTCCGGGTGACAATGTTTTCAAATTATGTCAGACTTTAAAAGGACATGTATGTTTTGACGACAATCAAAAATATTAGTTATGTCGACTATAATTATTTATTAATGATTACGAAGTTGACTTTTTGAGACGACAGTGGACGTCTGGCCGCCATCGCGCACTACACTTCGGTGGCGCCCTCTTTAGCACATTAGACATGGTATAATGCATATTTTTTGGTACATACATAAGAAACTCCCAAAGTTGGGCACTTACTAAAGCGCAATCAAGAAACTAGCCAGACAGCAATGAAGAGAAGCATGTTGAATATAAAGAAATTGGACAAAATCAATAATATAACCATTAGGAAACGGACAAAAATAGAAAACGTCCCAACTAGAATAAGAAAACACAGAAAAGACAGGTCACATATTAAGAGGCACTGAAAAATGGAACGAAAATATTGTATTTTGGTATCCTAGAAATAGAAAGAGGAAACGAGGTAGATAGTTTCGAAGGTGGGAAGACGAAATAAAGCTGGGCAAACAGACCAAGTTGTCGGTGTCATCGACTCACCAGAGTCGTCATGTTAAATTAATGCAATAGTTGTCTGGATAAAGGCTTATATTATTATTATAAGATACTCCCAGAACAACACAAACACTTGTGCTTATCACAGAAATATATTTATCTCATGATCAACAGTTCAACGCTTTTACCAATTTTTATACGACAGACGGCAAGATGCAATTACAACAACAGTGCCTATGTTTACTGCAAATATTTTTCTTTAGTAGAAAGAAAAATAAACTAATTTCACAAATCCTGTCTTATAACATAAAACTGACATGGTCTCTCTTGACGACAAAAATCATGGTCACTCTAATAGAGCGAGTTGAATGGCTCCACCCTAACTATCTCGCTTAGACCGTTTTTCTTCAGAAGTGCACATTCCTATTGTATACTAAGTATACTTATTACTTCCATGGTTATAAACAAGTATTCACAACATTCTTTTATTTTTTATTTTTTGAGAATGGAAAGGCCTCTGGTGTGGGACCAAGAGATGCGTTTGATGGGATGGCGCAAGTATACTAACTTATCTAGTAATTATTTATTTGAGCCGTTAGGAGTCGAAACGCTCGGTACGTGGTATCCGAGTGCTTGTCTACTTTTTAAAGAAATATGAAGAAGACTGGTCTACAGACTCTTCACATGACCGGAGGGCTGGCTTGTTTCTAGGGGAACGTATAAGTATTGCCATTCAATTCAACGTGGCAATGCTGCTAGTCTTCTGGGCACGTTGGCAGACGACAGTGACTCGGAAGAATTCTTCGACGCTTAGTTGAAAGGTTTTTTTTCTGTCGTTGTATAGATTCTTCTTTTATGTAAATATTTTAGTTATGTTATTTAAGTATGAATGATTAAGTTGTATTTGATTATCTTAATAAAATCTTTTAATTAGATATAAATCCACGTCACCCACGTAGTCAACCCATACGCAATGCTATTTGACATTTTGGAGACCTCACGCTACACCTACCGCTTCTAGTGGTGGATTCATACGTGATAATTAATAACGAAATTTAAAATTTCCGAGTGAAAATTAAAATGTCAACGTCAATGTCAAATTTGAAATAAAATAAAACAAGGCCGAAGGACCGATTGACCGAAGCAGGTTTGGATTTTGTACTATAATAATTATTGTATTTGTACTATAATTTCACGCTTCGTACTATATATTATCCATATCGACCATATCTAAGGATAGTACGAAAAATACTATAATTTCGGTACTTTGCATTAATGACTAATAAAGAAAACATTTACTACCAATCATATATTTAAAAACTACAATATTAAAAAATAAATTACAGTTCACGTCATTACTCGGCCACTCCTCAAGTGCACTTCGAAAATTATTTGTGTTTGTGATAGACTATTCAGTAAATAAACCTTACTAAGATGAAGATAAGACAAAAACTGGCAACACAATTCATAGGCGGTAGCGCAAAAGTGGTAATTGTACTGATTTCATTCCTACTAAGGATCAAACAAACATTGAATAGCCGATAAACATGGAAGAGGTACATTTTGCATAAATTGGTATTGATTTTAATGACTTTAGATCCAAATTAATAAAGTGTACTATAATTTTTGTACAAATACTATCCTTTTCAGATTTTTGTACCATCGTTTTGAACATGCCTAAATTCAACCCTGGACCGAAGGCGATGGCCGATGACAGAAAAGTATATGGAAGTGCCGTGCATATAAATTAGCTTGCTACAATATAGTAATCTGTGATATAAATAATAGTGTTGCCGAACTATCGATATTAAAACAATCGATAGTTTACATCGCAAATCATGTACCCTATCGATAAGCCTATCGATAGTATCGATACTACCGATAATATATAACAAGGCAATACTGTCGAATGAGTGCAATATTATCGATACTATCGATAGTATTGTAGTTCCTCAATAACAAACTATCGATAGTATCGATACTGTCGATTTGTTCATTATATGTGAAAATTGTAAATAATACTATTGTAAATTTTTAAGCTATCGATAGTCCAAAACAATCGATACTATGGCTCAACTGTACATTATCAGCCGGCGATTTAGGGCTTCATTGTTTTTTTTTCGTGTAGAACTCTTCTTAGTATACACTTTCACAACAGGTTCAATTCAAGCAACCGCACTGTTTTCGAGAAAAAAATTCCTAAAGTTTCAATTATTTTCCAATAAATTCACGCATTTCATAACACAACATACCACAGATAATGTAAACATGTCACTCTTGGTCGTTTCGTTTTACTTCTAGGTAAAGTGACAGTGGATTCAATTGTTTTTTTTTAACAATAATGCTTTAGTTTAACACTTAATTTTATTTTTAAATAGATAAGCCTGCAATTAAATGGAATTATGCAAATAATGTGATTATTAAGATTAAAAACAAAAGTATAATTTATTTCACTTTTAATAAATTTTGAAAAAAAGTTGAAAAACGAAACGCTATTTGTAGAATACACACCACATTATCATACTTAGGTTTCTTTGGACATTCATACAATAAAATTAGAAAGAAGACATCTTAACTTAGCAAAACTAGTGATGTAACTAGAAGAACTTAGGATGCAAGAGCGAGCGAAGCGAGCTCGGGAATCGGGGCACCCCAACTCGGATAGATTAGGTTAGAAGGGGATGACGGGGGCTAGAGAGCGAGCGCAGCGAGCGATCAAAGCCCCCGTTATCCCCTTCGTGTTAGGTTACTTTAAACCCTTAACACAGAAATAGGAGCCCCGCGCAGTGGGGCTCCGTCAACTGCACCTTGTTGCCTCAATCTTGTAAATGACCTTAAAATGTGGATGAGTACAAGTCTGTACTCATCCACATTCAAGGTCAGGCAAAGGCCAAGGTCACACAGGTCAAAAATATTACTTGAAGACTAAAAAGTAACATTTTTACCTATGTGTGACCTTGACCTTGGCGTTAATCATTCTCTTTAACTTTCAACAAATATGGTAAAAATCTCACAATATTTTTGCTTTGACCTTGACCTCTGGGGCTAGACCTTGACCTTGGCGATGTCCTTGACCTTAGTATTTCTTGTTAGCAAGATTTGACCCGCCACGCGATCTTCCCCACCCTTAAAACTCCCACTATCCCACCAGGCCCGATAGAAACTTTTGGCGATTTTTTTCTCGGAGCCTATGGGTTTGCTTGAATTGCGGTTTTCAAAAACACACTATAAACACTATATTCTACCCGAAAAAAAAAACATCACTATAAAAATCGCCGGCTGATAATATACAGTGCTTCCGATACTATCGACACTATCGATACTATCGATACTACCGTTGCAAATAAAATCGACAGTATCGATACTATCGATAGTTTGTTATTGAGGAACTACAATACTATCGATAGTATCGATAGTATTGCACTCATTCGATAGTATTGCCTTGATTGTCTTACGATTGGATGGCTATCGATAGACTATCGATTAATCATCGATAGTCGACTATCGATCGGCAACACTAATAAATAATGTACTCTGTGGTGCCGTGCCGCACTCCCGCCCGCATGCAATTTGTAGGTTATTACGTTGTTGATCTACCTATCTTCTAAGTTTTCTTACAGTGAATATATTAATTAATTAAACAATACGTGGTATAATTTGTAAAATATGGTGTCTGTAAAACGAAAAGTCCCATTACAGGCGAAAACTAATAAAAATAAACCACCCACGAAGGTTAAAAAAGTCAAGCCGAGAATCCCCCGATTAAATTCACCACCTTTTGAAAATACCAAAAAAGTGGAAAAAGTCTCAGAAGAAATGAAGGAGATCGCTGCGCCCAAGAAGAAAGTTAAATATGTAATGCCTTCAGAGAGTATTACAGAGAACCTCGTTGATTCTTGTTTGAGCGCCTTACTTGACGTTATTGTTGCCCATGACAAAAAAAAGAACGCGATTTTCGATGATGAAAAGCCTATATTTGCAGAAATCCACAGCATAAAAATACAAAACACAAGGGGCAATGTGAAATTGTAAGTAAGCAGTATGATAGGTATCCTTACTCAATTTGTCCTATTTGTCACATCATTTTAAAACATGCTTACATGCTATTTTCAGCTTGTTGCCACATAGCACTGTGGCTTCAACGGGTGAAGTTTGCTTAGTAACACCAGACATAAAGAAAGGAAGAAAACATGACCATGAACCAACTATTGACCACTGGGAAGAAGTTTTAAGGAAGGAGGGTGTATCTGGAGTAAGTATACATATACGTCTAGGTAAGTATCAAGGGTACAATAAAGATTGGTTTTTATTTTTACTTATTTTACAGGTTAAAACTGTACTCCCGGTTCGACAGTTGAGAGTGGAGTATGACCAGTTTGAACTGAAACGCAGACTCTTGACCCAGCATGACTTTATAATGGTTGACACAAGAGTATTAAACCATGTGTCACATCTTTTAGGAAAAATGTTCTTCAAAAGACACAATATGCTTATCCCAGTAAGAATAAATGAAAAAAAGAATCTAAAGAAAAGTATTGAAATAGGTTTACGAACAGCTATTTTACGGCTAAGTGAAGGAGAAACTTCAACAATTACCATAGGTCACACTGCTATGCCTCAGTATAGGCTCCTAGAAAATATTATGGCTCTGGTTCAGCAACTAAAAACAAAGTTTCCTGGAGGAGAAGCAAACATTAGAGCCATCTCCTTAAAGTTGCCGCTATCAATTGCATTGCCATTATATCTAACATTACGTAAGTGTCACATTAGTAAAAAAATATATATATAAAAACTATATTAAAAATATATAAAAATTATTATAAATTTTATAGGACCTTCAAATACCATCAAGCCACCAAAACTTACACAAAAGAGACCTAAAAACTACACTGTGGTTGAAGATGAACTTTCTACCATTCCTGGCAAGATTGTTAGAGTAGCTCCTGATGGCACTGTACGACTCAAAAATTTAAAAAAGACTCCCATCCCCAGGTAACTTTATAATAATATTTCATGATTATCATATTATACTAATTAAGCTATTATTTAAAGGTCATCAAAAGCCCATACAAATCAGCCCAAATTTTTACTGGAGCTGACATGACAGCTGTCAAGTTGATAATTTTTACCATGAAATCACAATGAAAAAACAGATAATAGTGTGGCAAAATGGCAACTTTTCTCAAATTATAAGTTTTATTTCTCATCGTCGACATTAAAAAAAGTATGACTACAGTTTTAACCAGCGTATTATAGGGTATTTTTTCCAATAAGTGTACAGTTCACGCCAAACTTGTGGTCCGGGTTGAAGTTGGCATGAGCTAACTTTAACCCGGCTGTAAAAATCTTACAACTTGAGCTTTCGTTTTTATTTATTAGAATACGATTTTTTTTCTCTGCTTTTTACAGCTGGGTTAAAGTTAGCTCGTACCAACTTCAACCCGACCAATAAGTTTGACGTGAACTGTACCTTCGGTACATCATTTGGAGCGATTTTGATGACCTCCAAAGATCTACAAAAATTAACTGCTAAACTAAAAAAACAGTTAAATTTAAACAAAACTAAGAACAAAAATTATTATTAAAAAATCTAAGATAAAAAAGAACATAGGGCATGCAAAAACTCTTCCACAATTACTATCAGTTGGAAGGGTACCCAGAGGACTGTGCAGTATGCATGTATTGCCGGCATATCTTATGTTTCACTTCTACATAAATATTATATCATAATCAATGTGTGGGGTCCAGGTTTGAGTAAGCTCCAGACTGATCACAAGGTTGTGGGTTCAGTTCCCACAGGATACTATTTATGTAATAAATATGTGTTTGAGTTTGTTGAGGTTTTTCTAATGTAATTAAAAAGTATAGTATATTTATGTATTATATCCATTGTCTAGTACCTACCTATATTATCAAGCTCCACTTAGTTTAAGACTAGGTGGTGCTGTGTAAAATATTTACATCTATTAATTTAAAAACTTTACTGTTACATTATTACAGTAAAATAAAGGAATTATTAAAGGAAGAAACTGATGCAGAGGAAGACTTGGGTGAAGAATTAGAAGAATCAGAAAGTAATGATGATTAGTTTAATAATAACTTTATTATATTTTTTTTACATACTTGTAAAAATCAACATATTAATTGAATAAAATCAAATGAAAAAAAAGAAGCATTATTCATTTCAAAACTAATCTAAGCGGTAAGAGATAGTGGCATTGATTGTGTAGTATAACCAAGGCTCATTGAAGATGCTTGTACTATAGTTGATTGCCTCTTCACAGGCCATACCTTTTTAAATGTCTTAAAGTTTTTAACTGAGGTATTAACTAGAGTATTTTCAGTTTCAGTTTTAAATGGCTCTCTTTTAACAATTAAATTATTACAAGTTGTAACAATAGTACTGCCTAAATCTAATTTATTCATTTGCAGTTCCAATTCCTCAGTCTTTTCTTTCTTCAAAATGTTGACTGTATCTGTATTAAGGTTATGTTGCATTAATTCTTTCAATTTTGATCCCCTCATAGCTGCTATATCTTCTGCTGAAAGAACTTTAGTTTTTGTAACAATAGTTTCTTCTTTCTCATAACTCCCACCTCTTTTCTTTTTAATATTAAAAAGGCTTTCTTTAGATGTATTGGTGTCACCTTTACCATCATTGTTTAACTGAACAAAATTAAACAAATTCTCATTTTCACTGTCATCATTAATTTTTCTTTTCTGAGGCCTTGATAAATTTAGTTTCTTAGTCTTATTTTCATCCATTCCACTGACAGTAGGAGCTGTTTTTACAAAGTTAAATATATCTTCACTATTCTCACTCCCAGCCTGTTCACATGTGTTTACTAATATTTCATTACCATTATCTTGCTTATCCACTGCAATTTTTTTTGTTGGATTAGTTGATCCATTAGTATCATTACTTGAGAGTTTTCTTTTGGATCCCTCAACTTTTACATTGTCAGTGAAATAGGTTGTAACCATTTTTTTATTGGGACTTTCATGAACTTCACTTGTTAGTTCACTTAGTTTTCTTTTAATTGCATGGTTTTCATTACTGCCTTCAGACATTAAACTTTCATCAATTTTCACATTTTCCTTTTTTTGTTGAGATACAGGTTCCTGGGATTCCTGCGCTAAAACCTTTGAACTCTTTACTGGTTCTGATGTTTGTTTTACTACTTCAGAGGTAAAACTAAAGTAGGGATTGCAATACTTATCCATTGAGCAGTACAATATTGCAAGACCAATCTCAGCATCAGCTACAACTCGTTTACCTTTGTTTTTTAATTGATTAACAATATCACTTATTGTTTTCTTTTGGGATTGTGTCTCCTGACTGGCACCACTAGCAATGTATTGTATTACAATTATATCTTGGCTGCAAAGCATTGATATAGTCATTTTACATTCACTTAGTAACAATGGTGAAGCACCACTTTTGATCAAAACTGTTTTATACATCTCATATTGCCTTCTTGAGAAAAAAATAAACTTCTTGTCCTGAAACAGTGTTTTGCGTCGAGAGTCTGGTGAGAATGACACAACTTCTCTATTCAGAGTTGATTCAACAACCTGAGGCATGAATTCATTTGGATCTGGTAGGGATATGAGATTAGAAACATTTTCAAGACATTTGTTCCAAAATTCAGTTGTGACAATATGTGAACCTTGAACTAAAGCTAAAACAACTTTGATTGTCAAGGTAATTGCAGGCATAGTCAGATAATTACATGTATCATCCCAATCACTCTTTAACATTCCTCCTAGTTTAGATAAGTTCAATTTTAAATTCTGGAGATTTTCACCTTTCAATGTTGAAGTGCACGTAGTAAGATTGATAACATTAACTTGCCATACACTATTCATTTTACCAAACTTCACAACATCATTCTCATTTAACTTTATATTAATATTGACTTCAGCCTTTTCATCGTTGATAAAAGTTCCATATCTAGACCCCAGATCTTGTAAACACAAACTATTATCCTTTATTGCCAGAGCTACATGCCTCCTACTAATTGAAGGATCATCAGGAATAGCAAAGTTACAAACTTGGTTATCAACACTTCTTCCTATAACTATTTGATTAGCTGATGATATAATATAAATTACTCGATTACTATTGTTAGACGTTAAGTACCACATATTCAACGATTTTGTATAAATAAAAACAAAGAAAGTTAAAAATCCGGAAGAAACATTAAATACCACCTGAAGTTTTGGACTTTTGTAGGGTAGGGACTAGGGGTCTTGAAAAAATATCGATATTTTTGAGAGATATTTATATTTCGATTTATCGATATAAAATTCCAAGTATTGAAAAGGTATCAAAATCGATATTTTTTTCAGACCAATAAACATTTTTAAGTTAAAAAATTACAAATTACCTTTTTTTTTAGTTTGGTTGTTTGTTTCATAATTTGGTTTTTAAGTTGGCCGATATATCGATATTTTTTGAAAATATCAATATTGATATTGCTATTTTTTTTAAATATCGATACGATATATATCGATACTTTTTGCATTTCCGGCATCCCTAGACTTTTGGCAATCCGTTTGTATTAGGCGTTGAAAAAATATCGATATTATTTTTTTAATGTATCGATATTTTTGAGATATTTAATATTTCGATGTATCGATATCTAATTCCAAGTATCGAAAAGGTATAAAAATCTATATTTTTTGTCAGACCAATATACATTTAGAAGTTTTAAGATTAAAAAATCCCAAAAATACTTTTTTATACTAACATCTTTTTAACAAATTATATTTTATGTATTTTTTGTTTTCGGTCGACATGATTTGCTGTTTTATACTTTGGTTTTTAATTTGGCCGATATATCTTCTATATATCTCTATATTTTATTTAAAAAATATATTAATACATTATTACATTTCCGACATCCCTACTCTCGATGACACTAATGTCAAAAGCTCTAGTGAAGACTAGGCAGCATGGTCTTAGACCTTAGCCTGTTCCGTCAGAACCTAAATTAAAAAAAAATGTCTACGGCCAAAAAAAAAAAGCGTTCATGGAATGAATAAGTGTCAAACTTGAAAACTTCATTACATTTCGTTTACATTTGCGGCCTGCGCAATATTATTATTATTATTATTATTATTATGCGTATTACTCCGCTAGGAGTAATATTGTTCTGTGGGCCTGCGCCACCATGGCGCCACCACTGAAGACTGAAGTCCTGTGCCACTCGACTCGATCTCCATGGCAACGCAAAATATGAAACAATGAAAACAACAAAATATGGTTGATTTTTGTTTCATCCCAAAATACAATTGTACATATTGATGTACATTATACATCAATTTACTCACTACTTAATATAACTCGGTAGCTAGCCGCTTTCAACAGAGACAGATGCTCCACATCAAGAAAGTTCTAAAGCATATTAATTTGAAATGAGAATCAACGACAGAATAGATAAAGCACGGTTTGTTGGTAATTAAGCCAACACTTCAGCATGACTCTGTATATTGACACCAAACTTAGTTTTACTGATGGCAATGTTGTATCTACTGTTGGTATGTGGCACCCTTCTCTGCCCCTCCTAGCTGTGGGTTCATATAATCAAGAAAAGGGTGGATTTGTCACAATATTCCAAGAAAACGTAAGTTATATAAACTTGAATACTTACTACACTGCATACTACTAAACAAGGAACAAAATGTAAATAATAGCTGTACTCTCTAATTTACTGCTATTGTATTAAAACAGATATGGTACCTAGTCAAAAATAAATTATATTAAAAAAAAAACACCTCCAAAAAAACACCTAGGAACTAAAAAGCAAAAAATAACATGTACATTTGGAGCTAATTTGGAGTCGGTGCCAAACAGACATCAAAGAAAATCATATTTAAATTAAATTAGTATGATGGCAGCGCCTCCAAATTAGTTCATAATGTACCTAAATATGTACATGTTATTTTTTGCTTTTTAGTTCCTAGGTGGTTTTTGGAGACGGTTTGTTTTTTGTTTAAAAATAAATTTATTTTGAGTTTTAGTGGAATATAGATTTATTTTGTTTTGTACCTATTATATTATATGGGGAGGCCAACTAAACTCACTGCCCGGCAAACAGTGAGGTTTCTGAGAAAACCAAAATATCATCTACATATACAATTTTTTTAACTTTCGCCTTTAAACTGCTCACCTGATTTCGATAAAATTTATATGGAACTAATCTGGAAGAATTAGCTTTCAAATAAAAAAATAATCATCAAAATCGGTTCACCCAGTCGAAAGTTCTGAGGTAACAAACATAAGAAAAAAGAAAAAAAATACAGTTGAATTGAGAATCTCCTCCTTTTTTTTTAAGTCGGTTGAAAATAGCATTTATAGAAATTAAGGTGCCATATTGAATAGAATTAATGAATAGTATGAAGATTTTTTGTGGGTTATATAAAGAATATTAATTTTTCAGGGATTACCTTTGGAAGGCTGTGAATGGCCTATTTTGTTAGCAAATCAAGTGACTGCTCTTGCATGGCACCCAATAAGAAGACTCCTAGTTGTGGGCTGGGATGGAGGGGAACTCTACATTTGGTTGGAATACTCTTGGGCTCGGCTAGAGGCACCTCATAATGCCGCTTTGACTACAATAGCTTTTAGCTTGGGAGGAGGCAGGCTATTAGCTTCTGATGCTGCAGGTTCACTATCTGGTTGGCAATCTAGTGCTGGTGCCCCATTAACTTCATTTCACCACCAACTTGGTGATGTAATCACTTGTATTACTTTCTGCACACCTCAACCATCTTCTGAAACATCAATCAGAGGATTAGCCCGTGCGGCAGTTGCTGGAGATGAGAATGCCTTAGATGCCCTGGCTGCTTGGAGACCTAGGACTACAGCACGTTTGAGGGAAGGTACACAACCAGACAACCATACTTGCTATGCAGCCCAAGATAATGGAGTTATCTTATACATAGATCATAATGGAGCATGTTCTGAGGTGCTAAATGCACCTGGAAATATAATATTTATGGGCATAATAAGCAATATTTATCTTCTAGTTGCTTGGGAATCTGGTGGAGCTCTCAGTCTTACTAGATTTATTATGTCGGATGATGGTTCCTTGATGACAGATACACATGTAAGAATGGCTGCAAGAAATGGTCAATGCATTGTCCTTGCAGGCAATTTCTATGTAGCTGTCATTACAGGAGATAATTTGATCAGAGTATGGGACAGTGACACTGGTGATAATGATGTGTTACCAAATGAAAAAGAGGAGATAGTCCCTGGCGATATATTCACAAGTATTAGTTATAGCAATTTAAGTGATACTCTTTGTTGTGGAACTTCACAAGGTAATCTATACCTTTGGAGAAGAGATCACCGAAATAATTGGAAACTCATTAGTAGTACCTCTGTAAAAGGCACTGTTAAAGAAGTTAGCTGGGGATCTGAGGGACTGATGAATCCACTACTTCATGTAAATTGCATAACTAGTGCATTTGTCCTCCGAGAACAGCCTGTCTGTTGGGGATATTCACCTAATATACATATGGTACAAAAATCTGCTAATGAAATTGCTCTCACAAATAAAACCAATATAACATCTATGATTAATACCTCCATTACAATTAGAGCTTTTGCATTCAAAGATCAATACATTGCTTTAGGAGATGGTAAAGAAGTACAAGTATGTGTTATTTAATTATATTCTCATGCTTAATTTAACTAAAAAAAATTGTGTATTGTAATCATAATATTTGGTTTCAGATTTGGATGTGCAGCAAAGATAATGATGTGAAGTTTACACTGATTCGAAGTTTCTCATGGAAAACAGATGTCCTTATAATTTATAACGATGTATTAGTTGGAGTAGTTAATCCCCACATAGAATGCTACTCTATTACTGGTACTAGTCTAGGAATTTTGCCAAGTACAGAGGGAGAAGGTGAGCCAATTGGTGTAACAAATACGGGCAAGTATATTGTAATTGCGACAATGGACGGCACTCTTAAATTAGCCGAAATTACAAAAAAAGGTCTAAGAATGCCCTACCCTCCAAAAAATTGTTATCAAATGATTGAAGACTTTGGTGAAGTCATGAGAGCATCGGTAAATTGCACTGGGCGTTACATATCGCTCAGTATTGCTAATGCTGGCTTAGCACCTGATCCCAGACTATATCTCTGGGATGTGGCAAATGATGTTATCACAAATACCCTCATCTCTGAAAATGCTACCCCTCCCTATCAAAGTGTTCCAATAGCAATTATATGGGACTATAATGATCCAAGAGTAGTTGCTGTGCATATGAGATCAGCAGACTTAGATCGTGTTCATCTATTTATTAGCCATGAGGGCAGACTTTACGAGTACAAAAATTGGTGTGCAGCTTCTGAAGATTATTTTATGACTGACTTTATGTTATGTTCTTTACATACGCCATATATTGTAATTTTGTCGCAACAGAACATCAAAAAAATTATGATACATGAATTCGAAGACACCACCGAACATGATCTCGGCAGTGTAAGGCAGATTCTAGACTTTCTGTATTACATGACAACAGGTTATTTAGAAAAAGCAGTTGTTGTAGGTACTTCTTTATCGAGTGGCAAAAGCTCAGTAATTTGGGATAGCCTAGCCAAGGTATGCGTTGCCAGGAAGCGACCTGATGTTGGAGCTGTATGTTTAGGCAAAATGGGCAACATTAAAGGTGCTTTGATGATGCGTAAAGTAATGAACGATAATAATATGGACGACACCTGTAAGGTCGCCGTATTAGCAGTCAATCTAGGTATGATTGAAGAAGCAGAAACCTTATTTCGGGAAGCACAACGACCAGATTTGATCACGCGATTGATATCAGCAAAAGAGGGCGGTCTAAACGAGATAACGAATGGAAGCCATGAAGGTGAAAACATTCTCCTAATAAAAAGTGCACAACATAAGTTAGCTAAAGTATTGTGGTCAAATGGAGAAACAGGTTCTGCTTTAAAATTATTTGAAAGTGCTGGAACGTTAGTCCCACATGTACCTAGAATGCTAGTAGCACAGGGACAGTCTTCTGTATTAGCGCAGTATGTCGCAAGTTCCAATGATACAAGCTTAATAACATGGTGGGGACACTACTTGGAAAGTATTGGGGATCTCGATGGAGCTTTAGAGGCATATGCTCGAGCCAACGATTTCGGCGAACAAACAAGACTGTTGTGTCATATGGATAGAATAGATGAAGCTGAAAAACTTTGTCAAAAGAATAGATCATCACTGTATCAAATGGCACGTTATTTAGAAATGCAGCCAGATAAAACAGAAAATGCAGTAAAGGTTGGTTCGAATTTTATCATATCATATCGATATTATAAGACGTACCAACATATTATTCTATTGATTTTTTAACAGTTGTATATAAAGTGCGGGGCAGTATCATCTGCTATAAGAGTAGCTGCAGAGGCGAGCGCGTGGAACCTTGTATGGCGCGCTGGATCTGCATCATCAACACACGCGCTACATGCAGCTTCTATACTTGAAAGCGCTGGCCAGATAGAACAAGCCATTGCTCTATATCAAAAATCAGGTAATGAATTTATTTAAGTTCGCCTCGCCGTATAACCCGCTTTGGCGATGAACACTTGCCACCAGGTGGTTCATCTGCTTGTTTGCTGACTTCCAAACATATAATGTAACCTGAGAAAATTCCACAAAAGCGTATTTTTGTCAGAACCGTCACTTAAATTCGTCGTCGTATTTGGTGACGTAACAGTCGGAAGCAAAGCGAAGCGAAGAAATAGGTACTTACTTACCTATTTTTCGAGTTGATGGGAAGAAATTCTATAATATTTTTTCCTGTTCAGGTAAAGTTCACATGGCGTTGAAGCTAGCAGTCGGCAGTGGCGACACAAACGCAATGATCGCAGCAGTTGAGGAATTAGGCGACAAAGTTGATCCGGAACTTGCGAACACGCTAGCTGCTCACCTGCGGCAAGCGAACCAACATTCACATGCTGCTGCGTTGTTAGCGACCGCAGGGAAGGTGACTGTTTTACCATTCTAGTAAATAAGTATGAACTAATAATAATTGCTTGTTGAAGCGATAGCCCACAGACTAGATCCAGAACTGGGGTACCGATTGATAGCTTATCTATTTTTGTATAAATTCTCGTGGAGACTCCAAGGTATCTCATGTATCTGGTGGGCATACAGTCAAAGATTAAGAGTTTAACTTACCTTTGGCACTAGCGGCATGACAGGTATACCACACCTATCTCCCCCAGGTAACTAGAGGCTTGTTAAACTCCCACTAGGTGACTCCAGTCTTTAGTATTGCAATTTAGGACGAATAGAGTTTTCGTAATGCAAAAAGAGTGTGTCATTGAGAAATATAAATAAAAAAGAACAAAAGACTTAATAAAAAAGGAAGCAAACATACGATCTCTACTGTACTATTGTTGTTTTTCAGTATGAAGAAGCTTTAGACATAGTGGAGCAGTTGCCTACACCATTAACAGAGGCGCTTAGCGAAAGGTTAGCAGCGCCTGCTGGCACCACAGGCAGAGACGCACTTCTCAGAAGACTGGCGGACGTCTTAGGTGCACGCGGGCTATATCATCAAGCTGCAAAGCGACTGGCGCATGCAGGAGACAAAGTAGGTATAACCGTAAGATGAGTTATTCATCATCATCATCATGTCAGCCAAAAGAGGTCCACTGCTGAACAAAGGCCTCCCCCATTGACTTCCACAGGGACCGGTCGTATGTCGCCTGCATCCAGCGACTTCCAGCGACCTTTACCAGGTCATCGGTCCATCTCGTTGGAGGCCGTCCCACGCTGCGCTTTCCGGTGCGTGGTCTCCACTCGAGAACCTTTCTGCCCCAGCGGCCATCGGTTCTACGAGCTATGTGCCCCGCCCACTGCCACTTTAGCTTGCTAATCCTTTCAGCTATGTCGGTCACTTTGGTTCTTCTACGGATCTCCTCATTTCTGATTTGATCGCGTAGAGAAACACCAAGCATAGCTCGTTCCATAGCTCGCTGAGTGTCCTTGAACTTTCTTATGAGGCTCATAGTGAGTGACCACGTCTCTGTGCCATATGTCATCACTGGTAACACACACTGGTTGAAGACTTTTGTCTTGAGGCACTGTGGTATAGATGACGAAAAGACGTTGCGAAGTTTCCCGAACGCTGCCCAGCCGAGTCGGATTCGACGAGTGACCTCTTTTTCGAAGTTGGACCTACCTAGCTGGACGGTTTGTCCTAGATAGACATACTCGTCGACAACTTCGAGAGCAGAGCTCCCAACGGATATTTGGATGGGCACGACATGGGCGTTTGACATGACTTTCGTCTTTTCCATGTTCATTTTAAGACCCACCTGCTGGGAAACTCTGTTGAGGTCATTGAGCATTGTGCTGAGCTCTTGCAGCGATTCTGCCATGACTACGATATCGTCGGCAAATCGAAGATGAGTGATATACTCGCCATTGATGTTGATGCCGAATCCTTTCCACTTCAGTAACTTGAAGGCATCTTCCATTGCGGTGGTGAACAGTTTCGGGGAAATGACATCCCCCTGTCTAACACCTCTTTGCAATGGAATTGCTCCCGTACATTGTTCCTGTACTCGGACCGACATATTGGCGTTTTTGTATAAGCACTTTAACGCTTCGATATACCGATAGTCAATGTGGCACCGCTGCAGAGATTGCAGCACCGCCCAAGTTTCAATCGAATCGAAGGCTTTCTCATAGTCCACAAACGCTAAGCAAAGTGGCAGATTATACTCCTCGGTTTTCTGTATAATCTGCCGTAGCGTATGGATGTGGTCTATGGTACTAAAACCTTTTCGGAAACCGGCTTGTTCGGGAGGCCTGAGTTATTAATTAGTACTTAATATATTTTTTATTGCCATTCCTTAGCTATACAATACTATACATATAATTGTAAAACTCATAATTTTGTCAGGAAAGCACCCTCTAATTACAATGATGCGCACCCCACACATCCGGGCAGGGTCGCCATGAAGTGTGGGGTGCGGGGAAGATTCAAATAACACAACCGTTCCGGATAATAGAGACAATAATTGTAGAGTAACTTATGTACCCCACTTCAACAATGTTGTTGGAAGGCAGGTGCGATGCGATGGTTGATGCGGTCCGGCGATGCGGATCGCATAGCGACATTCGCCGCAGCTACTCGCGATCGCAACGCGCAGCTGATGGCGGCCGACTACCTGCGTCGCCACGCTGACTGGCGCACTCGCCCGGATCTCATGAGACACATAATACACTTTTACACCCGAGCAAAGGCCCATGGAAAACTAGCCGCGTTTTACGCTGAATGTGCTAAAGTTGAGGTTGATGAGTATGAGGTAAGCTCGATATTGAGATAAAAAAATATAATTTATGCTTGTTTTTCAGGCGTTGGCTTTTCTTAGATTCTTCAATTTTTATAGTCCGTGGTAAATTGGCCAACGCCTCCAAAGAAACATTCCTATTTCCGTAACTAGTACAATCTGTACAATATTTACAATAATCTTACAGAACTACGACAAAGCTTTGGAAGCGCTTAAAGAAGCTGTCAGATGTTTGGCGAAGTCTTCTGACACAGATACAGGTGATTTTCTCAGCTTGAAAATGTTATAATTGAACAAAAATGCCCCAAAAAATATTTTTATCACATTAATTCATTTGAAAACATTTACCAGGTGCGCAAACAACGGCGCTTCAAGAGCAAAGTGCAATAGTTAAGCGCTTCATGGATGTTAAAAAAATGTTAGATGCAGGCGAAATCAACCCAGGTGATGTATTGGATGTAGTGCTTTTTACTGTTATATTAATTAGTGGCCATTTCAAACTTTCTTACTACCTGTAATTTTAAAGATTTTTATCAGATTTCTATGAATGTCATTAGGTGTTGTTGCTGGGCAACAGCTTCTCCGTGCTGTGACTGGTCGGCCAGGATTGATCATGGAGGAAAAAGTTCTAAAGTTACTATTGCAGTACGCACCCAATCACGTCGAAGCACCACGTAAGATTAAAAATAGTACACAGTAGATAGTTGACTTGACTGTTTAATTTTTTATCTGTAACGATAAAAGCCGTGTGCGCTACACAAATTCGTTTTGCGGGAAAGGGGCAGCATTCCCTCTTAATCCATACCAACAACTTTAAAAATACATAATCTTTTTAGAACTCGTTTTTAATTATTGTATTCTAGCTGTTCTCAGTCGTGCTACCCGCGTTCATCCATTTTTTAAAATACATAAGTTAATAAAATAGAGTAGAGCCTAAGCTATTCCTTATAACATTCGTTGTTTGCGAGTGAAAGTCCCGTCAATATCGGTCCAGCCGTTTCACAGTTTAGCCGGAACAAACAGAGACACATATAGACAAACAAAATTTAAAAAAAAGTGTTTTAATGTAAGTACTGTACCTATAGACTCATGTGCATTTAGTGCAAAACAAATAGATACTTCAATTTTATTAATTTGTGTAACAGGCCCTTCGCCTATTATTTTAATAAATAAAACACCTGTCATTGAATCAACTACTGGATTTCTTATTTACATTGTAATGTTTTTTACAGGATTCGATAGTCAATTAAAAGCGCTGCAGCTACAAAATGAACCTGAACAAAGCCCGAGCCCCGACTCAACAGATCACAGTATCGAAGAAGTTGTATAATTCGAAATTACGAATGGTTACAAGTGATAACTGCCGACTGTTCGTTCTCATGCCATTGCTCTTGCACTGGACACAGTTACTCGCCTCTAAAAAATGGGCATAGGCAAACTGACTAAATAAGATTCCGTCCATTTCAATACAAATATAGTTATCTTAATATTAAGGTATAAGTAGTCATAACTACATAAGATATTGGCTAAATAAAATTTTTGCTATTAAGTGTTCTAAATTGTGTTTAATTTTGCTAAAAATCCCTTTGAAGAAATAAATTAGGCACCTATAGAAAACAAAGGCAAGAAAGTACAATAATAAGACCAAATTAATTTACATGTACATGACTGGTTTTCAGAAACTGTTTTATGTTATTCACTGATGTTTAAGGACTCTATAGAAAATCTCTAAATTTTACATTTCATTACTAAAAAGTGCAAGAAAAAGCGAAAACAAAAAAAAAATATCTCGCGAAAACGCTTATCCTGACAATATGTTATCGTGACGTCACCTGCTTGTATTTATGTACGACATTCACACTACACGCAACTATGTAGTTGACGTTACCAGCCATTCGGCCAATCACTGCCGTTTACGATCACGTGACTGAAGTAGAGAATTATTAAAAGAAACAAAAAACCCGACTGCGTAAAAACAAAGCATGCTTGCAAAAAGAAGCAATACATTTTCCAACATCACAGAGCTTGTTTTTAGATTTTTAGTTAGTAGTTTTTACGCAGTCGGGTTTTTTGTTTCTTTTAATAATTGATTTTATTTACTTCTTTTTAGTTTATAAATCATCATAGAATCACTAGATAGATCCTAAATGATAATTTAAAATATAAATTGATACAACTCAAGATCATTTTCAAAATCAGTTCGCGGTTGGAGTGTACGTAACGGGGCACTGAGGAAAAAAGACTTAGAATTTTTTTGGCAAAAATTTTTTTTTTTCGCAAATCTTTTATTTTCTCGATACTATCTTATATAACACGTAAATATAAGGCTAAAAGCCTCTTGGTGTTTTTTGGATCTGACCAGCCGTTTCTCGTAAAAACGATGTCGAAGGGTTCCACTTATAAAGGCGTCAGGGACTTAGAAAAAATTTTAATTTTTTTTTTTAGATTTTCGCAAATCGTTGATTTCGTGATTCTATCGTATATAACACATAAATATAAGGCTAAACGCGTCTTGGTATTTTTTGGATCCGACCAGCCGTTTGTCATAAAAACGATGTCGAAAGGATCGGTACAAAATACAATAATATTACTGTACTAGGAGAATTTAGGATGCAAGAGCGAGCGAAGCGAGCTCGGAACTTGGGGCACCCCAACTCGGACAGGTTAGGTTAGAAGGGGATGGTGGGGTCTGCAAGACCCCGCCATCCCCTTCGTGGTTTTTTTTTTTTAAACCACCCGGAAGTAGGAGCCCCGCGAAGCGGGGCTCCGTCAACTACGCCTTGTTACTATTGCCTATACTTGTCCTTCACCCCAAAGGCAACTTGACCTGGACCTCAAGGTCACTGACCATGAACATTGACCTTTTAGAACCCCTGATAGTAGCGGACAATGAATTTCCGAAATTTGACCTTGACCTTGGACAATGACCTTGACCTTAAGGTCATTGTCCATGATCTTACGTTCGATGACCTTGAACACAGTCAATGACCCTGAGGTCAAGGTCAATGACCCTGGGGTGTCCCATTATGTTCCCCCACCCTACTACTCCCACATCCCACCGGGTCCCGAAGGCTTCACTAGGCGACGATTTTAGGTCAAAAATTTTCTAAGTCTTTTTTTCATAGTGCCCCGTTTCGTATCCACTGACCCAGTTCGCACATTAAAGCGTATAAAATCCGCCATATTGATTTTTTTTAAATTTCATGTACCCAGTGACAGTCGTGCCATCAAGACGAATCTAATGAGGTGTCATTTATCTAAATCGGTTGAGCCGTTGAGTAGTTACGACCGGACATAGGAACGGACATACATACATACATACATACGCGTCAAACACATAACCCTCCTCCTTCGGCAGTCGGGTACAATTTTTACCCGACTGCCGAAGGAGGAGAATAAAAAGATATAGAGAGAATAAGAAGATAGAATAAAAAGAAAATTATTGTTTTTCTCAGAAAAACAATAATTACTTTGTCGATTTTCTCTTAAAATATCTCGTATTTCTCCTGACTTAATAGTTGGTTTTCAAAATTTATATTCAATACGCCATCAATAGATCCTATATTTTACATGCTGTCAAATACACTGATTATTTATATTATATATTATTATTCTGTTTTTTTTATCGATACTGTTTACTTTTCTGTTTACCTGGTTTACCTACCTACAGTTCTTGCCAAACTTATTGTCCGGGGTGAATTTGGCACGAGCTAACTTTAACCAGGCCGTAAAAATTAGAGAAAGAAAAATATTGGATTTAAAACGACAGCCTGCGGACTGTATAACATACTATTTGTGACGACTAAGACAAAATAATATGATCCTTGGTATATAATAATAGCCTAGTTTCATAGTCATTTCATTTCATGGCATTAAGACCACCTATGTACCAAATGTGCATAAAGTTTTTTAAATAAATAAATAAATAGTCTGTGGTATGTCAGAGTATCAGTATCAGCTATGGGCTATGGCACAAAGGCCAAGGAGCCGTGCCAAATTTACAAAAAATAACAGTATCAGCTGAGCTGTAAGCCTATTTATTCTGTGCTGTAAATGACAGTGATGACAATGACAAATATTAAATTATAACCTTACTTTCCCTTTAGTTTGATTTCGTTGGTGATTACACTTATTTTATTAATTAAATATATAATACAATAATGCCTTACATCAGCGCTACATAAATAAGGAAATCATAAATAATTCTAACTAAAATGGTTAAGCTCGTATCTAATGTGAAGAGCCTCTTTTTATTTGACTCTCGAAGATTTCAGAGGTTTGTTTTCAACTTAAACTTGTATTTCTTTACTTTTGCCAAAATAAACTATAATTTATCATGCCTTTACAGGTTCATGTCAGTACGTTTTAAGAGTTTATATGCGCCTGATAAAAATATTGATGTGAAAAAGATTCGTAACTTCAGCATAGTTGCTCATGTAGATCATGGAAAGAGTACTTTAGCTGACAGACTGCTAGAAATAACTGGTACGATCAAACCAGGCGCTGAACATGCACAGATTTTGGACCAATTGCAGGTAAGTCATGTAGCATTTTAATTATGTTAAATACTCAGTATAATTAAAACAACATCTGGTCCAGAATGTGCAATGTCAGTTCCTCGGTGTCGGTTAATTTAATTCTATGGATGTTTTAATAGCCAAACTATGTTACTGGCACTTAGTAAAGAGTGGGTATGAAAAAAAGTTAATTGCAAATTAGAACCTTTTATTTTTTTTAATAATAATCCATTTTACAGTGTGTGACTTTTTATTTACTTTTCGCGGGCTTGCAGTTACAACATTATCAGGCAACTAAAACAAACTTCTCATTATTTTGGTAGAATAATTTGTTTGTCGCATAATTCTGCTTTATTGTGACTTAACACTTCTGTTTTAAGCAGAAAAAAAGTAATACCTTTAATAATTTAATATTAACGCTTAAAGATTCTAGTCATCTAACTAAGCCAATGTCATACTAAAAATATTAATATTATCCATAGAAAACCCAATGGCTGTAAGGTGCCTGTTTTTTTTGCAAATGAGTGTATATATTTCGTTACTATTAGCTTATGTTATTTAGAATATATAATGTTATTCCTAAAGATTATAACTATTAAAATTATAATAATATATTTTTTATATAACCTCATTAACTCATTCACTCTGGGGTAGGGAGTACATCTGAGAGACTGCCAATTAGACCAGCTTGGTGACACTGGCTTCCCTTGAGGGTCTGACCCCATTTATGTCAACTATAAAGAAACTTTGTTGCAGGTAGAAAGGGAAAGGGGCATCACAGTGAAGGCTGTAACTGCATCCTTGAATTACACATATAACAATGAAAAATACCTTCTCAATCTCATAGATACCCCAGGACATGTTGATTTCTCCAATGAGGTAATCCATTCAAGAACCAATTTTTACAATAAATAGGGAATATGCGTCTGACTTAAAAAAAGATCAAATGTTATTTTTTATGAACTTTATCATTTTAGAATTATGTCTATGTAGATATTTTTTTATATTATTTCTTTTTTGATGAGAAAATAATTATTTAAAAGTCCAAAAAAACTGTTGGAAATTCAAATCACTTGAAACGCAACACTATCGGTCAAATGGAATATGACGTCAAAGTCTACTAAAACAGTGTCTGTTGTATGTGGTTGTTTGGTTGAGAGAACATAGACTTTGACGTCACGGCAAGCGCGCCAAAATCGCGGGTGTTTAAAATGCCAATATGTCTCATAATTTAATAATTTTTTTTTGTTACTTAATTTTAGTTTTAAGGCGCTGGATTTTTTTTTACGGCTACATTAGATATAAAGTATTGTTTAAAAATATAAAAAAAAATGTGCATATTCCCTATTCACCTTATGTACTCTTTAAATTATTAGGGTATTTATTATATATTTATTTTGTTGTCAGACAACTACAACAAAATAAATAAATGCCCTAATGATTTTTCTGTTTTAGGTTGTAAGAAGCATAACAGCATGTCAGGGAGTAATAATGTTAGTAGATGCAAATGAAGGTGTTCAAGCACAGACAGTGGCTGTGCACACACTGGCTAAAAGAAACAATTTACTTATAATCCCAACACTAAACAAGGTGGACTTACCACGAGCTGACCCTGAAAAAGTTAAATCACAGCTGAATTCATTATTTAAAATAGATCCGACAAGTATCCTGAGCATTTCTGCTAAAAAAGGTTGGGGAGTTAAAGAGTTGCTAGAAGCTGTCATAGAAAGAGTACCCCCACCTCCGGTAGATACTGAAGGTCATTTTAAAGCACATATAATTGATACATGGCATGATAAATACAGAGGAGTACTGTGTTTGGCATACATACATTCTGGCAAGGTTCAAGTTGGCCAACCTGTGAAATGGAAGTCAGATTCTAAACATCATACAGTGAAGTTCTTAGCTATCTTGAGACCAAATGAGGAGCCTATTACAGAAGCTGTGGCTGGCCAAGTTGTAATGGTGGGTGAGTGACAATATGACATTAAAATATACTTGAGGCTGAGGCCTATTATTTATAATATTTTGTCTGATGATTACATTGTGTGGTGAAGATGTAATTTCTTTGTAACCATGATTGTCTAACTGTCCATGATGCCAAAAGTCTTTGTGTTGTGTAGCTAATGAATGAATTTTGAGCTAAATGGATGTTATTTCTGGGATGCTGATCCTAGGTGCTTGTTAGTCAAATAGTATACATCCTTATCCTTACTATCATTATAAATGCAAAGGTAACTCTGTCTGTCTGTCTATCGCGCTTTCACGCCATAACTACAGAACCGATTTAATTGAAATTTGGTACACAGATAGTCTAGAGCCTAAGAAAGCACATAGGTTACTTTTTAATGCGAAAAATCGACTGTAAGGGGTTGAAATAGGGGATGAAAGTTATAAGAAATACCCACACCACGCAGGGGAAACCACTGGCGGAAACCTAGTAAACAATATTTTTTAAATAAGTGGGCATGCTCAATCTTGCCTGTCACCCTTTAAATACTTATTCTACAAAGTACGACAATCTTAGGATTTTTTAAAATTCTTTCAGTGAATCCTTAACATAATACTTCCCTACTAGGTTGTGGCCCGAAAGGCGGAGGCAGTGTCGGTGATCAGTTACTTGCAAAAGAGGTAGCCGACAGCGAAGCAGTGTCCACGGTCCCGCCGGTCAAGCACATGGTCTACGCAGGGATATTTCCTGCAGACCAGTCGCAACATTCCCAGCTTAGCGACGCCATCAAGAAACTGGCTTTGAATGACTCTGCGGTTACTGTTACTGCTGATTCAAGGTATTTATTTAATAGGTCACAAGTAAACACATAGGGTTTATTTAATTACTAGCTATTGATCGCAGTGTTACTCATGTTCATCTTTTCTTTTTAATATATAATGTTTTACTAAAATAAAAGTAGCGTAAGTTATTCCTTATTACATTAGCTTTCTGCGAGTAAAAGTCCCGTCAAAATCGGTCCCGCCGTTTCAGAGATTAGCTGGAACAAACAGACAGACAGACAAAAACAAATTCTTTTTATGTAAGTGCCTGTGTACATATTATATACTTTCATATGCATTTAGTGATATATACGGAAGCTGTGAACTTGAAATTACAAACAGACACTTCAATTTTATTTCTAATACTAGCTTTTGCCCGCGGCTTCGCTTACGTGGATGTAGAAACAAAATTAGGATTAGAAATTGAACCCATTCATAAAAAACTTGTATTTTGAAGTAGTGTTTTAGAGGTTTGTAAAAAGGGCCTCGTGACTAAGTTATAACGGCGCTAAGCTCAATGAATATTGTGGGTTCGATTCCGGTCGACAATTAGTCTCGGTACTGAGGTACTGAGGTGATGCTGTTTGTGAAAATATGTCGAAAAGAAAACGGAAGCTTCAGTTAGTCGTAATAACTCGTAATTCTAACCAAACTTTACAACTATTGTCTAATTTAAGTCTATACCACTTAAAACGTTTATAACTAATCAACAATCACGATTTCTGCGCATATGACAACTTAATTAAAGAACCAACAATAATGATCCCTTATATCAATAGGAATACATACTACAGAGAGGTCAAGCTCAATCTTAGCATCTACGCAACCGAGTGGAATGAGATATACCTCATTTTTTTAGTTGAACGATGGACTTTTAAATAAAAAATTAAAAATCAAAAACCAGCAATGATGATCTCTTCTTTCTATGGGCTTGCATACAACAGAGAGGTCAAGCTCTATCTAAGGATCTATACTAATAATCGAAAAAAGCTTTACATCAGTTTTTAAGTTGGAAATTATGCTTTACAACAGTTAATACAAAATTCAAATCTATTCAGTAGGTTTAGCGCCAACCCCTAACAAACAGACAAACAGACAAGAATTCTAAAAATCACATTTTTGGGTTCGCGATCGTTTATATACTCTAACCCAATTGTTTTTTTTTAAATATCTTCAATGTACAGAAATGACTTTTTTACAATTTTATAATAGTATAGATATAAAATTCTCGTGTCACAGTTTTAGTTGCCATACTCCTCCGAAACGGCTGGACCGATTTGTATGAAATTTTGTGTGCTTATCCGGTATCTATGAGAATCGGCCAACATCTATTTTTCATCCCCCTAAAATGACCCACCCCTATATGGCAAAACAACGTTTGCCGGGACAGCTAGTATTCATATATTATTAGATTAATTACGTCCTAGGTTGACATAATTACCTAATAATTAATTAAATTCTTTCAGTCCAGCCTTAGGACAAGGATGGCGCATTGGTTTCTTAGGCTTGTTACACCTGGAAGTGTTCACACAACGCCTACTGCAAGAATATAAAGCGGAAGCTATATTGACTGCTCCTTCTGTACCTTATAAAGTTAAGTAAGTATAACTATTTGGTTTATTTATCACATACCTATTTATCTTTTAAAAAAATCTAGTTTTTAAGAAAAGGAGAATAGCTGACATCTAGTAGTGGCATATAAATTAAATCTTCCCATACAAAATAAAAAAAATTGTATGGAAGGTAAAAAATTCTTATATAGACTTAGTATAATATTTTCAGGGTAAAAGGATCAAAGGCAATTAAACAATATAAAGGCACGGAAGTTATTGTCACGAATCCCTTACTGCTGCCAGAAGCCAATAACATCGAAGAATACTATGAGCCTTTCGTAATAGGTTAGATATTATGACTTTTTTTATTTCCTTAGTGGTCCCATTTCACCATTTCTGGAATAATGGCTGTCCATTATTCGCTAGATAAATAAAAAAATGAAACACAGTTTGTATAAAATTATCTTCCAAGTGATTCAACTGAAACTTGCTAGGAGCCCTAAAAATTAATTTTGTAAGATTATTGTTATAATGCTAAGTAGCATTTTGTTTACGTGCTGTGTTATACTTTGATGAATTAAAACTTTAAAAATTAACACACCAAATTATAAAGAGTATCAAGATATTTCCTATAATTTGGTTGTTCAGAAAAAGAAAGTTAATAAAGATAGAAAGGAGATATTTAGTAGTAATACAACTCTGGAATGTAGTCATAGTTCTCGAGTGCGAATAAAATACACATTTCTCTATTTAAAATCATGTACTCATGAATAATTAAATAAACTGTAAAGGAGCTGGTAAGGTTGGCTTAGACTTGAGGGCTGTTAACCTGCACTATAGTCAACGCGGAACTAGTTGGCAACGCCTTAGGTAGGGACGGGGGTGAGGCGGCGGGTTAATGTGAACGAAAGCAAGCGCCCCGCCGCTCCGTCCCACCGCATGCAGGCGACCGCGCCCCGCCACGCCGCTCACATACCTAAGGCACGGCCAACTAGTTCCGCGCAGACTATAGCAAGGTCAGTGTATTGGAGTATAGGCTATACTCTAACCAAAACCTTTTTATTCTGAGAGGAGATCTAACTAATGGATGTATTTTCTTACAAAATGTGTTATTTATTACAGGCACAATTATCACACCAGTCGAGTACATTGGAGCGGTAACGTCTCTCTGTATAGACCGGCGAGGCACGCCCCTCCCTTCGAACGCAGTAGATGACAAAATGACCATGATGCAGTACATACTGCCTCTCTCGGAAGTTGTTATAGACTTTCACGACACACTCAAAAGTATAACTTCAGGATTTGCTAGTTTTGATTATCAAGATTATGGGTTTCATCCTAGCGCGCTAACACGGGTAAATTTAATCTTCTCTACAGTAGGTGTATAAGGCGTCTGTGTACTAATGGTGACCAGCCGGGTTTTAGTGGGTAGGAATCCCACACTCACCAGTGGAATGGCGAACTCAAGACCCAAAGACTGGTCGCCTATTCAAGATTTCCTGCGTAAACGGAAACAATATTATAACTATTCAAAGTAAGATTCTGTAGATTACAGAGATTACTTACAGACTTATTGATAACAGCACATCGCCTGATAAGCCTCAAACAGTTGTCGGTACTTTCTCCCGTAGTAATAATGTGCCTTTAATGTAAATTTACTATTTCCAGATGGACATTCTAATCAACGGTATGTTGGTTGACGAGTTATCTACTATAGTACATACTAGTCGCCTAGAGTATAATGCTAGGAGGCTTACTGAGAAACTTAAAGAAATGATCCCGAGACAGATGGTGCAGGTAATTGTAAAAAACAATTATCTCCAACGATATTATAGTCAAAGTTCACGGTTCTACTTATCTATCAGAACTAGATTGATTTACAGGAAACATAAAATATTTTGTCTCTTCCCGAGACTTGTAACATAATATGTTTTGTTTTATTTATTTTAGGTAGCTATTCAAGCAGTTGTGGGGGGAAAAGTTATTGCAAGAGAAACTTTAAAAGCCTACCGAAAGGACGTCACAGCTAAATTGGTGAGCATTTTACTAGAATGCTAAAACGGTTTTAATATTTGTAGAAATTTCTAAGCAATTAATAAAAAAATATACATACGAAGCAAATTAGAAAGTGCGTCCGCGTTTTGTGTCTTAATTTATGTTGGTACCCGCCAGCCATAAACTCATGTGTTATTTATTGTTTCAGTATGGAGGTGATGTTACTCGTAGAAAGAAGTTGTTGAAACAACAAGCAGATGGGAAGAAGAAAATGCGTAGTGTGGCCAACATTAGAATACCGAGAAATACTTTCATTGATGTTTTGAAAAGATAATTAACTCATTTAAATAAAATAAAGTTTAGGTTAATTATGTAGTTGCTGAATAATATTTTGTACTTATTTGTTTTTGGAAGTCCGCGTTTAAAGTTCCATCTGGCGGCGTACGCGTCGCGTCGCGTTGAGGCTCGACACGAGAGTATACCATGTACACATTCGTTGTATCAATTGAACTTGATACCCTTTGACTCGAAGGCAAAAAACCGACACGCTTCCGAGAGCGACCGAGGGCCGCGAGGCGCGACGACCTTTATAGTTATACACACTCGTACAGCCGCCAGACATTACTTTGACGATTTGATTCGATTTTTAAAACTGCTAGGTACAACAAAGGTAATAATTCAAATCGTGTTCCTAAAAAGTTTATCCACACGACGAGATTGGGCAGATCATATTATTTATATAACCTCATTGGTCTAGTGATCGTAAGCGCGAATGCTACGCTAGAGGTCCTAAATTTGATTCACGGGTCGAGCAATGGGGTCAGTTGGGTTTTTCTGTGAAGTTCCCTATAGCAGACAGCTCAGTTTAGATTGGTCCCCCGTTGATGGCGATATTATTAAAATTATGGGTTTAGGCATTAATGAGTGATATTATTTTACCAATAACGTGAGATAGTACTAAATTACTAACTTTACTCATTGTTTGACGGAAATTGCTTTATTCTTTCAATCATTTATGTAAACTAGTAAAGTAATACACAAAAATGATAGACTTAGAAAAATATACTTAATTTATTTAAAAAAATTGCTTGATTACAATTAAAGGACATTGCATGGTTAACAAACATCACAAAAATAATATGATTCTTAAAAAAATATAAGTAATCTACTGCTGCTAATCACCGAGTCTCATAATATATATAAAATAACAGCGGAAGCGAGTCTTGAGCTGAATACTTAGTTTCTAAATCGAGCACAAATTCGCTATAGTAAAATGTACGATACATTTTATATATATAAGTATTTGTTTATCAATTTTGATAATGAGTACTAAAACGGCAATTTAAATCAGTACATATTTAAAGCAATGCGAGCCTCGTCACTTATTTCAAATAATACAGAGCGAGTTTTTGAAATGGGGAAACATGCCAAAATGTACACAGAACTATCTAGAGACAGACAGGTTAGGTGAGACAATGAAATCTGAACTCATTAACTATGTGTGATGAGCTGAGTTTTTGTAATGGTCAGTATATTACATTTTATATCTTTTCACTAAAACGGCCTTACCTTACCTTAATGTCCTGTACCACCACAGAATAAAGTATGGGTGACATTTTTACCATAAAAGACTGTTAAGGTCGTATTGTTTTAATAACCGTTGTTATAAAGATATACATTTAAGCGAACGAAAAATACGGTCTCAGCCAGGATTCAATTTCTTTTTTGAGTGCGAAAAACCGACTAAAAACCGCACTTGCCATCACTTGCCCTTGGCGTCATGGCAATGGTATCAGGAATATTCACCACGACCATGATTTAAGGATTCAAACCTGGGTCCCTCGGGTTAAGTCCACCGGACGCTTTAGCCACTGTGCGTGCTGTGATGTCGAATTTATCTTTTACATTCTACGTCTTTAGGAAGGTTACGTCAACATGTATTGTTCTGTAGTTGCCTTCAGGATTGAGCTCGTAATTTCTTTAAACACTTTCTAGATTTCATATTGTTAATATTAATTTGTTTAACCAGCAGCATGAATGCATTTCATTTCAAAAACTCACCCTGTTTATACTAACGAACAAGTCGAACAACAGATTTTAAAATAAAATACACAACTACGATTAATATAATTATCAATTTGAAAGTCAAGTCGTCACTAAGAGATATGAAAGTCGTGGCAGAGATCACAAAGATATAACTTTGGCATATTAAAATATCGATTATGCAAGTTAGTAAAGTATAATAAATCAATTAAAGAAAGGCACGGTGAAGCGGCTTTAGGTATTTATAATACACATTGATAAATGCATAGTGCATACGCAGAATAAAATTGTCTTGTACCTTATAGTAAATAATTTTGTGGACAGTGTAGACATGGTCAGTTGTATAGACATTTTTTGTTGTTTTGACAATATTTGGTTGGTCTTGCTTACATGGTATAATATCATGGGAGCATATTATAATGCTATGAATTATATCACATTTATGCATATTTCATATTTTATAAGTTGCAGTTTACCAACGATACCAAGAATGTGTATTATAATTATTCAATATACCCATTATTTACCTTAATTTTACATAACAAGATGTATCGTTTAAATATTATGTTTTGGTAAGTGAACCACCTTGAGAATGTTAATAATAGTCGAATCTCAGTAATGTGAAAATCTATATTGATAATAAGTATACATTGATCAATATCAAAGATCCAGTCTCAACTTTTAACAAATCGAACTTTCATCGGAATTATTAATATGCTACTAAAAAGCAAGCATAAATAACAAAAGCACATCTTGCAAACTTAACAGGATAGGTACAATTAAAATAATTTGTTAATAATCACTTACTTAACACTATTAGAAAGAATTCTGGCATCTATTAACGTCGCAATAAACATCAATATTAAAATTTTCATACAATTTATAATAACGTCTAACGAGGTTAAAATAAACGTCGACTTTAGTTACTATATAAAAAATATTTTTTCGTATATATTATAAATTTACAAAATTTATACGTTATTTTTATTTATACCACAAGGAAAACGCTTTTACAATCTTTGGATTATTCACGCCAAGATGGAATGGAAATTTACAAAATCTTTTAACTGTGTGAAGTAAATTAATTGTTTTGGCAAACGTTAAGTAGGTATTTAATGGCGCGATGATGTACTAGATGTTTGCGTGCTATGAAAAAACCTAATATTGACCATGTCATGCTGCCGCGAGTTCCCCAAGGCGCCGCGTACGCTTGTTGCGATTTTAGGTGACGAACGATAACTAAACTTGTACTACATTTTAGTTGAAATTACAAATACGATGGCCGGAGCCACAAAAACAAAGTTACGATTACGAATACATAACTATATACTATCGTTCGTCGTCTAAAATCCTGTGCCATGTCGTCCGGCGTCCTGCCAGTATGTGCAGGGTGTCTATGTCTCAGTGTGTCTGCTCCGAATATATGTGCCACTGCAAAGACATCTAAAGGACTACAACGTTGATGTTTAATGATTATGATTACCTCACAAATATGTACAAATACAACTTGAATACACTGCTTTTGTAGAAAATCAGCCACAAATATAATGCCCCAAACAACTTCTGTAAATAAATTGTTGGGCAAGTATTTTGTCAAGTTAAGATCAGGATTTGCCTATTGTCGTAGTGGTTAGATTATTAATTTTGTTTTGTAGACTAATCAGTTGCCACTCCTTATTTATTAACAATAAGGTTGCCCTCTTGACCAAAATAACAACATTGGTATATTATATTAGAAGACTAAAGAATTAAAAGATATGTGTATTGTTTACGCATTTTAAACTATAATTTCAAATGAAAGTTTAAGTTTATATTTAAATATAAGCGATATCTATTTTAAATATAATTATATTTATTGGTTATATATCACTAACCAATCGGCAATCATACGAAACATCGAACAGATGTCGTGGAACATTATAAATTCACAGAAGGCAACCTCACCTATACACTCAGTTCTTGGGTGACATGCCAGTTATAATCTCATCCTTCCTGAAGTGTTGTATGCTTATCTGTCTTCCGATGTTTCCAAGAATTGGGCATACACATCTCTTGTGCATTCCCCTTTTTCATTAAACTTGTATTTGTAATAAGATCCATCAGCACAGATAACTGTAACAAGCAGCATGATGTATTCATTTTTTGTCTGTTAACAAGACTGATATCAAACTACTTATATGAAATTTAATTATTTATATAATCTTAATTAACATTTATAAAATTTTCTTGTAGTAGTTTGTAGAAAAAATATCTTACCTATTATGGAACTTTTATCGACCCCAAAAGCACAGATGCAGGGTGGACCATTAGGGATGGTGAATTTGCAAAAACTCCAATTGCTTGAAAAATATTTCGGTAAGAAATTTACTGTCGCCAAACTGGATTGCTTGTTCAACTTCTCATCTTCTAGACTAAACACATGTACTGTCCCATGGTCTGATGTTACACAGAGGTTGGTGCTTGAGTGGTTAAAGTTTATGCAATAAATTGTTGCCTAAAAAAAATCTTAATAAATATACATAGTTAACTTTACAGTCTTTATTTTTGCCTCTTTACACAACTGACACAAAATAAAAAGGAAACCATTATGACAATATAAAAATATTTTGCAGTGGTTATGACTGGTTTTAAGATTATTACTATTACAATAAATGTTTAAAAAAACAACAATTTATACCTGATGTGCTCCTCTTCTAAGTTCAGCAAGTTTTTGTCCAGTAGCAGTGTCAAACACCCTGATGAGAGTGCCTTTAGTAGAGGCTGTTGCCAATCTGGTGCCACCAACATTGAGAGCCAAGCAACTTAATGGTGCCTCATGTGCTGCTATCAGGTGCCCCTCTGGTGCTGTGCTAGGACCAGCATGACTGCTCAATTCTACCAACTATTGAAGGGAAGGATATTTTTTATTGATTTATCATGAAATACAGACCAATGACAATACCTTTTCTAGCTATTATGAAAAAAAATTGTGTACTTTTCTACTAAACAGACAACAAAAAAAAAACAAAGCAAATATTAAGTGCCTGTTTCACCACCTCTGGATAGCCACTAACCACCTAATAAACAAAAAATTGAACAAAATGTTTGTTTATTTATTTAATTACTATGGTGTACCAATTACAGTAATTTATTAACAAAGTAAATAAAAGTCATTTAACAGACACTTAGCCGGAGGTGGCGAAACAGGTTCCAAGTCTTCCTTGCAACATTATCTATACACCTAGTAATTTCTTTTTATTTTTTATAAAATAATTTTATAAGTTATCCAGATACAGGAATTCACTTTTTTATTTATGCTATTGCCTGTTGGTTCACATGTGTCCCAATAAGATTTACTTAACATAATATGATTACTTATAATTCAGAACCCTAATTCTTTTTCTAACATATTATATTATGTAGCCTAAACAGATGAAGTCCCAACAAAATTGGTCCAGCTTTTTTGGAGATTAGACATTTGGAACAGATAGACAGATACAGTTTTAAAAACTGTTTTTTTTTAATATTTATTTCCTAAAAAGCTGCCATAATCATGATATAAGTACCTGAACATGTCCTGTTTTACGGCTAGGATAGGCAAGCAGAGCATTATTACTGTTGGGACAAACAACACATAGACCTCTAGTGTTTTGGCAGGTCTCAAACACATGCAGCATTTGTGGCTGAGCCGTAAATGTATAAACTTTGATCAAGTTCTCTGAAATTAAAGGTGACATCAGTCAGAATTTATAATGAAATCTAAAACCTTGACTGATCTTATAAATAGAAAATATAAGTTTAGTTTTGATTGAACATTCACAAACTATTTATATCCTTTTTGTTAAAGTATTTAAAAGCAAAATATGATAACTGTTTTAATTTAATTAACAAGATCTGTAGAGAAAGTGATAACAAACAAATTGTTATGAAATTTACCCAATACTACAACAATCCGGTCTCTTCGTAGCTTCACTGCCTTTACAGGGCTGTTGAAATCAAGTGATATTGCGGAATCTTTTTTCAAGTCGTCCCATATTATAACTCTGTTCGGAGGATACACGGGGGTTTTACCACCGCCTACTAAGGCCATATAATTACATCGGAATAACATCTCTACGTAAGAAAGACCGCCTTCGGCGAAATTTTGTCGCTCTTTTTCTTTAAGTGGGTCACTATTGAACACCCGAAATCCATTCTCCGTTCCGCAAGCAAAACAACCTGAAGATTGCAAAACAAAAATGTAATGTAAACCGATTTGTACTTGAAGCGTAAGCAAACGAACAACTATTCTAACTAGCTTTTCCATTACCTTGATCTTGGTTAAACCCTACATATAAAAGTCCATTGCCAAATGTATTATCGTCAGATAAATTCATTGTGCAGACTTGTCGATGAATATTTAGCCAAAAATCTTATAGCAAAACAATAAAATTATTTATCTTCATTACACTACACACAACATTGCGGCAATTTGACAACAAATTTTGTGACAATGAGTGAGACTTGACAGTGACAGTTGGCACTCCATGTGATAAAAACATATTTATAATTATTGAGTGTCTTCGTAAATGCATTAAATTGAGGTGGCATGACAATAGCATCAGGGTAAATGTAGTTTGCACCTTGCTAATGCGCACTTAAAAAAACTAAAATGAAGATGATTGCTAAATATATTATTTTGTAGGTATCTTTTACCGCTTATTTAGTTATTATAATAAAAATATATCAAAAATTTATGAAAAAAAAAATGTATTCCTGATGTACGAGTTTATTAAATAAAAAACAATATTTTTTTTTACTTATTTTATAGAGTCCACTTTATAAAATATAATAAATATTTAAATGTTTTGGGGACATTTTTACACAGTCCCAAACTAAGCAGAGCTTGTGCTATGGGTACTAGACAATAGAATATATTACTTATATACTGTTTTTGTAAATACATACTTATTATACATACGAAACACCCAAACAAACACACATACTAATATTAATATTTATCATCACATAAATATTTGCGTCTTGTGGGAATCGAACCCACGACCTCGTGATCAGCAGTCCAGTACTCGAACCACTAGACCACAGACGTCGTTAGAATATTCTGTACCGTACCGGACCCCACGGGATTAATTACTTTTCTCGTTTTTAAAGAGATAGAGCTTGCATTGCAGCTGAACGCAAATAGTTGGAACATTTTGTTGAAAAACGTTGGAAATCTGATTTAAAGACATGTAGAGCTTGCATTGCTGCTGACTGAAAACAACATTTTGTTGTAAAACCTTGGAAATCTGATTAATTCAAAATCGTAACTAAAGAAATCCAACAACTGAACTCTATTAGAAATGCATCTAAAAATATTTCATTTCCCCAACTAAGAAGTAGATATTAATACCTACCTAGATATGTATCAATTGCCATACCATTTTGGGTATGGTAGATTAGTTAGGGTAGATTCCACTAGAGGTGCCATATTTTATAGTTACTTGCCTAAATAATTTTCAAAAAGCCACATAACATACTAAAATTACAATAACAATTATTTACATAAATTTATATGTCACTATCCATGTGAGAGGACACTGATTTCTGTAATACAGGCCTTTGGAGCCTAGCTCAGAAATCAGGGACTTCAATGTTTAATTTTGTAACTTTTTGTGTGTATAAAAAATATTATTATTAATTAACAATGACATAATTACAAATTATTAGCATTGAGAACCTACTCTTTTTTTAAGTTGGTTAAAAATTCTGCAAGAAAAATGTCATATTTTGACTAGATAGCCTCAAAAACCTACTCAACCTGTTTCAAAAATTCTTGTACTAATGGAAAGCTATATTATCATATAAATAACATCAGTAGGAATATTTTCTTTGCAGGGAAATGGGAACTAGTGTCATTGATGAAAGAAATTATATTTACATCATAAAAATTTGACAAACTATTACAAATTTCATGGATGGAGTCACGGGCAGTGCTAGTTTACTACTAAGTACACCAAGAAATGTTAAGTGGCAGGCTTTTATTTCAGGATTCAGCATGATTGCATATTGTTTTTAGTCTGGACCAATGACATTAACTGTTTTGCAATTTTGTTTAATTGTACTTTTTGTGGATATATAAGGTATTACAGAAAAGTTACTTTATTCAAATAAGTATGTAGGTATTTTAACAATATAAATTTACTTTAATAGCATCCTAAGCACATTTTTATACTTAAAATCATCAAGATACAATTTTGAACATACAAATACAAGTAAGCAGCATTCGCTTACAAAGAAACTTAATAAGTTATGAACTAGCAACTTGTTTTAGGGGGCCTTCAAGGTACTGTGCAATGGCATTGATTTTTTCTTTTAGAATTCCAAACCCAACTGTTTCTTTAGCATAAAGGCATAGTAACAGATTAGCAACCTGTGTTATAGCAATTTTTCCATTTAAACAATCTACTAATATAAGGTGCAGTTTATCTTCTTTGAAAACGTTCCTTCCGTGCTTTTCGTACGCCGACCACACATTGCTTGCGATAGCCGCCGTGACTCTTGCATCTTTATCATTATAGCCAGAGTATGCCAACAGTGCACCTTGATGATTCAGTAACCTAAAATAGTAAATTTTTTATAACAAGGCTGACAACGATCTCTAGATGCAACAATTGTAAATATTTTGACACCCACAATGTGTTTTCAACTCCTCCTGTATTTGCCTGACTTAGCACTTGCGTCAATGCTTTTGGCTTTAACATTTTTATTTTATGAACTTCGTATCTAAATAAAGAACTAAACAGTTGTTCCGTTACCCTGAATAATTACAAATTTAATGAGGGAAAAATTAATCCCGCCCAATCAACTTTTCTGATTCTTCGTATATTCTTTAGTAAATTAGTAATTATTAGAACTACGTTAAACGTTTCCTTTTCTTTGACAGCAATAAAAATAATAAACAAGCGTTGACATTTGACAAGACATGACACTTGACGGTCCTTGACAGTGGTAGACAGACACGGGTAGGGATGCTCGATCCAGAGGCTTTGTATCGATATTCTAGATCGTAATGGATCGTAATACATTGTATCGATCCAAGTATCGATCCAATTCATTTGATACGATTTTTTGGATCGATCCAGTATCGTATCAACAATTTAAAAAATGTTAAATATGTTGTAATTTGTAGCTGCAAAGTTTAAGTAGTAAAGAAATAATTATATTTTTTTACATTGGCCAATCTTTGAATGATAGGGTAGGTAAAAATTATAATCTTGATAGCTGCTCTGGATCTTGGTGATTGTAGATTCTATTCAAAGTGGGTGGCCAACAAGAAAAGACTTCCGAAGGGAACATACGTTTCTACCCACAGAACAATATTACTTGTTTCTACAACTGACAAATAACGAAGGGCTTGGTTGATTTTTTATGAAATTATCTATAATCTCAAGTAATCATGTCAAAATTGAAGGTATATTGAAAAATATAAGATAATAAAACTACTGATTTAACAGTCCACCGCCAGATATTTATATTAGTGTAATATAAACCTGTTTGTTGTTATAAACCATACTTTGGAGCTAAGAAATGCGGTATTAACATTACGAATAAATATTAAGGTTGTTTATTATTATATTAAGATTGTTTATTATTTTAGAATTTAATACAACAAATTTTTCGATCCGATCCTCATGGTATCCTCATCCACATCCCTATCTCCGCCCCACCGTGTCCCGTGTCTAAGGATGTTCGATCCGATCCGATACTTGTGTGTATCGATACAAAGGAATACGATCCATCCGATTTTTGTATCGATACAATGGCTTTCGATCCGTTAGTGGATCGATTCAAATACCATGAGGATCGGATCGGAAAAATTGTTGTATTAAATTCTAAAATACCAAACAATCTGTAACCTTAATATGTATTCGTAATATTAATACCGCATTCTTTAGCTCCATAGTATGGTTTATAACAACAAACAGGTTCATATTACACTAATATAAATATTTCTCTGGCGGTGGACTGTTAAATCAGTAATTATTACATCTTATATTTTTCAACAAGCCTTTGCACGCGACTTCGTTCCCGTAGAAGTTGAATTTTTCCCCCGTTTTTGCAACATTTTTAATTGCTACTCCGCTCCTATTGGTCGTAGCGTGATGATATATAGCCTATAGTTTTCCTATCAGGCTATTAAACACTGAAAGAATTATTCAAATCGGACTAGTAGTTTCAGAGATTAGTGCGTTAAACCAAATAGCAAACAAAACTCTTCAGCTTTATACTATTAGTATAGCCTTCCTACCTACCTGCACTTTCGGCATGATTACTTGAGATTATAGATAATTTCATAACAAAATAAAAAAAACCCTACGTTATTTGTCAGTAGTAGAAACAAGTAATATTGTTCAGTGGGTGGGAACGTCTGTGCCCTCCGAACGTTTTTTCTTGTTGGCCACCCACTTTAAATAAAATCTACAATCGTCTAGATACAGAGCGGCTATCAAGATTATAATTTTTACGTACCCTAAAATTCAAAGATTGGCCAATGTAAAAAAAAAAAAAATTACTCTACTACTTAAACTTTGAAGCTTTAAATGACAACAAATTTAATTTAATTTTTAATTTTTGATACGATACTGGATCGATCCAAAAAATCGTATCAAATCCATCGGATCGATATTTGGATCGATACAATGTATTACGATCCATTACGATCTGAAATATCGATACAAAGCCCCTGGATCGAACATCCCTAGGCAGAGAGTGGCCATTCTGTTATTATTTATTCTGTGGCATAGATATAGATTTAAATTACAAAACTGAGTGAACTCGGTTTCGGACTGCTCAGTGTGTCGTATTATTTTCGCGAATTTGTGCAAGCGTGCTGCGTAATAATTATGCCCAAACCACAATATACGCAAAAGTTTCGGGATTCTTGGCTCAAATAATATTCAAATATCTTTATTTTTTCCCGCGAAATTCAAATTTTCTTACGTTTTTTGCAATTTGCAGGTCAGTGCCAGGTTGTATCTCGATCAAAATGTGACATGCGAATAAAAAAAACCGTATTTACATAATTTTAACCATAAAAATTATCTTTCTAAGTTAAATTTCGTGCGAAACCTGCAAATTGCAAAAAACGCAAGAAAATATGAATTTCGCGGGCTAGCACAGCGCACTTTTAACTTGTTGATTTGTATGTGGATTTATTGATTTAAAATATGTTAATATTTATTAATATTTTATTATAAAGATCCTCCTGTTTTTTATTGTAAAAGTTTGTTTAGTGGAAATTATAGCGATTTTAAAGTACATCCGGTTTTTGTTAGCGGTTTTCTGGTGGTTTTAGAAGCTGGATCTGGTGGAAACTGTGGAAAGCTAGTAAAACTTTTGGCAACACTGAGAGCAAACTAGCGATACCAATTTAGCGACTTCGTCCGTAGAACTGGTGACTTTTGCTTAAATGTTAGCGACAGAAAAAAATAATCGAAAAAAAATATTTAGACATTTAGCCACTTTTGGAGTACCATCAAAATACTTTGAGCGCTCCTTTTGCAAACGATTTTCTAAAAAAAAAATGCATATTTCGAGTATTTTTTGGAATTAATAAAATACAATAAAAATCAATGGTAATTTATAGGTACGCCTCAACTGAATAAAACAAAATATCATTTATGATTTACGAATGCATTTTTACCCTTGTGGGGAAAAACGTGTGTTACATGTATGTAAGAATGCCACTAAAACGCCGAAAAATTAAACACTTTAAAAATACCTACGATAAAAAAACTTGAAACGTCAAACGTAGTATAATAATTTTGGACAAATAGTATTTTTATATATTTTAATGTCCATGAGCATAATTTTTTGAGGGCTTGATTCAAAGCCCTGCAGGTAGGGGGCGATCCTATTGCCATAAACCGGGCAAAAATCTAGTCAGAGCTGCTACTGGGAATTTCACAGAAAACCCCAAAAAAACTTTAATGGACCCGGGAATCGAACCCGACCTCTAGCTAGTGGCGTATTTTAAGATTTGGCGCCTCATAACTTAACGGAAAAAGAGCAAAACTGTGGAAATGATGAAAAATAATACCTAATGAAAAAAAAAAAAAAGTATAAAGAGCATACAAAAAAACCACCATTTTATTCAATTTCTGGACAGATTATACCAGTAGTAGTAGCAGTGTAAATCTAATTATTATTTATTACACTAGGTAGTAGTAGGTATCGTTAAGAAGGGTACATTTTACAATTTTGGTTTTGTACTACCTCTAGTGGTCTCATGTAGAAGCGAGCTCGAAAATTGGGGCTACGGTAGGCTTTTTTTAATTTTAAGTTAACCCCCGACGCAAAAACGACGGGGTGTTATAAGTTTGACGTGTCTGTGTGTGTGTGTGTGTGTCTGTCTGTGGCATCGTAGGTCCCCAACGGATGAACTGATTTTTTAATTTTGTTTTTTTTATTTGAAAGGTGAATTAGTCGGGAGTGTTCTTAGCTATGTTTGATGAAAATCGGTCCAAGATGGCCGCCGCCACAAAATAGCGAATTACATGTTTTCACAACTCCCTCAATATGGGTATCACACGAAAGGGCTTAACTAGGAGAATACTACACACTATGATAAATTTCAAATCGAAGATGGCCGCAAAATGACAAATAACGTTTTGTGTCGGGGGTTTTCAAAATTTTTAATTTATATAGTTTTTATTTCTTTAGAGTTAGACTCACTCAGCCAGCCGTAACAGTCGCGTTTAGACAGATAAAAATATGTATCTACTGAAGGTTTGGGAGTTTGGCACCACTGTATGAACGAGGCATGATTGATAGTTACAATAACTACAATATACAATTTAAATTTATGTAGCTTTCGTAACGCAATATTAGCCAAAGATGGCGGTAATGGTCGTCCAGCAAACCATACCCATACCTTTTTTGTGTGGGGAAGGAGGTGGCAGGGTATGTTTAGACTCATACTGACTAAAAACCGCACTTGTCCTTTGCGTCATTTTAGGAAACAACAGTCACATGTTTTTAATTACAATTTAATTACTATAATATTATACATTACTTGTATTAATCTTATCATGTTTAGATACAGGTAAACTTTTATCAACGCATCTTCTTTTGTTTAATCAAATAATTTCTGAATGCAATTTGCTTATCTTTAAAGGATCTCTTTATTTTTCCCTTAGCTTTATGTTTAACCATTTGGTAGTTTTTGGTCTTCCTTTTCTCTCTATTAGTTTTAGAACAGTGGATATTCTTTCTTCTATCTTTGTATCCATATTTATCTCTTTCCTCTCGTCCCTTAAGAACACTATCTAACCTAGCATCCTTGTCATGTTTTCTTTTTTTATGGATGTTTTCTATAGCTGATAGTTGTACAAGCTCCCCAGACTCATTTTCTTCTTCTGTTATGTTTATTTTACGCTTAGTACCACTTATGCTCTTTTTTAGTTGAGCTGCTTCAATACGTTTGAAGTCCTCATCTGTAAATATAGTTTCCATGGCAATTTCTCGAGCACTTTGAGCTTTTTCCTCCATATTTTTTTTATCAGTTGATTTTCGATTAGCCTTTAATATTTTTCTGTCTCTGGTATCACAATTTGGTTCTTTTCCTGTATCCACTTCATTATTACCCTTGTGATCCTCATCACTTTCTGCTTCATCATCATTCTCTTCCTCTTCATCTTCTGCTTCGGCATCACTATCTTCACTGTCAGTTATGTTAATTTCTGAATCAGAAGAAGCAACATCAACCCAGTCTTCACTATCTGAGTTGTCTTTCTTCTTATTAGACTTTTTAGAATTTTTTGTGTCTTTGTCTTTAATCTCTTCCTTCTCTAATAATACCTCTGAACCTGGTATGTAATCCTTGATTTCTATTTCACCATACTTTTTATTTTTTAATTCTATAGATGCTTCTGTAGGTCTGCCTCTATCTTTCTTATGCAACATATCTGGCATTGACTGTCTGTATAGCTGTATTAATGATCTTGCAGCCATCATCACAGATTTTTCCTTGTATGATTTGTATTGAACCAAATCTCTAAGTAAATCCTCACCAATAGCAAGTGGACATCTAGCACATATTTCCCTTACAGAATTCAAGCCAACTGCCATAACATCAGTGGAATTCCTTTCAGTAATAAAATTATTAGCAATTGCTTTCATGACAGGTTCTAAAACTTCTGGTGGAATAAGTTCATGTGAGGCTTGTGCAGCAAATAATAAGATGCGAGTTACTTCCCGCTGATGGGGTAGAAGCAATCTTGCTATAAATGGGTAGTAGTTGAACAAAAACAAGTCATGTAAGCCTATCAACCTGGAAATAACATCTAACAACATTAATTTGACTTCAAATCTATCATTGGATGATTCCAATTTCTTGAATAACTTTTCAGCAAATCCTTGAGGATTGTTTATCAGGTGTAAAGCAGAGAAGTTGAATACTGGAGCTTTTTGTTTCCTCTTCTTAATTTTCTTTGCCATTTTCTTGACTTTCTCCACCATTTTTTCTCTTTTTCTTGTCTTTTTGTTGAATTTATTAGAAATCATTGTATCTTTAGGATCAATTTCATCTTCACTATCAGAATTTTCCTCTTTTTCTTCTTCATCTCTACCCAAGAAGAATTTCAAGGAGGCAACCATAACTTTTGTAATTTTAGAAAAACAGCCAATGTCAGCAATAATGTTTACTGTCTTCTGATCATTCCAAATGTTTTTGTGATATAATTCAACTAATATATCAAGAGATAGTTTTGCTGCTTTTGGGTTAGAATCTTGTAACATTGAGAACATAAAGTTCTGTAATGTTGAATTAAACTTCATATCTTTATGTTTCATATTCATGTTTTTTATGTCTGTTATAATATGGGTCTTTAAGAATTCCCTCAAATGTTTATCCTGACATTTTAGTAAAAGAAAAAACAATTCCAATAGGTCAAATGCTGTGATGAAATTCTTATTTCTCAATAAAATAAGACATTTACATAGAGAAAGGCGCATATCATTGTTTAGAACTGTGTTGTGCAATTTTAGTATATCAACAATTTTCTGAGGAAATAACTTCATTTCATTCAGATAGCACTGGGCGACTTGTGCAAGGAACATAGCTTGTTCATCTAACTTTTTGTTGTATTGCGTGGGGTTCAAATTAAAAATTTCCAACGTTGTCTCAAAATGAGCAAGTTGTTGATGAAATTCTTCCTTATACGATTCAGGATCCCTCTTGATCAAGTTTTGTAACTGCGTCAGATTATTAGGCAACTGATTGTTGTGCCTCACCATTTTGGATAAAAACTGTTAAACTGTAAAGGTAACGATAGCGTAACTTTTACGTGTCACAAAAAGCAGAATTATTTCTTAATTCCACGCCAAATGTATCAATATTCAACGCTCTTTTTATTTTATAACCTCTACAACAGTACCACACCGTTCACTTCACGACAGTTCACGAGTTCACGTTTTGACATTGACATGACACAGTTAACAGTTGTCACTGTTGTCAGTTCACATTTGACAGTATTAAGCATGCATACATGATTCTCCTTGAGATTCCGTTGGTAGTGGTGAAGGCTAAACACGTGCTTTTGTGTGAACTTGGAATTTTTTCGATTATAGTTTACTACGGTCGAATCTATTCTTAGTGGTTGTGTCAAGGTTAGTTGTTAGTACTTGATAAACATATTTAAGTATTTATCTTACCATATTTCGTAAGGAAAATGGATAACCAAAAACCACCTGACCCTCCTGACCCTCCTGACAATGAAAGTTTCGAGTATACCCCTTACCTCACTGTGACCTTACCTTCAGAAAAAAAATATGGATACAGATTTAGAATCATCTAAGAGAAAAAGACCGGCACTCTCCCCCCTAACGTCCGTTATAAATCCTCCAAACCCAAAGATGCCTAAAAAGATATTTGGCAGACAGGTCTATAATGCTACAGACAATGCACCTTATGTCGTCCATGTTGCACTTCACGACCAACTGACTCCTGGTACTGTGCTACACCCGATAAAGTTTGGTATGTTCTTGATGAAAAATAACATCGTAAACATACGCCCAGATGGGATCAAACGACTGGGCAGGAATCGCATTTCTGTTGAGTTTAAATCTTATCAGGATGCTAACAGTTTTTTATTAAATAGTATCCTTATACAGCATAATTATGTAGCCACTATTCCCCAATTCAATATTACCCGTATGGGTATAGTAAGAGATGTCCCCACAGAATTTTCAGAGGAGGAAATTATAGAAAATATTAAGGTCCCCACTGGCTGTGGCCCTATCATCAAGGCGAGAAGACTGAGTCGTAAGACTACTTCGGATGGTATATCAGAATGGAAACCTACTCAAACTGTTGTCCTTACATTTGACGGCCAGATATTACCAACGCGGGTGTTCTGCTTTTACTCAGCTCTTGCAGTTGAGAAGTACATGTATCCAACAACCCAGTGTTTCCACTGTTGCCGCTTTGGCCACACACGCACAATGTGTCGATCGAAACCACGCTGCTTAAAATGTGGACAGGACCACCCTGGCGACGGCTGCGACATTCCCTCCGACAGTGCTTTTTGTGTTTTATGTTCAGGTTGTCATTACGCAAATGATAAAAGTTGCCCCGAATTAGGTCGCCAGAAAGGAATTAAAGCCCTTATGGCTGAAAAATCCATATCATATGCAGAAGCAAGTCAGGTTTTTCCACCTGTTACAAAATCATACGCTGAAGTTTCTAGAATTTCCCCATCCCATCAGCAAGGTACGTATACATCCCAACGCCATAGCCCAACTCCCCAAACCCCAAATTCATACCGCAAAACGGTCTTTCTTAAACCGAAACCCCGCATACCACTCTCTCCTAGCTATGACAAACAGGCTCACTATGATCTGACTCGAGATTATTCATTTTCTCCCTCTAAAAATGGCTGTGCGTTCCCTGTAGAGGGTTCCCAGCAGCCCAGTGCAAAGAGACAAGATAGATCCGAATATATACTAAATACAATAGCAAATATGCTGATGACTATTCTATCTAACCCGACACAAAGCCTACCTGACCACGTTGCGATAAAACTCAATTCAATCTTAAAATATTTAAGTAACATTCCCCTCTCCCCTGATATTTCTTCAATGGAACACGAGGAGTATTACACACAAGAAACATGAATTTACGTACTTAATAAATAAATATCAACCATCAATTTGCGCCATTGCTGAGACGTGGCTTACCCCTGATAGCAATTTCAGGGTCCCGCGTTTCGGTAGTGTCCGTCAAGACAGACCTGATGGATATGGTGGAAGTGCTTTGTTCATAAGTAACAAAGTGCCATTCTCCCCTATACCTCTACCCTCCGTTAGTGACAACATTAATGTTGTTGCTGTAAGGGCTGAGGATATAAATATTTTTTCATTTTACATTGCACACCCCCACATTGATGATCTTGTAGGCATTAGAAATTTGTTATGTTCTGTTAACGGTCCTTCGTTAGTAATGGGTGATTTTAACTGCCACCACTATCGATGGGGATCTGATTCCTGTGATAGCTTCGGGATAGGTCTAGCAGACTTATTGGATGACCTTAACCTGTGTGTTATAAATGATGGCAGTGCCACCCGTAGGTCTGCCCTAGGACAAAATAACAGTTGTGTTGATCTAACGTTTTGCACAGCCAGCATAGCCGGCCTCTTTGTTTGGAGCCGTTTGGGTATAACTTATGGGAGTGACCACTTTCCCATCATGGTTAAAATCCCGTCCAAATCCCTTCCCGATAGAACTTTACCACCACTGTTAAAATATCAGTTAAACTCAGCTGACTGGGACCTATACTCTAAAATCCTGGAGTTAAGAATTCCGTCCCTCCCACTTGTCAATACGGATAACAGCCCTGAGTGCTTTTCATCGTTTTCTAATATCATTTCCTGTACCGCTGATGATTGCTTACCCCTTAAAAACCTCTCATCAGGTAGAATTCCTTCCCCTCCGTGGTGGGATAAGGAATGTACCGACATGACTCTGGCCAGGAATGAGGCAGAAGAAACTTTTAACGCCCACATGAACCCGACAAACCTTATTTCTTTCAACCGTGTATTGGCTAAGTCCAGGAAACTATTCAGGAAAAAAAAGAGAGAAGGTTGGTTAAAATTCTGCGATTCCCTGAACCCAAATACCACAATGTCGACAGTATGGGATGGGGTGAAACGATTCAGGAGTGGTTTAACCCCAACTTCATCGAAGGCCCTGCCTGAGGAATTGGGATACCATTTCTTCTGTAGGATTGCCCCATCTTATGTTCCTGACTCAACTGAGTGTGGTCTTACTTTCTCAGATAACCTAACAGCTACCGATCCACTAGATCTTCCATTTTCTCTAGAGGAATTAGAAACAGTTCTCTCTCATGTTAAAGACTCTGCGCCTGGAGTGGATGGATTTCCGTACTCTTTTATCTCCAAAGCAGCTAAAAAATGTCATCAATATTACCTGGACCTGGCCAATTTCTGTTTCACTTCTGGCTTTATTCCCAACGAATGGAAGATGCAAGTGGTCATTCCCTTAGTAAAACCCGGCAAAGACCCGAATGACCATTGCTCATATAGACCAATCGCACTATCGTCAATACTCATGAAACTTTTAGAACACCTTATTAAAAACCGTCTGGAGTGGCTTGTAGAAAGTAGAGGACTGTTGCCGAGGACTCAATTTGGCTTTAGGAAGGGTTTGGGTACAGCGGATAGTGTAAGTGTTCTCACGTCCGAAATTAGACTTGCCCTTAGCAGGAATGAGTCCGTGGTAGCCGTGTTTTTGGACATATCGTCTGCATACGATTGCGTTCTCCTCCCAGTACTCAGGCAAAAGTTGCTCGAGCTGAGTATCCCGGCGAGGATTCGCCATATCATCTGCAGCATTTTTTGCAATCGCCCTCTTCAATTGAGATTTCCTGGAGGGGACTCAGAATCAAGAACGGTTTGGAGGGGACTCCCTCAGGGATCCGTTCTTAGCCCCCTTCTATACAACATTTATACATATGACCTTAATTCTAGCCTAAATTTTAATTGTAAAATTCTTCAGTATGCGGACGATATTGCACTACTGGTTTCTGACAATTCCATTCAGGATGCTAGTTTATCCATTAACACTTCTCTATCCTCACTAAACCAATGGCTTCTCGACCATGGGTTATCCTTAAGCGCTCCAAAGAGCACAGCTGTCATATTTACACGCAGACGTCTAATTCCCTCGATAAATATAAGTATTGACGGTCAAACCATCCCAATCAAGAAAAGCGTTAGATTTCTAGGGGTCACCCTGGATTCCAGATTATCAGGAACAGACCACATAGATACCGTTATCAAAAGATGTGAACGTTCCATGTCGGTACTAAAAGCGGTATCTGGAGTTTGGTGGGGAGCCCATCCATACACGCTCAAACTCATTTACAACGCAATAGTCAGAAGTGTGTTAGATTACTGCAGTTTTGTACTAGAACCGTGTAATAAAGAAGCACTTCGCAAATTAGATTCAATACAAGCCAAATGCCTAAGAATTGTAATAGGTGCAATGAAATCCTCCCCCATCAATGCTCTTCTGGTTGAATGTGGGGAACCGCCCTTAAACTTAAGAAGGCAATATTTGGCTGACCGCTTTCTGTCCAAGGTTTTTGCACTGTCAACACATCCTTTGCTTCCCATTCTGGAACAAATTGACTCTACCTCTAACTGTTCTTACTGGAACAACAAACCGACTCCTCCACTGATACGTAGGTATAGAGAGCTTAAACATGTCTCCTCACCTATATACCAATATCCCACCCTTCCCGTTTTCTCTTCTATATATGAGTCCATCCATCTTAAGCCTAAAGTAGTGCTAGATCTAGGGATAACAAAAACTTCGTCGAACATAAAAGACCTATTCCAGTCCGCTTTAAAAAGCTACTGGAATGGTTGGCACTACTTTTATACTGACGCATCTAAATTATCCCATTCAGGAAACACAGGTGTAGCAATATACTACCAAAATTCAAAAATATCTTTGTTGTTCCAATGTCCGTCAGAAGCATCCGTATTTACAGGGGAATGTATTGGTATTCTGGAGGCCATAGAATTTATTAAAGCGCATAATATTAAAAAATCTGTCATTTTCTCGGACTCTCTAAGTAGTTTACAAGCATTAGTTCAAAACCAGATGTTTACAAAAATACACAGCAAAATTATCATTGACATTAAAAATTCATTATATTATTGTTTTAAAAAGGGTTTAGATATTGAAATTGTTTGGGTCCCTGGTCACTCTGGTATCTTAGGCAATGAATGCGCTGACTCATTGGCGAAGTTTGCTTCGACTAACCATGTTGATCAGAAACACAACTCTATCCATAATTATGATTTGCGAAATAGTTCCAAAAATAAGCTTTTCTCCTCGTGGTCAACAACCTGGAAAGAAAGCTCAAAACATAAAGGGAAATACTATGCCAGTATCCAATCTGATATCCAGCGAAAACCTTGGTTCTCTAATTACCCAAAACTCAATAAAAGAACTGTTACATCCTTATGCAGATTGAGACTCGGACACTGTTGTAGCCCAGTGTTTCTAAGAAAGATACGTGTTCGTGACAGTTCCCTATGCGAATGTGGACTGGACGAAGGCACATTGGAACATATCTTCTTTGCATGTCCTACAAATTCAAATTCCTTTGACTTGTATTCGATACTCCCAAAATTAAAAATTCCTCTTCCAACTAATTTCCATTCCATCTTATCCAATTTCTCTCCTGCCGTAATTATATATTTATCTAAATTCTTAATGGATAATAACATCAAATTGTAATGCCTATGTATTTCATTGTGTTGTAATAATAATAATATTTAATATGTCATATTATTAATTAATTTATGTATCATCTGCCCTTACATTTTATGTTAACCCTAATCTTAACAATTGTCTCTCGTCTATTTTAGCTACTAACAAACTACCAAAAGGAAAAAACAAACTTGTCAACATAACCACGTGACACTGGCAGAATAGTCGACATCGACTCAGTTGCCAAAAGGAAGAAAAAAAAATGATTCTCCTTTTTCTTCGTGTCGATGGTACGAATATTTAAAAATTGGTGTGCCCAAAACATCGCCACTTCCACAGCATCGTCAGTGGCAGCCATGGAACTAATATGTCAAACTTCGTTACACTTCGTTTACATCTAAGTATACTTACTACTTCCATGGTGGCAGCGCAGAGGTCGCTTTGATTGTAAGTTGACATGATGACATGCATGATGTGACTAGAAAAAAAGAGGACGATGCACTGAGAGTAAACTGAGTCGGTTCACAGCAGCACGAGGAGTAAAAATCATAGAAAGAAAAATCTTGAATTAAAATGAATGAAAATAAAATTTATTTTAAAGAAAAGACAATCACGTTTTCATATGCCATTTGAGCACATCTTAGAACCTAAGCAGTTGTCCTCTGTGCTGTCTCTTCTCTTGCCTTCCTTAAGTTAGAAGAAGAAGATGCGCTTCGGTACTCTCTGTTCTGACATCGTGGACACGTGTGTTGTGACTGCACCACCAAAGTTGGCGCGGTAGAAGTCCAAGGAAGCTTTAAAAGGTGAAAAATATTTTATTAGGTGATACGAAGTTCACCGGGTCGTATAATATAATATTAATACCTATATTATTTATATTTTGGAACAATTTTACACAACACCATTTAGTCCTAAACTTAGCAGAGTTTGCGCTATAGGTAATAAACAGTGGATATAATACTTTTTTGTAAATACATACTTTTAATACATATTATATGAGTCGCAATCACAAATATTTTTGAGTCCTGTGGGAATCAAACCCACGAAATCGTGAATAACTGTCCGAGTCCGGTACTTGAACCACTACCACACCACAGACATCGTCTCGTCTGGATAGTATTTCCCCAATAGCGCGAATCGGTCCTATAGTTGAGTGAAAATATTATGGTAATTATATTTAGGGATAGAAGCGTTAAGATAAAAAACAGTAGGAGAATGAGATTTCTTACCGACAAATTCCGATTTATTACTGCCCACACGTAACCATTCGTTCAATAATTTTTATTATTTAATTATTTTCCTGCTCAATTATATATTTACTGATCCATCATCCATTTCATTATTTTATTATATATTTTATCTGCTTAGTTTTAACTGCTGAACTAGTTATTAAACGTGCCATTTATAATTTTTACCTTACCAAAACTGCTATGTTCACGCCAAACTTATTGTCTGGGTTGAAGTTGGCACGAGCTAAATTTAGCCCAGGCCGCCAGCCGTAAAAACCCGGACATTGGACAATAAGTTTGGCGAGAACTGTACAACTGCCTCTTTCTCTTTAATTATTTTTTTGATATAGCGAGGTCGAGTTAATTAATACAGACTAAGCTACGTTTAAATAGAAAAAGTGGCTTGGTGTTTCCACCCAAATAAATGTCAAATGGTGAATTAAAAAGTTGTCAATTCTTAATTTTGTCATGTCAATCAGCCACGTCATTTTTGCTTGAATGATAGAGTGTACGCGGCGTAACCGAGATAAGCATTCTTATTAAAAATGAATATTTTCCGTTTACTTGGTGATTTATCACATCTTTTAGCTATTATTATATTACTACTCAAAATCTGGAAAACCAGATCATGTGCAGGTAAGATATAACGCGTATAGCAATGTAAGAATTTACTCCATCAACCGGCACATTGAACTCCTACGTATTTTCCAATAGAAACTTAATAATTCAGTGTTACTTTTCAGGCATATCTGGAAAGTCTCAGATACTTTTTTCCGTCGTTTATACGGCGCGTTACTTGGATCTACTAACCAATTACATCTCTGCATACAATACGTTCATGAAAATGGTGTTCATTATGGCCTCGTACGCCACTGTTTACTTGATGTATATCAAGTTCAAAGCAACATATGACCACAACCACGACACATTCAGGATTGAGTTCTTGTTGGTACCATCATTAGTTATGGCTTTGTTGATAAACCATGAATTCACTGTGATGGAGGTTAGTATGTTTTTTATTTAATCTTAATTTTCTTGCAGGCATATCATACCATTTATTTGGTAGTCAAACTCATTAAATCAAATAATTTTGTTGTAGAATGGAATGATTGGTAGTTAGTATTTATTTTATCCAATTTAAATACTTAATTGGAATTTATTATTAACAATTAGGATTTCTTTATCAGGTATTGTGGACATTTTCAATTTACTTGGAATCTGTGGCTATCTTGCCACAACTTTTCTTGGTGTCGAAGACTGGAGAGGCTGAAAGTATTACCTCCCACTACCTGTTTGCCCTTGGATCGTACAGAGCTTTGTACCTCTTGAACTGGGTAAGAATATTTTGTACCTGCATCTATCAATCAAACAAACAGTATGAAAAATGCTAGTGTGTTTCTTATCAATGCTTTAACATAACTGATAAGAAAAACAATCTTGATATTGTAATAGTTAAATGGATGTACTGTTTTTTAAATAATTAAGTAATGGAGTTTGCATCAAATTAGGGATCATATTTAATTACTTTAAAATAATTGATAATGTAACCCTTTCAGTTAGTGTAAATTCATTTATTAATGCAGTGAGATTTCAATTCCCATGTCGGCACTATTACTTTTATATCAGCGTTTAATAGCGTTCCAACAGCTTTGTGGTCTCGCCATTTCTTATAAATTATAGCCTATGTGTGACATAATGTAGCATCCTAACGGTGAAATAATTTTTCAAATTGGTCCAGTAGTTTCAATTATCACATGAATTAGTATGTATTTATTTTATATATATATATTTTATTGTGTTGTATCATTTATCTTTTATTACAGTATTTTATAATATATATTATGGGCCTTGTAGCCTGAACTAAATAGGTAAATACAATAACAATGGGCTGGGTTCTGAGCACAATGAAACTGTATATATTATATTGTTTTCAGGTATACCGCTATGTTGTGGAAGATCACTATGAGCTGATTGCTATTATATCTGGAGTTGTGCAAACCGTGTTATACTGTGATTTCTTCTATCTCTACATAACAAAAGGTAACAAATTGCTTGTTTTTATGATACAGATTCCTCTAAATACCAATCCATCCAATCTTTATCAAACTTATCCAATTAAAACAGATATTTCATTTGTAATGGACAATAATAATTACTCATTAATTTTGATTTTTCTAGTATTGAAAGGAAAGAAACTGCAGTTGCCAGCTTAAGTCGGAAAGTGTGAAGATAATTAAATCAATATGACAGTTATGTCTGTGAATATATTTGTGTGAGCCAATAAATTACCTAAGATCTAGTTGTACAAACATTACCGTATTGTACTGTTGTGAAAATGTTGATTAACTTAATGGCAATTATGTGTGATTGTGTATCTTCATTAATTTGTACAGCCACAAGCAATAATAAATGGTCTTTTGCATTTTAAACCAGTATTGTTTACTAAATGCTTTCACCATCACAATAAATTTGTTACTACTGGCTACTGTACATAGTTAGCATTATATAGAACCATTATATTACTCTTTGATCTTAAAAAATTTGTAAACACAGACAATATGTTAAATAATCAAAAGTTACAAGATATGATAAATAAATTAATAAATACAATAGTTTTTAAAGATCAATCATTTCATAAACTTGAGCTGCTGTGGCCCTTTATAATAACCAACTCTAAAGTGGTAGACTTTTTGTTACGATTGTAAATTTTTTGACATGAATTATTGACGATGACGAGGCTATAAATTGTCATTATTATTTAATAATGATTTTGACAGGATTCTTATAATTTAAGAAAAAAGAAAATGAAGTTGAATACGTACTATGTGTGTAGTTACAAAATCAAACTGGATAACTTCTGTTCTAATTGTATCTATATTGGCATAAACCACTTCTTGTTGTTCGTGACTGTACTTAATTTTAATTACAGTTACTCTTAGTTATGGACAATATTTTCAGTGCAATTTATTTTTTAATAGCCACCTATTGTGACATAAATACTTAGTTGAATAAACTTAATATAACTTTACTATTGGCATGGAAATGATTCTGATTGTTTATATTTTGTCATTTGTTCCAACTCGGAAGGATATAATCCGAAGTTATAATTTTAAACAATGCTTAATCATTAAGGGGTATAATAAAGTATGTATGTATTTTATTAAAAATTTGCATTGTATGTGGTAAGTTTTATATGTTATTATATTTTTATGTATCTCTTTCCGTAATATTTGAACTTAGACCAAAATTAGTATTATAATTGTGTGCAAAATGCTATGCCTATGTTCTGTGCATGGCATATCAATGTATGGGATGTCAATTATTCCATGTATTAAACACTCCTTCCATACATTGTCACACAAGTTTTAAATAAATATTATGTATTTAAGTGTACGATATTGTTTACTTTTCTCTATTTGAATACGTGAATACCGATGAGGGCAGACATTACTATACAATATATTTATACGTTTACCTGAAATGATTGCTTCTGATCTGGTCTATATTTTTCTTCTACATATGTTTTTACACGCGCAATATATTTCCGAATCTATACTTAGGTATTTATAGTAAAATAATAATATAACTAAAAGGTAGGTACTAGTTCTTTATATGTCCTTAATGCTGTGTGTCTTCCAAAACACACCTCACTTGATGTTTGATAGAAGTAAGCCGATTTAATCTTTATATTTTATAGTTAATTGTTTTCAGTCATTCAGATTAAAACGAAATTCGATTTAAATTTGGTTATATTTTCCATAAAAAGTGTAGATCAAACATTACATTTTATACAGTTTAGTCTTAAGATCTTATTGTAATGTCTTGCTATAAGAATTTCTGAATAAATGAAATTTGGAAGTGAAGAGTAGTATACATTAAGTTTCTGCTAGTACTGCTAACATAATAGCCGTGTTTACTATAACTCCTTCATGGATAATCTCTTGAAAAATATCGTCACATATTAACCACATAATTATATATCTTTTTGTATTTTTTTAAGCATTTTCCATGCGAAGAATTTTAGTTTTTTCCTTTATTAAAAATAACACAATTATAGTCAAGAAAATTAAAAGCCAACAATACAATAACTAGGTACATACTAATTTTTGAATATTATTTCTGCATACTTATGCATATCTGCTATATGTACTTGTTCCTGAAAGATAAAAAAGTTATTTAAGTTAATTAAAAAAATCTCCTAATAGTGTATTTTTATCGGATGTTAGGTATGTTTGTATGGAACTATCTCAAATTTGATGGATTTAGTTAGAGCATATTTTGTTCTTATCCTAATTATCGATAGTACTAATTAATTATATTTAATTCGTGTGGCAGTCGTTATAACATACCATTTCCATTTCATTCACATAACATACCATTACGCCTGTATTCCCTGAAGGCAGAGCTGTACTTACGTACACCCACAGTTCCCTGGTACGTTTAGGTCCCGTGTAAAACCAGCCTAAGTTCATTAACCGAGATAGAAAAATACAACATGTTGCTCGACCTGGCGATTGAACCCACGACCTGTATAGCATAGCAGTCGCGCTATACGAATTCTAACTAGATTAGCCTATTATAATAGCGGTAGCTACATCCAATCTTAATGAACAAACACTTTAGAGGCTTCCCTAATGAAGTCTAGTCTTCGTCTTGCGTTAGTCCTAGTCTTGTAATTAAAACTGTTTAAAATATAATGACTTGCTTTAAAGTAATCAATCTTGACATATTTATGTCTACTTGTAGTATGTTGACTCGGCAGTTATTGTAACGATAGTTGTGACTGTCCATGCAAATGGTCTAATAGCCAAGAGTCTTGAGTCTCGACACATCTGTGGAGGCTCTCGTTAGGCAGCTCGGTTAAGGGCATTCCTGATACCGATGGGCTGCGTATTTTTTTTGTGTTTTTAAATGTAGATTGTGTAAAAATAATATAATATTTAATATACTTACATTTATAGTTCTCGCCAAACTTATTGTCCGGGTTGAAGTTGGCACGAGCTAACTTTAACCCGGCGCTAAAAATCGGAGAAAGAGAAATATTGGTTTAAAATTAAAACGATAGCCTACGACTTGAGCTTTCGTTTTTATTTATTACAATACAATATTTTTCTTTCTCCGATTTTTAGCGCCGGGTTAAAGTTAGCTCGTGCCAACTTCAACCCGGACAATGAGTTTGACGAGAACTGTAAATATGTTAATAGAATAAATTAATGACATAATGAGTTGCTTTAAATACCATTAATTTTGTGCTACTGTTCATTAATTTAAATATTCCGAATTTGAGTGTGTCTTCATCTAGGATTGCTGTGTAAGTGACCCCCATTTGCAGGTTTTCTTTTATCTGCAAATAGTATATGTATTGGTTAGTGAATAGGAAACGTCTCTAACTCGGTGCTATCTCTCTCAGTCAAATAGTGGTATGCCATAGCAATATTTCTCGTTGTCCCTACCTTCCCCTTTCGGCCCGGTGCACGGTGCACCGGGTAGACCAATGCAGTGAAGGTAGGCTCTTACCTCGCTCCATCTGATGTTGAGTCTCTTCTCTCTGATATTCTTTCAGGGCAATATGAATTGAAATTAGATAATGAGGATGATTCCAGTCCAACCTTACGTACATACTTAGTTGAGTTTAGTGGAACACTTGCTTATTACCGACCGGTCGGCCACATCTAGCTTGCCTATCTAATTAAACTGACATTTCTTTTTACTAGTCCACTTTGTCCCACCGTGGCAAAGGCCTTCCTTCCCTCCTTCCAAGCCGCTCTGTCTGTTGTCTTAAGGATCCAAACTTTCACGTGGGAGTCGAGTTCGTCACGCCACCTCCGTCTAGGGCCTAGACAGGTGACGCTAGGTCGACCACGCTGTTGCTGCATTCCGTGTGGGATCCAATTTATTGCAACTTCTTTCCCACAGTTTCTCTGGAATGCGCCATTCGTGCCCCGCCCAATCCCATTTAAGCTGGCATGTAGAACTGTAACCTCTTCGTCTTTAGACAAGTTTCAGTCTTGTCTAAAGGCCAAGAGCTTACAGTTCTGCATGCCAGTCTAATATTTATGAATTCAACTCCCGTACTTAGAGAACAAACCCTGTGTGTTCGCGAGGGACTTTACAAACGAATAACGGAAATAAAGTTCACTCCAGACTCGACAAGTGAAACATGCAAAATATGTCTGTGGTGAATTGACACTAAGAACAGGAACGCACGACACGGCGTAATGGTAGTGGCGAGTGAACACTAAAGATTAACCTCTAAATAAATGTAATTTCCATATATTTACTTTGTTTCTAGGTAGGTAGGTACTTGTTAGTTGATTCTAATCATATGATGGCACATGGCACTGGACGCAGTTCTGATGAGATGGTATATTGTGTAGATCTCACATAATATACCATCACACTAGTGACTAGTTTTCCTGGAAAGGTTAGGCAGACCGCAGAGGAGTACTAATGTTTAAACAAACAAAATGTGTGGCGAGCCTATAGATAATATAATATAACCTGCTACTGAGACCCTACTAGAAAAACCCGAAAAACCCGACAACATGATCGACTGGTATTTACGACCACTTCACTAACGACGCAGTAACGAGAAGAGCAGCAGTGACTGCTTTGGATTACCTATTCCCAGATTACCCTACACTACCTAATACAACAAACATTCATGAAAAGAGTAACTTAAAATTACCATTACCTGCAACTCAAATGGAACTAAAAATTCAGGTAGCCAAGTGGATATCTTCTTCGATTGTAGTTTATGGTGTAGAAGATAAGCTAGTTTCTTTAGAGTCTCCTTATTAATTGAATCATCTATAAAAAATCCACAAAAGAGGTTTCATAATTCTATCATAAACCTATAGACTAAATTTACATTAATGATGGTTTCATACCTTCCAAAGCAAAAGAAATTTTGTATGGAGCAATTTTCCTATGAAGTTTTAAATAATCTGTCTTTGTATTATCAGTTAGCCCATCCAGTAAAAGTATAAATAGGGCATCTTCTAAACACATTGAACAGGTCAATTGGCAAGTTTCTTCCTGTAGATAATTTAATAAAATTTAAGATTGACCAATGAAATTAAGATTAAGGGCCCATTTTACCACCTCCTCCTGATAACTTCACATCAAATTACTTTGGCAGATAATTTCTTACATGTTCCATTTTTCAATTTATCCTGCAGTCAGCGGCTGGCCAGAGGTGGTGAAACAGGCCCTAAATATTTTAGACAGTAAAAAATATCACTACTTTATAAAAAAAAATATCTTAGATTTAATTTAATACTAGTTTCAATTCCATTTTAAGCACCTAGCCAGAACCTATTGTATAAGGGGATTTTGGATGTAAAAATTGTTTAGATATTTTGTTTTATGAAAAGAAAGAAAATGATTAGATCAGGTAGAATTCATCATAAGATAGGATTGTTCTTACATTTTCCTTAGCTTCAAAGGAGAGGCTTTCCACGGGCTGATGTCCACATGGTAGCTGTGCTACTATATCAACATGTGCTTTTTTATTTTCATATCTGAATTCATTGACAGAGAACAAACTAGGTGTTGTTGATATCTGCAAAAAGGCACAAAAATATTTTTTATTATGCATTTATTCAAAGATTGACTTCAACTTGACAAGATTAACAGGCTGTGGATTATTATTGTATAGTACAGCGCAGTGATTTACACTTTACTGAACAATAATTGCAGTTTTATTATGGCAACTGAGGACATATTATTATGTATAGGTAATAAGTATTTTGTTAGGAATTTATAGAACCAGTTAAAATATAATCATATTAGAACCTGCATTTTGTGATTCCACTACTTATGTGCATCTTATCTTATATCTAATTGTACACTGGCTAAAAACCCTTATAAATAGTTTGATGTAATAGAATGCTTAAGGTGCATATGGCTGCAATTTCCAACATATACCTGATTGGCTCATGGTCTACAGTGACTTCCTAAGACTATGGTAGAAATCTTACTTACTCAAGAAAAAATATGCCCATAACATAATAAAAAAATGCTGATTGTGTGAATAGTGGGTGACAATATTGTACAGGTATTTGTGTAATTTAAATATCATTATATTTATAATTTATGAGAAGTTGCTGCCAACATCTTGCAAGTTGGGAAATAATTATTTTAAACAGCACTCACACTACTCCACCAGTATTTTCTATATCTCTGCCATTGAATAAAGTACTGCATAGCAAGTTGTTGTGGTACGAACAAATCAAATTCAAGTTCAGATTTTTTTAAAGGAGAACAGTTATCAAAATTTAGCTCTAATACAGTTTTTTCATCATACTCCTGCAAGTCTTGTTTTATTGTACCAAACACTGATGGAATATGATCTATTTTGCGAGTGTTTTCATTTATATAAACAGGCATATTATGTTTACTAGATTTTGCATGGTTGTACTGGAGCCAGTTAGCATGAATATTTTTAATCAGTAATTGACTAGGCTGCTTTAAGTGGAACTTGGCAGTATTATCCTTTAATTGTAGAAGTGTAAAGAATTGTTTCATATGAAGCAATTTGTTGATTTCACTATTCATTTTGTTTTACAATACTTGTCTCTTGTTCAACATCAACTTCATGTAATGGTATGTTTCCTATCGGTGCAACAAAATAATCATCCTCTTTTACTGCTGCATTTTTCAAAATTTCTTTCTGGCAATTTCCTTCAGTTATTTTATCTTCCCTCAATGACAAGTTTCTGAAAGAACGAAAAAACATTACATCATATAAATATACACACTTTTTTGTTAGATAGCCAGTCAAAACTGAATGTAACGACATCCTTTATAATCAGGGATCAGTTATTACAACAGAATGGCAAGGTCCCCATCAACTAAGAAAACAATGCAAATATTGATATTCATCAGCTTTAGCAACACACCAAAACAATATGAGCAATATTCAAACTTATTCCAGTCTATGAAGGATTGCTTTGACTATTTATTAGCTACACACTTTCTACTGTTTTTCTATACTGTAGGTACTGCATATTTTTTCAGAACAAACATTTTATTGGAGAGCAAGTTCAGAGGCATATCCTATACCGGTACTACATAATTGTAAATATGTAAAAATTCTAAACATACAGTTCTCGCCAAACTTAGTCCGGGTTGAAGTTGGCAGAATTAGCTTTAACCCAGCCTTAAAAATCGGAGAAAGAAAAATATTAGGTTGTAATAAATAAAAACGAAAGCTCAAGTCGTAGGCTGTCATTTGAATCAATATTTTTCTTTCTCCGATTTCTACAGCCCAGTTAAAGTTAGCTTGTGCCAAGTTTAGCCCGGACAAGTTTGGCGAGAACTGTACTTATGACAGCTATTAAGACTCCTTGTGTGTAACTGTACATCTGGTTTTGACTGTATATAGAATAAATAACATTAGTATAGATATGATATATATAATAACCTCTGTAATACTTACTGATATTCTAGAACTGAGTATAGCGGTTCTACATCATCAGTATTAATATGAAGAATTCTGTTAGCAAATGCAATAGAATCTTCTAAAATTTTGACTCCTTCTTCGGTGTCGTAACTTACTAACGACAGTCTTTCTAAAAGTGCTATAGTATTCCTATCCACTTTTACAGGAGAAGTGTGCTTATTTTCCAAAGTGGGAACAGGTGATCTTGGTATCTTTGAATTCAAGTTTCGGCAAGAAATTTGAATTAAGCTCAAAGACCTAGAAGTTCTTTTGACCAACTTTAATATCATACTTATATTGGATTTTTTATTATACCGACAACATAGGCTGTGTGTACTGGAAAATTGCTTAAAAATGAAAACTGGAAAGATGAATTTTCTTCTCTATTCAATCCAAAATTCAATCCGTCAGTCAACGACACCGACGTTTGACAACCCTGACACTTCCTAATGTCACACAAAACTAATGTCACAGTGACACTGACGCGCCGATGATTACCACCACAGATTAGTAATTATTTTAGACACGTTTTGGACCAAGAGCCCTGGGACCAACAGATATACTTTATTTTCTAAAGGATGAAAAATGGGGCTGGGGATGTTCGATCCGATTCGATACTTCTGTGGATCAATACAAAGGAATACAATCCACCCGATTTTTGCCCTGGTTTCATCCGGCTGCTTCACCCGGCTTTCGATCCGTTAGTGGATCGATACATGTACAAAGAAAATTGGATCGAAAAATGTGTTGTTTTAAATTCTAAAATTTAACCTTATAAACCTTTTCGAACTTGACTTCCACGAGAGAGATTGGATTCTCAAGTCAACAGACAGAGCGGCTTGGAAGGAGGGAAGGGAGGCCTTTGCCCAGCAGTGGTACAAAGTGGGCTAGTAAAAAAAAACCTTAATATTTATTCGTAATATTAATACCGCACTCCTTAGCTACAAGGTATGGCTTGTGTAACAAGGAACAGGCTCATAATAAAAAAGTATAAAATTACATCTTATATTTTTCAATATACCTTCAATTTCGGCATGATTACTTGTGATTATAGATTATTTAATAAAAAAAACAAACAAAGCCGTTAACGTTAAAACGTTAACGCCGCAAACGTTATTTGTCAGTAGGAACGGTAGGAACGTCTGTGCCTTCCGAACGTCTTTTCTCGTTGGCCTACCAAACTTTAAACAAATCCGCAATCGCCTAGATCCTGAGCGGCTATCAAGATTATTTGTTTTACGTATCATTCAAAGCTTGGCCCAATGTAAAAAAATATCTATTTCTCTAATATTTATAAAGTTTGATGTTTTAAATTAGAACATAATATATTTTAGTTTTTTTTAAACTTGATACGGTACTGGATCGATCCAAAAAATCGGATCAAATCAACCAGATCGTTATTTGGATCTATACAATGTATTACGATCCATTGCGATCCGGAATATTGATACAAAGCCCCTGGATGGAACATCCCTAGCTTCGGGTACTTATCATTAGTACCTTAAATGCCAGCATACCTACTAAGTTGGTAGTGACCAATTAACAGGTACCGAAGAGAAAGGTAATTAAAAATAAGACTAACTTATTTTAATTATATTCTCAAACGTAATATCAAAACACTAGCCACCCCTATCGCCCACTTATGCAACCTGAGTCTTGGAACTGGAAAATTTCCTGAATTGTTTAAGAGAGCTATAGTTTGTCCTGTTTACAAGTCGGGTGACAAAGAAAATCCCTCTAACTATAGACCCATATCTCTTCTATCAACACTATCAAAGATATTAGAGAAGCTTGTCAACAAAAGGGTGATAAGCTTTATTGAAAAAAATAGTTTGCTTGGAAGTAACCAATACGGCTTTAGACTCGGCAAGTCAACAGAAGATGCGGTTCTAGCCCTAACTACGGAGTTCACAATGTATTTGGATAGGGGTGACAAATGTTTAGGAGTCTTTCTGGACCTCCAGAAAGCGTTCGACACGGTCTCCCTACCCATCTTACTTACCTTGCTAGAAAACGCTGGTATAAGAGGTTTAACTCTAGAATGGTTCAAGGACTATTTATCAGGTAGAACACAACATCTGCGAATCGATAACTACCAAAGTGACGAGGCTACATGTAGTTACGGAGTTCCGCAAGGCAGCACATTAGGACCAACGCTGTTTCTTATATATATTAATAAATTGAGCAGTATTATAGAGCCTGGTTTAGATATATTTGACGGCGCCATATGGGGCACGGCAGGTAAGGCAGGGCAGCAGGCACGAGCCTGTATTGGTGTCAGATGGCATGGTGATTACTATCTTGTGGGCAACAGATGGGTAATGCTGGTTCAAACAATAAAAGACAGAACTCGTACTCATAAGTCATTATATTTGGTTTAGACTGAGTACGCAATATTACAATACAGACATCCCCCAAAACGCCCGCCCTTCGCAGCTTCGCTAGTGCTATCTTATGAGGAGAAGAAGCCGCGGAAGAAACTCCTCAAGCACATTTGTCTGTTTACGAATTTACGATTACCAAGCTACATTTGAATTACGATTCAGCAATAGCAATAACCATGTAGGTAGACTATAAAGAAAAGTGAGTCAGTCAGTCAATCAAACCAGACGTCCGCACGAGTCTACCACCGAATACAAAGTGAGGATGCGCAACTGCGTGAGGCACAACCGTAACTGCGCGAAGCACGATAACTACTGCGTAAAGCACAACCACGACCGCAACCGCGTGAAGCACGATGATAACTGCGTCCGCTACTGCGCCGCTGCGCCTTTTATGTGAAGTCGTTGGTTCCATTCGACGTCACCAGGGGCGCTGTCATCTCAATAGTGTCACCGGGTGGCGCTGTAGTCTAAAAAGAGTCAATTGAACGTCCGTGATCATGTTCGATGCCGACACGGCCATACTGACGAGTCACACGTCCTCGTGTGTATCTGTAACATAAATCTCATTTGCAGCAAACATTTCGCTCGGCCTAACCTGACCACGAGGTTAACACGCTTTCAAGTCTTGAAAGATGAAAAGTTTCAAAAGATATCTCATAAGTAGACACAATCAAATAAAGTTAAGTATTGTACAGTGAACTTAACACAACAAATCACATCACCAACAGACCCGGCTGCTCGGCAGCGTAGTCTCATCGAGACCCAAAAGTGGCCAGAGGCCCAAACGTGGTCAGAGACCCAGCCACCGTACATCTAGCCGCGCATTGCGCCCTGAACGATTCAGAGAATCGCAGTTGCAACTACGACTAGACTGTACAGTTTGTTCCAAAAGTGGTCAGAGTCCCAGCCACCATACATCTGGCCACGCATCGCATGACCAGACTACAGTTTGTTCCTAACGCGGTCAGAGACCCAGCCACCATACATCTGGCCACGCATCGCATGACCAGACTACAGTTTGTTCCTAACGCGGTCAGAGACCCAGCCACCATACATCCAGCCGCGCACCGCACGACCAGACTGTATAGTTTGTTCCTAACGCGATCAGAGACCCAGAAACCATACAAAAAACCATACATCCGGCCGCGCATCGCGCCCTGTACGACTCTTAGAATCGCAGTTACAACTACGGCCAGACAGTACAGTTCGATCTTAGTCATATCAGAAAGAAGGTACATCAGAAAGATACCGGTAACTAGTTAAAATTAATAGACCAAGCAATAACAGCAACAGACATTACTAGCAAACTTGCCGGTAAGCCCGAGATAGTAGATGGGTTAAAGTAACAGTCTTTCTTTCTGATAAGCTCCAAACATCTACAGACATTACTAACACACTTGCCAGTAAGCCCGAGATAGCAGAAAACAAGATACTCTCTGGTACGTGTACCCCAGTCCAACATAAGTAGGCAGTATCAGAGTCTCTCTGATAAACCCCAAACATTAACAGACATTACTAGCACACTTGCCAGTAAGCCCGTGACAGCAGTAAACAAGGTACAGCACCAGGCCTTCTCTCCAGTACATGTACCTAAGTCATAAGTAGGCAGTATCAGTTAGTCTCTCTGATAAGCCCAAAAACAGTTTCACTGGTAAGCTGTAGCCATACTTCGTGCAATAAACAACAGAGTTGTAAGTAAAACAATACAGCTCACCCTTTATTTTCCTGCGCCTTATGGTAGGAATGTAAAGCAAACACAGGTGCATTTCTCGCTCTGCACTAGCCACCATACTAGTGTGTCCGCAGCTTTACACCTTACACCACCTCAGCTTAACGCCTTGTTTTAATCAGCATCCGGTCACAGCCAAGATGAGAAACATACACCATAGGGTGTTCATCTAAAACAAAAAAATGTTTACGCAGCATCACTTTCATTCGGTTACATACCTAGCTTAATTTTACTAGAGAAGAATCGAATTTTCAATTATCACTAACAAAGCCATGTACCAGTCATTCGACTCAGAATCTTTAACTCTAAAACCTACGAATAAAACTTCTAGCGCCATGGCCCTTCTACCGACCAGCAATCTCGTTGCAGTCACACATCTACCCTATGAATCGAAACTTTGTACACACATCCATCGAGTGGATCACCCGTGTGTCACCCAGTTACTACACACACTCTAGACCCCAAATTTCGCCAGGGCCAAACGCGTACCGCACACCCACGGACTACTCGAGCTGCCTCAAGAGACGGACTTCGACCCGGCTACGACTACGTAATAACCGCTGGTACGGTTGCACACAATACGGTCACTAGAACCCCTTACTTGGCCTCAAGTCTCAACTTAAACTTGTTCATCAACAACATCCGAATGTCTTTCAAACGTTGGCGTTCTCGTCACAACACGCATACAGGTTTTACAATCGGTCTTTTGTAAGTCACCCTTGGTACTCACAAACAACTGAGGCATCTGCATACCGCACGGCAGAGCCGACAATATGGTGTTCACAAAAAAAACAAATGAAAGTCATTGTTCGGTACATAATCCATCGACATATGATTAGACTAAAACAGGGTGTATAGTTTGATACAAAGAAACAACCGAGATGCACACAAATTACTGCCAAACGACACGGCATTAATTTCACAATAAAACCAAACACCGCGGTTCGGTCATCCTAATTCAATTAGAAATCTCATAAGGTTACAATCACTACCGTACATATGTACCATGCACCATATATGGTGTCGGCAATAGACATCATCAATGATAAAGCAACTTGGTTTGATTTCACCGGTATACAGCATCATACCAGCATTCCTGCCTCACCACTTTAGTATCATCAGGACTTGACGTGACGATGACAGTTGTGAAGCAGTACAAAACGTCATCTCCGATGTCCCCTGTCATTCAGCACTCACATACGGAATCACTTAGAAATCTGCAACTTAATCTCACGGTTTTGATTAGTACTCTGCCAATGGCAGTAGTTTTTACATTGCCAGGTTTTGTTACAAGAAATCACCATGTTAAGATCTCTAAAATGCAATCATATCGCAAGTGTAACATAAAACGTCATTTACTTCATAATTTACATGATCAGTACCAATGGTTTCAGCGCGCTCGAATCCCTTCAATTCCGCACACGTAAGCCATTTCACAAAACAATAAAGGATTACAAGTAATAAAAACTAGTGAGAATCATCACACTATTCGATACACGAAAAATAGACTTGCTTTTCTTCAAAGTGGACATACGAATCTGTAGTCACTATGAACGCTATGTAAACACAAACCACTATTAGATAGAGACCTAGGTAACAATAGAGATTCCCATGTCTACGATTTGACTTCTTATTTACCAAATAGAAATAGTTTTAAATAATCGAAACAGTTAATTTACACCAGCTTATGGACAATCTTCATTTGGCGTTAATATGTTGTGTTGAACAACATGTAAACGGATGACTAAATCACAGTTAACACAACTGCTAGTACAGTTGTCTGTCTGATAATGATATGGACATCAATCCAGCATCCGAAAGCACAACAGTAACTTGTCACAAAATTTATAAAGTAAAGAGACGGTCTGACATTGTCTATCATGATCGTAATTGTAAGTTTCTAAATTTCGAATAATTTAACACCTTAGAAAAGGAAAAGTAACTTTCAGTACTTCAAATAACATCGGGGTAGGTACGACGATACTCTTTAATCACTACACATTCATAGTTTCTTACTAAAATCTGGGCCAGCAATAGGTGGACACTTGGCCATGTTCCCGCGATATGTGCGACTACCCTCATTCTCTAAATTGTACAGTGGAACATAATTTTTATCGCTATACCAAATAGGAATAGAATCTTCATTTCAAATTCAACAACAATAAAAAGCAACAACTTTTCTACCAATGAGTACTCATTAATCCAGTCTCACATAAAATCTGCACTTTATTTTACAATAACTAACCAACATTATGAAATGTTTATCACGGCACTTAAACAACCAAACTTTAATAATGAGCACTCGGTACTAGAACTGTTGTGAAGTTAAGAAAACTCACCGGATATTGAAGTTTTCCACACACATGGATCAAAATGTACGCTTACCCGAACCACTATGTTTTGAACCAACACTGATCAATACCACTGTAAAAATTTACGCTTACTCAAACCGTTTCATTGATCAATTCCATTGTCAAAATTTACGCTTACTCGAACAGTTTCATGTTTGAACCAACATTGATCCCACTTCTGATGACGGCGCCATATGGGGCACGGCAGGTAAGGCAGGGCAGCAGGCACGAGCCTGTATTGGTGTCAGATGGCATGGTGATTACTATCTTGTGGGCAACAGATGGGTAATGCTGGTTCAAACAATAAAAGACAGAACTCGTACTCATAAGTCATTATATTTGGTTTAGACTGAGTACGCAATATTACAATACAGACATCCCCCAAAACGCCCGCCCTTCGCAGCTTCGCTAGTGCTATCTTATGAGGAGAAGAAGCCGCGGAAGAAACTCCTCAAGCACATTTGTCTGTTTACGAATTTACGATTACCAAGCTACATTTGAATTACGATTCAGCAATAGCAATAACCATGTAGGTAGACTATAAAGAAAAGTGAGTCAGTCAGTCAATCAAACCAGACGTCCGCACGAGTCTACCACCGAATACAAAGTGAGGATGCGCAACTGCGTGAGGCACAACCGTAACTGCGCGAAGCACGATAACTACTGCGTAAAGCACAACCACGACCGCAACCGCGTGAAGCACGATGATAACTGCGTCCGCTACTGCGCCGCTGCGCCTTTTATGTGAAGTCGTTGGTTCCATTCGACGTCACCAGGGGCGCTGTCATCTCAATAGTGTCACCGGGTGGCGCTGTAGTCTAAAAAGAGTCAATTGAACGTCCGTGATCATGTTCGATGCCGACATATTCATGTTTGCTGATGATACTGTACTACTTTTCCATGCAAAAACTTGGGAGAGAGTATTTGAGTTGGCTGAAAATGGCTTGGCTAAGGTGACTGGGTGGTTGGAAAATAACCTTCTTTCGTTAAATACCAGCAAAACTAAATATATCTGTTTTAGCAAGTCAGCTTCAGGTTATCCTAGTTTTAAACACCAACTCAGGATACACACATATCCCTGTAACCGAAATTCCTTTCGCGCCCACTGCAGCTGTGAATCTTTATCTCGGGTAAAAACTATAAAATACCTTGGTGTGAATATTGACGACAAACTAACTTGGAACGACCACATATCATCTTTAGTTGCTAGGACAAGGAAAATGATCTTTGTATTTAAAAACCTGCGTACAGTAGCCTGTCAACCACTTTTGATCCAGACATATCGAGCCCTCTGTGAGTGTATTATTAGATATTGCATATGTGCATGGGGTGGAGCCGCCACAAAATACCTCATTGCAGCCGAGAGAGCCCAACGTGCGGTACTTAAAGTTATTTTGAACGTATCCTTCAAACATCCCACCACTCTAGTATATGAAAAAGCAAATGTACTATCTGTTAGAAAATTATTCATTTTTGACTCAATTAGACGATACCACAGTCGAACTGTGCCTACTTTACCAGATACGTCAAAAAGAGTATTTCGCTGTCCAATACCTCGCGTCACAACATCGTTCGCTCAAAAACACCACATTGTCCAGGGGCCTCGAATTTATAATATGCTGAACAAAAAATAGACCATCAGGAAATTTAATTGTACACAAATTAAAAAAATACTATTGGAATGGCTAAAAAGCCTAGAGTACAGTGACGTAGAAGGTATTATAAAAGGTAATTAGACACACAGTACCACATCTCGAACAAATTCACAACACACACACATACACCCACACACATACGCACACGCATTCATACATAATCACACCCACAACACACACTACACCTCTTTACTAACTACTCACACACCAATCACACTCGGAACACTCAAAAACAGCAATTTCTATTTTTATTTTTATATTACCTGCCTAATTGTAAAACCAAACTACTACTTTTAATTAGATATTATTTTCAAAATTAGGTACCATTCAACCTTTTTCTTTGCTTTTTTTTTTTTTTTTGTTTGTTTCAAGATAATTATTACTTTTCTAAATCTGTCATTGGCATTTAAAATCTGACATAATTATAAGGGGAACAAACTGGCTCATGTAATACAGTTTACACTAGCGCAGGAGTCAGGGAATTCTATATATGTATTTAATGTAAATGTGTCAATAAAGATTATTATTATTATTATTATTATTATTATTATAATTGTAGAGGTTTTTTTTATAATATCACAAGAATTATTATTACAAATTAATATTAAGCTTCGCTATAGATAATAGACGCTCTAAAGCTCTAGAATAAGTAATTGAAAATTGAATCGAAATTCTTTTGAAATTATTATTAATATTTTTTGACAGTACCAGCGGTTGTGTGGTGCGCCACTAGGTAGCGGGATAAAATGCAGTTTCTCACCCCATAGTCGATTGCCGGCAAACTTGCCATTAAAAAAAATATAGCAACATTGAGTCAGTCTGTCAAACAAGACCATGTCAAGACTGTCAAGAGTTAAGACTCAGTAAGTTAAAGTATTGTCAACAGCTGGCTCTCAACATAACCAATAAAATAGAAGGTTTTAATGCTATTAGTTTTAATTAGGATAATTTTCCTCTTCTGACCTGTATTTTGCTCACATATTGATCAGGTAGGTAAGTAATAGTGTGAAATCTCAGTATCTACTTGAATTATATTTCATGAAAATCACTATTTCCAACGGGACCTACTGTACCTTGGAATTATTTTTAATATTGTTTTGGTAAATTATTTTGTGGACCTATTTTGTATAATATTTTGGGTCATAGGATTTTTGACTCTACTTTAACGCCTTAGGGCGGAGTGTAGTTGAGTATATGGCCTGGTCGCTTTAGGTCTTTGACTAAGAGGAATCTACCTAAATAGTTTTTCTGTTCCAGGAAATATGAAAAAGTATGCTCGAAATGTATTGTACGACAAACTACACAGAGGTGGTGTGTTAGTTTGCATCGGCCTAACTCTGTATGGGTCAGTCCTGTTAGGTGACCATTTTTATAAATATTTCAAATATGTCCGACCTCAAATACAGGCAACTAAGGAAGTGGCAGAAAAAGAACTTTTAGCAGAAGGATCTTCAGACCGACTAGTTTGAGGGAAATATGAATTTGCCTGAGTCAACCAACTTAAACATAAGCTGTAAATGTATTTAATAGTTAGTTTTGTTTTGATGTTATTTTATTAAATCAATGCCTGAATACTGAATTCTTTATCTTAAATCATCACACTCCATTGGAAAAGTAGTTTTATTTCAATTTATAACTATGAAATTGTTAACTTGGTTGGTAACCTGCCTATATTGTTAACTAAGTAAACATTCATAATATTCTTTAACTCTTCTGATAGGCATATACAGTTTAAGAGCATACCAGTATGTTCTGCTGCTAATTACTAAATGAGAACAATTTTACATACACAAACACACTTTTCTACCACAGGGGTAGGCAGAGACTAGAGACCACCACAATTTTATCCCCTGTAAATATGATAATTACAAAAAAATATATAAAAGGTGGTTCTCCCAGCACAGAAGCCAATCACTGTCAACCGTAATCATTAGCGCTGCAAACATCAACAGTTACTGAATGTAGGTATACTACCTACCTTGGAGGTCAAGTGGGATTAATCGCGATTATTACCACAGTGTAATAAATCTCTAACAGTGGAACGACTCGGCCGTCTAGACAGGTCAACGATGAGGTGGGTTGCGGGGCAGAGCGGCGTCCCCCCACCGCTTTTTCGCAGGCGGCCCGTCCGCCCGACATACACTGCGCGTCGGTACGGAGTTTCAAGTGCATCGCCATCGCGCTGTCGTTAATATTATTACATTTATTTCGAATATTGCCGATGCGACAATTTTTCAATAATAATGCGTTCTGCTTTTGCAGTTTACGGTTGTTTACGGTTGTTATTATTACTATTTGACATTGCAATAATTTATAACTTGACATTGCAATAATTATACCAATTAATTATATCTTATATTGTAACATTTAATTTTTTTACCTGCGAACTTTTAAATTGAGATATATTTTTTACCGTAAATCTTTTATTATTGAGAAATTAACAATATGAACTGTAAAGTATGAGTATTCTGCAGGCTTAGATGTTACATAAATATAACTAGCCCCGCAGTTTGAGCCTGTCATTCTCACTTAAATGTCCTGCTGATGGTGGCGTTGTGTGTCAGGTCGTTTTATTCCCTGCAACGTGGTTGAGTCAAACGGCGCCGATACACACGTCATGCTCGTGAACGAGTGCTGTCTGTCGGGACTGGTCGGCTCTAACTGCTATGGCACTAATTTCAATTCCAATACTTACCTACGTACTCTTTAATCTCTGAATCTACACATCAAGCTGCATCATCCTCATTACTATTCACAACAATTGTTACTGTTACCACACATTTTTTTTGAAAAAGAGTATCTATGGAGTTTCTTGCCGGCTCTTCTCCATAAGACCCACTTTTTTTGGAACCGTGCAACTAGTTTAACGTTTCAAAAGTACCTATTTATATGGTCTAATTGAAATAAAAATATTTTGAATTTTGAATTTTGAATTGAATGATTAATTGATAAGATAAGTAAGTAATAATTGAGTAATCTAACTTAGTAAAAAAATCATTAATATTTATACATATATTTCTATAATGTAGACACAGAAACTGTAACAAATGACTTTGTGTAATAATATCGGACCTACTAAAATATTTTCTTTTAGTAGGTATAGTCTATTTTCTTTGAAAAAGGCCCTTTTACAAAATAAAGTTTGGTAATCTAAATCGCGTCACTGTTACTGTAACGATTAAAATAAATTTCTTTAGAAATAAATAGTACCTACCTTTGTACCATATAGGTAGTCCTAATTATTTTAAGTTACTGATTTTGTTGTGTGTACATAAATAAATGAATAAAATAAATAACAAAAAAACCTTCAGAGTGATATACCTCTGCATTTGATTAAGGTTCTTAGGTACAACCCTTAGGTACAATTACCTAGTCATGATGCGCTACGTTACATTTGCCTACTTTTCAAATTGTCGCCAATACGAAAAAATAACATTGTTCATTGGCGGTAGTGTTGCCCAAATTCAGTCTTGGTCTTGCAGTCTTGGTCTTGTTCTTGCGTTTTTGCAAGACCAAGACCAAGAACAAGACCGCGTATTTTTAGCAAGACCAAGACCAAGACTGACCGTGCAAGACTTGAGCAAGAACAAGACTAAGCCTGCAAGACTCTTGCGTCTTGCAGCTAGGACTTAGCGCTATTTCACGGAGTAGTTAGGTGTAACAGTTCGGTGTATAGGTACGCTTAGGAATTCTATGAGACGCAAAAAACTGTATCAAAGAATATGAAAAACTGGACCTATGCGCATTACGACTAATACCATAAACATACCTACATAGCGAATAAAAAAATATCCATTAAAATCAAACTGAGTGCATGCATAGTTATGTTTTAACCATCGGCACTTTGATAATGCGGCATCAAAGGTTTTGTACTTACTTCTCAAAGAAATTTGCCGCTTTTCGGAAGTACATGGTTATGATACACGCGCCGGCGGCTTCTTTTGAAATCATATACAACAATCGTTGCCGCCGCGCCGAAATCACAACATTTGACACTATTTGATTGCCGCCACAGGGCGTAGGTATACTCATGCAAAATAATTTCGAATTTTAAGAGTACCTACAGGTGTTCCAAAGAATAAATAAGTTTCAGAGTGCTTAGAATGAAAATGAATACATTATACTGATCACGCAAGTAGTATTATGATAGGAAAAAATGTTAAGGATAGGTAGTAGATATCATAATAATTTATTCTAGTAAGTATATATTATAATAAATGATAAATCGTAAAACTCTTTTATTAAATTTCATATAAGTTGAGGGTTCAATCTCTTTCTAGACAGATATTGTTCTTTAAAATACAGTCAAGTTATTGTAATTAATTTGTTTTTTACATTACATAAATGTTTATTAAGAAACAGTTACTTCCATGGAAAACGACATAAAGGTCAGTTGATTTTTCGAATTTCTTATCAAATCCTCAGTTATTTATTAATCTGCTTGATCTTTACTATGGCTATGTTAATTCAAGCTCACAATGTTTCAATTCTAATACGTTTTTCTAAGATTTAAAGTAAACTTTAATAAATAGTAATAGACTAATAGATAATTGCAAGACTTGCAAGACTCTTGCTGCAAGACCAAGACCAAGACCAAGACTGGGAGCGCAAGACCAAGACCAAGACCAAGACCAGGTGTATTGGCGCAAGACCAAGACCAAGACTGGCTAAGTCTCGTCTTGTTCTTGCATTTGGGCAACACTAATTGGCGGTAATTGATAGCTAGCTTAGGTTGGTTAGTTTCTCAAAGGGGGATAGGCACCACCCTACCAAACTGGATTGCTAAAGTAGAAGCGAGGATGTAATAAATAGCAAGATTGGGCTGGTCACGTGCAGGTCGTCCCATTTATTATTCTTGTGAACACTGAAGGGAGTGCTGCAATTACTTATGATGGATAGTGAGAGTTAGATGCGGCCGTAAGGGTCCGCCATCCATATAACTTTCTTATCTACCTCTAAAGGGAAACTTTATGACATCTTTACGGGAATCGAAAAATATGGACGACCCTTGACATTAAAAATGCCGTCCTCGTATCCCAAATCCGATTTAAGAACTAAGGTCTACAACTACATACTACAGAGCTCAGATTAGCCAGTAACCGGCATTTTACCGCGTTGTCCTTGCGTTATTTACACGCATCCGAGAATTTATTGTGGTCACAGTTAGAAGTTAGAAGTTACAATATTTAGGGCCTGTTTCACCACCTCTGGATAGCCCTTAACCGTCGGATAAATTAAAAGATGGAACAACATTTATGTGAAGTTTTAGTTAGTTAGTAGTTAATGACGGAGCCATCGGCTAACATACATACCTACAGACGAATCTGTGATAGAACCTCCCCCGGTTTTTTATCGGTTAAAATACCCATCCTACTTAGGGGGTGTTCATTAATTACGTGAGGCGTTTAGGTCGTATGGGGTCAAGTCTAATCTCACCTAAAGTCACATGGCCTTTGCAAATATCATGACTATTTTTCCCGCAAGAAGCAGTGTATATAATATCCAAAACACCCAAATCATCTTACGTAATTAATGGACGCCCCTTATTGTTAAAAGTTATCTAATATTTTAGGCAATACCGGGAAGAGATTAAACGGACGATCGGCAAAACCATCAATATGATATGGGTAGGGATACCTACTGATACCAACAAACATACCAAGACTGTGTAGGTATTATGTGACTATTCTAACAAGGCGGCCGGAGAACCGATCAAGGAGAAAATTAAGCAGAGTATCGTAAAAAGGTCAATACCTACATAGATATGTCTATTTAGCGTTATACGTAACCCCATGCTTATTTTCGTTTCGGATCAGACCTGTTTTGGTCCCCGCTTAGCCTTAATCCACGAGCCTTTATCTCGTTATTGAATAACAAAGATACCTACGTAGTAAATTTTTAGGGTTTATTAGGAATAAGAAACTTGTAGATATCTGTTACCTATGTTAAGCAACAAATGTTTGAAATAAATTGTATACATTACTATTACTATACATAATTATTATAGATAGGTTACCTACCTCATACCTGAGTGTTAGTTGTTGAAAAAACTAGTTGATTTTATGTATATCTTTAGAAATGCTTTTTCATTTTTCTACTTATGTTATTGCATAACAGCAATAATTCAGCTTCAGATTCAGTAGACATTTCTATAACATCAAAGTTATGGAATATCATAGACCGGGTTTAATGGAAAAAGCCGTAAAAATCTTGTTGTCTGATCTGAGATTGGATTATTTGGATTTATATCTCATTCACTGGCCTATGGCTTACGATGTTAGCCCATTTTTATTATTCTTTAACTTGTATAGGTACGGCGAGCTACGCCTGTCGAAAACTCGAATTGTAAATCGAATTTATATAAGGTTAAAATCTGTATTTTATTTATGTAAATAAAACGTAAATAACTTATTTAATGAAACTAAAGCTTTTTGGAAAATTATGTCAAGTAGGTAACATTAAAATTATGTAAGTATACAAAGTAAGACTTTAGGAAGGGGATCATCCGTTTCCTTTGGATGCTATTGGCAAAGTGATTTACTCAGACGCATATTAGTGACTAGTTACGTTATCCTATGGAGAAGCTTGTCGAGAAAGGCCTCGTTACGAGCAATGGAGTCAGCAACTTCAATTCTGTACAACCGAATCGAACTCTGAATGTTGCTTTAATTAAGCCAGTGACCAATCAGGTGAGACGTGAAAACGATTCAATCCAAGGTGAAATGCCACGGTATACCTACATCATAGGTTCTTTTTATTTCTCGACATTTATCATATATGCTCTGGCCACTGGACTGCCAAGTCAAAGGTCTTGAGTTTGAATCTACGGCACGCACCTTTGACTTTTCAAAATAATGTGCGTAATTATCACTCGCTTTAACGGTGAAGATAAACATCGTAAGGAAACCTACATGTCTGGGAGATTTTCTTGATGGCATGTGAAGTCTGTTAACCCGCATTAGGCTAGCGTGGTGGACTATAGCTTAATCCCTACCATACTGAAGGAGACCCGTGCCCAACAGTGGGACAGTATATAGGTGGATATATATATAGGCTCTATAGGTATTTCCTATAGGGTGAAAAAGCAAACAATTTCACTATTTATGGTCATTAGACACATTAAAATTTATAAGTTTAATAGAAGAGCACTCGGACAAAATTACGAGGAACTATCAGGTAGGTAGGTATCTACCTACCTATTTACTGAGCGGAACCTTTCAACAAGGAAAACCTATTTGTCATAAATAACTTTTATAGTGATTTCCGGTCGCTCTTTACACGGAATGAATATGAAATCTTATATTCTGTTTGCGATGTTTTAGTTCATGCACTGTTTATATAAAGAGGGAACGTTATGTATAATAGGTGTTTATGAAATATAAGTGGATATGACTGCCTCATTGGTCTAGTGGTCGTATGCGCGACTGCTACTCTAGAGTCCTGGGTTCAATTGCTGGGTAAAGCAGTGTGGTTGGGATTTTCTGTAAATTAGCAGAAGCAGCGCGGGTCTGGATTTGTGGTAATAGGCTCTTCTCCTATTACATGGGACCTAAATATACTGGCGAACTGTGGATGTAGCAGAACCTACACCACTGCCCAAGCCTAACCCTCAGGGGAATACAGGCGTGATGTGTTATGTATATGTATATTATATGATATGTATATGATAAGAACATTTAGTTTGTTTACTTTACGATTTGTCTATAAATTTTAATTCTATACGTATAACTTTATACGTGTATCGAAAACAAATTAAAGGTGTTAGCGTGTGCACCTCAAACATAGGCAATCATTCAATATTCACGTGATCTAATTGCCATCGACTTTCGGTGGACGAACGCGATTTAGATATATAGTTTATAACACAATTTAGTATGTAGCTTAGTAGCTTATAAATGTATGTTACATTTAAATGCCATATGTGTAACTTAAATAATAGGTACCTATGTATTAGGATTATTTTTCTAAATCCTTATTCTTAGCGATACCCCATATAAGATTATATGTTGGTTAACTTACACTTTCCTAGATTTTATGTGTGCTGTGGTCTCTCATTTTAATAATTAAGTATGTATAGGTAATTAAGAAGGTTTTCAGATTAAGAAATTCAATTTATTTTAAAACGTTTAGCGCTGAAAAAATATCATAAATACTAAATAAAAATAGTCGGTTGGAAAGGCAATGGAGCACCATTTGATGCGAATGCGATCGACACCAGTCCGAGTGACCGGACGGAGCCATTTACCACAACATTTATTTTTCTTATATTATTGTTATTTAACATATTTTATCTATAAAAATGTATAAAACAAACAAATAGGGAAACTAACTAAAGATAGTTATTACACTTCGGTATTTTCTATGCCTCCTGATAAGTTTAAATGACTTGGTTGATAGTTTCATACAAATTTTGTTCCATTTTTGAATTTATTTGTATTTAGATATAACCCTTCTACGCTCCTTAGGTATTAACATTGTTCAATGGCAGTGTGACGTTTATCCTAATTAATTCCTTGAAAGTTGAAAGTGATTTCTAAAGCGGCGTTTAAATTACTCACCCTTCTTGTGATAAGTTTAAGGTCCTAATTAGCTTTAGAGTCAGAGAATAGCTGAAAATCGCTTAACAAAACTGATATTTTTGATCTTTTCCCAGAGATATCGCGCAAGTCTGTGGGGACAAAAATTAACGGATTCGTTTCCCAAGACCAGTTGCCTTCACGGAAAGTTTCATCGTCGTTGATCCACTGGGCATTCACTAACAATCAGACAAATAGACATCCTTTGCGATTTCATTTGCCATTTCTTCTACTTTACTTGCACGGAATTAGAAATTAAATATTTAACTACTTGCAGGTGGCATAAGTCGCAAAGAAAATAGCTAATGAATTTAGGTACGGTATTTCCTAGCGGACTATAATTTTTACTGGGCCAGATTTTCTTTATATCTTTGGATTAAACTATAGGTATCTACCTACCTAAATTATATTAATAGTCAGTGGTCAAGCAGTTGCTAAGTTACGAGGTTGCGAACAAGCTGATAAACGACCTAACTTTTGTGTTAATGATATTAGTAATAGGGATTATGGTAGTTTGGATTAAAGCACCAGTGATTAATATGGTCGTTGAAACTAATAGGATTTTAAACTTATTCTTTATAAAAGATTAGTTAATGTTCCGTTTGCAGGGGTCGAGCACACAAGGATCATCCTTTCGCTAATCCCGAAATCATCTTTTAAATGAGGCACTACACGTAAAGTGGGGTCAAAATAGCCACTTTTGATTAATTATAATATGAATCATGTACACGCGGCAGCACATCGTTCTGTATTTTGCTGATATGGGCTGGCCTTACTATTTTCTTACAATTAGAGGTCAGCGTATACTGTAAGTATGACAATAAAGTGACCGTTTCAGTCCCTCAGAAACGAGTCAGAGAGTTACACAAAACTAAAAATATTGAACGTATAGTAAATAAATTACGTTACGTTGGTTTTATCACACATCACACTCAACATCTGAACTAAGTACTAGGTATCAATACCGACACGTCTTTATGAAACTTCATCTAAGATACTTAGAACTTACTAAAAAAAAATACTACATAAATTATTTCAGTTAGAAATATCATAGGTAGACAAAAGATGATTAAATCTTTTCAACGTGATGGACAAGAACTTGAATGAAAAAGGAATTGGAGCCTAGTAAATATTGTAGGCCCTATAATAAAATTCAAGCCACACTGGCAGGGGGTGGTCGTGTAAAGGAGCCGTCAATTCGTGTGGGCAAAGCAATATCCGGCCAAACACCATTCGCTGCGTGTGTTTCCGCTGAACCTGTCAGACGCTTGATTTCGCTAAATTGTTGGCATTCCTTAACCCTGTCTTGATGGATTCTGAAAATGCGGCATTGAAATGGTTGGGAGAATGGTCAGCGCGTACTTTAATCATCGTGATTGATAAAGGACACGTGAAACTAAGTATTCGCCTTAGAAAATAACCTTTGTCCTTTTTTGTATGAAAACATAGAACCTTTTTTCTTTGACGTAGGTACCTTAAATATATTGAAAAACAATTTTTTAAATGTTAGTATTTATTTTTACGTCACACATTCGTTTAGACTCCCACTGGGTGTAACATTTTTGTGGTTGAACGTGAGAACAAAAAACCTGGTTACTGCGAAAATATGGCTTTGTCAAACAAACAGTGTGCACAGACTCCCTTCGTTAGGTTACCAACTCACCATATAGATGAAAGAGGAAAGTAAAGGGAAGTTATTCGGTACGAAATATTATTTATTTCCTTGACGCAGAAGGCGGGATTTGCCGCAAACCTCCTCTCCTACTCCTAGCCTCTGCGCTGTACATAACCATGATGTTTTTTAGGTAAGGGAAGGTAAGCTTCATAACGATATTTTGAAGTTGAAAATATCAGTAGGATACCATTTTTAATGAACTAACCTTTGCCCGCGACTTTGTTCCCGTAGAATTTGAATTTTCCTCCGGTTTGCAACATTTTTTATTGATACTCCGCTCCTATTGGTCATAGTGTGATGATATGTAGCTTATAGCCTTCCTCGATAAACGGGCTATCTAACAATGATTTTTTAATAATTTTTCAAATCGGACCAGTAGTTCCTTAGATTTGCGCGTTCAACCAACCAAGCTTTACCATATTAATTAAGTATAGAAATATAGTTTAGCAGCATACATACCCTTTTTGTTCTACTCTAAGATAGTCACTAATAAATAGAGTTAACTCAGAAATATCTATATCAAGTCTGATGTTTAACACTAGACAAGAACGACCCAAAGCATTTTGCAAATTACCGTATTCTGCAGAAAAAAGGTTTATTAAAGAATATTTTCTTTTACAGGCGTAGTAAAAAAATAGCAACCTAAAACCCCGCCGTGATATTTTAACCATTTACTTTGTATGTACTTGCAAGTACCTAATCCTAACGATGAAATATTACATGTACAGTAAACAAAAGAGTTAGGTATACTTACAGGCACCTAACGATATCTATGTTTTGACAAAGATTGTGTAATAATGTATCACGATATAAGTGACAAAACGCAGGTATTGTTAGCTGCCTACACGCAGAACTATGTAACTGACATTTATATAAAACACAATTATTATCATGTCAAGACGTAAATATCGTTCGTTGCATATATACGAACAACTGTTTTGCTCATTGTATTATGTTAACTAATTTCTTGAACAAGGGACAAAATAAACCAATTTATGCCTATGCTATATATTCTTATAATATTTTATTATAATTTCTATATTTTAAAATGTTTTATAAAACCTACAATCCTACATGAGATGAGACGGCCTTAGTAAATTAATCTAGAGATAATAATGCTATGACAAACTTGAAATATAACGTATTCTATAGTACGATCCCCTCGGGGTTTCATTCATTTGGGAATATGTTTAATATACATTCGGTATTCATACTTTTTTGTTACCGTCGCTTCTATTCACCTCAAAGTAAGTGCTAATATTATTAGCAGTAAAAAGCAGGAAATGTTGAGTAGCAGGTACCTTTACAACTGGTGCTTTTTTATCGATATAGTTGTTGCGGTGGTAATTAATTGACTTTTTCGGCTATAGAAATCATTTACATGTTTATGTACCTGAAACCTATTTCAGTATTAGAATTCACATGACCTTATTATACCGAGCTTGTAGTTAAACGCTGAGTGGCTGCCGTCCGACCTCTGTCGTCCTTAGACAACCGTGTTCATAAAATTCGGCTTATCCTGGCAAAGGCAATGGCAACAGAATACTGATTTTTAAGTAGCCCGCTTAGTTTGTGAAACACCTTACGGGCGTTAACAATATAGTGGAAGCCTAAAAGTTGTATAAAATGTGTGTAGTCACACTGTTTTGTTTCTTTCGTTCCTCTGTTATTTATTATTTGATAGAGCGAGACCAAACATACACAGATTTATACAACGTAATTAGTAAGGCCCACCCCAGCTAAGGTAAGGCAAATGTACCTGGACAAATAAATTGAAGAACGATGGTAGGTTGAAACAGAGTAGGTAAGTAATAATTATTTACTGTCAATCATAGAGCTTATTTAGTAGACATCAGAGACAATAATATTTATTGAAATGTTATTATGAATTATCTGTTATCTATTCTTCTTACGAGTTTGTTTGATTTTTATTTGAAAGCGCTAATGGATTCGCCTAAATCGCGCCATGTGGAATAATAGTTATTTGTTATACAAGAGTGCAAAGTTGCTTTTTAACCGCGTTAAAAGCAAAGCGAGCAAGCGAAGGATTCTAAAATTGAATCACGAGCGGAGCAAGTGATTCAAAAATTAGAATCCTGAGCGTCGGCGAGGGAATTAAAAGAGCACAAGGTGAAAAATCTTTGCACTCGAGTGCAACACGTAACTTTTCATCCCACCTCAGCGAGGAAATGACTAAAAAAACATTTACAACCACAAGATACTTTTATTTTAGTTTAGGTATTAAATACTATATGATAGGTAAGTTTTACAGAATACCTATTCTTTAAATTATAACAAATAATACCTATTAGGTATAATTAAGAGAAATTGAAAGTAACGTTGCTACAATTACTTAATACTTAATTAATGTATCGATATTTTTGAGCGATATTTAATATTTCGATATATCGATGCATCGAAATACAATTCAAAGTATCGTAAAGGTATAAAAATCTATATTTTTTACAGACCAATAAACATTTATAAGTTTAAGATTATAAAATCCCAAAAAGGAATACTTTTTTATACTAACATCTTTTTAACAAATTATATTTCATGTATTTTTTGTTTTTGGTCGACTTGATTTGTTGTTTTTTAATTTGGTTTTTAAGATATATCGCCCATATATCGATATTTTTAAATAAAAAGATCAGTATCGATACTGATATTTTCAAAAAATATCGATATGACATATATCGATACTTTGTTGCGTTTAGACTCGGAACATAGGGAAGGTTCCAAGTCTGAAATTTTAACAAATTAAAAAAAAGTTGTATGATAAATTCGGCGCCAGGGGGGTAAAAGCACGATGTTCTAAATTCAATTTACTTTGTCTCTCTAGAGGATAAAAACGACTTTTGCACTCAGATATCGAAGAGTAAAAATACTCTTTCCGAGATGGTGGGATGAAAAAATTTTTTTTGGATTTGTAATTTTTGTTGAAGATTAACGAATATTTTTTTCTTGTGTGCAATGAGTGCATCGGTAAAATGGTACTAGATATCATTTTCTCGTCTAATTCCTACCATTGCTTAATAAATAAACTTCCTATTGTATTACCCAAAATTATACAATCTTAGTTTCGAAGTTCTCTATTTGCAGCAGGTGTCCGTTTTTTATTTATTTATTTAAAACTTTATGCACAAGTTTGTACAGAGGCGGACTTAAGCATTCTCTACCAGTGAACCATTGGGTGATGTAGAAACAAAGCGTGGCAGATGAATTAAACGCTCATTTTGACAAGATTAACAAAAAACATAAAATTAAACATAATTATTAAATACAAGGAGTATAAAGCATACACATACATAAACTAAAATATATAGACTTACAATAACAAATACATTTATACATAGCATATTTAAAAAGCTCTGATTGCGTTTTTCTATTTTGGTTTGGGAAAACTAGTTAGCGGAGCACATCGCGGTGGAGCGCCGACTCAACGTTATAAGCTAGTTCTGCACAGGCCACTGTTACACCATTTACTCCCTCACGCGGTGGGATGAGTCTTTTATCGGCAAAGGTGAAAGCTTGTGCTAAGAAGAAAATTATCTGAGCTTTTTTAATTTATGCAATCATTTATCGCCTGCTTTCAATGAGATACCGTAAGACCCCTAAATAACTTTATGATGAAAAAAATCTTTCCACCAACCGCGCGAGGTGCAATATAGAGGATTCACTTACCACATTCTTGTCGAGTGCGTACGGAACGATTTCGAAAGAAAATAATTTGAGCGTTACAAAAATATTAAATTACGTTATAGTGGATTATGCAATATAGCATTCTGTCTTTCCCCTTACCGGAGAAGGCTAGAATATTGTACAAAATTGTTCATATAGCTATAAAAATAAGTTAATTATCTATTAACTTAAATTTAAGTACCTATATTGACATTATGTACTTTTGTAAATACCTAAACATTGCATCTTTCTATGGGAGTGCCATGTTCGCTATGTGAGCAAACCCTTTTTCTATCAATAAAGAATAAAAAAAAAGATCAATATCTCCAAGTACAAAAAGCAAAATATTTTATTTGTAGCACTTCATGGCAGGAACTTTGGTATTTTATCTACAAAATGGATAGTAAAAAACATCTTCGATATTACCGATACTATATATGTAAATAACGTTTTCACAGATTATAAAGGCGTACAAATATAAAGCATAAAAATTTGAGGGTTCTAGCACAAAGTAGTAGTACAAAATCTGAACTACCCTTCTCCTGATGTAGGTAATTACTTTGAATAAAAGGATGATCAGAAATCTAATTGGAAACTTCTACTTATTGGCACTTACAGATTCTATTAAAAACGTATACCTACTCGAAAAGAGTGCAAAATAAACTAAAATTGGTTATTGAAGGCCATTGATAGCCTTTTTCGAGGGGCGAAATATAAAAAATATTATATTATGTAGCTGTTCTGGTAATATTAACATAAGATTTAAGAAATTCATTGGAGCCTAACTGTTAATAAAAAGATCTGATTGCGTTTCAGTACGTACCTATCCGGTTTAACCTTTCAATTATTTATTTTGAAGTGAGCAATATTAGTTTGTAATTAATGAGCGTTGTGTCTAGAATGCATACATACAGGTATATTCACCCACATTCAAACAATGGTAGCAATCTAGGGGCTGCGGCGCGGCTGCGACACGCCTGCCTCTCGGTCAGTCCGGCGCACGATTATAAATTCACCGCTCCATTATTCACAATTGGCTTCCATACCGGCTCTGACAGCCGGCCCGATAATTCGTTAAGTCCTAAACTGCGACCGCTGCGTGCACCCGATAACGCCCAATAGGATTCAACTAAATATACAAAAGGGTAGTACGAATCATGCGTGTGGGTTAATTTGGTTGCCACACCTGCCATCTTTGGCAACTAATTTAATTAACGTAAACACAACCATGTTTACCTACAGTAGAACAATAAGCGATTTTTGTTTCAAAAAGACTCGAATGTAAAGCGCCGTCACCCGTGCACCAACTCGTTAGTGAATCCGGTTACAGTTGCCGTTCAAAGTTTGTGTGCTTTTGACTCTTGCCTGACGGACGTCCAACATCCTGATTTTCTGTAGGTATGCGGGATTTGCAATCTTTCTCTATAAATCCATTGATTTTATTTGTTTCACAACGATCGGTTTACCATTGCTCTGTTTTGTTGTTCCTGAATGCGGTTTCGCACAATATCAATTACTCGTTTCGCGTTGAAACCATTTCGAGGTTTGGTACATAATTCAGGGTAACAATATCTGAAATCAAAATTCAGGCACACTAGAATTTAAGTTTTGAAATTTTATTTGTGAAAGCAGACGTGCAGTCAAGATAATGAGTGAGAAAGTGAGTAATAATCAAAGAGATGGACGTTAGGGAAACTGTAGCAATTACGAATGATGGATTGTTGAACTTCTTCCGAACAGAAATGACCCATTGCTTTAATATCGTCGTGTTTCTTTCTTTCTCTTTGGTAATTTGTCACTAAGTAGCAGTTGGAATCGAAAATATTTTTGTAATAAAGTGTAATTTGAAATAGACAGTAGATTTTAAGTTATGTTCAAATTGTATACGTACTAAAAGGCATTTTTGCATTGGAATTTAAGAGATGCACATATTTGCGGTTTTCATATTAGCAGATGCGGGGAAACCCAACACATTTTATTAGCCTACATTTTGCAAGCACACGAAACTACTCTACTTACTTCTGTAAATAGTGCTGCAGAATATTATGATACATGCGAAAATCATATATGACGTAATTTGTGACAAAAATATTCTCTTTTGCGAGGCTACCTTTAAAAGAACATGTAGCGCTATGCGGTACACTGTCCTGAAATTTTCATATTGAAAATATTTGTGCGCAAATTAAAATTCCTTGCAGGATATTAAGAATATAGTTGAACTAAAATAACATCCATTGTGTTATTTTTACATCAAAACGTGACATTTGAAATTGTGAAAATTTTTGCTTCTGTTTATTATAAACCGAATATACCATCACGCCTGTATTCCCCGAAAGGTTAGGCAAAGGCGTACTAATGAACACATTTCGGCGATATGTTTCGCTTGGTTTATTATAAAAACACTAACATTATCAGATACGATATAAATGTAATGTAACATGCAATGAATTTGAATAAAAAATAAATATGAATTATAATTTCTTAATAAACTCCTGTGGTATCTATCTGTGGTGCTCTATATATGTGGTAGTGATAACAACTTCTCTCTGTCAAAGTCGATAAACGTTATATGTTAAGTTAATTATACTTTAATAGATAGATATATATTCAATACATCTGATTAATAAAAATTATCATCGTCGCATTTATATTGACCATCGGAGTGTGATTATTACACAATCAACTTCTCTGTGGTAAAAGTGTAAAATTAATAGGGATATGTATAGGTATAGGTACGTCCATTTTCTTTGTAATGACGTCCTTCACAACACCAAAAATGATTGACAATGACCGTAATTTCTTAAGAAATGTTTGTCATTGGATGGATTTTGGATTCTGCTTCCTAAATAAAAACATAGAATTGAAATTTATTACTCCAGACAAATTTTCTAGAATCCTCTCATGAATCCGTGAATGTTAAGTATATATAATTGAAATATGTTTCAACTTTTTCATTATAATAGGTATTTTGAGGGAGTCGTACCAGATGCATGAAAATTAAACAGATTGATATGCAGTCTATGTCATAATTATAGTAATACAAACATTAATTATTTACAATACAATTTAAAAGTAATAGGTACAAGTAGATAAAAAAATACATTACTAAAGGACAGTTACATACTAGCTCCAATAAGAAAACTGATGTCCTCTATGATTAAAGCGAGCGCTTTCTTCGAGCATGGTAAATGACGGTGACATTTTATTGGCGGTCAACGTGTTTCGTTAGACTGGCCCCTGACATGCTATCCATCTTGCGCCCCGTCCCGGATTACCTGCGCCAAATCAACCGAATGTGATTAACGGAGCCGATCATGCCCGTATAAAATGCCCGCGCCGACCGATGACCGTGTAATGGCGTATTGCGGATTATTACGGCCACTCGAACGTATTATTCCGCTCTGCTCAAAAATCGTGTTAAATAGGCCCGAATTGTACCGATCGATGCACTATCTACATACTGTTTTTGCGTTTTGATTCGAGTAATATTATTATTAATTGGACTGCGTTACGTATGCCGTAATGCCGTTTAATCTACTGCAGTTAATAGTCGTATTGATATTAATGTCTAGCTCAGTATCAGTTGATGTTTCGATGTTCAAGTCTGTAACGATGTTCATTACTCAGAGCAATTATCTATCATGATGATAATTATTAATATTAACCCATACCCTGATTATCATTTCCCACTGCTGGACACGGTTCTCCTCTTAGAATGAGGGGGGTTATGCTATAATAAAGTCCATCACGCTAGCTTAACTGGTTAGCAGACTTCTCACGTCGTCGAGTTAACCTGGTAAGCATGTAGGTTTCCTAACGATGATGTTTTTCTTCACATGCTTTTGAAGTCAGAGATGCGTGCCTTGGATTCAAACCCGAGATCTTCGACTAGGCAGTATAATGGGCTATCAATGCATTATTTAGAATAAGTACGTATAATCTTTTAGAATATTATGCAACGACTTCTATTAGTTTTATGACTCGGAAATCTGGTATCAAAAGTTTTCCAGTTCAGCTGAGTGCGCACCATGATGTGCCGAATATTATATTGAGACAGTGACTGGAAGCGTCGGGAACTTCCTGCGCTACTTTACTTACATTAACAAATTTGGCCGAGTGGTAATTAATTAATGCAGATAGATATAAAATTAATTTAAAAACTCAAGTCACAGTTGCAAAGTATGAGGGTAGAAGTAAAGATTTATCAGGGACGTCGTGAAATGCTGAAACAGCGGGCGTCGGCGACGGCGACGTGACAAGAGCGCGTTAATTTTTGCTCACTGCGACTCTTCTAAACTGTTAAAAGAGTAAGGTAATTAAGTATGATGGATATTCGGAGTTTATCGCGGGTGGCAGCGACACGGGCCACTCGCAACTTTCTTATCTTGTCCTGGACGAAGTTTACGACGGCTTTGTGGTGACGCTGAGCAGATGATTATGGTGTGTGAGCTCGTATCATGTGTCTAATTTTAGTATCGTAGTTGTTTATGAGAGAATCCACTTAGGTACTAGGAAATTTTGGTACTTATATATATTTTTTTATAAAAACAAAGGAACGGATATATATTATGCCGTTAGTAATTTACTTGCTCCGAGTTCTTCAGTTGTTTATTTATTGTACCCACATCGTATCGTTTCCTTGACTGTCAATTTTCACGTTTTCTTTTCTAATAAAATGTAAGGAACGGAGTGGCACAAAATATTAGAGTGAAGTCATATTATTTTATTCATGTTTTTTTCGATAGACTGAATACTTGAATTATTTCAAAAGAACGTGAAAATATAAAAACTCTTTATTTAAATGTTAAAAACAGTATTGTAATTTTACTCCTAAAGGTAAGCATAGTTACCTATGTATCATGACAAAACCAGAAAGGGTATTGTGGAAACGACGCTATGTAGATTTGTAGTGGCGCCGGAGGGCAACCCTTGTCATGTGAGATTTGTAAACGAAAAAGCCTCTAATTTGGGCTTGTGTTTTGACAAGTCATCTTGAGAAAGATACCTACATTCTCTGAGAAAAAGTGTTGCCCATAGCATCATGAAATGTATTTACACATATACATTATGAATCAAAGTATGCAAGCATACTTTTTTTACTTCACATTGCTTTGCAGCGAGGAGCTTTGGTGATCTGAATCCAAACTTCTGAATTCACGAAAGCTTTTTAACTTTTATCAACAGATCCATTTGATGCTGTGCTTTTTGCGTGCACGGTGAAAACAATGTTGCGCACTTCAATCATTACGTAATACTTTAGATATTTCATTTTTTCTGCGCAGTATCAGTGAGTTTTTCATGTGATTAAATAAATAGTAAGAGCTGTTGTTTTACTTCGTTAGTACTTTGTGATTGATGCAAAGATCGAAGTCAATGTCAGACAGTGATGGACACGCTACGCTCTTGTCTTAAAGTCACGAAGGCAGTACAAACCAAGTAAACTTTAGTAAAACATGGGACGTATTGCGCTTTTGTGAATAAATAAAGCAAAAAGTTTTATTGCGAATCTGAAAGGAGATCAATAGTTGCCGCCACAAAAGCCGTTGTTGCCCTTAAAATGTTCCCTTGCAAACAAGCTTTCTACATTGCCCACATATCTTGATCAGGTGACGCAACAAAACATAAAAACCAAATTGTACATCTTTTTTTCATTTAACAAATCCGTCTTGACGAGGGTATTCTGTTTTTTCGGCAAAAGTAGAAATAAGAAAGATATAAGCAAATCCTGCTAGATCACGTTTAGAACCTCGATTTTTTTTCGATCATTTAGAAACAAAGGCTGGCAAAGAGGTTTTGTGACGAAAAATATATAGAGCGAACGGACTATTGACGCTTGGAAAATTGGTTAGAGCATACACATTAATTAAAATACGTTCTGCTCATGTCGTTCTTTGTTCTGAAAAAATTGAAAAGGTTTTCAACGGTAACGCATAAGTCGTTATTTTGTTATGTTTTTGCGAATAATATTTTATGTGTGTAGCACAATTTGTATTTTTTTATTAATTTACGAGGGCTATATTTCAGGCCGTTGAATTGAAGTTTAACGAGTTGAAAAAAAGAGGTTTGTTGTTGTTAATGCGCTACGTCCCTAATTAGCAGGTAAGGGTGACCCCGCGGTCGCCGCTACCGCCATTATTGTGGTCAAGGGGCCTGTTCTCAGGGACACCTGTGCCCATTCGTTATTATATTTTCTATTCGAATTTGCATTCTACTTATTTAATTATTTTATAAATTATGTAGCTCAAAGTTTTTGAAGATATTAAAACTGTATGCGATATACCTAAACAAAGACTCAACTATTTTATTTCCTTAAGGTTAAGTTAGAGCTTGTGTCTTCGAATTAAAATCTATTTGGTCAAATAAGATATAATTCTTCTTGCGTTAAAATTTATGAACATCGAAATTTCGCCTAGTTGGGTCACTGTGTACAACTGTACATACCTTCTAAGAAGGTCAGTATACGTAGTTGGTCGTCTCCAGCCCTGTTTAATATTTAACTACTAGTGACAGATAGAGTAATGATAGAGGGTTGATTTTGTTAAGCGCCGCTTTCTAGTTTATTGATTGGTTAGAGTGCCGCTAACGTGTTGTAAAATATTTGGGTACTCGAACGTAATAGGTACTATCTGTATAAATTACCTGTATAGTTTTTAAAAAAGGATGTATACTTTTTATATACTTAATTTAAAAATATGGAAAATAACAGAAGCTGTGTGGCTGTGTAACAAATTCTTCACATTGATCGGTGTTGGCTGGCAACTACGCCGTGCAAATAGCAGCGATTTTTACGTTATCGATATTTTATAATCTTCAAACAAACTATCGATACTAAACTTACTCGGTACCATGCTTTAAAGTGTGCCATAGATAAGGCACGCCGCCGTTGGTAGGTAGCTACTCAGTAGAATATTCGTAATTCGTCCTGTATGCGGACCGCATACAGCTTGTGCGGCCGCAAAGCCATTGCGGTTGTCATCCGCATTCATGATACTACTGGCCGTTGAATGGCCTCAAATTGCAATTAGGTACTACGAGTTTTCAAAGTGCACTAACGTTGTTATGCGCAGTTATATTTAAGCGGCTGATGCAAATTCCAGCAATGAAAACGAGGTGTAACGGCAAAGTTGGACGGGCTATTTGTCTAACGTGTGTTAGTGTGATGAGCTTGCTACCTTAGATTGATTTATAGTTTTTTTCTAGATACTTGCTACCTAAGAGGAGTTGCTGGTACGTTGGTTTGCCTGGGCGGACCTCAAGAGGTCTTACCACGGAACTAATCAGATATTTTCTGTGTCTTACGAGATGCCGATCAGAATGGCAGTGATATAATAGCATTGTAGATCATCCACACCAGGGGTAAAAGTAGACCAATTATTCTTAGACACAGCAAAAAATATTATACCTTTGTACACGTCAGTTATAATAATACAAAGTGATTACATTCAGTACACATAAATTCTTTATATTACCTGTCCTACACATGTACAGTAGATGACCCTTTTTCGCTGGGAATTTCACAAGTGCTTAGGCTAAGAACCAGCTGACGTATTCTTAGTATTTCTTTTGCATCTGCTTGAAAGATAGTACAACAACCTTCAGCGAAGTAAGATCGTTGTTGAGTTTATATTTATGGTGTCCATGTCCTTAATATTTACCTACAAATAATTAAAAAATTACTAGCAAATAGCTGAATTACAATTTAATTAAATAATATCATTTAAAAGGTAGTTAAATTTTGTACTTGACGTATTTTGTAAACATATTTTTTATACATATATTGGTAACTACATAACTGACACCTTCTCATTAGGCGTAGATAGCAACTATAGAATGCCACTTGCACTTGCTACGTTTCTTGCAAACTTCTTTCGCTTTAACTGCGTTCATACACCTTTTTTTTTAATACATTACAACAAATCAGAATTATTGTGAATGTGGCACTGGCTGGATACATACATGGGTATTATAGGTAACAATGTGTTGATAGAACGTCATACATTATCTATCTACCTCTAAATAGGTTTTAATGCGCCTTGTGCGTGTTTCGTTATTTGGTCACGCTCCACATGTTATGTGTGTCACAAAGGGTTGCTACACAGAGTAATAAGCACATGGAGTACAAATATCTTTACATGGAACTTTACTCTTTGATATCGTCGTATCCAAGATCTGTGAAAGGACAAACTTTGTTGTTGTTGTTTTAGTAAACGTTATATAAACTAACATAATTTATAACATAGCTGCCTGTATCCCATATCCCCTAAGGGTTAGGCAGACATGTAATGATGTACACTCACTGTTCATGGGTAGACATATACCCATCGTAATAATGCCAGCCTATTAACCGGTCACAAATCCAACGCCGAGCGGCTACTACTCTCTCATTTAGTAAAATTTCTGTCATATTTTTTTTAAGGCTGCTGCTACGAGCTTTTACTTTTACGACAAGTTTTCCTGTTTATTACTCTGTGTGTCACATAAATCTGCTTTACAAACGACTGTATTAAGCAATTACCTACATTGATGGCATCAACCTAAACTATAAAATTAATAAAGGTTGTCTATATGTCATGTTATTTTAGCTCGTTAAATATTAATTTGTAGTTGTTTTTTTAATATTCAGTGGAGACAAATATCACGTAGTTCGTGTCAGACTGTGGTTATTTGAATTGTGTGGTAATTGTTTTTCAAGTCTTATTGTTTACAAAACTTGTCAGATTTATGTTTATAGATAACAGAAACAAGAGAAGATTCATAATATAAATTTATAGCGTATTTTTTATGTAGGCCTATATGGTATGGTATAGCGGGCTGTTTTCCACAACTGCACGTCAGTGCGCGTATTTGCGTGCAAAAGTGGAGAACTGTTGGCTTTTGCTATTAACCGACAACAAATCCAAACTCCGAGCCGTTACTGAGAATTTCGTAGAAAAGCTCTATAAACGTACCTACGTTATACAGTTGTCCCTAATATGAAGTGTTCGTTCCAAGAATTATTACTATCTACTATTATTTGAGTACAACAATATGAAAATAAAATAAATTAATTGAATATTACTTTTATTTTACCTATTATTTTTATTTTATTAGATATCATCGTTGCTGTGGGATACAGGTAAGTAGGTACATTTCTTGTGAATTCGTCTCCAATACGGCAATCTCTAGTTTCCATATTTGCTGTGAATACATTCAACAAATAGTAAATAGTCTCAGGTGCAATCTTGTACGTCTTTGTTAGCAGAAATCTATTATCACGTATTTCTCAGCTTCAAAACAAAAGCCGAGCACTGTTTGAACTTAACACATGGTTTGTATTGAAGTACATACCTAAAACCCTTTGTCTACCTTTCAAATAAAGAGCTAGACATGTAAATATACGTTGGTTTCGCTATATTTTAAAAGGCCCTTAGCAAAACATCGGCTGCCGCTAGCAAATTACCGTGTCCGCTTTCAGATAATATTATTTAAACAACTAAATCCTTCACTATTAAACTACTGAGGATTACTATTAATCACGTCAAGATGTTTACCCTCATCCCACGTCAGTTCGGTGGGAATTATCTAAGTCGAGATAAATAGCAGCGTCGCTTCTCGCGCCATTCACTCCCACTTTGGCGCTATTTGAAAATCTCTTCGGTTTGTAACAGGGTTAGTTAGAATAGACCTTAGCAATCTCATTTATAAATGAATCAATTCACAAAGGATCGGTGGCAAACGTAATGACGAATCTCGATTTCACTTTTGTAATTTGTCGGCATCGTATAAATGTCTGCTGAAGGAACGGGATTTGTACTTAGTACATGATAGGCTGAACATAATCAATCTCGAGACACTATTAAAGTCTGTATAGTAAATACTTGTCAATAAAAGTATCTACCAAATCTTAATACCTTAGTAGGTACGCGCGAGTCAGCTTAGCATCTTAAAAGAAACGTAAATCTGAGTGAAAGATTAGCTCCTTCTTTAAATATTCTTTTTAATCTGGCAACACGTAAAACTGTTTTATTTTATGTCGGTTTTAAGATGTCAATTTGTAACAAAAGTACGAGAAAGTTGTATTAGGATATAAAAACAGCTATAAATCCTTCCCATTTATACTTTTTCGTTTATTTGCGATCGACTTTAGAACTTATTTTCAAGGTACGGTTTGTGGGGTGGGCAAAATAGGTGACGCAAAATTTTTAACAACTTTGTTTTATATATCTTCGTACGGTCTGCCCGCCGAGTGCAACTCAAACTCAAAAATTTATTTGTAAAAAGTTTAGACGCTGCAAAGGTGAGGCGAGGGCTTTTATCCGACATCAAAAAAGAAGGAAGTTCGCGATTTCGACGTCAATTGTGGATCGCTTTTATATATTCTTTTTTTTTTAGAAGAGTATACCGTCGAGGTGTTACGATATAAGTTTTATTGAAAGCGGTGGATTCCATTTACTCTGAAACCCCACTGTCTCATAAGAGCAGTGCGTTTACTTGGCCTGACCATACCATAAAGGTTTATCCAAAATACATGTAGTTTGCACTAAAAAAACAAAAATAAATCTTCCGCCTTCAGAAAACACCCAGGAACAGTGTTTGGCACTGACTCCAATACCAATAAATTAGTTTTTGGTTTTTACTTCCTATGTGTTTTTCCTGCAGTGGGACGATCATGTCTGAAGATAAGATAAGATAAGATATTATAATTTTTATTTTGCAAATGTGGGTATAATAATGTGTTTTTGAAGGCGGTTTGATTTTTATTTAAAATAATAATTTAAAAACGATTTCTAGATTATTAGCGACCCGTGCAGCTTCGCCTGCGTTTCCCGTTGGACCGACAGCAGCGCCACCTATCGGGTCCAATTGTGTTTTCAGACCATCCACGAACCCGTTGAAATATACATACAAAATTTTAACGAAATCGGTCCATCCGCTTAGGTTACTAACACATACAGAAGAATCAGACTTGCTATATGTTATGTAGACCTTCTCAAGGTGTAAATCTTCACATCAACTCTTCTTTAACATCTTACCAACGGCGTTTAAATCGATCGCTAATCAACTCGACGTGTAATTAATTAAATAAAAGAGTGAAAAGCAAAGCTGGCAATTATACTGAGAATGAAAAAAAAAACTCAAAGTAAAAAGAAAAGAAACTAATCATTAGCCAACGTTTCGCTTATGAAACTGTTATACAATAACTTAAGTATTGAATTAACCACAGTACCGGGAATTATGGTGTAGGTAATAATGTAGCAAAAGGAGTGATGTAAGTAAATTCAATTTCAACGAAAATAATAACAGTGGAATTATTTTCGAGGTGAAATGTGCAGCGTGGTACCTCAACCAGATATTGCGGAGGCAAGCTGGTCCTGACGTGTATTGTGCTGTGGCGAACTCTGTAAATTGCTTTTCGTGACGATAAATATTTTAATCTGATTGGTGGTCTGTAACCAATTAATTGTGGCTTTAATTTTATCAGAAAAAAATGTGATGCGTTTTCCGACGGTGCCGTGGAATAATGTTGAAATAAATTATAGGTATTATTCGAAATATATTTAATAACAATCTCTATGTATTCAAAGTACTATTTCCAAATTAATTTAAAAAAAATAACGGTCTTTAACTCCGATTTTGGAAAATTATGTGTGTGAATTCAGTATTTCAGTCTAATCAATAAAAAGAAATTGAACAAAGTTAGTTATTTATAACGTAAGATGGAAAGTCCAAAAGAGTCTGTCTGTCACTGAATTGCATAGCCCCAATGAATTTTAATAAGTCCGTCTATTATGATTTCGTATTCGCCGAGAGTATTTTACCGTGGTAAAGAATTGATTTGTGCTATTACTAAGCTTATATAAATGGGTTTTTCCTGCCATTACAGAATTTAAACTTGATAGTATAGTGGCATCTATAAGCCATCGCTAAGTAAATAGTGAGTTGAGGTAGAGTGCTGCAACTCCAACAAGACGCTGTTCATTTAAAGAGTTGTGTAACTCTCTGGCTCTGGTGAAGTTTGTCTTGGCGTGCGACGGCAGGCAGTGTAACGTTTTAACTTAGAATACTTCACCGATGGCGTTTATTTTCTTCAAAATGTCTTTTAGCTCCGTCTCTGTAAGGCACTGCCAAAAGCTCACCTCACACAGCGTATCTTCTGTGGGCAACTAAAACCGAACTAAAAGCAACAAATCTATGTAAATATGTATGGTGTAAGAATGGACAAATATTGGTTCGTAGGGTTGAAAAAGGCAAAACATACAACATTCGATCTACCAAAGACATACAAAAATTAGTTGCAGAATGCAAAACCGGAAAGGGCAAATCGGATTAAGCGAGTGTGTGTGCAAACTTTTTTATGTGTACAATCGTTATCAATTGCCAATCTTCGCAGCATCAAAAATGGATGATACATACGATAACATCAGTGAAAGTACATATACAAACTGGAATGAATTTATGAATGACATACCACAAATACACAACTCAACAATAATGTTGCATGTGAACATCAGATCTATGCTAAAGAATTTTTCCCAGCTGGAATACATTACGGCAAACTGCCCTAAAATTATTCATGTAATCGCCATCACCGAGGCAAACATCTCAAATAGTACAAAATCCTTATTTGAACTCGCAGAATATGATATGCATACTCAACTACGTAAATCGAAGAAGGGAGGCGGAGTTATATTATACGTTCACAAGAGCGTGTGCTTCACCAGAGAATCTGCGTGTACACAGGAATTAGAGTGCATAACAGGCGAATTGAAAAATAACCATGGTTCCACTTTCGGTTTATGTGCTTTGTATAGACCACCTGACTTGAGTAAGGCCAAATTCATAGATGAGTTAGTGTGTATAACGAAGCGATACTCACATAAAAATAACTACGTAATTGTGGGTGATATGAATATCGACTTAATGCAACAATCACCTATAGTAAAACAATATCTAAACTCACTCTCCGAACTGGGCCTAGAAACCGGTATACGTCAATTTACTCGCATAGATAAGAAAGGTGAGCGTATTACAAAAACATGTATAGACCATATATTTATACGTAGTGTTGACTGTCGCGCCGTGCACACAGCTGTTGTAAACAATGCTCTCGCCGACCATTTTATAACCGGTTGCGCGCTAGTCGACAATACGTATGTAAGTAGTGTTAACCAATATAAAATTGTAACCAAATTAGATAACAATAAGGTCCATAATGAGCTGAGAAAAATTAATTGGAGTATAGCTTTATCTTATAACAATCCTAACGATGTATTAAACTTCATAATGGATAGTTTTCAGGCTGTGTATAATAACTGTAAGTATACAACAAAAATATATTTAGGTAAACGAAATACCTGTAAATGGAAAAGTGATAAAATTGTAAAAATGTGTGATAAACGAGATAAACTTTTTAATATTTGGCTTAAAGACACAAACAATGTATCAAACAGATTGCTATATAATAGATATAGAAACAAAACTAATAAGCACATAAATAATGTAAAAAATTACTTTATTATGAAAGAGGTAAAAGTAAATTTTTGTAATTCCAAAAAAATATGGGAAATAATTAACAACCTTTGTGGTAAAATTAACAAATCTATAGATGAGATACTTGCAAAATATTTTAAATCAAACCCAGATGTCATTTCTAACAAATTCGCCTATGAATTCAGAGATAATGTAAATAACACCTGTACCCACTGTAACATTCCATTGCTAAACAGTGACTCATATATTAGAGAATGTAGTTCATCTATTAGACTTCAAAAACCAAAAAATGATGTAATTTTTTCTATTATAAAAAGCCTAAATGAAAAGAAATGCCCAGGCTTCGATAACATACGAGTTCAAGACTTGAAATGTATAATTAATGATATAACACCTGTGATTACACACCTAATCAACACATGTATTGACACGTCCACGTACCCAACCAATTAAAAGTGGGAATAATAAGACCTATACATAAAAGTGGCACTTACACAAATGTAAACAACTATAGGCCAATTACTATACTCTCGTGTATTGATAAGATAATAGAAAGGTATTTTGGACACCAAATTAGTAATTTTCTGGGAAATAATTGTATTATAAATGAAAAACAATATGGTTTCCAAAAAAACAAAAACACCACTCAATTACTATCAAAATTTAGCGATGAGGTCAACAGACACTTGGACAACCGTGAACATGTGCTGGTTGTCTTCATTGATTTTAGCAAAGCTTTTGATATTTTAAGATATAATATACTTTTTTCTAAGCTTCAGCAAAATGGCATACGAGGACCGTTATTAAAATGGTTTAAAAACTACCACAAGGATCGTTGTACAGCCGTGAGTGTTGCGGGTTCGCTAAGTGATATGATTCCGACGGACAAAGGTACAGCTCAAGGTTCGATACTTGGGCCGACAGAATATTTACTTTACGTGAACGACATGTGTAACATCTTTGATGGGGTTTCTGTGTACCAATTTGCTGACGATACTTGCATAATCACTGCACATAAAAACATATGTGAGGCACAAAGGGTAATGCAGCGTAACTTTGACTTAATGTGTAAGTGGGCACATGACGTTGGACTGGCAATTAATGCACAGAAAACAAAATTAATGCATATTCATTCTCCTTACCTGAAATCACTCTTTGTTCCATCTATCCTAGCCCATGATCACCGCTGTCTACATCAAACGGGCAACCAGTGCACGCGCGGTTGCCAAACACTACAGTTAGTATCCAACCATACGTATCTAGGTCTAACTATAGACGAAAATTTTAACTGGGGACCACATATCGATAATGTATGCAGTAAACTAAGATCTATACTATCGAAGCTTTATATACTTAAATATAAATTACCATATAAAACTCTTAGAACCATGTATCGTGCACTTGCCGACTCCGTAATAAGTTATGGCCTAAGTAGTTACGGACGCACATATAGGACCTATGTTGAGAGCATTTATAGATTACAACTGAGCATATTAAAAATTATCGTACCTAAAAAAATTAAAACAAAATTCAAAGACGACGACAACGGTTTATTTAAACACTGCCAAGTTCTGAATGTTTTCGACAGGGTACGTGTGTGTGTGTTAAGTGAAGAATACCATAACTGTGTAAACTTAGAAAAAAATGTAAGACCTAACTCTTTACGCTGTCTGACATACTTGCCTATTTATAAGCTGCCTAAATATAGAAATGTATATGGGATGCGGACGTCGCAATATATGCTACCTCATATTATGAATAGTATCCCTGTCGAAATACATAATACTATAAATGTACAAAAATTTAATAAAAAGGCTATAACTAGATACTACCTACATAAAAATACATGAAAAAGTATCGAGAGGATGTGACTGACATACCACGGTTAAACTTTTAATCCCTGTCGAAATACATAATACTATAAATGTACAAAAATTTAATAAAAAGGCTATAACTAGATACTACCTACATAAAAATACATGAAAAAGTATCGAGAGGATGTGACTGACATACCACGGTTAAACTTTTAATGGTTTGTGTGGTATGACAAGTATCATTTAATTATGTATTGTTAAACTTGTATTATTCAATAAAAAAAAAAAAAAAAAAAAAAAAAAAGTACATAATAACATTTCGCTGAAAGGTATCATCCGCTTTTATTATGCCCTGATTCCACGGTCTGTCTCGTTCTCTTAAATCCACTGCAGTCATCCTCCGAAATGAACTTTAAGACTTGTTGTTCTGAGACAGCGTGATGAAGATAAGGCACAGAAACTTGTTTTTGAAGATTGAGTTTTAATTTACCCAGGGTAATTGTTGTTAGTAGCTGCACTTCGCGCGGAAAGATAGAGAAAATAAACAAAGGTTTTATTTTCCCGTGAAAGCCTTCTTGACGAGGGTCGCTCGATGTTATTCAGCATCGAAATGAAATGAGGGATAAAAACTAAATTAAATGTTAATTGGGAGATTCAGCCGAGGCAGGGGGAACGGATTCGATCGCTCCGTTCGCTTGCGCAACGATATTGAGCAATAAGGTGTAATGATGCGCAAGACAAATCCAATTATACTGTGTAACTTAACGTCCGACGGCTATCCATAAATTTGTTGGTAATATGCTGATCTGTTACTGCCCATTTAATTTATTTTACAAAAATTCCAATGATATGTCGCTTGTTAGTTAAGGCACCTAATAACATAAATACTGATAGGTATGTATTTATGTATTGGTATATTGCTGGCGGTCTAATACGGTGCTGAACCTTTCCGTTCATGTAATAACGGGTGGCTGAGAGGAGTTTTTCCCGTTTATTGGGTCGTTAGGATATAATTTCATCTCGTGTTTATGACGTCATAAAAAGTTTGCAGCGCTGATACAACCGCTGTCAATTACCGGCTCCCGCTTCCCTTGCGACTTTTTGATTTCAAAATTTGTTTCTTTAGATATCATTTATCAGTCCGCCTTACTTCTTACGCAGCAACAACTTGTTCTGAAGTTAGTACGTTGTGAATTACGTGCATAAACTTGTACGACCGTCCTGTTTGTGTCGTTACAATGAATGGCCTGATGTTAAGTATGATTTAATGAGAATGTTATGTGAAGAAATAATAACAATGGTTACTTTGTTACTCTGCGAGTTTGTTAAAATTTTGGAATAAACTTCGCTCTTATAAACAATTAAGAACAAACTAAAACTTGACATTTCTTTCAATCTTAAAATCCAATAATATATTCTCTCTGGAAATTTATTCATTTTGAAAGTAGTACTGGCAGTTTCTTCATGATTAGTCTGTGACCTTATAAAAAGCTGAGCGACGGAAGGAAGGTATTATATTAAAATTATGCTAACGCTAGCCGAGACATCATTAATGTCAACTCTATCTAGTTAGACTCGACATTACCAGGTAATTTACCGGTTAGAGTACAGATTAAATAACACGCAAGCGGGTTAGTAGTAATGCATTTCTTATCAGTTTAGTGGTTTTTTTATTAACTAAGAAAGTAGTCCAGAAGATCTCGGAGGTGAGAAAATAAATAGAGATAGTGAACAGGAATCTGTTTTGTAGTGATGACTATAACTTGTTATTCGTAACGAATTCCAGGAGAGATAAAATCATTTAAGTCGTATACGAAAGAAATATATGAATAATAAGCAGTCTTACCTACATAAGAAATATAGATCATGAATCATCTAAGAGGATGATACTATACGATACTGCACTATCCTCAAAACTCACATAAAAACTGTAAGTTTAAAAAAAAAAAATTTAAAAGAGTGAATATGGAGTTTCTTTTCGGCTCTTCTCCATAAGTCCCACTTTTTGGAACCGTGCAACTAGTTTAACTTTTCAATAGTACCTACTATTATGATCTAATTGAAATAAAATATTTGATAACATATATTATAGTAGGGCAGCGATACGACCTAATCTATAGGTATTTGGAGGAGGCTTGATCGATAAGTGCATTATCGTAATACAAAAAATTAGGTACCCCTCACTCCTTTCGGGCTTCGCTGCAATTAAAAAGGGGACTCGGGTATTCGATTGCTCAGCCCTGAGAGTCCTCAGTACGGAGATAATATCAGCAAGTTTAATCGACACAATAAAAGCAATGTGTAATAAAGGAGAGAGGTCTTTGCTTCAATATTAATAACGGAAAAAATGCCAGCCATAATGTGATCTACGACCTGAAAGGTGTGAGATGACATAATGGCATACGAGGCCGCCGCGTCTCGTCTTCAGACAATCCACGAACATGAGCCGTTGTATGATTGATGATGGACTAATACGTATTCTCATTACCTAAGCCGCCGCGTTACATAAAAGATACCAGGTACTTCATACGCCTTCCTATAAATCCGAGTAGGTATTACACGGCATTTTCAAATTCTTCTTCTCTGGCCTCCACAAGAGGTCAGTGTTGTTTAGTTTCGTTTACTGCTATTTCATGAAATAATATTTATATTTTTTTATTCTTTGTTTACCGACAGTAATTGTAAAACATATATTTTTTTGGAATAAAATACTACAAAGCTATCGTAGGTATATGCTTGGTTTAAAGTGAGTTGATCCTAACGTACCGAACATATAAAACAAAACTATGAATACAATAATATATACAGCTACAGTTGACTGAACCTATTATCGCTACCGTGGGCAACTCCTAATAATGGTTTCTAACGTTGAACACAATTTTGATTCTTACTTGGATTTTTGGTTTTGTAATCGATAATAACTTATTCAAAACTAAGTTGCAATCCAATTAGTTTAAGGACTTTTTCCCATCTCTGGACCGCCACTAACGGTCGGATAAATTAAAAAATGAAATAAAATATATATAAAATTATCTGCCAGATAATTTAACGAGAACTTACGTGGAAATGAAACTACCACGGTAAGTATGATTTTTTTATTCTGTGTTCCTATTCTAAGGCTTTAAAACATTAGAAGAAGATTATTAGAAATAGTTAAGTAGGCCAAAGTAGAATGAAAATAAAGAAATTTATTATTATTTATTAGTACTGCGAATGGCAGCTATGTAGGTACGTGTTGAAACGTGAGCCTACAAATAGCTGTTTGCCCCAATATTTCGAAACCCTTTAAAAAAATAAAACTACTTCTATAGAAAAAATATATGAGACATATTCATCGCAACAGAATGGTGTAACTGTTTGTTTGTAAACATAGAGGCGGTAAAAAGCTTGTAACACAAGAAAATGTCGAATAAAGGTAGGTATATTTGCCACAAAATAGAAAGTGTATGTATTTGCTCCATATGATACCAAGTTAATGTTACTGAATACCGCAGATAACCACAGGGCTTTGTTATTATTGTGTTGAGATAGACAGAGATAGGTAATGTAACATTTTATAGCTTGATTTTAAGTGCTTTTCTTGGTTAAGTCTTGGTCTTATTAGTCGAAAACGGTAGAATAAAATATAAGTAGGTATTATAAGGTTTGCGAAAATAAATGAAACTCTACCTACATTGCAGACATTGTCTGGTTTTGTTAATTTAACTGCAGACGTAAGCATGACTGTTACGCTCGAGGTCTTGGGTTCGATTCCCAGGTCGAGCAGTATTATTGGGTTTGGAGTAGTAAATCGGAGTTTGGATTTGTGTTCCGTTTATGATAAGATGCTCGCACCCTAATACATTATTTAAACATATCGACAAAATTTGGGTTGTATAATAGGTATCTACAGTATCTACACCTCTGCTTAACCCTTCGGGGAAACAGGCGTGATGGTGTGATATCATTAATATAAACATAATCAGCGCAATGTTACTATTTTTGGCCAAATTCAATATCATTGCCATTTAATTTGTGTCTCATGGACACAGACGGGACAGTAATATTTTTGGCAAATGGAACTTAAATTGTTATTGCAGCTAGCAAACAGAACATTTGATAGACTGTGGTATCTGTCGCTTTGCGTGCGACACAACAGTTTGGTGGTTTCTTTACCGAACTAATTGTGCGAGGGTGGAACAGTAGCTACCAAGGGAATTATTCTACGAATTTAGTTGCTATGAAATTGTACGGTTATTTCAAGTTATGCGTTTTGAGACCAATAATTATTGTATGTTTTCAATTAACTTAACGAAAACGTTGGATGTTTTTTCGCGTCAAGGTTTTTTTCAGCTGAAAGACGTTTACTGTTGAATATAATAGGTCATTTGGCATCCTCTATAGATTTCCTCAAGGTCCTGTTACATGCTGTCAGCAATTAACGAAATCAGTCGTTCTTTGACTGAAATGGAAAACTCTTACAGACGGGCTTTATTTACCAGCAATTTATTTATGTTATAACTTTTGTCTACCCTGCTTGCTGCGATACTGATTTCATGAATTTATTATTTTTATTATACAAGTATGATTATTAAACATTTTGAAGCACTCAATTAACTTGTTCTCGCATACCTATCGAAGTTTATAAGGTACACATATGGAGCTACGTTTTTAATATTAAGTAATTTTGAGTACCGGGGTTCACCCGGTAAAAAATAGGTCAACCCATATCTCCTCTGGGTATTGTTAGAGGTGAGGTGGGGAGTATGTACCGAGTTGACGGGTAGCAAGAGGTATCAACCTGTATACTGCATAGCGTAAAACTGAATACGGGGTCCAGTGGTCAAAAAAAATACCTACCGTAGGTGTACCTAGGTAGGTGAGTCAGAAAGGAGGTCATGAAAAGCCCATAGAACTCAGCCCAAATTTGTACCGGAGGTACATGACAGCTGTCAAGTTGATAGTTTTTACCATGAAATCACTATGAAACTGATAATAATCTGCCGTAATGGCGTGCGTTTGATATTCCGAAACTGACACTGACAGTTTTACTATGACATCATTGCGAAACAGATAATAGTGTGCCAAAAATTAGGTGTGCCGATAATAAAATAAAAACCACTTGGAAGATAATTAATGCCGAAAATGGTAAATCGAAATTAAATTGCAATAACGATTTCTCACTCGAAACGGCACGTGGTCTCATAAGCACAGATGCCGAAGTAGCACAAGAATTTGAGACATTCTTTACCAATGTTCCCATAAGTATTACTAATTCATTAAATTCTTCACCCACACATTCTGCTGCTTTATTGAAACGGAATGTAGCTACCTGTCCTGTAACTTTTAGATTTAAGCATGTAAGCCCCCTGTGTATTACAAAAGCTTTTAAGGACATTAAAATTAAATTAACTGAAGACCTGTGGGGTCTATCGGTAAATGTTTGCAAAAGTATAATTAATACAATAGCACCTCACCTCGCGATAATATTTAATAAATGCGTTGACCAAGGAACCTTCCCAGATTTAATGAAATACAGTAAAGTTATACCTCTATTTAAATCTGGAGATTGCCAAGATCCTGGCAATTTTAGACCGGTGTCTGTTCTGCCTGTGCTTAGCAAAATATTTGAAAGGATCATGCTCAACCAAATGCTACTGCATTTCAAATTAAATAGACTTTTTCATGACCAGCAATACGGCTTTACCAAGGGACGTAATACTACTGACGCTGGTATTACACTTATTAAATACATTTTTGATGCCTGGGAAGAGTCCCAAGACGCGATCGGCATATTCTGTGATCTGTCAAAAGCCTTTGATTGCGTAAATCATAAAACTCTGCTGCTGAAATTAGAGTATTATGGTTTGAAGCACAAATCTTTAAAACTTGTTAATTCATACTTGCAAGATAGGCAACAAAAAGTTCAAATAAATGGGACTAAATCGCCCGGCACTCGGGTAAAAATAGGTGTACCTCAGGGTTCTATTCTAGGTCCGTTCTTATTCTTAGTGTATATAAATGATTTACCGTACATGCTTGAGGGTCAAGCGAAGATTGTGTTATTTGCAGATGATACTTCTTTAATCTTTAAGCTAAATCGGCGTAGACCTAATGCTGACGATGTAAATAACGCACTTTCTAAGGTCCATGAGTGGTTCACAGCAAATAATTTAGCATTAAATGAGCAGAAAACTAAATGTATAAAGTTTGCTCTACCTAATGTTAATAGTATGGATTGTGACGTTATACTAAATAATGATAAACTTGAATTCATAGACCAAACCGTTTTTCTTGGAATCAAGTTAGATTCAAAGCTTCAATGGGGTCCGCATATAAGGACTTTAGCGGGACGCCTGAGTTCGGCTGCTTATGCAGTCAGAAAAATCAGACTAGTTACGGATGTAGCAACCGCAAGACTAGTTTACTTTAGCTACTTTCACAGCATAATGTCTTACGGAATATTGTTATGGGGCCGCGCTGCAGACATAGAATCGGTTTTCATATTACAGAAAAGAGCTGTTAGGGCCATTTACAACCTTCGAAGTCGAGATTCACTCAGGCAACTCTTTAAAGAAATAAATATAATGACAGTACCTTCTCAGTATATCTATGAGAATATTATGTACGTAAGAAAAAATCAACACCTTTTTTCTAAAAAATGTGAACTGCATGATTATAATACTAGACATAAATCAAACTTAATGCAGCCACAGTTCCGTCTCGCTAAAGTCCATACGTCATTTATGGGGTACAGTGTAAGATTTTATAATAGAATTCCGGACGTAATTTTAAAACTTGAAAATAAATTCAAGAATGTAATTAAATCTACCCTGTCCAGGCAAGCTTACTATAAATTGGAAGACTATCTCTTAGATAAAAAGGTTTGGCAAAATGCTAGTCCGGCTCCACAGGGGATGTCTTGACTATAATCTACTGTACGACACAATTTGACATTGTCAATATATACGCACTTATTATGTTAGTTTTGATGACATATATTTTTATTATTTATTAGCATTTTGTTACAATTTTTGACATGCAGTTATTCAGATAAATGATTTGTTTTTCAATAATATTACACATTACCTATATGCTTTTCTAATGATATAAAATGGTACCTGTAAAGTCTGAGCATCGTGCAGGTTTTTTTGATATTGCATTTGGTAAGTGCCTTTAATTTTAGTTATTATTTTATTGTACATTGCCTAGCAGTTTGAGTTTGTCATGCTCGCTTAAATGTCCTGCTGATGGTGGCGTTGTGTGTCGGGTCGTTTTATTCCCTGCAACATGGTTGAGTAGAACGACGCCGATACACACGTCATGCTCGTGAACGGGTGCTGTCTGTCGGGGCTGGTCAGTTCATACTTGCTATTGCAATATTTTACTATTTTCTTTAAGTAATATTTAATAGGTAAATCTTATGCAAACTGCACTATTCTCAGTAGCTCTCATCCAAAACAAGATTGTAAATAAAATCATAATATTGTAACCAACATTTTTTGAAAGGAGTGTCTATGGAGTTTCTTGCCGGCTCTTCTCCATAAGATCAACTTTTTGGAACCGTGCAACTAGTTTGACTTTTCGAAAGTACCTATTGATATGGTCTAATTGAAATAAAACATTTGACTTTGACTTTGACTTTGAAAATGGCGTGATTTTTCTCAAATTAAAAGTTTTTTTCTCATCCCTCAGACAACATTAAAAAAAAGTACGACTAGAGTTTTTACCAGCGTAATACAGGGTATTTTTTCCAAGTATACGTTTAGTACATCATTTCGATGACCTATAAAACAAATCCATACTTCGCGATGTGTAAATCTGCGATTTGTATAATTATGCATGACGACATTATATCCTACATTTACGCAATTCGTAGTACCGATACATACCTCCTCCTACATAGAGAAGACCATCCCCGTTTAAATATTGTAAAATGTCAGTAAGTACCTATTCCACTAATCACACTGGGTTAAAATTGTAATATATAAAAATATAGGCACCTCAGGATTAAAAAAGTTTGGGAGATTATAGGTAGTGCTGAATTAAAAATTTCCGAATGATCGTGATTTCGGAATCGAACGAGAACGGAATTTTGAAATAGAAAATTCCAGTAAAACAGAGGTTGGTGGGTTCGTATAAATTAATTCGCCCTGACCCGTGTATTAATATTCAGAGCACTCTCAAAGTTCGCTTTAACTGCGAGCGGAAATACTCCAATTTATTAATTTTAACGGCGTTTCTTCCCGCGATGGAGCCATGGATTACTAGCGTGTGATTGCCCACATTTGATTTTTTATTTTAAAAACGCATCAAACATTTGGCGTAATACCCTTTGACGTCATTCTTTAATGTGAATCTAAAACTTTGATTATATTTAGGACCTTCCGTCCAGAAACGATATAAATATTGACGCCGTTAATTACTTATTCATTAGTAAGGATGGAATTAATTACCATAATGCGAATTTTAATATACCGAATTGTTCTAAATGTACTTTGTATAATCGCGGGTCACAATAATACGATTGAAATAGCATAATTTATTCTTTCCGAATCGAGACTACAAATGAAAAGTAAATTTGCTCAAACACAGAAACAAAGCGCTTTTAGCGTGGTTCTGGAATGTGCGAAATTTAAAGCTTTATTATTTCTTTATTAAGATTTATAACAGCGTTCTAGATCTTACGTATCAATCATAAAGTTTTAATTTATTTACGAAATGTAATATCAGATGAAATAATGGAGCTCACCCCTAAGCAAATCCTACAGTTTGTGACAGCTGCTGAGTTTAGCGGTGAACTCTAAATCATCAAGTGGTGATTACAATTATAGACCGACTACGGTCGTAGTGCTACTATAGCCGCAAACAAATAAAGAAATCTTGGTCTTGGTTAATATTTTTTATAAAATTAGGTTGAAATGAGTATTAAGAAAAGTTGATATTCTCGGAACTATATTTATTCGTTCGTATGCACCTACTGGAATCTTATATTTTGATACTGTATAAAGCGGCAAACTAAATTAATATCAAAATATTTGTCTTACTGGTTTTAGATAATACGTTTTAAATTATTTGCATAGGTATACAATAGATCGATGAATGATGGTGTACACGCATAAGTACCAGTATTGTTATTCTGCAAATGCTATCTGCAAAAACGATAGACATAATTTGTTTTCACTTTGCCGCAATTTCCGCACCTGGTTCTAAACTGTATTGTATGTACGTGCTTCTGCCATGCGATACAAACTTGTAGTGGCGCAATAAAATGAACAGTAAGGTCCTGCACAGACGCAGACGTGTGTATATCGAACTTACTTTAACTCACAAAAAATACTTTGAGAAGCAGTTTCCATTTGGTGAGTAGCAGGTGTCCTTCGCAATCCCATCGTCAGCGGATTAGTCTATTGTAGGGATATAAATCTTAGCCGGCCGAGAGGGCCAATGCTTACCTCGTTCTTTTAGAGACGACTGAATCCGACGAGCGTAGCGCCATTGTACCTGTCTCCTGTAATAATCGACGAAAACAATCCCTTCCCAGCGTGCCTCCCGAGATTGCTTGTTTACGTCAACTAAATCCACCACGATAGCATTATGTAGGTAGGCGTAATTTGTAACATTATTAAGTTAGTGTTGGCAGATGTCGTTAGTAAATTATGTTTATCCGACAGGACGCAGCTGTAGACGGGCGGCACTTAATCCCCCTCACACGGTGTTGGGAACTTGCGAGAACAGTGCGTCAAAGGGAAATGTGAATAATGACAGCGGCTTACTGTGTTTACACAGGTTCTCCTACTCACGTATGCTCATGAATGAATAGGCCTAATTGAGTATATCGATTTGAATTCAAAACGTACTCGTATGTCGATATGGCACTCGTTCCACCTGCAAGTAAACGTGATCACGGAGGCAGAAAGTGTCTCAGGTGTGATAATTTACTTTAATAACGCAATAACTAGGGAACTGTCGGCGTAGATCCTCAGAACATGACGGCATTATCACATTGTGTGTGCGTCATGTTTCCCTGTACAAATATTGACAAGGTATATTTATTGGTGTATTGAGACGTACAATGTTTTTAATCAGAAGGTAAGGAGAGCGTGGAGGGACGTTTTATTTTCGTTGTAATATTATTGTTTGCTAGTTGGTTGGTATATCGTGTTGGAAAGATAAATATTTTCGGGGAAATGGAATTTATTTAGGTAGTTCGTGTCGGTGTAGAAAGTATGGATATTGCGGAAGTTTCACACGTTCCTTTTTTGAGAGGATCGTGTAACATGCTTATGTTAACATTATCTACCTTTGTTTTGTTTATTCAATATAATAAAAGTACATATATCTGTTAAGAAACAAACAGGATATTATATTTAAATTAGAATGAAAATTAATTAATTATTTATATGTAATTAATAGTAATTTAAAGAAATTCATTAATTAAACAAAAATCAAAGTTAATCACATGTTTTCAGCGGTGTAGGCGTAAAATGTAACAGACACACATACAGAATTACTTAAACAGTCAAAACTGTTTAAACAGTCAAAACTGTTTAAACAGTCAAAACTGTTTAAACAGTCAGTTTTCAATTGTAACTTGTTTGCCCTAATAAAATGTGACCTCTTCTTGTCCGTCCTGAGGTCCTAGGTTCGATCCCTAGGTCGAACAGTGATTTTGGAAATTATTAGTGATAAGGAGGAAATATACATACGTAAATAAAATAATTTGTTTACTTTTTAGGTTGCGAACATTTCATAATGGAAGGTTAATTTATATAACGTTCTTGATACAATATGTGAGATTTATGTTTACCAGAAGTAATCTTACAAGAAATGAGGGAATTATATGATACATTAAATTTAATTGCCGCTCGTAAGAAAAGGGTGGAATGTCCTTTCCATGTAGCTTCCGAACATCGATTATATGTCCTGTTTGAATTACGAGCCTTTAAATCATACTTAATGGTGAGTACGCATATTCTCGTTCAAAATTTATTGGATGATAGTAGAATATATATCAAAAATCCACCATTGCAGGTAATGGTTTCTTCACGATAGCTTTTAAGTTATACTTTATGATGGAACCGTGAGATTAGTTTGAAGAAGTATCATAAAGTCAGTTTGTATTACCTTTCGTATTAAGTGTCAATTCTTAGCGTACATCTTACTGTATTTTCGTAGTTTTTTGGAATTTCGGGTTATAGGAACGGCAAGTGCTTTGGTGAATCAGATACTATAACTATTGCGCGTGTAGTTTGTCGTGTTAGGCAGAGGTGTACTAGTGTACGCGCGTCTATAAACAATGATTGATGACTACAATACTGACTTGCGTTGTGTCTCAGCCACGGCGTATATTGTACACTCCTCGGCACGCGATTACATTTACGTCAGTCTAACGTCAGTCAATACAACTTGAAATGTTCATCTAAATACATAGCATAATATGAATACGATTTGTTTTACTCCATGAATTTCTATCCTATAAATATTGTCGAGCAAGATAGAGAGATATATTGACGGAGACTATATCGTTTTTCAAGCGACTTAAAAGCGAAAAGAAGCGTGCTTGCGTTCGAATATCATATTGCATCTTAGTTGCGGTGGAAACAGTACCGAATCACTGAAGTTTAAAGTTGCTTACTAAAATTAAGTAGATACCTACGTAATATTGTGGTATCCTTATTGAGCTCCCTTATCGAAACTTGTTATCTATTGTATCGGCAATAGAGGAGTTTGCTTGTAGATAGTAATACCGTATAAACATCGGGCGAGGTTAACTTAACCCTAGGATACGTTATTATCTGTATATCGTTGGGTACGTGCGGGGGTGTAAAAGTTTATAGGTCTATATAGCTTCATATTGCGTTATAATGGTTTGTCTACACGTTGCTACAAGTTGCGATGTACGTATATCGTCGTATGTCGGAAGTGAGGTGCGGTGAGGGCGCCTCTATTAGCTTTTCCTTTAGCTCGCGCTTGCGATGGCTGTGCAAAAGTGATTGTGTCATAGACACAATATTCCTAGACATCCATGTCAAGAGAAACATGTCAATGTATTGCGCTCCTGGCTCAGTGGAGGAGGGATAAAAGAAATTCTTGCGAGAAAAAACTATAGATACTATAGACACATAGACTGTGATTCTTTGTTTTGAGAGATAATGATAGCTATTGCTCATACTAACGTCACTTTTATAACTAGTTGATCCTCGTGGTGTCACTCGTGTTCATCCAATTTTTCCCAATCCCGTGGGAATTTCCAAAAATCCTTTCTTAGTGCACACCTACGTCACCTAAGGAACATTTGTGCAATTTCATGTTTCTAGACCCAGCTACTTTAGCTGTGCGTTGACGATTTTATAGATATCATCATCGTCATCGACATCAACCCATAAGTTATAAACATAATAATAAAAAAAAATAAGAAATTAAATACAATGTCCATACAGCAGCATTTGTACAGCAGTCACGATAAAAAAGGTTACATAAAAATAAAGAAATAAAGTCATTAAGACCAGGCTGATTTCCAAGAAAAACTAAACTGAAAGCCATTTTCCGTAGAGAAATAATAAATTAAAAAAAACTTTAATGGCATCCCCAATTGTTTTGAAATCAGATAGCCAGTACACGTGTTCTTTTTTATTTTATACAAGAAGTATGAATGTAAAAATTATAAATGAAATATTCCTTCTATGAATATTTGAGACGCTTTATATTCTTACAAATTTAAAAATATTGTATCATTGAAAATTGTAGTGTTCATTGCATTTCTCGTTGGTTCTACTTCATAGGTTTAACGGCTTGAGTCGGTGCCAAACAGAAAATCAACGAAAGTCATATTTGAATTAAATTAGTAGTTTGGCACCGCCTCCAAATTAGTTAGAAATCATAATGTAAATATGTTATTTTTTGCTTTTTAGTTCCTATGTCTCCTCCTTTTTTGAAGTCGGTTGAAAAGTAAGATTCGTTTACAACGTGCCTATAGCAGCTTAGTTAAGTAAAAAAGTTTACATCGAAAATGTTTTACGTTTGAATATCAAATGACGTCATTATGTACATAAACCGTAACGATATACTAACGTTTGTAGTCTGAACATTGAAAAGTAATTTACTTTCTTAACAATGTGAGAAATTTGTAAGAACTTTGTGTATGTACCTTTGTACTAAGTTACTGAAATCAATGTTTGAGGCTGAAATGAAAATAGAAATTTCTTTACGATTTCGTTTTCATATTCGCTCGGCTATTACACTGTTATCATTATATCATAGATAAATTATTATCACCAGTATGAAATTTAATAGAGGAATCTCTTTGCGAACGTATTTTTGAACTCCGAGCTGGGATTTCTGCACAAAAAACCACTACCAATCTAGATTTTTTAAATTCTATATTTAATTTTGAATAAAGAAATACAACTTATGGAGTTTTGTAGTGTGTTCCGACACTTTGACAGTTATTTTAAGAACGTTCGATTAATACCGGATTAAAAGTAGTTAGGAGCGGCGAAAGCTATTAAACGCTGTATAATCTAACAACTTCGGTAAGTAAGTACCTCTAGATAGAGGAATAGCAAGGAAATGGCAATTTTCCTCGCTAGTAATTCGTTTCTAACACGCAATTTTTCCATTATCCAATATCAATATTGTTTTGTCTTCATCGCTTAGGAATGGAAGTCTGAGACTGTCTTAATGATAGCATTGCATGACGTATGAGCGGAGTTCTGAGGCGCTCTGCGGCATCTTGCGGCGAGGAGGTACGTGTGAGGCGGTGGATCTGAACACGTGTTTTATCTATTAGTGTGTTTCTGCCGCAAACATTAAAAGAATAAAGTTTCCTTGTTTTAAGCGAATTGCCTAATCTGCAAAATGAAAAATTTAAGCCATTGTTTATGCTGTGGAATGTTAATTCAATTTAGGAACATGCATTATTATTATAATAATTTAAATGTTGACAGTATAATTATCATATAAGTAACTCAAAATCTTTACTTAAGAAAATCACATAATCACAAGTTTAGTGCTACGAATTAGCTACGACGCGGCGCTACGAAGCCGCGTAGACACTGTAGAGGGGTGCCTAAACAAAGTAAAGCTTTATCATGTACCGCCGTAACCGCGTTCTAAGATTAATGTTCGTCTAATGAATCAGCGACGTGACAAATCAGTACCTATGCGGTAATGGATGCTTTTGTATGCCGCCAGCTATTCCCCAACTATCTTGTACTGATATCGCTATCTTATTTAGTACATAATAACCTGGTTGAATTGTGAGTCTTATGTTACCAATAGTGTTCAAGGACCACATCGTTGGTAATTGTAGTCAAGATGCGTAATAACTATTCGGTGAGTGTTTATCTGAGAGTGGCAATATCTAACTGGTAGTTTAGATCACTGATCTCAAAGTAATAAAAAATATACTGTTGGACATAAATGACAATATTTATTTATTGCGAGGAGTTTTTCCAAGAAAAGAAACGTAACTTCCTACATAAGAAGCTTTTGGACGGAAATAGCAAAACGTTGGAAACGGTTTCTATGAGAGTGACTATCGAATTCCTTTATATTTATATAACAAAATAAAAAGAGGTGAATGAAAAGAAAATAAAGTTATCCACATCGTGTCAACAAGCTAATTTTCAACTACAGCACATCACACACGTCAAAACTCTATTCACCGACCACAACCTTGATGTACTTGTAAAGCGACTTATAATTACGTCATGCGTCAGATAACGGCTAAACCTGCGTTTGACAGGCAATCACAAGTCCCAAGCCTCACTGTATTTACACTGTCATTTAATTTCACTGGTACAAGCCAACGATTTTAGAAGGTAAATACTCCAAGAATGGCCTTAATTATACCTTGAACAATCTTTTGTCTTTTGAGCAAAGAAGGTTGCGATCTTATCTACATTAAACCTTGATAATCCTCGCCAGATTAACGAAACAACTGGTCGACTGATGACAGCCAGGATTTATTCAGTCACTTGTTCAGTTTTGTTTAATTTTTCTTAATTTAAATACATTTTAATACTAGCGACCCGCCCGGCTCCACACGGTAGCACTAAATAATTCTAGCCTATTCTATTTCTGAGATTAGTACGAACAAACACAAACTTGGACATTAATTTATAACCAATATGTATTGATGAACATGAAGCACATTACTTTCCTACCGCATCCTAGTACAGTTCTTAAGATGTGCTGGTTCTAGCACGATGTATTTATCACCATCAAAGCAAGTAGTAATAATTGATTTCTGAACACAGGAATTTAAGTCAGAGTTGCATGCCTCGGATTGGAAGTCAAACTTCTTTACACGGCAGGCGAGTAGAGTCATTACTGCGCAATCGATGCCTTTTTAAATATTTTGTTCCAGAAAAATATTCACGAAAAGTTGGTCCAAGGTAAGTCGATTTCGTAAAGGTCGAACCCCGCGAAATCCTATACCGTAGCGTTTCTACGGCTTAAACAGGCAACCTCCATTAAGGTGTCTACGTTATTATATTTTCCATGCTCCAATTATTAGCTGTAAAATAGCTTTTAAAAATAACTTTTATTTTTTTAACAGGAGTTGCTGTCATTACATTATAACGAGCACTTATGTATGTACTTAAATTTTTTAAAGTTTTCGTTAAATAAGAAATTATGGAGTAAATTGAGAATAGGTAGTTTTATATTAACAAAAAGTATTATTGTGAAAACATTATAGTGGCATTTTCGAATTATTTGAATTCGGCTGTATATTTTTAGGCGTGTTACTCTAAATCTAATATCTCTGAAGTTGCTCAACCGATTTGAAAGGTCAGATATAAAGTCGAGATCAGATGAAGGACTACGAAAGTATAGAACAAAAGTAAGTTTTTCCTAATCTATATACCATCAAGCCATGATCCTCGAAGAGTTAGGGCAGTTTAGTATTGATGTAGGTATCACACTAGGGTAGTTGCTTTAGGTCTTATGCAGTACGCGAACCGAGCTCTAACCTACTATTGAAAATTTAATAACACTGCTCAAACTGGGAATTGAGCCCAGGATCTTACACTTACCATCCGCAACTAGAGTACAAAGGTAATGTTCAATGACGATCACAGAATATTCACCAAAGAGAGCTACATCGTCAGTATACGATGCGTAGCCATGGTTACGTTGTCGCGCCTCTAATAACGACAATTCGCCTGGGAGTGATGGATTCAATCAATAATCCCGGCTCGTTACCAGTTCGATTGTGACGTGTCCCAGCCGCTGGTTCCGCGGTCCTCGTGGGATTTACTTTGGTGCGGGAGCCGGCCTTCTCATTAATAAGTCCCTATGTTTAGACAAGCAACCTTAGCACTGCCTGTTTGAACTAAAATTAACTCTTGCTTTTTGGTAGAGCGACCACAATACGAGTACATAATAGTTGCCAGCTTTGTGATGTAAATTCTTAGGGTTTTATTCCAGAACGCTGAGTAAACCTCTATTAACCATCACTTGGACGCTAAAAAAAATATTATTTTGATGCAATATAGTCTGACGGCACCAGCGATAACATAATACTCTGCTTTAAATGTAACACTTTTTGTTTGTAAGAGGACTTTGCTTACCCAGACACAGTTTCTGTTCAAGAACTCCATTCCCTGATGGTTGTCCTATTGGCAATTCTACTAATTTTTGATGGATTAGTATGTCTTAAAGTAAAGAGTGACCTAAGTTGACAGAGATATACATTATGTGCAAATTGGCAAAGAATGTTTATACATTTTAATTATAATATTATATTGTCATACATAATACGCATAGTACCTGCCAGTTATTATAGTAAGACAGACGTCAATATCCCGATAAGAGTTTGTCGGAGAAGTAAAATATTCAATTATAGGTCTAGTTAAAAAACCTTAGTATCGAAAAAGTTCGTGAAGTATACCTACTTAGTAACTAAACCGTAATAACGCAAAGTGAATACTTATTCATCAAACCTAAATCCACGCGCTTAAATATAAATTTGGAAAATGTATTTTACTCATAGCTGAAAATGTCGGCTAAGAAGAAAACTTTTAAAATTCGACCTCGACACGGGAAATAGGGGTAAAATGTATTTTCACAGGTAATCCCAGGGGCCACTCGGCTAGTATTACATATTTAGAATCGTCTCGTTCAATATTATATTGTGATATATACGTGAGCCCGCGAACGTTCCGATTCTGCAGTTCACGTTGTCGCTCTCTATTTATAAAGCTGACTGGAATAACGGGCTTAACGATCATCCATTTTATTCTGTACACAATTGTTTTTGAATTCTGATGTGTATCTACGTTTCAAAATATTTTATCTAGCATCAGCTTTACAATCGGTTGACTAGCAATCACTTAAATTATATCTATATGAGTATCATAACTTTAAAACACGTACTTGATAATTGTCTAAATATTTTGAGTTTCAGTACTGATTATTAAGTTGACTATGTTGTTCCTACGTATCTACAGTTTCAATACTTTCTAAAAAAATTGATACATAATGTATGGAGTGTAGTCACAGAATTTGTTACACATTTCAAGACAAAGACTCTTTTGACATAATATTTTCAGGTAACTAAGAACCATTGAAAAAATAGACACATACAAACAGTAATCCTCAATAAAAATAATTACATTAGAGCGGTTGCATAGTGATCATAATTATCATCAAAGCGAAATAATTTTCAACATTAACCAGCCACAGCAACACACATATTCGAAGCTATTCATAATTAATACATTTTCCAAATAGTATTTCAAATTTGTAAGCCACACTCTGAACGTTTCATAGGTAACAGGATTTTTACGGCGCGCAATTCAAAAATAAGTTTTCATAGTTTAACATTTCCCTCTGTCGAGTTGCAACAGCAAAAATAGAATCGTTTGATATAAAAAGGTGTATCGGGCGTTCGCACCTGGCACTTGCAACCGCTGCCTCCGCACCGCTCTGCATCGAGAGACACGTGTCGGAAAAAAATAAAAAAGCAACTCTTCGTTTCCGTAATGGATGTTTAATGTGCAAAATCGTTATTTAGAAACAGAAAATGTTTTACTCGAGCAACTCGAACTCGAGTTTTACGCAAGCAAGACTCCGTAAATGCTATCGATAAGACATTAGTATTTTAATTTTTTTATCAAAAGGCATTGTTAGAATGTTGCATATACTTGACTGTAAGAAAAATGCTGCATTAGAAGTTTTCACTACTTTTGTTATAACCTACTTTCAACTCGTCATAGGTGACTAACGACATGCTGATAACATTCTTTTGCATAAATCTTATACCTAACTACATTAATGATGTATATAGACACGTGGAAGCATTGAAGCAAATCGTTTTTATAGGATTCAATTAAATAGCTAATAAAGTTGATTCACTAAGCCTCGGGATGAGTCGACGAACTGAAAAGCGTTGTTCCCGTCACATCGCCACCGGCCGCTGCTCCGGTCATACAGACCGACAGCCTTTTGTAGTTAGCCCAGTCACTGAACAACGAATTCCGATCTATTCGCCATTTTCCTTTAATTTCACGGATAGCTTTACTAACCTTCCATTTAAGAATGTTATAATTAAGATTTAAGAGATTGTAATCGGCAAAAGGTCGCTGTATCGTATACATTCATTTTGAAGGTACAATTTGCTGGTAGGGCATTGTTAACGACGGGGTAAAGCGCACTATGGCCACGTTAATGAGAACGTAATAGGTGTTCCGCGGAACGGCGCGATCCGGCGCACTGTTCCCTTCCCGGCCTCTATTAGCACGCGTTTAATGTTAGCTGGAGAATCCACGCCGGATTACGTTTGAATACCGTGTAATTCTAAAGTTATGCCTTTGTGTCCTTAATCCTTGTTAACGCGGTATTCCATTGGTAATTGTTACCTGCAACGCTGATTAAGCTACTTGAATTTGACGGATGAATTGAGATTAATTATTACGAGATAAGGATTTCCTTCTAATCCGATGTTGAATTTAACACTCGTTATTTACAGATTTCATAGTTGACCCAACTGTAAATAAAAATCACGTAAAATTACAACATGGGACGGGAAAATATGTCATTTACATTTATTTTTGGTACTCGGATATGGCCACGAAACGTGGTTTTAAATGTAAATCGAATTTCAATTCTTATAATTTGTAGTTTGATATTGCTTGTGGCGAAATTCAGTGCGTTTATTTTATATATCAGAGGCACGTCTGGTTATGAGGGTAAATGTTATTGACGTAGTTATATTTCGGGTGTTCCATGCGTAGTGTTATGTGGAAATATATCATATACTTATGTGAATGTTACCGCTGATATTTGTAGTGTTCTGAATATTATGCGCTACAAGTAGAACCTAGATAGTTTAATTTCCGTTTCGCTTACAAGATTTGAGTTTCATAATAGTGAATGGTACAAGGTAACTTCTAGTAAACAAATACATTTAGTAAACAAATTGTTATTAATTGCCTTCTGGGTATGACTCGTCGTTTTTCATCCAACCTAGCTTTCCTAGTTATTTACCGAGTCATTATGTAAAGGCCTAAAAGGAACCTCGGCGTTCGAAACGCTTAGTCTTTCACAAAAATGTCATAAATCATGACATTATTGTATTTAATATTCAGAACATGCCAACGGATTGGAAGTGGTATTCTACTTTAACTAAACAATACAAAATACTGCGATCATCGAGTGGTTTGAACTGAAGTTATTGTATTCACTGCTTTTTAGAAGTCAAGCAATAGACGTTTACGGATTAGTATCCTTGTATCAATTATTAATACATTATGTACATATATACTACACGCCTGTATCCTCAAAGGGTTAGGCAGTGATATGTTTATATGTTCACCCACAGTTTGTCCATGTATTTTGTAGATACTGATGTAATAAGCTTAGGCTCGCCTGAGCCTAATCCAAACTCCAAGCTGCTAATAAGAACGTTATTGAAAAACACAATAACAACTTGAGAATTTGAATGCAATGAGGCGAGAGAGAGGTTTTCAAATATTTTGTTATGTACTGAGTTAAACAGTTCTGGGGGCCTAGACATGTTGCAATTTAACATTCGAGTCAACAAACGAATAGAAACAAAATGTATAAAAATGACATTAGTGACAGCCCGATTTGTCGAAAGCTTGTGTCATTTTCATAGATTTTGTTTCTATTCGTTTGTCGATTCGAATGTCAAATTGCAACTTGTCTACAGGCCCTGATAGTATTCCCAATAGTAAAAGAGATAACTAATACGAACTACGGTGATATTTCATTAAACAATGATCAACACAATAATTGTAGTTAGCGTTCCGATGTAATTAGTGACCTCGTCGGTGGCCGGCCGCTGAACAAACGCAGCGCGTTCAATGTGTTATGAAGTTAAAAAATAATTTTCATAGGCTCCTATTTCATGTACTACTAGTACGAAAATTAGTTTCCACAGTCTTCGCGTTTTCAAAGAAATATCTTTTCTCTAGCAAAATCTTGTTTGATATTAAAACATTACATTTCATTCTTGATTAGTTTTCAAAATAAAATTAAGGCTTAATCCTGTTTATGCTCTAACTATCTTGTCAAAGATATTCGGAGATCGAGGACGGCTCCGATCCACTATTAATTTTAAACCACTCTGCTGTTGTACATTCGGCGTAAAATACAGTTCTTTTAGAGGTGTGACTCGTATTGACACGGGTAAACAAATAGAGGTACGTACGCGAGTACGTGTCTACTGGTTCGGAAATATTTCAATCGTGAGTTTGTAACGAGATCCCACGTGGATGGCCGCGGGCACTAAGCCCCTCGCCAGTTGAAGAGTTAGCACTACCTAACTTAACTCTTCTATGAAATGTTTATCTCCGCCTCAAAGTTATGAACCGACTTTTCACGGTTCCCCTAAAAGGACCCCTTTTAGGGGAACCGTTGTACGGTTGAACTGTAACTCGGTAGGTACCTACGCTTTCTTGATTTATGGCGAAATATAAATAACTTAGAACCTGCTTCACCTCCTCCTTTGTATTTGTCAAAAAAATAACATGAACTTATTTTTAATAAAAGAAAAGTTCGACCGCAGCGACGATTCAAACCTGTGTATTCAATTTCCTTTTCTTCCAGTAAAATTTACCTATATGTTAGAAAAATTTAACATCGCCAAAGACAGTAAAAAGTGTCTAACATATCATTCATCCCGTCTGCCGTAATTTTAATAAATATATGAACTATGATGATGAACTTAAGTATCTTGTAATCCACCCACGAAAAAGGTTCTTAATTTTTATTGTTCACGAAATCATTTTTCAGATTCTTGATGTGCGGTAATGCTTCACGGAGATTGCAAACAGGATGTAAAATGCGCAACTTAAGTAAATACCTTTCGGACTCAGGCTCTCACATACAGAGCTTGCATAAACTGTTGGGACTCGCTCGGTATTACATATGTGAGGGCGGCAGCTATCTAGGCGGATCATCAAGCAAGGGTTTTGTGGACTAACTTCAAAACGTAATGTTTCTTATACTTAGGTATAGCTGTCCTAAGCTGTCACGGGACTTTAATAACAAAAGCAGCAGAACTGTACATTTAATATATTTTTTTTGATGAAACCGTGGGCAACCAAAGTTTACATAAAAAATCATCATACCATTACGCCTATATTGCCCGATTCACGCCATATTAGAATAACCTAGAATTAATACTGATACTGATCCACTTTAATAGAGAAGCTTCGTATATTGTCTCTAAATGACATTCATTTAGGTCGTGGAGGGTGACTTCATGGATATTCAAGGTTTTTAAAAACAATATTTTTAGGTTGTTAATTCTTTTACTTCTTACATAATTATGTTATACTCGGGCCGCTATGTAATGCATGCAATAAGTATAATAGTGTTTTTGGCTGTTATCTTGATGATTTTTAAGGCACGGGTGTATGTATAATACAGAATAATAAAATCAATTGTTACTAGATTACACATCGACATACTGACCGCGGCAAGCGATCTTTCACAAAACATATCTAATATATCTATTTAAATAGTCTTATGATAAAACATTAGTTAAAGTAGTATTAAGTTTCTTGTTGCTGTAATGTTTCTGACTACCCAACTATGCTAAGTGACCCTAAGTTAAGAGTAGGTTGACCACAATAATTTAACGGGGTTGAGTTCACAATGTTCACATTAAGACCCATCGGTTTCATTCTAGTCAACTGATGATATTCATGCCATTGTGCACTACTAAGCTATAAATGTGTTTGTATATTGTATGACTCTTCAGATTTACTGCACTGCATGTTTTCCTCTTGAGTGCTTTACATTCATCGTGTGAAAACATGCCAGGCAGCATCCGTTGTGAATCGATAAACGCGTAAAAGTCCAAGGAGCAAATCTTGAAAAATAACAAGATCTTAGAACGAATCTTTCGTAGAACAAAGAATCTCACTTAGTAACAGAAATATAAGAAATACGTAGTTAAATTGAATTTTCTCTTACAGTAAAATATAAAGGTAAATCTAGACTATGATACATTTTACTGTTATGTAAAATAATATTCTATACAACCCACTACAAGTAACTATGTTTTATAGCATGTTATGTTGGTCAACATAGTCTTTCGAAATACTACAATGCTTTTATAAATGTCACCTCATATTTGCAAGAAAATGCCATGTGTAATGCCTCAGAACCATTATTACTGAACATAATGCGTGCAGATCCTAAGGGGACATTTAAAGAAGATGAGTTTAAGGAATGACTATAATAAGCAATGACATGATTAAAACTCCGTCGCCTCGGGACAGTCCCCAATTGTCTTGCAACCGTGAAATATCCGCAACAATAGCTTAAGTACACAAGGCCGTAGTAACATTTTACGCTTTTCTTTCATCCCAAAATCAGCATGGAAATAATATTTTTATTCTCTTTTTATAAAAACGACATAAAAGCGGATACGTCGCGAAGATAAGGAAGTTATACGACCTTCTCGCGGCTCGAAGTGAAGCAATCCATCTCACGTAATTGCATTATATTCAGAGTGCGTACCTCGAGTGCCCGGAAGGAACGGTTACTTATGATTTCTTTCCAATATCTACACTTTTTGTACCGCCAAGATCTCACTTTATTCTGGTTATAAAACAAGACGTTAAGAACACTTTCCTCCAACTATTTGTTCCATTTCTTTTACAGAGTGGGGATCGTTGTTCTATGAAAGATTCGTAAGAACTTTTTTACAAGATTTGTTCTTTGACTTTGAAGGGAGTTTAGCTGATTCACGTCGGATGCTGCTGGGTTTTTAGTGTTTATAATTATCGGTAGGTAATTTGTTGTTTCGATAGCAGCGTTACTGACTCTGTGATATCGTGTAAGACAACCTGTATTTTATACCGCTTGCTTGAATGTTTTTCGTCTAAGGCACACAGTATTGTGTTATACAATATGTTAAAAAAATACTGTCCGACCCGAAAAGGGTATATAGGTATCCCAATCACATTACCAAATAAATTAAAATATTCATAAAAGTACCGCTGTGAATGAAGTTTTAAATTCACGATTTTTGTACAAAAATTACCAAAATTACTCAAATTCTAGCGATTTTCTTGAATGTGACAACACTATCACCTGCCGTGGTGTATTAGGCACCTGTAACGATGCCCTTGTAGCTATGTATTTAAGTTACATTGTTTTATAAAAAAATAAATATCTACTTTTATTCGGAATATTTTTTTTACATGAAAACTGAAAAGGATTACATAAATGTAATCTAATATCGATACCTAATAATACCTTCACAGGTCGGACAGGGTTTTCTTAACACATTGTATATTATGTGTCTGTGCATGATAAATATAATTTAAGAAAGTTTATTAGTAACTGTTGAAGAAACCACTTGTCGTCACGGTGCATATAATATTTTGGATTTTATATGGATTTGATAAAATCTTACCTATTGAATTATGAATTGATTACGACTATGTTTAGATAAGGAAATTAACAAAGGGTAGGTAACAGCATTTCTTGAAGACAAAACGACTAAATTGCTACTTTCAAAAAAGGAAAAGCTTTGACAGGGTTGTTTTATAAATATTGTTATTTCAGAATCCCGTATTAATGTTAAAATATAATCACAGTTTAAAACAAAGTTTTAACAAGTACATTTTTAATTCTCTTTTTACCTTGTTCAAAGGATCAAAGCTTTTGTTTTAACAGACAAATTCTTACAAAGGGCACGTGTAAGAACAAGGGGGGGACAAAACATTTGTATCTTAAAACTTTCTTAACATCATAATGAAAGCTCTCATGTCTTAAAAAACATGTCCGTGTCCGTGGGTCGCGAAGTGTTTCAAGTGGTCACCATCATTGCTCGTTGACGTTTCAATCTGTGTATACGCTATTCTATTTCCGGATTTTCTCTTTCATCGCTCTCACATGTTGACGTACCTTTGCTGGCTGTCCAGAACACACTTACGCATTTACAGTATATGTCAGCCCACTGCAATGGTTTGTAATTCAGTTGCTATGTTCGTTAGAATAAAATATGTCGTGAATGGAGTTGGATGGGTGGTATTCAGAAGATAATTCTCTTTTCGGAACGCTGACATTTCTTGTGAGCGGCGTTGTGTGTCGTATCTAAATTGAAAATGGGAACTATTTGTCAAGCTTTTATATATTAAAATGTGAATGTTCAAAAATATTTATTTGAAAGGTACAAAGATGTGTTTTATAGATCCTCACAGCGAATTCTACTCAAGCTTGATGGATTTAAATGTGTTTTTAATGGCCCAATAAAAAGAAAGCCAAGAGGGACGGGACTGTCTATTTTAAATTAGCCCATTAAACAAGGTTTAACGGGAAATGAATAGCATAAAGATTGGCCACTTATACTGCTTTGTTTAAACTCCCGACCACATATTGACAAACACTTTAGGGTGTTTTCGTCGATATAGTTGAGACAAAGGGACAAATTTGGGTTAATTAAATTCCAGTGTCGGGCTTTGGGCCCCGATGTCTCGGGCTCGTCACGGCTTCTTGGACAAAGTACAGCCTTATCACTGTGCTAGTTGGTTGACGGTTGCGCCCCCTCTCGCACCTCCGCTGAAGATTAATGTTCTACTAATGAATCAGCTACCGTGACAAATCAGGCCCCGGTAATGGATAAGGCATTTCTGTTGTTGTCCACAATAAATTAGTTAACTGATATTTTGATTTTATGATTAGTTCGAAGACAAGTTTATTTACTGTTGATTGGTTTTGAAACTTCAATCCCAATTAACTAAGTAACACGACTATTTAATATTTTTTATAACTTTATATTCTGGAAATTAGATCTCGATGATGATTGCAAAGTTATTTAATGTGTTAATCCAAGTTGAAATAAAATTAGTTTGGTCTGTTAATTTTGTGGTTATCGGATGGGAACGACCAGTAGTTAATGCTCGTAGGCGATCAAGCCTAAGCACTAACTGAGCCGGACATTTACTGTTAATCGCTAAACGTAGTTTTCAATGGTTTTCAATTGCAAAGTAATTAGCAGTTATTGCTGTTCATAGTTCTGTTTGTACTGGAAAACAAGTGGAGTTAAAGTAAATATGTTTTTATTTAACACTTCAATTTACATTTTCCGTCATATACACAGATTGAACTTTTCATCATAGTCCAAGATATACTTTTTAAATGTACAAAATTAAAAGATCGATCATATTCACGTTATACTATAGTTGTACGATGGAAGGAGTAAGAGACAAAGATTCATCTGATTTATGCTAGTATTATTATGATTCCTAAGAAATTCCATAAATATATATTATTTTCATTGATGACACATGTGACGGAGTGTTCACATATTGCTCGCAAATCACTACAGTTTAAGCGTGATTGATTTAATAAGACTCGCAGAATTAGATCCAATCTGTTAGTGCTTCTACGAATAAAAGATAAGATTTATAAAACTTTTTCATCTTAATATTACTGTGTGCACAATAATATATTGTTATATTTGTAATGAAACATACCCTTGCGTAATCTGATGACACAGCTCTCCTACAAAAGTGACCTTTAGAAAATTGGACTGGCTGAGATTTTCAATTGTAATCAAGGTATTATACATAGAAAAGAAAGGGCATTTTATTTCAATAAAGGTCTGGCTACAATGTTAAATATAATATATGAGATACTTATGCCTAGTTTTGTTGAAAGGGCAAACCACAAAGAATCATAACTGCGGGTCTGTCTAAAGAATAAGCCTTTAGATTTTTAATAATGTTTTGTATTCGAATAATAAACAATGACTGTCGTAGTGTGTTGAAAATTCGGATTATTTTTCTTTGTGGTAATACGATTGTCTATAAATTTAGTATATATATAAATAAACCTACAGAATTGCCACTTTCTGCTTTTTTCCAATTTTAGAGTTATCACCGCTTGGTTGATATCTGAAACAAGGATTAATGGGCGGAAGGAGCAAGGTAAAATTGCAAACACACTTAAGAATACAAAGGCAACACTAGCTGTTTACGCTGAAATTTGCATGTGTACAAACGCATCCTGCTTATTTTGATGTAGTAGGCATATCAAAAAGCCTACCTACGTACTGGTAACTATGAAAATCGAATCGAATCGCTACGTATTAAGCCGAAAAAACGGCGCACAAATATCTTACGATATACTTAACAATCAAATAACATTTGGGAGTAGGCTCAACGTAAGATGATAGCTTCAATTTTCGCGTTTTGATTTAGAGGTCCATCGTCTTGCCAGAAACACAGCCGTGGTAGAAAAACGTACGATCCGTCCTGCGAAACTTTGTATTTCGTATTTTAGACTAGGTACCTAGTAACAGCAGTTTCCATAGTCAAGTTTATACAGCGGTAACTTCTGCAAATGTGCTTTCCAAGTACTTAAACTCAAAAACGCTTTCAAACAATTATAATAAACAGGCATTAAACAAACTACTGCCTATGACACAGTCATTATTTATCAGTATTGATAGCAAGAGCTCATCAGTCATTATTAATAATGTAATTGAATATTTTATTAGTGTTTTTAAGTGATACTCGGATATAATGAATTTCGTCTGAAAATAAATTTTGTTTATTCAATTCTAACAATAACTGTTTAATACTCTGTTTAATATACAAGTTATAACTCTGTTTAATATACAAGTTATTGTCATTTTCATCTTGAGACTTTCGTTTTTATTTAAATTTGTTTAAAAAAGAGACAGCTCTAGCACTATAATAGGCCTTGCGCGGTAGTTACTTTACACACATACGAAGTAGGCACGTCTTTCAATATTTATCTCGGTTGGGATTCGAATCTACTACACTAGGTGCAATGTTAGTGGTGACTTGATCACCAAACGTCCAGCCAATAAAACATGATGCCGTAAAACAACTTATGTTTAGGTAGTAAGTTGATAAATGGCCTTTAACGAAAATAATTTCTTTTCCATAGGATATTAAGTGTAGCTATGAATACACGCCAGTCTATTGAATGCCGCCTTTATGTGACGGTAATGGCGTGGATAACATATATCCCCGCATTTCTGGAGTGATGCTGCCTGATAGTTATCTTATTATATACCTCTGACTATTGTAGCTCGAAGGCAACTTTATGTAATGTAGAATTGGCACTCTGAATGTAACATAAAATTGCGATGCGAGCGATGACCACCTGGGACCCGATCGCCTTATTTACGTTTACCAAAGTTGAATCACAACTGCGCCGTCCAAAACTCGAAGTAAATAGAATAGGAGTACCTCGACACTAAGGTAATGTTGGGCATTTCTAACTCCCGAAGCAAAAACGACGGGAGTTATAAGTTTGACGTGTCCGTGTGTGTGTGTGTGTGTGTCTGTCTGTGGCATCGTAGCTCACGAAAGGATGAACCGATTTTTATTTTTTGGAAGGTGAATCAATCGGGAGTGTTCTTAGCTATTGATGAAAATCAGTCCAAGATGGCCACCGCCACAAAACGGCGGATTACATATTTTATCAAAACTCCCTCAATATGAGTATCAAATGAAAGAGCTTGATTAGTAGAATACAATACACTATGATAAATTACAACTATCGCAATATAGGTATCAAATGAAAGGGCTTGCTAGTAGAATACTTACTTACTAGTAGATAAAATTCAAATCCAAGATGGCCGCCCCCACCAAATGGCGAATTAGTATTTTTTTTTAATTTTGTTAAAATTGATCTGATTAAATTTGTGCGCGGTAATAGGTGAGGTAGTAGACAGTCCCTTTATACTCGTATACACAAATATATAAATATGTTCGCACATAAACAATACGTACCGAAATGTCGTTTAGAAAAATTGAGATTATTCCCAATTCGTGCCAAATATTCCTTAAACAAATACGACATGATTAAATTCACCGATAAAAGACAAAAATATGTATGATATATTTCCTTGAAATACCAGAAAGGTTGCGTGGTATATCGGACTCGTTCTGACTAAAAACCTCGGCCGTATTGATCTGGGTAGGATGAGCGGCTGTATTGTTTTGACTTTTTTCATTTAATAGAAAGAAAGAATGAAAATAAATTTATTTCCATACACAATAACATGTTTTTACTTTGTATTTATCATAACATAGCATAATATAATATAATAACATTTTTTTTGTATAGTTAAAGTCGGCAAATGGGCACTCCAGCTTATGGGCACTTGCAACCCCAGAAGCGTCGTTGATTTGTAGTCCCTGTCGACCGTCTGCAAAGGAACTGAGTAAGGGGGAAATAGCACTCGTGCGCAAACGTCAAGGCAGGCAAGGAACACACACGAAGGCTTACGATAAACTCCGGCTCCAGAAGGGTGGTCACCAGCTCGTCAAACAACACGTGGTCCTACCACCGAGTATGTCAGATCTTTTCTCGCCTCTTACGACATGCTGACCTGAATGAGGTCACCCTGGGTAAATCCTTTCAAAACACTATAGGAAAGAAAAAAACAGTAATTTTAATAACTTTAGCGTTGAACAAAAAATATTCTAAAAAAATACAATTCACAAATGAGTATTCAAAGATTTTAACACATCAGCTATCAAAACCTGTTTCGAACATCGAAGTGAAATTAAAAGCTTGTTAGTTAGTTAATGCTTTTAAAGCACCAAATTTACGTTTGAAATACAACATAAATTGTGGTATTAGGGCGATGGTGTAGAGTATCCTCGTTTAATCTAGGTTTAATATATTTCCAAAACATGAATGTTAAACTAACAGCGGTTGCTAATATGATAGTAATAATCCTGTTTTACATATTTACACATGTTGTTAATCTACATTAGGTACTTTTGTAATCCCCATTTGAATTACTTGGGTAACACTTTATGCTAGTAAATGCTATGGCTGTTATGGATAGAATTTCTTCTCTGATTATGCCGTTCGGCAAATGTTCTAATGTATTTTTATATAGGTAACTGAATGTAATTCTTTATATGAGAATAAAGTTTCTTAAATTTGAGAATTATTAATATAGAATCCTTCTAGCTACAAGTATAACCGCTCAATCAAGTCATGGCATGTATTACAAAGTTAATAAAACATTATTACATATCTTTTTGTATTTTTTTTAAGCATTTTCCATGCTAAGATTACAAGTTATTTTTTTAATGAAGGAAAAAAATCGGCGGGCGGGCAGGGTTCGAACCTGCGCCTTCTGGTTCGGTACACCAGACGCTCTGACCACTAAGCCACCGCTCGCCCTACTCGCCAGTCGAAATCTTCCTCCATATTCTAATTTACGTCTTACGGTGACGTGGCGCCATCTATTGTGAAGATGCTTCACAACCGACACGACTAACTTTACAGCTAGTTCAATGTCGTATGATACCGCCTTACCTATCAACTATCTTTTTGTATTTTTTTAAGCATTTTCCATGCTAAGATTACAAGTTATTTTTTTAATGAAGGAAAAAAATCGGCGGGCGGGCAGGGTTCGAACCTGCGCCTTCTGGTTCGGTACACCAGACGCTCTGACCACTAAGCCACCGCTCGCCCTACTCGCCAGTCGAAATCTTCCTCCATATTCTAATTTACGTCTTACGGTGACGTGGCGCCATCTAAACACTAAATCTAATCACTAAATACTATCCAAAAAAAAAAAAAAAAAAAAAAAAAAAAAATAACATTATTACATGTTTGTGATATACAAAAATGTATGTTTGTGATTACACCATATCTCGACTTTACAGGCAGTGGTCAAGGTAGCTTAGCTGGTAAAGCGTCCGGTGTACTTAACCGGAAAGACACAGATTCGAACTCTGCCTAGGATCGAATTTATTTATTTTAATCTGCAGTATAAATATCATTCGATTACAAAATCTAGTCTAATCGTCACTTTAATTATACCGATGACCAACAAAAGTCGGTATACAAAGTGCAGATCCAAGTTCATTCCAATGTTTACATTGTGTTCCAGTTTAACATTGTTCCCTAATACCTTAATGGTTGTGTGGACAGCGTTACAGGGAACGGCGGGGAGGGGACTTCGGTCAGTCGGCTCCTTTACTGCCGACACTGAGGCCTTTGTAATGCCATCCCTCGGGCGATGCTGCCTTGCAAGACAACTCGGATTCCTGCATAGTGCTCTTAAACGAGTTTAAATGTACTGGGTGTCCCATGTTATTAAGTTAGAGCTGAGAGTTTAGAATGCAATGCTTTCGTTAACCGAGTATTCTAGTGCGTACTAAGCTCCTGGTCATAAATAAAAACTAGACATATATCAAAAGATATTTTAACATAATATTTACGGTAAAGGAAGACATTGTGACAAAGGTCGGATTATTACTGGGCTTCGAGAATTGTAAGCATTCAGTAAGCTTATAGTTATGTGGAACAAACGGATTTGATGATGAAACTATCATTAAATCCATTTGTACAAAAATGGAAACAGTATTTAGGTAAATCTGTAAAGTTAAAGGTACTCATTTTGTTCGTTACATGACCTTATTTAAACTCTAATTATAACTTAATGTCTTTGGTACCGACCAATTAACTTACCTACTAATTAAACTTAATGACAAAATAAGCACCTACACAGACCAATTATTTCACTAAACATAATTAATTCTACAAAAGGGCGGATTTTCTTTGAACACAAGCATCATTTGGGAAATGTAGCCGTCTAAAAATTCTCATGATCATGAATAATATGAATTTCTTAGAATAAGCAGAACAAATACAAAATGTACAATTAATTTCTTCCTTGAAGACGTATTAAAAGAAAAACCAATATTTGTAGCTCAGAAGATATGCCACGTTTTAATTGTAATCATGACTTAAAACTGCTATGGGTAAGTATTACATGAGTTGGCTTTAAAGAAAGGAGGTTTTATAACCAGCAGTGAGATAGTATCTGATTTCTCATAACATTACACACATATCATTTGGTTTTATTAACGTTTCAGCCGATAAAAAATGAGAAAAATTCTCAAGGATCCCTAAGGTCGGTATGTCGGACTTATACCGACAGCAAAAACAGCATTTGCCATCAATTGCCCTTTGCGCTTTGGCCTTTGACCATGACAGTAAACAAGGGTATCCTACCCATTTTAAATAAATAAATATCCTGGGACATTTTACACAGCACCATCTAGTCCCAAACTAAGCAGAGCTTGTACTATGGGTACTAGACAGTGGATATAATACTTATATACATTTTTTTTTTGTAAATACATACTTATAATACATAGGAAACACCCAGACAAACACAAACATTTATATTCATCACATAAATATTTGTGTCTTGTGGGAACCGAACCCCAGACGTCGTCAAATCTATAGACGACGACTACATAGGTATGCAAGAATCGTAGAATGCGATTTCTATGTTGATAGGAGATTATTAACTTAGATAACATTATTACAATAACATTTTGATACATCAAAGCAAATTAAGTTTCCCCGGGCCGCCCGCGCCGTGGCAACGTTGTTTGGTTATTAATTTTATTCAGTGGCCTTTGTAGATTCGCCGATCTTGGCTCTGAAATTGTAAGTAAAACTTTATATTTGAGAAAAAGTACGGGATTTAATTTATTTTGATGATGACATCCTTTTGTTATACAATTTTTGATGCTTTATACATTATGTATTAGAATTTTTTAAACTTAAAATACTTACAAAGCACCAAAAGTTATATGAAATTTTGATAGGTTGTGTTTAATGTCTGTATGAGTTGTTAACTAACCTATATTTAAAAAAATATTTTAAAAAGTATGACTAGACTATAAAACAAAGCTAAAACACAATGAAATAATATCTTAGTAATCTTAGTACCTTGGTTTCTACGTACAAGAAGATATTGGCGCCTAGTTCCTTGAATAAATCCCTTAGTCTCTTTGTATGATACTCGGGAGACTGCTGGGGAAACATGATCTTAAATGGAATTAGCTTTAAACCAACCCAACTTCTAAAATTGTATTGAATTGAAAACAAATGAATTTTATGAAACATAGAGTGTGTACATTCTTTTGCGATACTTTAACAGATTTAATTTTAATTATTTATGTATCGCGATGATCACATTTGTCATTTAGGCCGGCGCACCTAATTTCCGATGATTGGCGATGAGATAAACTATGCAGTTTATGTGTCTAATAATACAACGATTTATATTCACGATATGTACAATTTATAGATGAGGTGCTTAGCGCAGTGTGGGATGTGTTCCATTTGGTATGAACACGTACATATGCATTGTTTCATCGCCGTGGTACAATATTATTGTTGAGTTTCATGTAGATATTTGAAGAGGTCTTATTCTAGAGGAAGATAGATAAGTCAGTATTTTTATGTAGTCGAATTCAAATCATTTATTGCAGACTAAGTGTATATATTACATGTATATTCTAGTTTGAAAAACTGAACAAACATATTATGTTAATTAAATACATCAAATTGAAGCCATACCTTACGATTAGCAATACGATTCAAGATACGTGGCAGGCGAGACGTGAATTAACGATTTAAACTATAAAACACCTTAAATTAATTTCAAGTAATAAAAATAAATAATTTTAATAGGTATTTACATTTTCAGAAGGTATATCCACTAAAGTTATCATACTCGTTTTGTAACATTGTAATCAGACATTTCATTTTCGAGTGATATTTTAATTATCTATGTTGATAACTAAAGGACTGGCACATTGAAACAGATAAAACAACAAAATTTTATGTATAACGAACTACTTGGATCGCTTCCTATTAAATTCAATATTATATTCATAATATCCTGTTTGAGCACGGGAAACGGCTGCCTATTAGAATTAATCGGTGTATAAAGATAGACGCACAGCTCTTTGCCGCAATCCATTCCATGGATACCATATTGAGAATTCAATTTTGTTGTAAATTAATAAAAACCCCTGTTATCATAACGCCCTTCTGATTTTGACCAGGCTTTCTCCCCAAGTTGAAAAGGGGTCTTTTTTAACCCCCGACGCAAAAACGACGGGGTGTTATAAGTTTGACGTGTCTGTGTGTGTGTGTGTGTGTGTGTGTGTGTGTGTGTGTGTGTGTGTGTGCCTGTGGCATCGTAGCTTCCGAACGGATGAACCGATTTTGATTTTGTTTTTTTTATTTGAAAGGTAGATTAGTCGGAAGTGTTCTTAGCTATGTTTGATGAAAATCGATCCAAGATGGCCGCCGCCACAAAATAGCAAATTTTTTTTTTTTCAAAAATCCCTCAATATGGGTATGAAAGGGCTTAACTAGGAGAATACTATACACGGCGAATACTATATACTATATATGGCGGCCATCTTGGATTTGAAATTTATCATAATAAATTTCAAATCCAAGATGGCCGCCACCACAAAATGGCAAATTACCTTTCGTGTCGGGTGTTTTCAAAATTTTTAATTTAGGTTAGGTTATATGTAAAACTAACAGGGGGCCTAGGCAAGTTGCAATTTGACATTTGAATCGACAGTTGAATATAAACAAAATTTATGGAAATGACACTAGCTTTCGACAATTCGGGTTGCCACTAATGTCGTTTCCACAGATTTTCTTTCTATTCGTTTGTCAATTTGAATGTCAAATTGCAAGTTGAAAAGTTGCAAGTTGAAAAGGCCATACTAAATCATATAAGACTGTAGTATTTAAAGAAATAAAATGACAACATAAAAACTACGACATTTGTTGAAGAATGATGACTTTACGCGTAGCACAGTTTACAATGCTACGACGGCTACGAGGGCTACGACAGCTACGCCGTAGCGGCAGCGGGATTCTAATAGCTAAATCAGGGCTTGTAGACAAGTTGCAGGGCTTGTAGACAATTTGACATTCGAATCGACAAACGAATAAAAACATAATGTATGGAAATGACACTGACATGAAGCTTTTGACAAATCGGGTTGTCACTAATGTCATATCCATACATTTTCTGTCTATTCGTATGTCGATACGAATGTCAAATTACAACTCGTCTAGCCCAAAAAAACTTGAGCGTAGTTCGAAAGAGAATAGTGATGTTATCCCTAGATGCTGTAAAACTTATAAAGTGACTAAAGGTTGTAACAAGAGAAGAATTGTAATGATTTATTAGGTTTTATGCCCTCTAGTTGACAAATTGTTACGATGATACATAATCATCATCACGCTTGTATTTCTTAAAGGGTTTCGCAGAGGTGTACTAGTGTAGACCACATTGATACTAAGAAAATTTATGTTGAATGCAGTAAATTTTTACAAGTACATAATTTTATATTCTCGTTATTCACCAAGGTTTGTTCGGCATTTATAAAGAATTGTGGCGGGTGTTCAATTTCCCACACCAGAAATAGGAAGATTAATTAACCGTTTATTCGATTGGATAAATATTTTTGTGGACTAACTGTTTTAGAAAAACCTTGCTGAAATCAATTTTGTTTACGCTTTGCGTTATTATTATCCCTTCTTTTTTAAATTAATGCCGACACTTTTGTTACATCATTTAATTACTTTAGTTTCGCTTACCTGTTTTCTCAAAGGATAAGTTGAAAGTCTGCCGCCTACGTTTGCCGTTTGACCCATCCCTTAGAAGACCTTTTCAACTTTCACGGAGGGGCCAACTGATATTTTCTTTAATTCCATGTCAAAATAAAAGGAGTATTAAAGTAATTGTTAAAATGATTTTAACTAATTTTATCGTGTTAATAACGAACACCCATTTTGATACACAATGTTGTTAAGAAGAAATATGCCCAAAACAAAATTTTCTTTAGCCGGTATATTCAAGAATATGGCTTGCAAAACCCGATGAGTCACTAAACAGTAATTTCGGAATGGTTTCACCCTGTCGATTTCAACGAGATCTGAATTAACGAGTTAGAGTATTGTATATTTACTCAGTATTTACTCAGGCTTCTAAAACTTTCATCATATCAACCGAGTTTTATTGTACTTGTAATACAGTGTTCATATAAATATGACTAAAATTATATTTTTTATAATGCATATAAACCGGTATTCTAAATATTCACGCACATTGGGTTTATGTGCCAGTTTTGTTTATCCATAATTATAAACCACAATCCTAAATATAAAATTATTAATGAATGTTAATATTAACCATTATTAACGATTCATTCAGGCAACTAATCATGTTTACCTTTGATTTATCAGTATTTGAATAAATTCTATCAATATTCAATATTAGGCATAATGCTTACGCTCGTTATGTTAAAAAATAATTGTAATTATTAGGCTATATGACTGATTGACTGAGTAATTTGTAATTAATTTCTGACGTAGACGGGTAAAACGGGTCTACAAAATCATTCATGAACACTTCAGCATAACCAAACAAACAAATATACACGTCTTAAATGAAGGAACGAGAAGGGAGACCATTTGGAAACCGATAAACAGTACAAGTGCCGCGCAGAAATCACCCCACACCCACTTGTTTCCTGTTGCTAAATAATGTGATCAAAGTTAATATTAAATCAGCTGTTCAATAACATTGTATGTTCTCTGATGCAGAGGTGATTTTATTAGTCTCAACAGAGCTTAAGCCCGAGCAAGGAACGTAAAGAAACTTCGGCCGACCCAAAAGTTTTGTCATGTAACAATGTAATTAGCCCCTAGGAGTTTGCTGGCCTCTAACTTGTAACAAATTCTTTATCTCGCCTCGGCGTTTTCACTCACAAAAATTTAAATTGTGGTTAGATGATTAATTTAATTGCTTTTGTAGAACGCATAGCTAACACGCCAATACTTCGTATCGAAATGATCGCAACGTTAATTAAATTGTTAATGTTAATATTAATAATATTATGGTTAAAACTTTCATTGTTATTTGTTGAAAAATGTATGTAATTTTAACCAATGTTTATTATGTACATGCACGTAGTTACATACACTCTTGTATGCACATGCGGTTAGTTAACTGAAAACAATTTCGCCGCTGGATCTTTCTCAGAATTAATTCACAAAGCGGCTACGTTGTATTATTCGGGCGAACACTTGCCATTAATATTTGATCGTAATTTAAGTTAGTTACACACATGAGTGGAATCTTGCTTAAGATTAATCCTCTGGTTGGAGTTAGTAAAGCTCTCGCGGCCTGAGTTGCTAAGGTTGTTAGCAGTAGTGGCCTCGTCGCATGTTTATTTCAGAGATTGCGAGGGTGTAACTTGAGACTGTTTGCTGGTTTTGAGGGCGGTGCGCAAACACCACCCGCGTACATACAACAACTTAACGAGCCAACTCTGGCTCATCGGGGAATTTCTTCGTATAGGGGAGGATGAGTGTCGACAATAATACTTTATGGTAAAAACGAAATAACATTGAATAATTTAAGTGTATACAATAGAATGAGTACAGTGTGAGCGACAATAAGCTTGGCGGAGAGCAGTTTGTTATCGGGAGTGCGCGCCAGCGTCGGCGTCGGGAGTCGGCGCGCGAAGGTGTAGCGACACAATCGCGCCGCGCCTGAATACACACGCGCCGCGATGTTCACTCCGCGACGGATATTGGGTAGGCGAGCGCACGGTTTAAACTGAACACTTTCCTTACAAAGCGAAAAGTTTCAACTAAATGCATACGGCCGTCCCGTTTGTGCGCTCAACTTTACGTTTGTCAAGTTACAAACTTTCTGTCGCACTAACTAGACCACTGCCAGATGTACGGGTATATAGTTTAAAATATGCGCGTCTGTTATTCACCAAGTTATCCCACCGCATCTCTCCCTGTGAATTCTATACATCGACGTGGTATCATGCTTAGAATAATTTTATTATTATTTGAACACTTCTGAAAGATCTTCCTTGCATTGTGCATTAGTTGTTTTTCTATAACTAATTCAGGCAATACATTTTGACAAACATACAAGTAGAAGTCCAATATTCCTAGCTATTCTCTAATCCTTTTCTTGACTTCACTTTTACTAATTCGACTGTCATGTAACTAATTAGTTAATACAAAAGGAAGCATGAAGTATTTCTATCGACTCTAAAGTACAAATACAAAATTACTATAATTACTGAACTCGTAGATTAAAAGATAAACGAAACATCTAATACGGATTTAAAACAGAAAATTACACTAAACCGTCGCGAGCCACCGGTAGTACTTAATTTATTTTTCAATTATAAATAAAGGTGTAGTTAGTGAGCGCAGCGGCGGCGGCGGATGAATGGTTTTCTAATGAATCTGGCGCGAACTTCGTTACCGTAATGGATAACATGAGCGTCCACGTCTCACAATACCTCACGTACAGAACAATGTACGTAAGCATCAGCCTGCATTTGTATTGTCACATGTTTTTTCACTAACTTACGTGACATTTTCGTCCTCATTTTGATCATTGTCAAACGTGCATTAACTAATATGCCAATCAGAGAAAGCCACAACACACACAGTTGTATACACAGTTCGACTGACAAGCTCGTCGCGTGTTCACCTGACGTTTAAGGCTCTATTTAGTGAAAAACTAACAAGGTTACAGTTACCTTGAAAAATCTACATTGGTAAATAAAACCATAAACATTGAATAGGTACTTATATGTTTCCGAGGGTCACTTTAGGCAAAATAGATCTGACAATAGGCCGGGATGTAGTTGAGATTAGGGGTCAAGGAATCACAAGTTTTATCTTGGTTGCTCGTTTAGGGATTCGAGGGGAATTGCTGATAGTGGCGTATCATATTTTGCACTGTTGAACACAAAAATTGTAAAAGTCGTACCAGTACATAGGCTGTGCGTAAGTAAGTAATGGCAGAATAAAATTTCGTTTCAGTTTGCGTTAGGCTGATGCGTATAGGTAATATTAAAACACAAAACCTTTATGTAGATTGTGTGAAGTCGATGATGACATTTTCACAAGTACACATAAAGTGTAACGTCATAAAGACGCACAAAGTACATAAAACGTAACAACGTTCAACATCATGAAGTAAAGAAAAATTAAGCAAACATCAGAAATTGCGAGAGTACCTACGAGTACGAGTACGTTTACAGTAACACACCGCGTCACTGTGGATATCATGTCTTATGACAACGCAGGTATTTCGCTAGATAATCCTTCGCGAAGAATTTCATATTTCACCGGCGAATAAGTAGCGTATTATTTCGCGTCAGACAGGTGTCGCTCTCGTCAGCCGCCTAAATTCATCTCTGTATAGCAGGTGCACGCAGAACGACGCTTCTAATCCGGCCCTGACGGCAGCTCTCGCTTTATGTAGTACTGCCTTAAGATAAGGATGAACTTACATTATGTTCAATGAGATTGTGTACCTATGTTAAGAACGGTACAAATATTTAGGAGATACTATTGTTTATATGTATTGAGCGGTTAGCAAAAGTTGTAATAAAAATAACTTTATTTTATAAAGTTTCTGTTGGACCGTCTCGACCTATTTCAGCGCCGGTGATACTGGTAGGAATTTAAGTCACAAGCAACCCCAGCCGAGTTGAAATTTCCTTTATTAAAGTTTATCTAGTGTTAGTTAGGTACTTGTATTTTTCTGTTTTAATATAGAAAAACTCGTGTGTAATATTATATAATATAACAATATAAGCATTCAGGTTATTCTGTGATCCATTAAGAAATTCTATTATGCACTACCTAGTGCTAAGAAATTTTAAAGTTTACAGTTTACAATGTGGTGCTAATGTCTTTTGAACGTTTAGTTTTTGGATGCGAGAGCCGGTTTTTCTTTGATGCCATCAAGCAATTACTGTGTCAACGATATTAAAGATGGACGTAAGTTCTGATATTAGTTTCATCGATCAAACTATTATGGACGACATTGAACTCGAACAAAAGTTCTTTTCATATTTTCTTTGATGTATATCATCAAAGAAAATATTTAGAAATATTTAACGTAACTGCAAAAGTGGAACTGCTGTTTGGTATCTTTTATGTAACTTCTCCCCTCAGTAGTATATGTATAACTACATCATATAAGAATTTAATACTGAGTAAACGAGTAAGTTAACTCACCTTTTATATTTAACATAAACCTTTTCATAAAATTGCCCGCTTATTACACATACAACCACATTACAGTGTTTGTGAAGTGAGGTAAAAACAAAGAGCAATAAAACAAATTGTTCCTTTTGAATTACCCCATCAAATACCACTCGGCAACAATGGAGCCTTCTGATGAATTATCAATTTTCTCTTTGTCACACGCCAAACAAAAACTCGCGATCATCGTACCTGGGGAGCGCGTTATCTTGGCAGAGACATATGACCATTATTTGTATGTGTGCGACTGATACCTGTATGTGTGCGCGTGTATCAATCAATTTGGTGACGACAGTCGGATTGAAAGTATGCCCCGGTGATCGAACCAGGAATATGTATATGACATTACAAAAGCTTTCCTGCATCATGTTGATTTGATTATACGAATTCTTTTCTGTTCGTTCTTCAATTTCAGGTCATAAGTGACTCGGGTTATGAATAACGGGAACGACACGTTTAAAGAGGTACTTACAATGCAGTTGTATGGATGTCATGTACCTCGGTTTCTTTTTTACTTTAACTGAAACGTAAAGATTTTAAAACAGTGTGTTTCAAAATTCAGTGGATTATGGATGGAAGGTCCAAAAATTTGTCGGCGTTATAAATGTGGTATCAATGCCTAAGACGGTACGATATAGCATCACGCTACTAAAGGCATATTGTGTTCGTAGAAGCACATGTATTATTTCACACGAGTCAATAAATAGCGGACAATGCTGGTGATACGCGAACATAACTAACACAGTTCGAACGCATGAGTTACATAATGTATAAAATATTTCGCTTGCTTTCGTAAATATTTTTGTGTTAGTTGGAATTTTGTTTCATATGGCGGAAATATTGGATACCTTTGGCGTAATAAAGTAGATATTATTGTACAATAATGGTTTTGGTATAAAATGAAATGAACTACTATATAGGCGTACCTACAGTTATTTCACAACTAATATATTTTAAACAGCTCAGTTTGCATGTAGCATCACGCTACCTCCCTTCCCTCCCTTACAATGGTTTTATAAACAGGTATCTTATAAAAACTGTTACTTTTTAATTTTTAGAATGCTTTGTTAAACCTTATAACTTACTTGCTTCTCCCATTAATTTCCCGCTAAGTAACGTGTAAGGCAAGCCTTACAACTAATTTTGTAATTATCTTTACTTGATATGAAACTCACGCGTGCGGGAGTTCCGCGCCCTTTTTAATCATCCAAACTTCCAAAATTTGTATAAACTCCTTACACATGTAAATCTACAAGTGAGTACAGGAGTTTTTGAGTAATTTTATTATTTTTCCCCGCCGGCGCTGCCGCTCTCTCGTGATTGAATTAGAGTAATTTCGATGAACAGATTGCGACAAGCGGGTCTCACAACGGGACAAAGATATTCTTACGTCATCTCATCAGCCTACAGTGCTGAGACTCAGGCCCTCGTAATCCAACAAGAGGAAACAGTAAGTCATTTCAATTGATATAATTTTTTATTGATTCTTCATTGTGCGTTTAAAATTTTATCTGTTTTTTTTTTCATTATTTAGGTATCTAGGTACCTATTTTTGCTTCAGTACCTATGTTATTTCAATTGGTTAGAAAATATTTTCATTATATACTTAATAAGAATTATCCATTCATTAAAAGTAGACAGTAATCAAGTCGTCAATGTTGTTGTAGCACAATTTGTCAACTTTTTGCATTTTGCTCTAGGACGATTAAAAATAGTTTTAGATTTTGCTAGCCGTTGAAAATATTATACGAAACAATAAGTTATTATGCTTAAAGGTGCAGCCATTTATATTTTATTAGGTATTTTTATATTGTAGGAATACCGAAATAGCTACCCTTTATTCCCCAAGGACTTAATACTACTGCCCAAAATATTAATTTTACTGGGGTCCGGAATTTGAATAAACGGTGAAGTGCTACGTAGGTGTTTGTGAACAAAGGCCATGAGACATCCACTAGTAATGTTGATTAAATAATACACCGTTATATAATGACAGCCGCGCCTGTTATTCCCGACGGATAGGCATAGTTGTGCTGTGCCGTAAACCCGGTAATTAGGTCCCCTGTGACAGGATGAGTGGGGAAATAATTCCCCACTCATCCTATCCCATCCGATCCATCCAACTTCGTATTTTATTTAAAAAAATGTTGCAACCCTATTGACTACTCTGTTGTTAATGTCTCAACTTTAACAAAAGAAATAACCTAAAAGTTATTTCCTATCCATAACATTAATTAAAACATTTTTTAAAACTGCAATACTCTGCAATACAAATAAACTGAGGCGAAACGCTGGCGAAATATTTTTATAAAAACATCACAAAGGTAATGAACGAAATAACTTCACCGTTGCGCACAACATTACACAAACGAAACATTACAGTAAAAGACGAAGCTCAAAGGGTTTGATATTTTGTAAATGATCGTTTATTGGCGGTGACTGTACGCAGCTGTGTATCTGTACCCGTCCATTGGGTCGGGCGATGTTGTTTGTTCGAGAGCTTCCGGCTGTCAGCCCTAAACCAATACGGTAATGACATCGACCACTCACCGCGAAAGCCTTCAAAGTTATATCCATTGTCTTTATTCAGCACCAACCTGGGTCAGTGCGAATGAACGGTCCACTTAATCAGTTATCTTGATAACGACCGTAGTGCTGTTCTGAATAATATTAATATTCATTTAAAGGGTCTGCGCGTTTCGTAAAATTTACATAGCTATTTTAAAGAGTGTTATTGTACTGTATAATTACAGGAAATTAGTGAAGATTGAAATTAGACTACCGTATTTTAAATAATAATTAAATTCACTTAATTTGTCACTTGTGCGATGAAGACTTTTATACGAAAACAATTTTTTTCCTTATAAAGAGGAGATGCGTATTTTCATATTTTGTCCTGTAACGTGGGTAACGTGGGTTTTTTCTGGATGTATCCAGAAAAAACAATTAAGTAAGTACTTACTTTTTTTTTGGTGAATGTATCGAATTCGCTAACCGAAACGAAGCAGGCAATTGCTCGATCACTCCGCCAATCGAGCCGTCAACTATATCGAAAACTCGCTAAGCACTGTTCATTTAGTAAATTTAATCGTAATTACTTGTCGATATAACGGTGCGGCGGAGTTTTCTTTTACTGACATTAAAATTATCGTGATCCTTTCTTGTACTTTAATTAACGATGTGAGATACCAGTAAAAGTTAACGAATATTTCTTTTATTAATCTTATTACTTAGTCGTCACTTTTTACGAGACCGACGCGAAAGGTAGAGGATAATTTTGACTATTCTTTGTTGGGACAAGCACGATTGTAGTAAACCTACGTAATCACCTAAACCCCTGACAAACTAATACATTTCTATCAATAGAAGTCCCTGTATAAATCACAGGCGCCGCTTCTTCTCTCCTTTCGCTTACTATCGGTTTTGTGCCAATATCAACTTGTATATTTCCTAATACAATAAAAGAAATAGGAGGGTTGTCGTTAGATCAGGTAGCCAGTCAAGTGGCCCAGTATTTTCCGGAACAATACAAAGAATTATAAGAAAACGAAAGTCATCGGTCGTTCATTTCTTTTTGTTCCGCGTCATCAGTTTTTAGTGGGGGCAGAAGGAGCGCCTATTAGGAACGGACCTGATAGGTCGGACATCTACCTAATTGCTTGTGTTTCGATAGTTTTGCTATATACGTAATAACGTATTCGATGCACGACTTTTGTTGTTCGCTAACTTCAATAATTTGTTTTCTTAATATCTTGTTACAATGAGGAGTTGCTGTAGTTAAACAATCTTTGCTTTTATGGCAAGAGTTGTTACGAGATTACACATGTTGTTTCAGATTATTATTGAATTAACTCTCTTGTTGTGTTAGTTGGCGTCGCTTCTTTTGTCTTTGTTCATATTTACTTTGGGTAACTTTGCTATTTTTCTAAGAACGTACATAGAAAAAACAGCAACGTTTCACTGCAATGCCTAGTCTATGAAAGTCCCGTCAAAATAGGTCCAGCCATTTCAGAGATTAGCAAGCACAAACAGACAAACATATAAAAAAATATTGTTTATTGTAAATACCGTACATTATACTTTCATATGCATTTAGTGAATATTTGTTAATTTAAAATTACAAAAAAAAATCCCTTTTTTTTTTTTTGTGTAAAAACAGTGTCGTCATGACACTGCATGAGTCATATGAGTGTATATTTGGGTTCGATAGTGTAATTATAAACGGAGATCTAGCACCAACCAGCAACCACGGCCGCAGACCCATGCAGCAGCTGACCGCTGGTCCACCACGCCATACGAAGAATATGGTACTAGAAAATACATAATTAGTATCCGTAAAAGTACAAAGGGCCCAATTATAGGGTATATATATAGCCCCAGTATCATTAGAAACGGTCCCATACATCTCGGCTCTGAAAGAATTTAGTGTGAAATATATTTCAAGTAATACATATTGCTTCTGGAAAGCGTATGAAAAAGCCCAGGATTTAAAGTGTGGACTGAATTAGGGAAGCCTTGGCCCAGCAGTGGGATATAATTGGGCTCCATAAAGTTTCGTTGTTCTGTTGAAGTAGGAATTTGTCATTAGGTCTATCGTAGATTACGATTTTATTACGATACGTGAACTATTACAGTTTACAATACAGTTTGTGCGCTTTCCTATAAGCATACTAATTGTACGCACGCATACTGCTCAGTAATGCTCTAAATAATGGTATAACACAGAGGTAATATACTATTGTCGATTCATTCGATTAATTATTTTGTAGCAATCGCCCATTGCTAATACTCAATCATTTACAGTACTACATTTCATATAAACTAGGTATTTTAAGGTATAATTAAATTATACTAAAGTTAATCTCATTTAACGTTCCCTTTTTATTACTTCCCTGTGTTCTGAAACTTGTAAATGCAATTCCCTTCAATCAAATTAAATCTCAGTGTATTATTATCAGACTTTGAGCGAAAACAGATCTGAAGACGCTCCTTAATAATAATATACCTGAAGTAGAAAGTTTAGCGAGCGTAAAATTATACTTCTCTTAATTATATTAATTATACAAATAACGAATAGACATCGCTGAGATAAAGTCTCGGCATCCAAGTTTAACTAACTTACACCATTAATTTATTTAAAGCACGCAAAATGATTCTGTGCAACGGTCGAGTTTGTTTGTCGCAGATATTTCCAATCGATATCAACTTATTTTCACTGAAGCGGTATTCATATTTTTGAACTCAATATGAAAAAAAAACGTTTTTAATGAATAGCCACGCAATCTCGGCATAATAAAAATACTTTGCCAATTATTTTTTTAAATTATTGCAATAGCTAACGCTAGTAGAACAATACGAAAATACATCTTTTACTTGTTACATAGACAAAATAATGTAACTAATACCAAGTTTGTTTAATATAATTACGTATAATGTCCCATGAATAATTGTTTTATTATGTATAAATGTAATTCATTATACAACAGTTGTTCCATTTACAATATTTATTACGTTGACGAACACACATTCCAACAGAGATATTTTGTGAAAACGTGTTATATTTGTGATGCTTTATACACAGGTGAAAAACGTTTTACGAACAAAAATTTGTTGCTATTACATTATATTATACATATATAGTACTATCGAGTACATAGAAAAAAGCATTTGAACACAAAAACAAAGCCCTATGCGTCAATTAATTAACGGTAGCAAACAGTAAATATTTGTGTAGAGCTATTTATTCGATACTTTATGTGGTGAAATAAAGGAAAATCAATACTGATGTAGGTGTTACTGTATCAGAAAATATATTACTCGTACTATGTAACTGTTAGGTAAACACTTCACTAAATGATTGAAACTCTATTTCAATTTAAAATCACTTTAAAAGTATTTTTTCCAAAGCTAACATTTTCTCAATCCACTCAATACTTGTTCCACTGTCATAAAATTCAGTTGTCAGGGAATAACATTAAGAGAATTGCAAGAAACCCTCGGAGGCAATAAGCAAAAGAAATCGTTTGCTGCGAGCACGGACAATTACATTCGGGCCCCGAGACTATCCTTCTTTCAAGTTTCAATTCGCATTTCTTTATTGGAATCGGAACGATTAGTTACCGAGTGTTTAACTAGTGCGCCCCTCGATATTACCGTTTATAACATAATCGCTTTAACTATAATCATTATTTAAGGAATTGCGATTCCTTCCAATTTGTCCCTACGTTTACTTGAGAAGTAAAAGTAATTTAAGACGACTTTTGAATAAGCTATGCAGACAATTAAGGTTTCTTCAGAGTAGATTTAGTTCCGGATTGTCAAGATAAGTTTAAAGTGAAAAGTATTTTCATTGTGACAAAAGGATGAACATTGTTAATTTTCTTTATATCCGTAATAGGTATACAATGAACATACCATTGAAAGTAATCAAGTTAGCGATTAAAATGTGTCGGCATAGAAAAGAACATGTAAACGAATTTAATGTAGATGTACCTATCATTTTAATTTGTGCTATTCATGAATTGTTTCTTTTGCTAGCGAATAAAAACGAATAAAACATTTTGTACAAAAATGACGAGTCATTGAAATAAATAAACCTAAGTAGCGCGGTATATTAAATTTGTTATGTGGATATTAAATTGAATAACAGTCGTTCCTCACTAGGAGCTACCTTTGTTGCCGATTCTGGGAGCGTATGTGGAATGTAATTGAAGCGTGCCAGCCGAGTTCCATCTCCTGCGGGACTTCAGTGCTTTCGCACGCACGCGCAAAATACCTGTACACGACTATACGCCTACAACTACAACTATGAATTCTTAACAATTTACATACATCAAAGTAATAAGAGTGACCTAGAGCTTGATTACTGAAGTCCTTGAAATGGCAGCAGCACAATGCGAATTGATGGAGTACTAACCGCAGTGACCCGTACAACAATAAATAATACGCAAAGCACCGGTACTAATTTCCCGTTCCATGCTGAGCGCACTGGATTGTAAATGTTGAGTCGAATTACGTAAAATGGATTAGAATGCTATGACTACACAGCTTCATTATGGTTTAATTTTGCGGACAAGAACAAATAAAAATATATTAAGAAACACATGCGTGCCTGCCAGTACCTCACCGAGGCACCTCATTAAAGTACGGTGCTATAGGCGTACGCAGCCCAAAAATAAGTCAATCTTTCTTACTTTTAATTAACAACATTACTATATATATTGTAGTAACAACTAAATTAAATACTTTAATTCTACTACATTGAACTAAATAAATAAATACAACTAAATTAAATATTATAGATTCAATTAAATCTAAATCCAAGCCTAAAACTGCAAGACCGAAGGATACGGTGAGCTCGTTCTGCGTGAATCGGATTGCCAATAATTAACAGAAATGTAGGGTAGCTGTTAGTAATTAAAACTTCAAGGCGCCGACCACCTTAGTCACCCGTGACCATGGACGCTGTAAAGGGTCCGAAACGTCGGGATTAAAATAATATCAATATAACGCGATAAAATCCGTAAAAAGTAGTTTTATTTCAATGTCTAGTATTCGCGTAAGTGTCAGAAATCAATACTTTAATTCTGTGAAATAAAATGTGGGTCTCGTAAATTTAATTAAATCAAATTGAGTACGCAACGAGGTAACTTAGGAAATAAACAAATATTGAAGACATTTGAGTCGTGTTTGTATGAGGTGCGAGCAAATTTTCGGGTCACCGCTCGCGTCTTTACTGAAAGGTTTTTGTCAAAAGAAGAATTTGCTTTGATTTGGCTTCTTAAATGTTTTACAAATTCTCGTATATCCCACAAAGATTGAGTACTTTCAATACATTTTGTGAAATCTTTCCTTTGTATCCCAGAAGCTGAGAAATTATCTTTAATACTATTTTTGAGCGAATATGGAAGAATTGAAGCGATTTTTGTAGTTGTCTGAAATCGTTCCTGTTTCAAATTTGAAGTCGTTTCAGTCATAAATTGCGTGGAGCTTGAGGAGTATATTGTCAATGCAGTGGAATAGAGTGGTGCGGGCCGAACGCCGAGTGCCGAGGCGAGTCAGTGTACATCGGCTCGCCGAATCTCTGTAGGAATGTGCGCAGATTTAATCCTTGCGAAGGATGGCTCTTGAGCTGCTGTCACCGACGAGATATATCACGGGCTCTAATTGCGAATATTACATACATATGTACCTATCTGTGTAGCTAATGAATGCCAACTGAGAGCTGCTAATTTCGTTGATATAAATATCTCAGCTCGTTATTGTACAAAGACGGCGGGGTACGCCGTTTGTACTTACCAAGTTAGAGATTTGACAAATTAAATTTTGTATTTTGACACTTGAAATTTTCTTATTCGGCCCCCTGAGAGACAGATGCCCCTTATACAAATGAGAAAATTATAAGTCGAGTTGAGCTATTTCAACACTCGTTAATTTGTTTTGCTTATGGGCTCACCTATTAGGTATATTAATATTAGCCCACGATGTCTCACGCAGGGCAAAGGCTTCACATGTGGCTTCACTGCCCTCCGTTCAGTTATTGCTATCTATTGCTGTCTGGGGCCCATGCTTTCGGTAAGTCTAGTCCATGTTAATGTGCTTATACCTACTTTTAATGAAGAATAATATGATACTACTTAATATTATAAGCTCTGTGTCCTTTTCACGATAAACGACTGGACACATTTCGATGTTCGACAAGGATATAGATTGGAAGATCATACCTAATGGTGGAAGAACATAGGCTTATTTTATTTCAAAAAGGCTTTTAGGGTTCGAGTGAAACACGTTGTTTTACAACAAAAATAAAAGTATAAAATGTGTGACACGCTAGATGTGTGAGGTATCTTATTTCCGATACGGGAGCGGGCTCAGGAGACACGTAGACCAGCCGGCGAGCTTTCAATATGATTATTTTTCCGTGTCTATTTATTTTATGGTTATGCTTCATTTATAACAAAATGTCTCCCAACAGTGCAATTCTGTTCTTGTGTCGCACCCCCAATAGCTACTTGTGGGTAATGTCAAAAGCATGTTAGCGAGCCGTTACCCGGTTTTAATTAAGTAAGTTATTATTAGAAATTATCTTTTTATGACGAGGATTTTGACTTTCTTGTGAAAGCAGCAGAGTTTAAAACATTATGTGGAAGTTTGAAAACCTCATTAGAAGTAAATAAATTGTTTTAAATAAGCATTACATTTTGAAATGTCTCTAAATTTAATTTGATGATGAATGAGAGAAGAAAAAAATGTTTTTTTTAATCGTAAAAAAATGATTTGCTCAAAACTTAATCATTCATCATTAAATAACGCCTGTATTCCCTAAGGGCTAAAGCAGAGGTGTACTAATGTACACCCATAGTTCATCGGTATGATTAGCTGCCATGTAATTGGGAGCGAGCCTATTGCCATTCACCGGGAACAAATGCCAACTCCGAACTACCGCTGAGAATTTCATAGAAAAATCGAAACCCACGTGAAATCCATCCACTCGGACATTTAAATACTTACATACCCTTCACGTCCATAGTTTAGTTTAGTTTAGTTTAGCTGGGCGTTTTCCGCACTTAGCCTCTTAATTGGGCCATTGTACGTGTCTTTCAATCGTTCCCTATTCTAACCAGCCCAGGCCCTCCCAAAAGGCCAGCAGTCTATTGAGATTGCTACAGGCTTCTGCAAGCGATGCTGGGTGTTGAATAGTTTGTGCCCGTTGTTCTGCCACACTACTGCATTCCATGAGCACGTGCTGTGGCGTTTCTTCTCCCTCCATACATCCTCTGCACAGGGGGCTGTCGGTCACACCTATATTGAAGAGGTGCTTGTTTAGCGGACAGTGACCGGTTATAATACCTATAACCTTGCGGATTTTGTCCCTTTTTAATCTGAGGAGGTTGCGAGCAAGCTTTGTTGTCGTCTCCGGAACGGCGTTCTTTGTTTGCCTGCATCCTTCACTGTTTTTCCATTCTTCTAGATGGGTTTTTTTTGTGCTACTGTGCAGCCACGCTTTTATTTGGGCTTGGGGTATGGGGAGTAGTGGTTCCGGCCCATATACTACCTCCCTTGATCCCCTTTTGGCCAGTTCGTCTGCTGCATCGTTGCCCAATGAGTTGCTGTGCCCTTTGATCCATTGTAAAGTTATTTTGTTTGTGAGTGCAATGGATTGGAGTGCACTGTGGCATTCCAATATAAGGGCAGAGGTTATATTATTTGTTCTTAGGGCTTGCAGTACAGATGCACTGTCTGAGATGATCTTGATGTTAAGGTCTCTGACTTCTCTGGCTGCAACTGCCTGCGCTGCTTTGGTGATGCCAATGCATTCAGCTTGGAATATCGTGTTTAGCCTATCTAAGGTGGTCGATATTTTGATGTTTAGGTCATTCGAGAAGACACCAGCTCCGGTGCCGTATTGGGTTTTGGAGCCGTCTGTGTATATCCTAACTTCCTTGATGCCAGAGCTATCCATTGTTTCTGCGGTAAGATGGATATTGTATCTTCGATCGAAGACGTGATGACCAATTGTTCTGTCCATAGGTGCCTCAAGGAGTGGTATCTCCTTCAGGGTCTTTTGCAGAACTTTCGAGTGTGTTGTTTCTGTGTTTTGTTTCCATAGTCCGTTCGCCCTTAGTCTTAAGGCAGCTGCCTTTGCCTCCTCCTGTATGATGAGATGTAAGGGTGACAGGTTCAGGAGGAACTCGAGCGCGGCTGATGGAGTGGTTCTCATGCATCCAGTAACTGCTACACTCGCTAGGCGTTGTAGACTCTGGAGCTTTAGTTTTGCTGTGGTCAGTTGTGTTCTGGGCCACCATACGACTGATCCGTAAGTTAAAGATGGTCTGATAACTGCTGTGTACAACCAAAGTGTGATTTTTGGATTAAGACCCCATTTTTTACCAACTAGTCTTTTGCACTGCCAGAACGCTATACAGGCCTTCTTTATTTTAGCATCAATGTGACTCGCCCAATTTAATTTGCTGTCAAGAATGACGCCAAGATATTTCACTTGTGTTGATAGGGAGAGTTTGGTTTTAAATAATTTTGGTAGGTCGAGTTATGGTAATTTCCTTTTGTTGGTGAAAAGGATAAGTTCCTTCACGTCCATATTCGCTGATGAAAATGAGACCCCTCCGTGCCTCGGAGAGCACGTAAAGCCGTCGGTCCCGGTTGTCATACGAACACCTATGACAATCGTTAGTGATAGTCAGAAGCCAAAAAAAGCCTGACCACCAGTCTATCCTTTGAATATCGGTACTGCCCAGAAATTAGGTTGCGGATGTCTGATGGCAGTCGCTTTGTGTAAAATACTGATATTCAGCCGCGTCTGGAACTGGACTGGAAGCCGACCCCAAAATGGTTGGGAAAAAAGGAGGATGATGATGATGTTATAAGAAGAAGAAATCCTTTAGTCCGTCATTTACTAAGCTGTTATTTTGAGAAAAACCAATACTATTTTGCTCATTATGGGAATCCATCCCAAGACCTCAAGATGTATGTAGTTTTATTTGCATAAAAAGTCACTTGTATACGTAGTACTTACCTATATAGAAAAAAGGTGTTGCAATATTTATATAGGTAACTATACGTTTTAAATATAACTTCGTTAAAAGTAACGTTTTAAATATTCTTAAAGAAGGAAGGGAGCTGCAGCAGCAGCAACCAGCAGTTCTACAAATTGGGCTAGAAAAAAGTCATTAACTATGTAGGTACCACTACTATATTAGTTTCCAAAACTGTCTGAATAATTAGTAAGCACATCTAAGTAGGTCTTTGGCTAAGTTTGCCTAAACATATGCCTAGCCAAACGCTTACACTTAGCCAAAGACCTACCTAAATTACATTCACAAATACTAAGCATTTCGTGATGAACAATGAACATATCACAAAAATGTAGGTTTCAATATTTTATAGTAGATTAATATGCAAAACATTGGCTTGAAATTTTCGAATTTCGACTAAAGGTCATCAATATTCATCAACGTGATCAATATTTATGTTTTATTTCATTTTTCAGTTGGAAAACGACTGTGTTATTGCATTCCATTATTGTCAACTATTTTATTTACAAGTATTTTTATTAGATTACACAAAAATACTGTTATCGACGGATTTAATGCGCATAATTGTTTATGGTAATTGTTATGAAGCAGTGATAGCTAGGGGTATGACTACTGGACTGCCAAGTTAGAGGTCTCGAGTTCGAAACCAAGGCACGCACTTCTGACATTTCGAAATCATTTGCGTAATTTTATTATCACTCACTTCAACGGTGAAGGAAAACATCGTGAGGAAACCTGCATGCCTGAGAGCTTTCTCGACGGCATGTGAAGTCTGCCAATCCGCATTAGGCCAGCGTGGTGGACTATGGCCTAATCCCTCTCATACTGAAAGGAGATCCCTGCCCAGCAGTTGGACAATTAATGGGTTGATGATGATGACGATGATAAAATTGTTTATGAAGATAAATAAAATTATGGAAAGTTCTCTTTGACTCTGTTCGCGTAAAATGTAAAATACCTATGCAAGATGTATCTTTGATAAATATTCTGAGACCCTTATCAAATCTCGATTATGAAACAAATACATACGCTAAGATCTATGTACATTTCTTCCCGTCCCTTTGAAGAGGAATGTTAAGAATCATTACCAATCATTTATTGACAGAAAAGTAATTAACAGTATGCAGGGAGACAGTACACAAACGCTTGGGAGTGAGAAATGTTCACAAAGAAATAGAGTATATTAGAAAATATATAAATTTGGTTGATGATGGAGCATGATTGCCTAGAAGGAACTTAATTACTCGCTTTCTGAAGACTCCCAGGTTCTTACGAATATGCTTTTACTGACTGTGTACCTAATTAATTTTGAATGGAATGGAATGCCATCTTAATTATAATATAATACAATTATATAAAAAACCCTCCTCCTTCGGCAGTCGGGTAATAAAATTGACGTTCCTTTTTTGTGTTTTTGTATGTGTCCAAGAGTGCCCATAAAAGATTTCCGTGTCCTGATGGACACGGAAATCTAATTGACAGTATTAGAAGAAAAGAAGGAGGAAATATTTTCTACATTACTCTTATCCGGATGTAAATGTACATGTAAGTAAGTGAGGCTGGTTATTATCTTACACGTGTAGGGTGTGTCTGCTCGCCTCCTCTGTGTAGTGACAGTGGCCAACACTAGCAAGTTAATTGCAAACATCGCAACAATGATTTAGTACATCTATCTTCGCGTTGTACTGGCTCTCAGAGCTCTCTCGCTTCACTATTCACTATTATCTACGCAAGAGTCGAGTGGGCAGATTTATGTTCGCTGCGAGACGCCTTTTTACTGAATAATATGTGTCTTTAGATACGAATTTATTCTTTGTTAGTTTCCACAGAGGTTTCTATTATAGTGCTGTACTCTGTTATGCTGTGACAGAAGGAATTGACACAGGAATGTGTTATTTTTGGTGGTGATACGTTATAGGTAAAGATAAGTTTCATTATGTCTACATTATTTGTTACTTTTAGTTTTTAGGTTCATCGCCCACAAATAAAAGGTCTTTGGGAAGTTTTGGAAGTCGCGAGGGACAAAAGTCAAGAGATTTTGATCTCAGTAGATCTACGGTGTGCACTTTTGCAATTATTGAAAAAAAAAAACTGATTAATAAATGCTACAATTTAATGTCCAACCATTTTCTTATCCCAATGTAAACAATATTAAGGCTTTAGTCAACAAGGAGGCGCCACCAAAGAATACAGTTGTTGTACGCTAAAATAATCTGTACGAAACCTTATTGACTTGCTATAAATATAGACCTACTCTAAATACAAGCGAATAAATAACCGTAGCAATCCAGACCAATTAAAATAATTCCAGCGCATTAGCAACAGCCGAAATAGCCCGAATCGATACCGAATCAAAGCCAGCTCGGAAATTAAATGTATTTATTGGCAACGTTTTGATTTATTCCTATCTCACCACTAATCCTTCGCCATTTTATTTACATGGCCGTATAGTTGACCTGCACAATTTCATTATGCATATTAGACCAATTCCATAAATGTAATCGACTACAAAGTTTATTTTTAATTTAAAACTGCTGCGTCACCAATAATTTGAATTCAATTTCTATAACAACCAACTAATATAAAGTAAGCAATTTGCTTTGAGTTCAGTTCGGGGATTAGTAAAATGTTTCGGTTTCTGGTGGCGAAATCACAATGAAAATTATAAGTGGGTTAGGTGCCCACAAGCTGAAATCACAAAGCTACGCTTTTGATAAACCAATTCTTGCGGAATTATGAAACGTGATGAAACATTTGGGTGGATTCCCACGAACGCTGTTTCCTTGAGAAATGTTGGGTTCCTTTCGGTAATACAATAAAATAATGTTATTATGCAAAAATATTTACTTTTGTACATATTTACATGAGTATAAAGTAAATTTACAAAAGAATAAGAATTTATGGTCACAGTAGGGTAGATACGTTTATCGTATTTAAGTTACATGTGTTTGGTTCAAGTATTATTAATGAAAGAGGAAAACATACCATATTCACTACCTACATTAAAGAATTCATGTTTCAAAATGGTCGCATTTTGTGAGCAATCTATTGTATCGATACAAATTCAATTACAATATCTACAAAACTTAATCAACCTTATAATACGTACCTACCTTGCACGTTGAAATATTAATTAATAGACATAAAAATTGCTCTCGCCACCTATCTATACACGTTCACGTACCTACAAAAATTATAAACCCGTACCGTGTATAAAATTCATCTACAGCCAGTTTGCAAATATTAGACTCGGTGGGAAAGAACATATTTACAATTTATTTTCTAAGTAATTATATTTAGTTGTTTATTAGACATCATCTCAGTAGTATGGTCCATATGGCGATGGCTAGCGTGTATAAGAGGTCTGTGTAGTTGGGTTGTGCGTCGCTGGAGAGCGCGCTGGCGTGGCACTCGGCCTCGTCGGCGCGCAGCTGCAGCAGCGGTACGCGCCGCCCGTGCGCATCCTTGCACGTGCCGCTGCGCACGGCGCGCCGCAGCTCTGCGCCCGCGTCGTTCTCCTGCAGCCAGCGCCGCAGCCACGCGCCCACCCAGGCCAGCTCGCACTCGCACCGAAGAGGATTCCCCGTCAAAATCAGCCCACCTACGACATCATTCAACAAAATATTAATACCTACAGCCCACCAGACGATTTACCTCGTCTAGAAAAGTTTCGAGTGGTGTATTAAGAATTAAAACTCATTAAGAAGAGTTGCCCGCCTCATTCTGCGTGGCGAGAGGCTCAGTAAATTTTAATAAAATACTAGCATTTGCTTGTGGTTCACTCGCGCCACTGTACATTTTTAATGACTCCCTAACTCGTTTTAGAGATATCGCAGCGTTAATTATAAACTTATAAAATAATTAAATTGTTTACAACAGAGATTTACTGGTTTTACTAAAGGTGGATTAAGTAATATGCGGGTTAAATTATAAGATTTTTAGTGAGAATAGCTCAACTTGGCGTTACATGTTGGTTTTTTAACTAAGCGAGACCAGCGTTGAACCAAGTTTACCTGTAAAAAATTCAAACGAGCGTAAAAAATGCAGGTTTTCAACTTCGTTAAGCTGAGCTGCAGATAGGTAGACAAAAAAAACATCTAACTACTCTGAAATGAAAACTTTATCTTGTTTGTATATTTCAGCCGGCTCGGTCAGCGACGGTTTCATGTTATGGACTAAATAAACATAAACATAAATATGACATATATACCTGATAGTAATTTGGTTGCTACATGGCTCCAACTGGTGAAATTAGGATAGAAAATAGCGGGATTTAATGTCGTAAGTTGATTGTAGCTCAAGTCGACCCCTAGTTGTGGAACTTGCCCCAAATGCCTCATAAATGCTGTCGGCAATTTCGTTAGGGAAGTCATTGTGATCCTGATAAATATCTCTTGGCTGTTGGCGAACGGCTGAAAGGCGTCGTCGGATATTCTTTTCAGATTTGATCCTGTGATTTCTAAGTAACGAATGTTCCTCGCATCGATTCCGTGTAATTGATTATCCATTATCTCGTCTGTCCAATGTATTACTAATTTGTACAAAGTGGAAAGGGAGGAGGTAATGTTGGAAATTTGGAAAGTAGAATGATTTATAGTTGACCACGATTGGATATGCAGGGACCGAAGTGATATCAAGGGACGGAAGGAATCCTGGTCAACTATGTCTAAGTATTTGAGTCCATTTAAATTCAAATGAGATAAATTGCTCAACCATTTGAAACTATTTGGCGTGATTCTTACAATAGGGTTGAATGATAGATCCAGGATGTTTATATTATTTAAATGGAACCACATCTTTGGCACTAAAGAGGTAAAACGATTATGACTTAAATCTAGATGGCGAAGACTTGCTAGTCGTTTAACATCAGTCTCCTTAAAACTGTTAATGTAATTTGAAGTCAAATTAAGACTAGTTAAGTTGGTTAGAGGTAGATAAGGCACTGACTTTAAGCCTACATTTGCAAGATTCAAATGCCTCAAGTTGGGAAGGTTATGAAACAGTTCCTTGAAGTTTGCCTTTATGAAGTTAAAGCTGAGGTCCAGTTGGCGCAGTCCGCCGAGGCTTGAAAATGTGTTATCTGATAATACCGTTAATAGATTGTGACCTAAATTGAGACTCAACAGAAACTGCGTGCTGCGGAATATATTACTGTCTAAGTACTCTATACGATTGTGTGACATGTCGAGGTACCGGAGAGTGAAGCCGATCTGAGAGAGAGCGGTGCCGGGGAACAGCGACATGTCGTTGTAGCTCAAATCTAAGTGCTCTATGATGGTGTTTTTAAACACGTCTCGTGGCAACAACCTTAAATTATTATGGTCCAGTTTCAAATATCTAAGTTTGTTCAAATTATAGAATTGCTCTACAGATAATTGTGAAATAATATTAAATGATAAGTCTAATATTTGCAGAGAGTTTAGATCAGTAAATGATTTTCTTTTAATGTTATTTATATTATTTTTGTGCAAATCCAGTATTTCTAAATATTTTGCATCACCAAAAGCTTCGTTTGATACATGAATAATTTTATTGTGGGCTAAAATAATTTGCCGTATAGAGGATGCAATCACTGTGAAAAAATTGTTTGGCACTTCGTAGAGATCATTGTATGAGCCGTCAAATATGTTAACTGATATTGCGGATTCGCCTTCCATGAACTTAATACGGTTTCTACTAACGTTCAACGTAAACGTGACATCTATATTAGAGACGTTATGAAATGAGTTCAGTGATAAATATGTAAAGTTGTTTCCCTGGAGTTCCAATACTTGCAGTTTTGGTAAATTAGCAAACGTCTCGACTTCCATCGAATCGATTATGTTACCCGCAAGAGATAAATATCTCAAGTTTGGTAAGTTTGTGAAAGTGTGCTTAGTTAAGTTGTTGATTCTGTTATAAGATAAATCCAAGTTTCTTAACTCTGGCATGTATATGAAACTTCGGCTGTGCAGTGAATGCAAAAAATTGTACGCGAGTCTGAGGTCGCTGAGATACAACGATACGTTATGATAGTCTTCACTTATTACAATATCTACAATTCTATTGTAATCTAAATTTAAATATTTGAGAAATGGGAACACAACCACATCCGACAGCTTGAGGATGTGGAAATCGTTGTTATCGAACGATAACCAACTGATATTAGCTAAACCCTCTTCAATTTCAAATGGAAAATAACCACTAAAAAGCGTAGAAGACGATTCCAGCACACGAAGCGATCTAGTCACGTTGGAAAAAGATTGCGGATGCACGTAGTATAAGTCGTTGAAACTCAGATGTATCTCTCTCAATGACATACTTGCCGGAAAAACGTTTTTATAAATTTGTGCAATCCTGTTACCTCTTAAGTTGATATTCCCTAGGGAAGTAGACCAGTCTAGGAATTCGTTTGGTAATAAATTAGATATCCTGTTGTAGCTTAAGTCGAGATAACGAATAGAACCGGGTTCGAGTGTTTGAAGTGCAGAGGGTATTGAAGTTAAAAAGTTGCCGGCTAGCGAGAGCGTTTGGATCCGGCTCGGGAGGGCAGGCGACTCCTCCAACTGGTTGTAAGCTAAAGATAAATGACGGAGTCGCGCGAGCTGAGCGAGGCTGTCTGGCAAGTGGAACAATCTGTTGTGCTCCACTTCCAGATGTTCCAGCGAGTTTTTCAAAGATAAAAATAGATCTCGGCTAATGGAACTCAACATATTGTATGATATGGACAATCTTTCGATTCTATTGTTAGCGAATAGCAACTTGGGTATCATAGTCAATTCGTTTAGGTCTAAAATAATCTGTCTAATTTGAACTTCCCGGAAAAGAATCATTTGGGAAGTATCGTTAATTTTGTTGTTACTCAAATCTAACTTTTCTATTTTTTTTGTTTTATTACTTGGACAAACGTAATTGTCAGTAAATGTAATAAAATTATGGCGTAAATGTACAGATTGTAACCTAGGTAGATTATAAAGTAAATCACAGGATAGTTCATGGATGAAATTGTTGGATAGCTTCAGGAGTGTAAGGGAAGCTGGTAGGGAGTCGGGGCTGATGGTGCGGAGGTGATTTCCCTCCAAATCAAGTTGCAGCAGGTGATACAGTGACGTCAGCGCTTGTGACTTCAAATGCGTCACTTGGTTATTGCTCAGTGACAAACTCGTCAGCGTTTCCTCCAAGTGATGCCATTTAATTTCAGGTCCTATGTACACTATGTTGTTGCTAAAAGTACGAGACAAAAATAATATTAATAAAATTAATCAAGTCTTCGAGTAAAAGTTTAATAGAATTTAGTTCAACTTGTGCTTACTTCTGCAGATTCAACCAGTTTAAAACTTTTAAATCTTTTAAGCCCTGCTGCGGTATTTCAGTGAATTCGTTGTAACCGAGGTCTAAAGATGCTAGTGTGCCCGCCATGGAACTGAAAACGAATGAGTTTTGTTTAATGTTCGCTTTCATACGACTTTTAATTAAAGTTCTCGAAATTGTTGTAATAAAGTTTATTAAAATACGAACTTACCTAAATGCGTGCATCTCGATGTAATGTAATTTATTAGCGACTAAAATTAGCGTTTGCAACGTCAATCCGTCCAGTGCGCTCTCTGATAGCACTTCTAGGTTAGACATGCTTATATCTAGATGCTGCAACTCTATTCGGGGCCATTCTGTAAGAGAAGTTTAAATGGGTACATAGTTTTGAGCCGGACTTAAGGACTTACGATGGCGTACTATTCTAATTAAAGCGTTCACTTGTAAGTTATAAGCTCTCTTATGTAGAAAGTTCAATATTGAATTAAACATACTATCTAAAGAATGCAGGTATGTGAAAACTATAAGTTATATAAAAGTACATTTATCAAAAATAAAACGAACATACCATCAAGTACCTCAACCCTGTGACAGGTATAATAATTAAAATTGCGTTAATATTCCATTCGTTTAAATATTGCAGCTAACATTATACTCAATAGAGTTTGACCAGACCAAGTGTTTTTAAGTGTTAATTTACCGTCGATGGCCTGTCAGATGACATCAAATGATCATTATGTGTATGGTATCAATGATAACCTGTGCAACTTTAAGGGTTGATAGACCACCACCATAGATACATTATTATAATGATTCACACTAGAAAAATGCTCTAAATCTGTCACGGGTTTTATTATAATAGATAAATTTTCAATGAAGCTTTTTTATTTATTGTATGACTTACAAAGAAAAGTAACCACTTTAAATAAAAGATAGATAAAGTAAAAATAAATAAACCAATTAATATAGGTTAATAGGTTTTAAAGAGTAGCCGTAGAAACTATAACAGAACAAATACGATTATTAAAAAACGTAAGGTTAACAACCTCCTTGCCATGCAGCTTTTCATAAGAATGAGGCCAAGTAAGAATTGTTTGAATATTTTTTTTTAAGATTACTGCTGCACGCACGTTATAGGAAATTTGGCCCCATAGGTTATCACTTTGACACAAATGGCAGACAGACTTATTGCAGGACATTAGGCTGTGTGTTACATAGCTAAGACCCTGTTTCACTGCCTCCTGATAAGTTACCGTTAAATTACTTGGCAGATAATTTCATACAAATGTTGTTCCATTTTTGAATTTATCCGGCGGTTCGCGGCTATCCAGAGGTGGTGAAACAGGCTCTAATTCTATATATTTACACGAAACAAGTTTCTTGCCTGTTGCATACAATAAAATTGAAGCAATAAATAAGTTGCATCATCTAAACACTGTTGGTACAGCCGGTACCTTTTTATTATTGCTTCAACCCTTTGCAATCAACTGGCAATTAAATTGCTCCGTGTACATCAGTCTTTGGTTTAGCAATATAACAACTGCACTTACCTGGGAACCTGTGCAGCGGCACGGCGATGCACGACATGTGCGCGACACGGCACGAGCACAGTGGGCTGCCGGCGCATGGCTCGACTCTTTCCGGCGCCAGCGCTCCCGCCAGCGCGCAAGCCACCAGCGCCACCCACTGCAGCGCCCATCGCACGCATCCATGCCCCAACAGCATCACTGTCATTCAAACTGTTGTTGATACCATAACCACTACAGGTATCTATTGAATGGGGGAATTTTATGTTACAGTCTACTTTTTTTCCTACTAAGTCATGAGAACTACCTGTTACATTGGACACCAAAGCTCTAAAAGCATGTAAATTTATATTTTAGTGATTTTTGACCAACCATATTTTGCCACAGGAAATGAATACATGTCAATCGAGGAAATTCCACGAAGTTCATCGTCAAGTAAATGTAATTAATTTAGCGTCTGCCTAAAAATATTACCGTTTTTAAAAGAAATCAACTATCTGATCTAAAATAATTTGAATTGATATAACAAAAAGGAAATAAATATGTACGAGATAGGGTATCCTGAAGTAGTCACTATTACAAAAGTTTGAAGATTGTCTATCTCGATAATTATCGTGTAGTTATCCAGTTTTCTCATTTCATTTACATGAAATGTTAAATTCCAAGAGAAAAGATAACACCAGGAATTTTCCACGAAATTAGAATAAAACTAAATTAAATAAAATGAAGACATTGTTGCCTTGGCACGCAGCTCTAAAGATATTCTGCGAAAATCTTCACTAATACATTCTCTCGGTACAAAGGTTAATACTGAACAACAAAGTTCTGGAAAGTTACACTGTTTGTTGTTACCTACATGTGATGATGTCTATGAGTCTACTACCAATACCATCAAACCTGCATTCCCTGGAGGTTAAAGCAGAGGTGTATAAATGTACACGCCAGTATATTTAAGTCGCACTTAATAGGGGGCAGACCATTACCACTATTAATGTAGTAATGAGTTAAGTCTACTAGTATCCACGTTACCTATGATAATATTGAAGACAGTTCTTTTTTACCCGACTGCGCGACGAAAAGGAGCGAGGGAGTGTCCTCGCTTGCAATACATTTTCCAACATTCAAGTACCTTACTTTCGATATTATAAAGAGCTTGTTTTTCGATTTTTATCGGGTCACACACACGATACAGTTGGGATATTTCCTAATAAATTTTGGCATAACAGTTTTTTCATTTTGCAGTAGTATTTGCGAGATGTTGAGAGCGGTGGATTTAAGTTGGAACTTGACTTTGAACTAAGATTGACTTTGAACTTGCACTTGAATAAAACCAACAAAGAATAAATACTTGTAAAAGTCACTTATAGTAACTTATCTTATCTTATCTTATTATCTTTATCTACGCGCTTTTGAAGACAATTTGTAATGAACGCCTTTATATTATGTATGTATAAGTTACTGTAAGCTATTCTTCTACAGCCACATTGTAATTCGAGATAAAAATAGGTGCTGATCCCTTTTGTAAATCCTTTTTTGATGGAATATAAATCCAAGTACAAAAGCACTGTTTTATAATGATGTCTTTAGTTGGAGTTTTCTTATTTATGTAGATATGCTTTGTTGATTATCACACAATATGCTACTCAATGTTATTCGGTTCGTATATACATATAAATCATCACTAACGTCCTGTCTGTCTACTCTTATTTCACAGACTCACAGTTATCTTTTACTTTGGGTCAACGAGGTCAGTCTTTAATCTACATTTTTGTCTCTACTTTATAAATGAATGATAATTATAGTTTTGAATACTGTATCATTAACAGTATATCAGATATAGGACGTCCATTGCAATGCTACTACATCTTATGCAATGCCCATAATTTCATTATATTAAATAAGAGGAAACAAGTACTGCATAATATTAATTTATGCTTCATCATAATAATAAATAATAATAATACAACTTCAAATGAATTTTTAAATAAATAAGCAAAAGGACGAGTATGTAAAAAAAAATCATTTATTTATTCATAGAAAAGTTGTATTTACTTCAGGTACCTATTTCAGTCAGTTGTACAACTGAAAGAATCTGTGAAATGGAATTTAAATAACTTTGATTTTTATTTAGTGATCACTGCTGAGCTGAAATCCTTGGCTTTTCAGGTCAAGCAATTTTTTTAATTATTAACCAAAGTAAAAAAGAAAAACTCTCCAAGAAATGATAAGCTCTAAGATAAAATGTGGAATGAGTTAACTTAAAATCGTTTACGAGACAACCGCTTTGAATCTTCTCACTTTGCCTTAGGCACTGCGTTTTTGTGCCAAGCAGTCAGTCACAACATTACAAGTATCTACAAAGATACAAAAATCAGCTTAGTACATTACCTATAGAAAATGTGCTAGCTAGCCATGTTAAACCCGTAAAAGGAAAAAAGCCACACCATGTACGAGTACCTAAGTATACGTAAAAGTAAACTAAAAGGAATATAAATCAAATTTTCGTCCTTTATATCTTATTTCTCGTTCATCGAGGTTACTCATGAATACTTAGGTGTGTTCGGTACTATCGTGGCGAGTTTTGAAAAATGTTGGTTTTAATAATGGAGTTTGCTTGCATTTAATCAATTTTACCAGACGGTCGACGCGAAAGCTTTGATCCTTTATAGTACTAACGCAATTCATCGATTGCCCCAATGAATACCTCGGTGTACACAGTTTGATTAATTTACCAATCGGGCAAGTGCGAGCCGCGGTCGGTGTGATTAGTTGCCGTAACCGTGGGAACAGCTGGTTTACTCGAAGCCTAGGATATCGGTTTCAATGTAGCGACTTAAGTTTTAATTTGTTTTTTTTAAAGCATAGCTTCCAAATAACTTATTAGCAAATAAATATTTACTAGATAATATAACAGTACAAACAGATGGAGGCATGAGGGGGAGGCCTTTGCCCAGCAGCGGGACACACCGGGTTAATCGTAATCGTAATATAAGAGTAAAGAAAACTTTCGCACAAATTACAATCGAGCAATGAAGGAGTTGTCTGTAATTGGGTCGCAACTTCCCGCAACTACGACTGTCCATGTCAAACGATCACCGAAATGGAAGCCTGTGACAGACAGACAGACTGACAAAGTGCTTTTATAGAAGCTCCGATTCCACAATTTAGGAACAGAATAACCATGAATTATCAAGTGTTTCAAGGTAGCGAAGCGTAGCAATGATTTGATTTTTACACCCGGACTCACAAAGGGAATTTGTTTGACAGCAAAAGTTCGGTTATTTGTGCCTTAAAGGTGCTTCGTGATAGCAGTGAAAATAAGGATTGGAGTAGCGCCAAGGGTCAGCGGTAGGGAAAATTTTGGCTGCATTCGAGTAGGGTTTCAAATTAGATTGCAGCTGTGGACTGTTGCGGTTCCCTCTGTTCCTCTGTTATCAAATGAATGTAGACGAATAGCTGGCGTAAGTTTGGATTAATGTGAAACCTCTTTGGGATAGGAATCTGTTTTACGGATGTAATACGCCATTTTCTGCTCATGCTAACATACAACATACCTACACGCGGTTTTATTAAAACAGATAACGAGATATTGCTTCAAATAAATGCAAAGAGGAACGATACATCAAATCCGATTTCACAATAACGTTTTTCTTGAACACGAAAGCAATGATTCGCTAAAAATAAATTTATGTCTTTCAGTAACAAGCTGAATTTCCTGTTGGTATGCTCATCGGAACGAGCGCTTTATATTTTCATTTTTTGTGAGTAATTGAAGCATTAGGCACAGGGGAGTGGAATGTGAAAAGGATAAAAAATAAATGAAGTAGGTAAAGAAAGAAATTAAAAGATGAAAGAGACCGTAACGAAGTGTCCGCGATGAAAAAAGTGAGAAATTATTTTAAGGCACTTGAAGCGGTAATAAGTGGCACAAAAGTTTTCGCAGAGATTTTCACGTTAAATGGTAATCTGAGAAATTTCGGAGTAGGGTAATCAGATTAGGCGTCACCTCGGATGTGTTTTTGCGGAATCTTTGAAATTATTCACTCATAAAATACGTACTTCCTATCAAAAGTCATTTTGTCATTTTTATCTTGCGGTAATATTTTATTTGAGAATTTCTTTAAGTGCTTTTACGTCCTTATATAAGGTGCGACGTGTCTGTGTTTCAACCAGTGTTAGCGCTTTATGTTCCATTATCTGGTTCTCTGTGTACTTAAGAAATTGAATCTACAATTCGATTTTGTAGAAAGAAAATAAACTTGACTTTTCTTATTCTTTTACTATTTTTTTCAAGTTTTAAAGACAAGAGCTTGAATATATTTGTAAAACTGAACGGTTAAATGGAATTTGAAGTCGGTAAACTACAGTCTATTTACTTTGTTGGTCCTTTTAAATAAGTTCAGATAAAACAAATTACAAAAGCAATTACAGTGCATGAAGCATTCAAATGACTTGCACAGTTTATGAGTTACAACGAAAAATAATAAATGCCAGCAGTCAAACGAAACTTCAATATTTGATGAGGGGTATGAATACTTTACTACGGGTATACTTGGATTTTACACGAAAGTTTAAGAGCCGAATAACATTTATAATTAAAAACTCGACAGATTTATTTGTAAGGGTTCTAACGAATAAATTTATAGTTTTTATCAGAACCCTCGATTAACAAAACCAACAATTGAACCGATTCAAAGTACGGAGAAAATTAATTATCGCTGCTATGAAAATAGAGTATTCCCGGGAAAAATATGATAACTGTTCAATGTTTTGTTTTAATCCCACGCTAAACGAACAATTTTTGTATATTTATATCTTTCCAAAACGTTCTCTTGAAAATGGCTAACGGTGGGTATTAACGGGGCGAAATATCGATCTAGCTACGTATTATTTCTGAGGAAAATCATTTTTCCGTATTTTCATATAGCAAACTTAACTTGCCCACTAAATAGATTCAGCTAGATGTTCTACATCTGGCCTGATAGTACAGTCATACAGGTACTTTGTGATAAGATTAGGTACCTACTTAAAAAAAATTCCAACATATTTTATGACGGTAGCTGTTACACTGTTTGTTATCTTCCCGCGAAAGTCGTAAAAGTAGATTGAGAGAAATGACTTGCAATAGTTGCAATGGTGCCTGTAAGAATGCTTGCTCGAAGTCGAATGTAGAAGGGTTATATATTGCAACTGCAGACTTCAAATCTCATCATGATAAGTCGACAAAGACTGATACTGAGAGACGCGCCTTGTTTGATGTAGTCGGTGAGGTCATTAACAAGACATAAGTCTGTAATTAACTGGATGAAGATAATCATTACTTTATTTACATTTAAGGAAGGTCATATACCTACACAAGAAATGGAACAACGAATGGTTTCAAATAATGGAAATTTTAGATTTTAGATGTTATTGACTAATTGGGCGTTCACAAATGGCCGTTATACCTAAATACTGACGAACTGTGTGTGTACATTACTGTGTTAGTACCCCTCTGTCTAACCCTTAGGGGAATACAGGCGTCATTATGATATGTTTATGTGAATGTAATTTCAATATATTTAGTTATATTTAGTTAGAACCACTTATCTAAGCTGGGGATTAGGTATCTAATAAGTGGTTCTGTTTTTTTATATTTTATTATTGAATATTTTATACATCTTTTTTATAGTTGGCACGCTGCCTATTTTCAAAAAGAGTCGCGTGACTCACGTGTAAGATTGCGGTACATCATTTTACTCGGTAAGTATGATCTCGCAAACCTTTCAGGGCGTACGTAATTGACTGTCAGTCATCCCGATGAAAGCTGTTACACGAAACATCAAAATGTAGCTCGATATAGCTTGCCCGGAACGAATCGAAGGCTTATTTACCTTGAAAGAAAAATCGAGCCATTAAAGCAGTATAAGGCTCCGTTCAGTATAAAAGTCTCCAATATTATACTTTGCCTTTCCAAGAATCAAAAGTCATTATAGGTTAAATATCAGTTATGGTTATTGGTTCATACAATTTCCTCGAAGTTTAACTATTAATAAGCTCCACTTACTCGCGTCAATAAAACAATGTGTTCATTCGGATCGTTTGTGCATTGCCAACTCTTTATCGTACCTGAAAGAGTAACATTTTGTATTTGATTTCAGAAACGAAATACATTTACATTTGTATTTGTTGTTGTCGTACACATGCTCTAAATTAGCATTTCGCAAACCAGTTGTGACCTATGTTTTTGTATCCAATTAGTTGAACTAGATTTTGTAATTTAACTACACTTGGTTTATGTACGGTTTTGTGGATTGCAAATGAACTAAATTTGGCATGTGTTTCAGTAGCAAAATTCAGCTCATTTATAATGTTTGTTGTATGTAGGTGTAACTTTTACGTCTAGTGAGCATGAGCTGTAGCGCTGTGAAAAATACTCTTAACATATTAACGGCTTTTCTAGCTAACAGTGACTGAGTTCTTTACTTAATAAACTAATAATATACGCAGAACTCCCGAACTAGGTATCTTTCTAAAACATGAAATACTAGACTGGTTTTCTCTGAAGAGCAGACTGATGTAGAGGTGTTCTCATGTACTACACTCTACACGCAAAGTTCGCCAGTAAAAAGTCATGAAAAACCTTCTTCGAGATACTACTATAAAATACCCTAATGAAAAACCTAATATCACTTTCTTCCGCCTGTGCTTGCTACACACTATGTGATATAATTATGTTTATTTAATTGTAATAAGATGAAAATCAAGCGAAGCCTGACGATAACTGGTAACCATAACCTATAGATGCCAGCAACTACAAGACGCGCTAGTAATGACTAGCGCGTTGTGATTATGCCTAGTAATTTCACTAGCTGCATTATCCTTTAAACGGGAACAATAACGTCAGCACATTTTTGCTTAGCATCAGAATATTTGGCAATGTGGTGGTACCTATACTTAGCAATAGAGTTCTACTACGACAAAATATATCCTATCTTTATGAAATTAAATGATGCTCCTCTTTAAGACATAACAAAACATGCCTTTTATATTTTTATTTAAATTAAATCCCGTACATTCTTAAGTAAACGGAAAGTCGTCGAACTTTGTAATAACAGGTTTTGTTATTAAAGCATCGCTGTTATGAATATTTAACTTGTCCCTTATAATTAGATGTTAAAGTAATTATAGTTCTTTCTTCTTTGGTTATGTAAGTAATTAGTGGGAATCAATAACGGCATGTGTACATGGAAACATGGGTTAGTAGAACATCCCCTGACCTTATAGAATCCGATGTAATTGTAATGTAATTTATTTTAATGATAATGACCAAAATTAGGTCAGATATCCCTAATAACTCAGTACTATTACATTACTGCTAGTATTCCAGTATAAACTAATTTTCTAATCATCCTAGCCTATTCCCATGGGTCGGCTTCCAGTCTAAGCAGATTCAGCTGAATATACTGATGTACCACAAATGGTTAGACTGGAAACTGTACTGTACTGTAGAATACTGATTCTAGACGATTTATTGCCCTTCTATGATATACCCTACCCTACCCTACCCTTCGCAAGAATTTTTTGGCAAAACCGAGATCCCAAGTATAAACTGGTTGTTGCCAGACTGACTGCTGAAAACAAATTACCTATTCGACCAGTGCCCCAATAAATTAGTCAAATTGTAAATGTATAACCTGATTTTTTACTAAACCTGCGGGACCGTGATGAATCTTATACACAACTTTCTACACATCAACAGTCTTACGGATCGAAGTAGAATCTAACGTTGCAAGGCAGCAACACGTACTCTGTGGTCAATCGTCAATCGTACGATGTCAATCAGTCATCATCATCAACCCTCAAGGCTCTCTTCTCAAAATGTAAGAAATTGAGCTACAGTCTATAACGCCTAATGCGGGTTGACGGAATTCGTCGCCGTCGAGAAGTTTTCTTAGGTACAGGTTGCTGGTGTTACCTATACTGTTAGATTGAGCCGCAAGTTTCCTCACAATGTTTCCGAATGATAATTAATATATTATGGCAATAGGCCAGCCCCCTATTACATGAGACCTAAACATACTGACGAACTGTGGGTGTACATTATCTCTAACTTACCCTTCGGGGAAAACGGGCATGATGGTGTGATTATTTGAAATTTCACACAATTTTGCGATTTTTAATACCGGAATGGTAAATCTCAATTAACTCGTATTTAAACTAAACCCTGTAGTCATTTTCAGAATATTTGTCATTTTTCAGGAATATGACACCTTATTTAATAATAAAACATGAAGGTACATTAAAAAAAATATCAAAATATTAGCATTTTAATAAAAGATAGGAATTTCAATATAGTTCCGTAGCAGTCGCTACGAAACTGCTACGGCGTAGGCGCATAACAGCGCAAATTGAGTACAACCAAATAAATACGCCGTGATATGACTGTGGTAGGTCCAAGTTTGAGCAAAAAGTACTAATCACTAATCTCTAACACTCGTATAACATTTGGTACGAATAACAGTGGATTTTTATTTCGATCTATACGCTTGTGTTATTTTTTAAAGATTTTGTTCATCTTGCACCGAGAGCTCGTAATAAAACATGATGATGACAAGCTCACAAGCTTCACGAGACTTATGAGCTTGTCATCAGCAATTTGAATGTCTGGTGTAGTTTAATTACCATTTGTTATTGAACCGTAAGCTTTCAACTTCTAAATAAATAATTATTAAATGCTTAAAATACTAGCAGTCCGTTCCCCGGCTTCGCACAGAGTGACATCTTCCACCTTCGTCGTTATATTTCAGACAATTAACACAAAACCTTAACAAAATATACACATAAACGTTTCTCATGAATCACTCTGTCTATATGTGAAAACTGCACAAAAATCAGTTCAGTAGTTTTTGAGTTTATCGCGAACATACAGACAGACGTGGCGAGGAACTTTATTTTATAATATGTAATGAGGCTGGTTTGAGCAAAGCTTTGTATTGCATTCTATTTTTGATTTGCCTTAAATCAGTTTTAAAATATGAATAGGTTTCTAAATATTCTCCAATAATAATGCGTCTCTATATATTATGTTGAAACCGGGCTTACGTAGTAGTGGTTAATCGTACAGTTAGTCGTATATATTTAATATGAATACTGAAAAAATATAATGGACTGCAGCAGACGTATTGAAATTGAGAAAGTAGAATTAAAATAAAATGGTAATATTAAATTTCAAAATTATGAAGATTGTGGGCCTGTTTCAACGCCTTTGGATAGCCGCTAACCGCCGGATAAATTAAAAAACTAACCAAAATTTGTATAAAACATCTGCCAAATAATTTAACGAGAACTTACCTAATTAGAAGTGGTGAAAGAGGCCTAAGGTCAATCGCGAACATAAAACGATCCATGAGCGCGCTCCGTATTGGAAACCCGAGAACTTGGTTACGAATATAAATAATTGTAGCGCTAATATAAGGTGTACAGTTCAGTATGCAATGAAAATTTAATACAATAAAGACATATTTTTATTAAATTGACTGGCCGCGTTCTTTAGAAATTTCGAATAAATTCGAGTTAGTAAAAGGTTATTTGAAATACGAGATAACTTTAACCTAAATTACATATTTGATATATTATATAACATAACTAACAATCAAAAGCCATATACTTACGAATAGCTACTTATTATTAAATCACATCTCAAAAACCACTACAATTCAATTGAAATCCAAAGTTTGTTAACTGTTTAAATGTAAGTGTAATTTTTGTTTAACTTCATCAGTCACTTTCAAGCTGGTGGTTCACTTGTATCAACAAACGGGAGTTGTGGGACATTTTAAAGTTAGCGCACTTCGCAATCGCAAGAGGGGGGGTGAGAGGGGCTCGCGACGGACACGACACGGCTACACACCTCGAGAGCCGAAATCGGACTGAGCGGCGGTCCTCATAGGCCGCGCTGCCACCGAGCCTCGCGATCGACGCTTCAAATTATACCTTTCAGGTATCCACCTTATCTCCCCTTCAAGGTCTTATCTCATCAACTAATTAATGTGCGTGCCTCATTCATTCATTAGTTCTATCTTCCCATTAAATGTTACTCGTGTTCAAGTGTTTCACCTAACATAATTATTAACTACGCACATTTTCAAGCGATTATAATAAAATTTTATTTGATATTGATACGTGTGAATTATGCAGCTAGGGAAACGTTAAGTCTCTTGTCTTAGCCTAATTTCACTTAAACAGTTACGTAATTCGAGATTAATATTTGAACTTCCTTTGACGAAGGTAAGCGACTGAAATTGAAACCGAGTTTTGAAGTAAACGAGCAGTCACTATTACTTAGTTTCTGTGGTCATCTTCGAGGGAACTTGTTTTATAATAACTTGGTTTTGATATTAACGGAGTTAGGGTGCTGTATATTGTTGGAAGTTCGTCTTTGAAAGATTTAAACACGGTAAGGCGTATTATTACAAAGTAATCGAGGTATTAATAAGTCTATAATTTAACATTGTTTGATAACACAGACTAACTAATCACAATTAAATTGTATACCCATTGGGAATGAAATAATTATAGTCTTTATATCCATAATGGTATTTTTCTACATTATTAATGGTGCAACTAAAACAGTTGTACCTGCCATTAATAATGAAAGTGCTGCTTTATTTAATAGTCGTCGTGAGTAGGTAAAAGCTTTTTATGATTTTATATAGACATAATATGAAAATGATGGCAGTTTTATGTTGGAATATAAAATATTGACATATTATACATATTTTAAAACGTTGGTCTTATTTCTGCTGCTAATGGACAAGGTAATCAGACCCTACAGACCTTATCCTGTCCAAATATCAATAAATTAAAGAAAAATCCCAGAGAAAAACCTGATTTTCTCTAGTTTCCAATTATTCGGGCATGTTTTTCTTTCCAATGAGAGTATGTGGTATAGCTATAGCATATACGGTGGTAGTTCCTTAGTATAACTTTGCCTAACCCTTCGAGAAAGGCAGGTGTGAGCAAAGAGCGAGACAACGCAGTGGCAACATTTTACCACAGAGCGGATTTTAGCTTAGCGGGAGGCAGTCCATCCATCGGTCCGAATAATAATCTGCATAAAAGGAAAAGGTGTTTGACTGATGTATCAACGCACAGCTCAAACCACTGAACGGATTGGCCAGAAATTTGGCACACAGATAGATATTATTGAGGTAGGCTAAGAAAGGATTTTGGGAAATTCCCAGACCACGCGATTGGGAAAAATAGATTACCACGATAACAGCTAGTTATTAATAAGAGGAAAGATTTGATAGTTTGTTTATTTGCATTGAATAGGCTCTACTAAGTATTTGGCCGATTTAAAAAAAAACACCATTAGAAAGCTACATCTTTACCAAGTAACGTAGGCTATAATTTATAGAAGACCCAGACCACGCGGGCGAAGCTAGTGTAGTAATGTAATTGCACTGCGATAATACCATGGATATCGTTCCATATAATATCATGTTCGCTACATGCCCCGTACAAATTATATCAGAATTGCAGAGATCAATTTCACCAGTAATTACGTTTCATCAATTAAAACCGTGGATATTAAGATGAGTTGATGAGTAATATGAATTTGTAACATGTTAGAGATCGCAATGGATACATACTTTCTGTAATTTGTTATGTATCGTTAGCTAACTCGTGGAAAACGATTCATTATTTATAGGGCCGCACTCAGAAACGTCAATTAATGTTAATGAATCGTTAACAAACAGTGGCTACTATACATCTTGGCCTATTTTTCTATATTTGAGTTTGTTGTTGTTATTTTTTCTATATTTGAGTTTGTGTGTAATTACGCTAGGTGACGTCTCTGAGTTCAACAAAAAGACGACTTTACTTCAATTAGTTTGGACCGGTTGAGAAATACAGCAGCAACCAAAAAAGTCATCAAAGAGTTCGTATAGGTGTGCAAACTGTGTAAAATTTCCTAGCTAAAGAGTAGTTAAGAGCCTATTGGTTCTAGAAACGCATGTTGCGTAACGTTGAGTGAATGCGTCTAGACGGCATTGTGCTGCGACTGCAAGGGGATCCTTCAAAGTACGTACGCGTGATTGTATCTCCCGCTGTAATGAAGCGTGATAAAAGAAATATTAGATGTTGCGTACATTGGACGACGCGCGACGTAGTCGACTGTGTATTCCTTTGTGACTACAAACAATCATCGCTAATAGTGTTCGCTCATGTTATTCAAATCCGTTCTTATTTTACATATGTTTCTGTTCTTACAATGTAGTAGATATCTTATAATGTAAGTGTATCACCACTCCATTTTATAAGTACCCGCTCAGAATTTGTGTTTGTTCAGGGTAATCTTAGAAACCACTGTGCAGATTTTTATATGGTTTTAACCTATAGAAAGAGAGATTGTCTAGAAAGGTAATAAGGCTAATTTATGAACTTGCGAGGAAGCCGAAGCTTAGGCGGGTTGCTAGTATAATATTAAAGGCTGTCTGTAAAAGATCGCTTTCTACGATTAACCGCGATTAACCGTACCATTCTATGATTTCTACAATCTACTTCGCATTCGTTTTTAATTTGGGCATTAAAGCTATATTCTATCTATATTTTTATATCTTTAAAGTTACCTTTGCAATCATAATATTAGCATGAATTTCATTAAATTATATCAAGTTTGACATCGACCTACAAAGTTAAGCAATCGTCATTTAATATGACGCAGATTAAACAAAACCCTGGGGTCAATTTTGATGAAGTTGAATACAAACAGTGGAGCGAACCCTTTCATTTGTATTCTACGGCGGCGTGTTACGTGATGACGTGTACGTTGGCCCGCGTCCCGTCCTATCGGCAGCCTACGGTTACCTGCATGTACCTGTGTAATTGTTTGGAAAACTACTCGCATTAGCGCTTCAAACATAATAAGCTAACTTTTGCTGAGTTCATGTAACAGTTTTTGTTTAACGATAGAAAATAAAAACCTTCGTCACACGTAATAGCATCAGTAGATACAATATTTTATTTTGTTGAAAAAAAAAGTACTGCAGTGGCAGTATTAGAAATTGCCGGTAGGTATGCATAATACGGTTTTAAAAAAATATCTAATAGACTTTATATAAGACCTGCTACTGGCCTTCGTTGTGTTAATTAATTACATATAATTAGTTTGAACAAGAGCAGTCGTTTTTCATTCAGTTTATGTCTAAATAAAACTACGGTACCTACTTGAAACAATGAAATCATACACTTGTGGCTATAACCATTCCACAATTTATTTGTCCCAATTACACTCCTAATTCGCGTTGCTAAATTTGTTTTGCAAGTAACTCTTGGACACACTGCGACAGATAATGATCCATAATATGAATTCCGTATGGAAGGCCGTACACCATGTTGATATAGACCTCGCATTGTATAAGCTTTTCATAGAATTAGAGGTCAGCTTGTCCTGGAAATGTATGGCTCGATGTGCACACTCATGTATGCCATTCACATTGTGATTCACCAAAAGTGGCCATTTTAGCGCCCCTGTAGAGCGATGCCTTTACACGCTACACTGACCTATATATCTCCAGTTGTCTTTTACAAAGAGACCTTGCGGTGTATAAATAAGTCTTGGTGATATTTCATTAAATTCGTTTGAACTTTGACTGAGAATATACCAGTGAGGTCTTGTTGTTAAAAAGTTGAGGATGTCGTATAGTTATCGCATATATCGACCAAATGAATTCGATTTCATAATTTTATATTGATTGATTAACGGTGTGTGACACGTCTGGGACGAACTACCGGTGATGATCATTATGATAAATAGAAATATGACTTAATCGCATCGCATTTTTGGCCTTATACGATGATACTTAATTCAAAACGTAAAATGTTTCCCCAGAGTGTTTTTTAATACGCCTAATACAAAGGGTGAGGTGGGTCGGAGCACCGTCAAATAAAGTGCACATAATTGTCAAGGTGAGTGGTGTGCGGTACAGTCGCAATTATTTACCGGCGAGACATAGGGGAATGAAGAGGTCTTGAGCCCACGCCAAGTGCGCTCGCCTCCATCCACGCCAACCGCCTTAAGAACTACCTAGTCCCACGTATTCATAAGCCTTTATATATATAATACTCTTCAGTTTTCTCGCACGCGAATTTTTATTTCAACATCCCTTTTAATTTGTTTTCAAATTATTTACACGCTAGGCAATTTGTTTAAGAACGCTTTCTGCTTAAATAAATGATGTTGCATGATAGGCTATGTACAAAAGCAGCTATGTGAAATGCTTGAGCTTTTCTGACGCTCCGAGAAAACATCTTGAAGGTATGGTTGGCGTCTTATTTTGCGGACAACAATGATCCATTTTCTCGTTACATCCAGATTGAAAGGAAAATATAGTGCAGGACGCAGGTATAAGCTACTTATTTTCTTTGATATTGTAGTGACAATAAATACGTAGCAGACTATGTCAGTTCTTTTATTACCTTTCTGAAATTCCTAAGTGGTGTAACTTCCTGAGCAATGTTTCGTGAACAACACAATCAAAGGCTTGAGATCGCAAAAATTAAGATAGTATTTATTTATTTTATTTATTATTTATTAGTTAAGGCTTACCAACTAAATACACACACAGCATTAAAATGTTGTTAAAATACAATTATGATCTCGAGTGCATTTAAATTAAAGGTAAACACAACAGTTTTAATTCAATTGTGAACGTGAGCAAATTAGATTAAAGTTTTTTATCAGAAAAATAAAATAAAGAATAATATAAATAAAATATAAATAAAAATAAAATATAGAATAATATTTAGCATTATTACAACCATGGACCATGTAAGGACCTAAGTAATCTATAAATAATCTATAATCTTTATTTCTCCATAAGAATACACAAAAATTACATTTTAGGCCTTATATTATGTTAGTTCCTTTGTTTTAAACTCTGACCTCTGAACTAGGTGTATATACCTGTATTTCAGAAGTCAGTGCCCTCATTATAGGATAGGATATGTTGCTAGCAAATATTTAAGTAGTCGTCGAAAAAATTGCAATAAAGATTGAGATTGATTAATTAAAGATTTAAAGATTGAGATTGGTTAGTTAATCAAGATGTATGTAATGTGTTATGTGTGTGGCGTGTTGTGTTGTGTGTGTGGGGTGACGTGTTGTGTGTGTGGCGTGTTGTGTGAATGTTTATGCGTGTGTAATGAGCCAGTACTCTACAGTCAGATGTGGGATTACTATAATTTGATACACATAGTAGACTTTAACATTCTCCAGATCGTCCAAGTAATAAATCCTCTGTGTTTTGGTAAGTTAATCTGAGAAGATATTCTTTTAAAACCGATTTACATTGGTACCTACTTTTAGAAAATAAATCTAACATTTTATTTAAGTGATTATATAATTTTGTACTGTTGTTATGAAAGTGTCTTTTAGCAAACGAAGTTTTAAGCGGCACTATAGGAAAAACTTTATGCTTTAGTCTGCCTGTAGGCTGTGTAAGAGGCCGACTTACATGTTTTCGAAGCATAGAATGGTGCACATAGAGCTGTCTTACTGTTAATAGTTTGCAATCAGCATATAGTTGTTTCGTGGGATACCTTAGGGGTCGAAATAGTATGACTTTTAAGACAGGTCTTTGCGCTCGCTCCAATCGTATAAATGATAATAAATATTGATTATACTTTGATGAGTTAGTTAGAGGCTAACATTGAGGCTGAGAGCAGGGGACATAATATGTAAGGTAGTACACCACGGCGTGGCCGTTAATATGAGTTTTCATTTATTCTGTGTTTCTTTAGGTTTTGATCATAAATGTTGATAAAATAAAATTTGGAGTACTTATTCAGGTTATTAAGGTCTTTATATATTAAGGTTCTTTGCTTTATTTTGACAAGATTGAATCGCTGACGAGACGAGAGTGAATCGGTTTCTTTTAGGCAAGCGCGCTCCATCGTAGGCCACATCGTTGCTTAACATCAGGCGAGTTGTGGTCAAGCGCAAGCCTATCTAAGATAAAAAAAAAGATTGGTATGCTTATGTCGACATCCAGCTTTTTTTCTATTTTACAACCGATATTTATGGCAGAACACTGTCTGCCTGCCAGGTCCGCCAGTTATGTGGGTATACCGAAACATAAACTGATTAAAACGACAACGTTTCAGCAATTGTAAAAAGTGAAATAAATAAGTGATACAATCCGCTAATATCCGATGGAAAACTGCCCGTCGGTTTCATAAAACACCTAAAATTCCATTGTAGTTTTGCGCAGTTACCGAGCAATCTATTGTTGTAGTTCAGTGTACACTAACACCGCATGCTCTATTCAAAACTTTTATGTATAAACCTTTTCTGGGAAAATGGAAATTATTAGACCGGTTAGTTTCGTTATCTGTATTTTTTTGTGTAGTAAATTGTGTAAATTGTTTATATCTTGTGGTTTATCAAACAATGATGGACGGATTGTTAAAAGTAGTTTCCATATATGGACCAAGTCATAATTAAAGTGAAAAGCTGTAGAAATCATGTCACAAAAAATTTCGGTCAGAAACAAAGAGATAGGTCAGAAACAAAAAGGTTATTTATTGTCAATTCATTTTATCTCTCTCTGACAGGCTGATTATATGACAGAGAACTGAGAGACCTAAGTCTCTGAATATTAGCCTAAGCTAATATTCAGAGACGATGCTAAGCGTAAAGTAATGCTTCCGTATGTCAAATTTGTATTACAGTTTCACGTACGGAAGTATAAGTTCATGCTTAGCCTCGTCTCTGACTATTAGCCTTAGACGAAGCCATTTATTTATAATTATAAACATACAATTGATTACAATTTTGTTCGTGATGTCCCATCTGTCGCTAGTTATATTTAAATATCTTTCAGATTTACATTACACAATTAACTTGTAGTTGATAGAGACCGGGCGCTTCTTTGTTCAATCGAATTTTTTGTATTTAATTAAAAAAGCTACTGTCAATGGGCTGGCAAGTTCTGACCCATAATCTATTGGTTATAATTCCAGCTCAGCATTCATAAAATAATCACCAATAAAATTGTCATCAGACAAAATTCACAGATAAAAATTGCCCATAAAGAACTCGTCGCTACATAAAAATATTGTTATTGCTTATTTTCATTTTGCTCGTGTTGCAAATGTGGGCCGAGTAATTTGTTTATATCGAAACTTCACTAGGTTTTGACATTTAATAGGTCGTAAATGGACACGTAAGCGACGAAGTTTGAACCTTATAAAAGAAAATTATAGCATTGTGTATATACTGTACACCATTAATACATGATGAATAAAGTGATCTATCTGTCATACACAACGTAGTACACAATAGACTTTATTTTACCACAGTAGAAAGGTGACAGTCGAGTGTAGAATTACGACCAAAACTTGGAGCGTCTTCGACGACCCCCGCGAAAGTACTAAACAGAAAACTTTTACGATCGTATACATCTTTGTAACTTCATTTAATATTTCACAAACAGTGTCATAGAAAAGCTTTACTTCAAGTTCATTCCTAGCGAGATATTTTAATTTAGCTTCGGGGCGTGAAAGCTGTGCAGTAGGAAGATAATAGCGGTTCTTAAAATAAAGCCTTTGTGTCATTATTCTGTGTGACGCGCCGCTAGTGTAGCGCACTTGGCGGCGTTTGCCCGCGATGATTCCGCCGAGCCTCCCCCGGATGTACCCGAATATTGTGCAGTTTAAGCACTGTTGCATAAGTATAAAGCGTCACTATGGTTTTATCAGCGACATAACTAGAGGTGCCTCGCTAGGCATGCTTTAGCATACAACAATAAGTGTGAGTGAGTGATTGAGTTAGTGTTTTTTATCGTTGTATACTTGTGTACACAACTATACAAAAACTAAGTGCAATCCAAAATACAAATAATGTAAAATCGTGCACATTGCGTCAGCGTAGTGGTAGAGGAATTGACTTTGTCACTATGAATGGTTCAGGTTCGGCTCCCGTAAGAAATATTTTTTTATTGTAGGTATACTGTACCTATGCTGTACGGCTTACAGGGTTCTGGTTCGTTTGATGTGAGTTTCTGTTTCTAAACACATCCACAACACGAGAAAATCCTAGAGTGAGCCCCGTTTTAAATAACAAAATAAATGTAAGATAACTTGATCCTATTCAGATACATACATCTAGTTTATGACAGTGTAATTTACGTTAATAATTATAAATTATTACATTACAACAATTATCAGAAAACTTGGCCCACATTGTGTGTGGTATTAACTGGCTTGTGTAAATTATACATAAGCTTTGTGACATAGGTACCTAGATTTGTGTTCATTAGCCAAGATCTGGGCGCCGTAACCTATTAATGATTCATTGACCTGAAGTTGGGACGATATAATCACCTTAATGGACATCTGGGAGTAGGGGCAATATGGGCTCTACAAGTATTAAGTTCTTATAACATATCATCACGCCTGTATTCCCGGAAGGGTTACAAATTTTAATACATTAAGGGCCTGTTTCACCACTTCCTGGTAAGTTCCTGTTTAATTAACTGGGAGATTAATTCATATAGATATTGTTCCATATTTTTGTATTTGGCGGTTAGCGGCTATCCAGAAGTGATGAAACCGGCCCTTAAAATTGATATTGATCCCACCTATACAAAACTTTCATAAAGCAGCCGTCACAATGTTTACTGTTATGACGTTCACTGGAAACGAGGTGTCATACAACGTTTTATTCTCACAATTAACCAGTTTAACAACACGGTATAAAGACAATATTTATAAAATATTTGATTAAACATACATACACCTTTTTCCAACAGGGATGGGGGTGTAGGTATATTTAATTACAGTCAGTATAAAACACGTTCATAAAGCCTAAACATTAAATAAGTACCACTCCTGTATTCCCCGAAAGGGTTAGTCAAAGATGTATCTACTGAATTACACTTACAGTTCGTCAGTATGCTTTTAGGTTCCATGTGTAGGCGACCAATATTGCCATTGACTGGGCACAATCCAAAACTGAGAGCAGCTATTGACTCTTTCAAAGAAAATCCCCTTTAGTCTGTGACTGGAACCTAGGACCTCAAGCATAGCAGTCGCGCTTGTGACCAATAGAGCAATGAGGCAGATTTAACATATGTATTGGAACTAAATAAAGCCAGCTATGTACAGGGCGACAGGCATTTCTAGCACAATAACTGACTGGCCTTGCTACGATATCGTATCTGTTCGCAAATATAATTTACAAAATGGCGTCGTCTATTTTTAACAATGGAATCGTACTCACGTCTCGCAAATTTAAAACAGTCGTAAAATTCAATAAAGCGTATTATTGCAGACGTTGGTAAATTATGTTAGTGTTTAAATTGTGCGCACTACGTGAATAAAATATATACGGTTTTATGTGTTACGATAGAATAATAAAACGGCATTTAATATTGAACGGCCATGTTGAATGTCAAATTGTTATCTGATGTGGGTAACTTTTTAGGGCCCCTATACTTCGGCTTCTGTGAAATGGATTAAAGTGTCCTTTGATAACAATGTAGAGATAACAATTTATAGTTCAAAACGATATTACTGAAATGAACTTTAGAACCTACCATTATGCTTTAGGGGCATTAACTAACTTGACTTTAATAAACATATTTTAATTTCATTCCCATTACCGAAACTTTTGTTACTGCTTCGGAAACCGCCATCTACCTAAAGACTACACAAATTTGATTATGTCTAATCCAGTAAGTTTGATGTAGGTAGGTATTAGAAGTCACAAAGTGGAAAGGTCAAACATTAAGAGCTTATCAGTCTGTTCTTCAAATTGATAATATTTTTTTCCTACTAGATGTAGTGACCTGATTACTGTAAGCTTCGCTGCCATAAATAATTATGATAAAATCATCAAAAACGAGTACATAGTTTCGTTTAGAACGTGACAGAATAAATGAAGAGTGAGATAGGTTTCATTTTTGAAAGTTAGTCAATAAATCTCGCATCAGACCAAAGGCATACTTAAATACATTTTGCACCACAGTATCGTGCATTTTTCTCTTAATAAATTAATTTGATTTTTTTTTTAAATAAGACACAAGTCCATATTTAAACATTTGAAAAAATAAATAAGTAATACATAAGTTTTAACAACTGTAATAAAATTGAATACCTACAGTCCTACATATAAACCACCTAACAAATTAATAAAAAAGAAAAATCTAACAAATGCCGTGTAATCGTATAAAATAACAACCCGGCCTTTGCAATTTTGGATAAAGTTGTAAGTACCAGTCAAACTGGAATAATGAATAGGGATACGTACTCCTATCTAAAAGATATCGTAATAGCACTTAATAATTAGGGCAGTATTGACCGAAAATTGTATTTCAGTACCATTTTTTGTTAGTTAACTTGAAACTAGCCGTGTAATCATATTATTAAAGCACGTCGCTCACACAGAACTTATCGTTATCAAAAAAATTATACGACCTCTTTGGAAAGCTTTGGACGTGAGGAAGGTAATTACCATAAAGCGACGTCTTTGCTCAGCTATAAACTGGTGGTATACGGGTAATAAATTACAAAAGTAAGGACATATATTCGCCTGCATTATCTTACTATGTGAGAAAACCTCAACCAATGAGATATTCGATGAAAATAGCAGCCAATATATACAAATTCAGTCGTATTTTGGTAGTTTCAATTCAATTGAGTCGCATATCTTGAAACTATGGAGACTATTACTAGCCATTAGTGGTACAGATGCCTGGGGCCATGTCTAATGGTGGCAACTCCTTTGAACAATTAAATAAAAGTTTTAATGAACGAAGTCAGAAAAGAATGTTGTGTAAGTATATTGAAACAGTAGCATTGTCAGAATTTAAGATCAGATCGGGGTCAAGCGGCACGGCCGCATCGAACGCCACGTCGGCAGAGCAGTCGTTGTTCTCAAAATAACGCGCAGCGGCTGTGCTATATTTGAAGTGTCTCACTACTTGAATAATTTATAAGTCGAGCTCTTCTCGAAGTGCATTTCCGTAGCAAAGCTCGTTGTACGAAACAGAATAAGTTCGCACTTAACTCAACTATGGAAGCGAATGAACGAAATCACTTGCTTAGTTTGAGAAATAACGAGATGGGAAGTCTATATTGTCTTCATTGGTTTATTTTGTCATGATTAGTTTCTTAATTAAGAGACTGGTTAATAATGCAACGTCCCTCATTTTTCTAGCAAAGATATATGGTCAAGACGTCTTTAAAATAATTACCCTTTTCTATAGCTTTTACCAATTATTAATTTGTTATTTTTTACTAAGATATGTACCCCCCGCTACAGTTAGTCGTAAATATACTGTCTAGGTCCATCCACCGCCGCCGCTCGCCGCGCCGCTGCAGGTGTGGCTTTACCGTAATCTTATAAAATATTTTACTGAAGCGAAAGTCAAATGTGATTGAAAGAGACAAGCAAGTAGTAAACATCAGTATCATTATAGTGATGTTTACTACTTGCTAGTAGACAATCAATGTCTATACAACGCCATGCTGCTGTTTAAAAGGAATTTTAAAAGAAAATAATAATTTTCTATTAATCCAAGTTAGTCGTAAAAGTATAATGATGGAAGTAGTTATTACTATGCCAACTAAACGATTTTGAAGTTTATTGTGCTCCTCTTTAAAATTTTTTTCTCTCGTCGTGGTTGTGTTTACAGAGACAAATAAACAAAAATCTTTTCGTAGGTTGGTTTTATTGGTTATATGTGGGAATTAAACCCGCTACCCGCACTGTATAAACATAATCAACATAGTGACGACTTAACAGCTTGTTTCTTTCATCCTTTTGATGTTGTTTAGGTTTTACTAAACTGACGGTGCTGTGGAGGTGGCGAAGTTTTGGGCGCACCAGATTTAATTTGAAAAATAAAATCGTACCATCGACACGGAGAAGAAGACTAAACTGTATATGTTATAGTGTTTTATATTTTGTTATTTTTATAAGTATTGTATTATATATTTTTATATGGGCCTTGTTGCCTGAAATAAATGGAAATAATAATAATTTACTTGTTCGTTATTAATTAAAGTCCACAAAGTAGAATAAATAAATTATAATGATACACGTGCTCTGTAAAAAGATCTTGTCTTCAAGATCTGTGTGGGCGATTATTTTGAAGTTGCGTCGGCTTTATCTAATGTAAATAATGTATATATACATAATTAACCATTAATGTAATAAAAACGATGTCTTCGTTTCGGAAGATCGGTGTTTAATTGTTTTTATGATATTAAAAATATTCTTATCTCTACATATTATAAAACTAAGTCCTTTGTAGCTCTTCTTCGGAGTCTGTCTATTTGATTGTCTGATCGCGATAAACTTAGAAACTACTGAACGGATTTTCTCACGGTTTTCACCAATAGATGATCCACGAGGAAGGATTAAGTGTACAGTTTATTAAGATTTGTGTAAATTGGAAGGATGCAGGTGGAAGTAATACTATAAAGCAATCGTACCATACGCTACATATTCCCGTAAATCCGTTCCCCTAATCTCGAAGCTGCAGCACGTAATAACAAAATAAAAACTAAAAGAGTAATGGGGGAAGACAATCCTCGGCTTAACTATGCAAGGAGTTCCCACAGCTATCTCTAGTAGCTACCTTCCTCATTATTTTACAGCAAAATAAATATTTTGTGTTCGTAAAATTCCTTTCCGGTATCTTGAATTCCTTTCTAGAAATAACAGATGCCCGAACGTTTACACCGTCTTAAACATTTTCAGTCGAGTTTTTGTTTCTTATGTTCAATATCGTTTATATCAAACCAAAAGAGCTATTTAAGATTTAAAGAACGAGGAAAGTAATCATAAGGGAATAGTTAGATACATAAATCTTGTATGATGCTCTTGTTTGATATATAAAGCCGTTATTTTAGTTATTCGCGTCAGCAGTTCTTAGCTTGACGCAGTTAAAGTTGCGTTAAAGTTTCAACCTTTTCGCCAAATGACGTCGACTTCTTAGTTAATGTTAAGAAACATTATTGGTGAGCTATAATTAGATGTTGCGATATATTGTTTCACCTAAGTATTATATTAAAGTCAAACGAGAGGAACTAAACACTGCTGGGTCGATGTATTTATCCGTGAAGACGTAGGTCTTATATGCTCATCTTTGTTTATCTATATCTATACTAATATTATAGAGGAAAGATTTGATTGTTTGTTTGTTTGTTTTGAATAGGCTCCGAAACTACTAGACCGATTTAAAAATGCTAGCGTCAGATAGCCCATTTATCGGGGAAGGCTATAGGGTATATATTATCATGCTATGACTAATAGGAGCGGAGTAGCAATGAGAAATGTTGCAAACACGGGGGAAAAAATCATAAGACCACGCGGGCGAAGCCGGTGGCGGAAAGCTAGTAACATGTAAAAATATTTGCCGTCGGTTTTCCAAAAGAAAATATAGGTATCTACCAAGATATATATATATTTATGTACCGTAAATTAAAAAGTTCAGTAGATACAGCTATAAGGAACGCAAAACTGAGTGCTATAAGGTAATGTTTTGATTAGCCACTCTACTTTATTCTACTACATTCCTGCGGTTTTCAACGTGTTAGGAGCCTTTTTGCTTAAAACAACGTCGTGCACTCATTAGCAGGACGGTAATGGACGGAACTTTTACTGGTTTATTCATTAAACCTCGATAATCAATGAGCTTAAAAGCCACAACAGACGGTACGTTAAGAGAAAAAACAACAATAAACATTTTGCACAATCCCAGAGGTCGCATGAGCGAAGTTGGTAAAAAGCTAATTTAAAATATCCCTATTATACTTGACGGTGTAAAAAATACGTAGAAATCAAGATGGCGCGCAAATGACAGTGGTTTCGCTAACGTTGTGCGTGTACATATAATAATTAGTTGTTTGCGTGACTGTGATAATTACCACATTTCGTACAAATGTAGTGGTACACATGCCACCGCGGGCTTACAGTAATTGTCCAATTACAACGTTTGTGTGTCAGAGTTATTGTAGTGTTGAATAATCGAGTGTTAGCTCTTGTGTACTCAAATCAATGTTATAAATTTTTTAAAGAGCTGTCTGTGGTATCGAGTGTACTTAAGCATATTATTTAAGCGCAATGTAGGACTAGTCCAGACATTATGTAGTGGGATCCCCGCATTCAGTATTGAGGAATGAGATATTAACTTTTATTAAAAGCTGATCTACGAAGTCTGTGGTCTAGTGGTTCTTGTACCGGACTGCTGATCACGAGGTCATGGGTTCGATTCCTACAGGATACAAACATTTATTATGATGAGCTTAAGTGTTTGTGTATACTGGGTGTTTCTTATGTATTTACAAAATGTATATAAATATTATATCCATAGTCTAGTACAAGCTCTGCTTTGTTTGGGACTAGATGGTGCTAAGTTAAAATGTCCCAGGATATAAAAAAAACTTACTCTTTCCTATAATATTATTTTGTAATTTTCTTTGGTACTAACTATTATATTTCTCAAAAAATACTTTTACCGGGGACCAGACGAGAACAATACATTACTGTACTACACTATTCTGTACAAAAAACACAACCGGTTCAGTTTGTGCAAGTTTGAACACGTCGTAGTATTTCACGTAGCACGGTCGGCTACGGCGTAGACTTGCTACACGATTCATGTGCAGTGACTACGCTCACTTAGTTGTTAGATTGATCACTTTGAAACTAATAAATCTTGCGAGATGAAGTTTCTTTTATTAAAGTTAGGTCTTATGTTGTTAGTAGTTTAAATAAAAACAAGAAGTTGTATGCCAGGACAATTTATGTGGCTTGTAAAATATCCTGGTATTTTTAATGTAAAGTTCATATTTATATAATCATAATGATTTATATTATTGACAGATTTTAGTAAACAATTTGTACCGTATTATGTATATTTAGTGACTACTACAAACAATTTCTGAAGATGCTTAACATGAAATTACTTAGCAGTCTAAATTTGGAAATCAAAATGGATATTGCTATGAAAATTAACCAAATAAACAAAAATGTTAATCACCAAAAGGCTGATCATTACGTATTCTAAAAGGCTAGAAGGTCGCGGTATTCTCTAAAGCATGGCCGGCGTTTTATTTACTAAAAGCCGGATTATGGCCACCCGCGACACTTCCTGCCACACTATTTAATTCGGTCTACGCTATTTTAATGTTCTATTTTTGTATTTCAAATGCGAATCTGACAAAGTTTTTAATAAATTCGCGATGTTACTTTGCTTACTCATTTTTATGCTAATAAAAAGGTCCATTTAGCGCAGCTTCAGGTTCAAGCGGCTCTCAGTGGTGTCTAAAAATAGCGTAATTATACACCTGAAATGTATTTGAAGTTAAACAAGCTCGAAAGTGGCGATTTTGTTCAAGATTTTAATCTGAAAAGGTACGGAGTACGCTTTAAATAGGTATTATAAAGCGAACAACTACCGAAATAAACCTTAATTAAGCTATTTGACTAAAGGGTCACTTTGTTTAATAGCTCTATTCTTTGAGTAATTTTATTCGTCTAGCCGAAATTAACAAGTCTTTAGTAACCGTAGCCAATACTGTAAAAACATTAAACTAGTAGCTGGTTGTAGTTAAACCTTAGGCTAGTTTACAGCCTTACAGTTAACTATAACTGTTACGGCAAGATTAATCTGTAAGATTTAATTTCATAAAATTTTCGACAACTGTGCTCTAGCGGCTCGAGTACCGCTGTTAATCATAAGGTCGTGGGTTCAATTTCCACATGACGCAAATATTTATGTGATGAAAATTAAGGGTGCCTGTTTGTCTGGGTATTTCATAAATGTAGGTAGGTATTACAAGTAAGTATTTACAAAAAAACTATATTAGTATTATATCTATTGTATAGTACCTACCCCTATTACGAGCTCTAGTTAGTTTGGGACTAGACGGTGCTGTGTAAAATGATGATGATGACAATAATAATTATTTAATTAATTAAAAAGCCGTTTAAGCACTTTTATTATTAATATCATGTGTACCATCTGACGGCGTGCCCCATGGCTGTGTCACTGAAACGGAATCTTAAAAGCCTTTTAACTTTGACAGATGATTTTACCGATTTTAATTGCTTTTCATTCAAATTTATCATCATCAGTCTCAAAAATTTTCTTTGAACCAAACTGTTCTCAATCATGGGTACTAAAAATGAGAAACAAAGAAAGAACCATTTATTCAATTAAAATTTTGAAGGTAGGTACGTAATACTTAAAAAGACATGAATGTGAGCTGAAGAGGCTACTGCTGGCGAATGTTGCGGTACTGAACCACACATAAGGAAGTCAAACCAGCAATGTTATGTTAAAGGAAAATAGTTAGGAAGTGACACATAACGACGATGTATGCCGTCAGCGTCATACATATAAAAAGTATATATTGTCACATAAAAGTCGTTAATCACCATAATTTTTTTCACACACACACATAAACACCCGTGGAACCCACGACACATGGCAGAGCAGTCGATCACTCCGCCACTACGCCAAACGTACCTTCATATTTATCGAAAACAAAATAAAAATAAATATTCTGCGACATTTTTATTTTACACAGCACCATCTAGTCCCAAACTAAGCAGAGCTTGTACTATGGGTACTAGACAATGGATATAATACTTATATACTTTTTTTTGTAAATTATACTTATTATATATTATTATATAAGAAACACCCAGACAAACATATACACCTAAGTTCATCGCATAAATGATTGTGTCTTGTGGGAATCGAACCCACGACCTCGTGATCAGCAGTCCGGTACTCGTACCACTAGACCACAGATGTCGAAAAGAAAGTAGGAGACGAGATTAGCAGGTAAAAGCATGAAATAAGTATTCCATATTTGGGATGAAAGCTTTATTTTAAAAACACGCTCCGGGGTAATGCAGTTTATTTAGTTTACTTTCAAAAATAAAATTAAATAAACTGACTAATTTCGCTCATAAGTTTTCGTAGAAATAAACTTAGTTTAAAATGCTGTGCAGCGTCTGTCGAGTCGTGTCTTTTTCTATAGTAAGGTATATAAAGAGTACTTAATCTTATTTCATCCTTGATGGTGTTAATACGCTTTCTAACTCAAACCTTTGAAAGCTTATAATGGTATATACAAGCAAGTTGGACTGCGACATTGGATGGTCATAAGTGCGACTGCAACGAGAGTTTCATTGCATCATGCCCGACCTGGGAATCGAACCCAGTACTGCTTCTATTTCCAGGTCGAGCATAACGGTATTCTGTTTATGTCTGGTAATGACAATAGACTGTTTAATTCGAGGAATGCGTGATCTTAAGTTAATTAGTATACTTAACTTTGGAAATAAACAAGTAATTTTGTTGACATATTTTGCTGTAATAGTTTATCTTTATCATGACAGGTGGTGCAACAACTATAAATATATACAGTTTAAGTAGTCCAAGGGCGTGTTTCAACACCTCTGGATAGCCGCTAACCGCCGGATAAAATCAAATATGGAACAAAAGGAGGTCATCGAAATCGGCCCAACTGATGTACCGAAGGTACACTTATTGGAAAAAATACCCTGTATTACGCTGGTTGAATTCTAGTCGTACTTTTTTTTTGTTGTCTGGGGGATGAGAAAAATAACTTTTAATTTGCGATAAATCACGTAATTGTCTGTTTCGTAATTATTACTAAGTAAAAACTATCGGTGTTAGTTTCGGAATGTCAAACGCACGCCATTACGGTAGATTATTATCAGTTTCATAGTGATTTCATGGCAAAAACTATCAACTTGACAACTTGACATGTACCACCGGTACAATTTGGGCTGAGTTGTATGGGCCTTTGATGACCTCCTTTGTATGAAATTATCTGCCAAGTAACTTACCGGGTACTTACTAGGAGGTAGTGAAACAGACTCTAAGTATTAGGTACTAAGTAACATGGTCTTTCAAAACATTGCATCTCACACTTCAGTTTTCAGTGTTTTACTCTACTAGATCATAAATTGAGTAGTAAAAACTACAGTAAGTAGCTTCCTTTAAACTATCTTCGTAGACATAAATTTCAAGTGTGAGCTACTTGACTCTTTTCTATTAATACTTTTTACTAGTACAACATATTAAAATGATGGATCATGTGGTAAAAAGTTATTGATCATAAAATACGGCCGAGTCACGAAGCCAATTAGAATTGTAGTTATATTTGATTAATCAACTAGTTGGTCTACTAGTTGGTTGGGTTCGATTCCGAGGTTGAACAAAATGTTATTTGTTTACGATTGTCTGTCTGGTTTCCCAGATAACATAAAAATAAGTATTCCTTTAGAGACACAAGCGCGATGGTATGTGGATAAATCAAAAAGCATATTATAATAAACAATAGTTCAACTTGATATTCAATCTAAATCACGTTCATCAACAAATTAAAGGAGGAGCAAATTGCTCGAAAACGGTTTGAATCTCAGATGAATTAGCGGAAACGACGTAATCTCCAACTAAACCCCGACTTGACCGAGATAACTCCAAGTTTCTTGAAAAAAGGAGGTTCACACTTATCAGATAATGCGACTTTCCAGTTTGTAACAATGATAGTGACTCCGCCGTCGTTTAAGGCGAAACTTTCTGTTGGGTTTTAAACTTTTTTTGTAAACTTGCGTGTATCGGGTCACTAAATCTTTAATGTTTTTCTAGTTTTATTGTTACAGAGCTTCAAATGTTTGGAAATTTTCAGATTGCACAGCAAATGGTGAGATTATCTCCAACGTAACTTTTTAATCTATCTTTATTGACTTTTTCTTTTTATTTAGTTTTTCGTATTCAAGATTACTAATATTTAAACTTGGATGCTAGAAAGAGGAAAGTATAAGCGGCTTGAGATTACAAGTTTTCTGTACTCATTAATGCAAGGAGATTAAGAACAAACTATTAGCAATGCAAAGTGGTATTATTTTATACTCGTACTTGTGTACTCTGCAGATACATCCACAATTCATCGTGGTGAATGATTCTGATCCCATGGCCAAGATGCTTATGGCAAGTGATAGCAAGCAATGTGTTAAGTATTGGGCTTTTCTATGAAATTCTCAGTAGCTAGTTGTAGTTTGGATTTGTGACCGGTTAATGGCAATAGGTTCGCCCTCTATTACATGGAACCTAAACATAGGTACCCACGAACCGGTAGTGTATACCTCTGCCTAACCCTACAATACAGGTTTGGGAATACAGGCGTGATGGTATGTTATGTTGATATGTCTATGAATGACCATAAAGGTTTTGTTAAAATATTATTGAAGGAATAAACTGGCAACCTCCCGCATCTGATATACCAACGTTACTTCAAAAGATGAGTTGATGCCATGCGGGACTCTATCTCTTGCCGGATAAGGAGCGAATCTATTCGTTTTTCTTTCATCGCCACACAAGTATGCGACAGTAGCTTCTAATCCAAGATTATGCAGCAATATATATGCGTATTTGTTTTCAAATCCTCCTCTTAAAATTGGACGAATGATGATATTTTGGATTACGATGCTCAAATGTTTGGCTTAAGCCCATCTCAAGACTCATTTAGGGTTATCAATAATAAACCCACGTAGTTTAGTTCTATTAATCATTAACCAAACTTAGTAAATAGAGTTTCTATAAATAAGTAACGATATTCAAAATGATTTTTAGAACAAAATCTACAGCTTTTTTATTAGAATTGTTATTAGTCATGTCAGTCATTAATAATGTATCGAATTAGTTATTATATATCAGTTATGGAACATTTACGACAACTTAATATCTAATTATCTACTTAAATATTTATAATAGTAGTTATGAACAATACCAATAGTTATAATAGTGTTGGGAAAGTACCTCGTAACATACATACATAGATGTTGTGGAGTGTTCCCGTTTGACCGCATCCAATAAATTGAGCATTTAATATAATCAAATGGGGATATTGGGGATGGTTGGCGCTCTTTGGGGGAGGCCTACGTTCAGCAGTGGACGGCAATAGGCTGATATATAGTATAAATGGAAATAAAAAAAACAGTTGCTCTAAAAATATGTGCTCAGTCGGGAATACTCCGATGTTGTAATACGCCTTAACCTTATTCCAAAAGATGGGTTTAAGCTAAACCAAGACTAACATTATATCCAGGTTTTGTTTAGACAAACATTTGTATTAAAGGTTTTATTTATGTAAAAGGAGTGCAATTTGGAATTTTCGGTGGCTATGATCTATCGGACGGCATGTAAGTAACCTGAAAAAGGTATATGTGACATATGCTTTATTATCTACGAGGGTGATGGTTAAATTAGCTAGATACTTATCAAAACGATCAGTTGCTAGGTTTACATAAAGGTATCTTTTGAAATAATATATAAAATTATACTTTCATTGTGCTGAATCTCAACATTAATTGTAACACAAACAAAAATTACTCATCCGAAATCTTAATGGGATGTAATTTTTACCGTACATTTTTAATGCAAAATGCGCGATTATTTTAGGGAGGTCCGCAATTTGTGCTTGAATCATTGACGCGGGTGGCACGCCAGGTATCAGAGAGGGGAGCATGCAGAGTACATACATTTGTTACAGGATGCCGAGTCTGCAGTGCTGCATGCCTGTAATACATCTTGCTTCTGAGGCGCCTCACCGCGCCCGCCGCCGTGCCGCCGTGCCGCCCTGCCAGGCTCGGCTCTCCGCCTCACTGCCTCACCACTCGCTACGTCATGAATATTATATTAAGTACATTAGTCGTTACACAATTTACACTTATATTTCGTAAAATATACAACATACCACAAAATATTTTCTATGTACAAAAGTAAGATGTTGCCTATTCACCTATCTAATTGATTTGCAAAGTAGATAAATAAATGTTGCTTGTCCAAATTCAAAAGCTGTTCCTTCACATCGGCGCCCGCGCGGAAGCTTTTTTCCTTTCCACCTTTTTACTTAAAAGTTATAAAAACTTTTAACTAATTTAATTAATATTCGTAGAACGTTGATTAAGAAGCTCTGGAATGCTTTTAGCGTGAATGTAACTAAGGCGAATTTTGAGGGAAGAAATTATTTCACCGAATATTTTGTGAAAATATTACTTTCAGTTTTGATCATTGCGGATATTTGAATAAGTAAAGAGAGTGGTTTAGAAATTGTTAAAGCAATCTCAAACGACTTAAATTTAACATTTAATTTCGAGTTTTACCAAGCATTTTTGGCATATCAGGTAATAATGTTATTGTTTGTATTCTAACGAAATTCATTTATCTGAAAAAAACAACAATCGACCAAATTGCAATTCTTTTTGAAAGCTGTGTCAAAAATATTAAAGCTCAAGAAAAAAGGCTATCCCACGCTACATTTGCCTCGGAGTCTCAGAGCGTCCACGCTAAGACAAGTAGTGAGTCAGCGAGTTGAATGTTAAGTTGGCGACAGAAACAAAACAGTGCTAGTTATTGCACATTAGGGGGCGCACTAGCGCCTCGTCGCCTTTCGCGTCGCCTCGGCGGCATTAACGCGACCATTGCAAACTTCCTCCGCGCCTCGCGCCTCGCGCCACCGGCCTCTGTACTTAAGAGTCTAATTAGCCGTAAATTGCATTCAAAATTGGGTTCTTGGCCGAGAATTGAGTTTTGAATGTCTAATTTCCCAGAATAAAGGGAAATTGTACAGCAATTTATGTGTCAATCTGTATTGTCGTGGAATACGAAATGGCCATCTTAAAAGGCTGTCGATAAGCAATTGTTTTTGTGGACTTAACGCCCATGTTAATTTGGAAACTTCAGTGAAAGAACTCTGAATGTTTATGTATATAAATGATAAAATTATTAAGTAGGTTAAGTCTACATAAAATATGTATGATCATTCTATAGGCCTTCTTTAATCTTTATCGTGCTTTGTAGAACACGTTGGTTCTGCCCGACACATTTATGACAATCGTTAATGGTAGTCAGAAGCCCGTACAGATTGTCAACCAGTTTATCCTTAAAAATCGCCCTAGAAATTGGTTTGCAGAAGTCTGATTGTAGGCGTTTCGTGTAAAATACTGATCGAATCGCATCGCATCTGACCCTACCATACAGTAGGCCAAAGGCTCGGATGATAATAATAAAACCTGTATTTTAATATAATTTCATTTAATCTGTTAACGAATAAAGTTATATTCATGACATTTACAAGTAACTAAAGGTCATTTATTACCGTCTACTAAATAAAGATATGGGCAGCTTTAGCTCCACGCTACGTTCAAACGTAACAAATATCGCAGACCAAGATACCATAGATTTAGCTATAGGTAGATATGTAAATTCGTTTTCATGTATATAAAATTAAAATATCATTTTATTTAAGAAATGGGTACCTATGAAATTTTGTTTTAAATTTCATGGCACGAAAATGCTTACTAACTTCTATTACATATTATAATGTGGACGTCTTGCCGGGCCTAATAAGCAGCCCAAAATAAATTACTTCGTAAAATCAAAGGCAAAATCTAATTTACTGTATTCTTAGCATATTGTTTGACAACAAAACGTTACGAAATGAGTCAAAATTGAATAAACAAATTCAAATTTTCTTATGAAAATAACAATATCTCGCTCGAGTTTACTGTAAATATAAATAAGTGGGTTTGTTTTACCAGTCGACGGTACAGAGGAATGGTTACAAAGAGGACCTTGAATATTAACGTTGCGGACTCATTAACGTGGAATCATGTATTATGGACCAGGCGGGAATTAAAAAAAAATATGCGGAACCTCGCAATCGAACCCTTCCCTGCAACTTGCACGACGAGGGCTGAAACGCTCTACACATTTGTCTTTTTGACGATGACATAAGGAAGTTATCTGGACAACCCTTCCATATGTTTGTTTTTAGGTTTCGTAGCCAGTGGGCATCCTTATAATTTAATGTCCATCCGTCCCTCTAGCCGACCCTTCGTTCGTTTGTATCTGGCAGGCTCGTGAGGTCCCAGTTTGTAGTGAGATGTATTCGCCGATAAAATTCGCAGAATTGAACCAAGCTTTTGTGTGTTTTCGGCCGTATGTTAAAAGTTTTTATACAGTATTTATTTAACATTTTCGTATTCAATGAACTAAAAATACATTTGAATCTAGATATTGTTATTACTAAACGGCCTTTAGAGGCCTAAAACTGTTATTGAAAAGTAACTTAGTAAATCTAGCTATTCAATGTTAAATAATATTATATTTTTGTAACATTTAGGCGTACAAAAGAGTGTAGCTTAAACTAAAAAGGTTTATTTTAAGTTATGGAGTCAATCGACGAAGGTAAACATTAAATGTTTTATAATTTAAGTTTTTCACATAACCGCTAGGGCAGAGCCTTGGGCCTTCGTGAGTTGTTTTCCACACAAATATTTATCTACATGACGCTAGCGACTATCTAGAGTAAATTTCGTGGTACGGAGGTAAAATTGTCAAGCTTTATCTCCTTACACGTGTTTGTGCAGCCGTAGAAATATTTACATAAATAGTCCCGTAAGTGGGTGTAATAAAAAAAAGTATATTTTTTTATTTCACCCACTGCTATTAAGCATCTTGCTGATATTTAAAAATATGTTTATTTTTCACGTAACGGTTTCCGCGTCAAAGAACGTTACAACGTAAACAAAATACAAAGGAAATTGTTTTTCGTCTAACAAAAAGAAAGTAAAACGCTTGAAAGTTGAGAGTTAATTTATTTCGAAGTTGTTTGCCAGTAATTTGTTGTGGCTGCGTCCTCGGGGAAGACCGCCGGCGCACACTGTTGTTACACAAAACTTTTTCATGTTACGAAATTCGAGTCGGCTACTTGAGAACTAGGGCTAGACCTTCAGTGTTCTTCGGGGAACAGGGTATCTCACCTTTGTTAAAAGGTATCTCATAAACGTATTATGGAAATTTGAATAGGGTGAAGAAGTTTACGTCAGTGTAGCTCTGCTATGTGCCAAGTATGTGTGACATTTACGTAGGTAAATTTCACTACAGCAAGTTCGTTTTGATGTGGAAACGACTAGAAATTTAAATTAACCTAAGCTTATTCCGGTGCACGGTAACATGATACAACTTGTATAAAGTTTAATGTTTCTTGTATATTGCAATACAAGGTACTTACATACAACTATGTTTGAGGGTGTAAAAATAGTTACGATAGAATCGTTTGAAAACCACAATAGCGCTTAAGTAAAGTCGGCTCTGGCATGTTGCCAAGAAGCACATGCTAACCCGGTTTGCTTGATTCCTACAACTTGTGGGCAGATAAGCGGTTGATACTATTTATTCCTTTATTTTATAGTTTTAATTTTAGCAAGATCTTTATATATATTTTTTAATTTTCTATTGTATTCTGCAGTTTTTTTGTGACAAAGTACACCTTTCAAGAACTAAGGTAGGCTGTGGGATATAACGGACTCCTGTCGCATTTGTCTTACAAATGAGGCCATGAGTCTCATGTGAACATGAGACTCATGGTGCACCAGAAATGGTAAATGTGAACATTTACCACGGCACTAGGCTGTGTATCACAGCCTGGTGCCATCTCTAGACCCCTTCTTCTCTCTGTTGCGTTCCTCCAAGTCTTGCAACGTATCATAATGGATCGGTGCGTCTGTCCCACTTCACCGCCTCCTCCTTTACCTAACTCACTCATTGCGTTCTCACATAAAATGGTAATGCGCCCGCAGTGCCTCGAAGAGACTTACACAAATTTATTATTCATTTTGTTGTCAAGGTATACCCTTCAACAACAATCTCCCAAGTAATATTCAAGAAACTAAAGGCTTGCAAAAAGGGTAAAGTATAAAGTTCAAGATTGGTCCAATTGGGCAGGTAATGTGGACACAGAAAGGCGTGGAGCGTAAGTTACGGTTAGAAAATTAAATATTAATAAGACTCGGTGTAAGTGAAATTAAAATGTCCTCTGAAATACAAAGGTCTACCAATATGCATTAGGTGGGCCAGGCGTTTCTAGTATACCTAATACCGATCTTGTAAGTATATCAGTGGAGACTAGGCCGGAGGTTTAGAGACTGTCTATAATGTAAACTGTTGTTAAAAAAGTAAGTAGATGATAGCAATAGTTTTTGACGTTTGCCTTTCAGGTATATATAAAAGATTATACTTAACATTGTACTTACTTACAGGGAAGTTAAACGAAGACTTTAAACAGCAGTCAGTTTTCAGTCCAAGCAAATATGGCTGAATAAGTACCTACTACATGAAGCGACTGCTATCAGATTAAGACTACTGGGCAGCACCGATATCCTAAGGATGAATTGGTTTTGAGGCTTTCGGGCTTACGACTTTTCGTATGATATCCTATGAACCAACGGTTAACGTGCTTTCTGAGGCACGAGTTTAGGTGAGAAAATAAGCATTTATAGTTTGACTGTAAGCACAGCTTAAACATTAAAGATCATTGAGCAATTCGTTTGATATTGCGCCACGAGCTCTTCGGCAAGGCTCTTTATAGTGCTATACTTTATATAAATACTAAAATTTTGATAGGTTTCACTAATACAAAGAGGGATAAACTAGATTGTGTTTATAATTTGTTCATCAATTCAAAATTTAGGCGGTTTGTAAATTAAATCTGATCAATGATAAAATTAAAGAATCTATCTTAAAAATAAAGCCAAAATTTTAGTGAAAACTGTAAATAGCTTAATCGTAAAGATCGTCAGATTAACTCGAACAGAATCCGAAACGGTTTTAAGGTATTCAATGAAATATTTAAATTAAAATTAAGTGTAATCGTGTTTTAAGTAATTATGTGTTTTAAACTTTGATATCTTACAAGGTTCAAAAGATTTTAATATAAGTAAATAAGAGTCAGACCAACGCCACGCCACCCCGGGTACAGCTAGTACATACATAGATATTTGGCATAATATGTACCTATGTTGTAGGTAACACAACACACAATATTGCAGCCTCCGTAATCAATTACAAGCTTACATTGTCTACCTACGTATGTGAGGAGTACGAATCATGAGATTAATTATTAAATTAATCTTGTCATGGCGTCAAGGGAATTCCCCTTTGTAATTATTATATGTCCACAGACTAGACGGAACAAATGATTAATTATTATTTTTAATGTCGAAGACAATCGAAATTACGATGGTAAAAAACTATTCACAAGTGTTCTAAAACCTTATTACAGCTACATATTGCCAAATACTAAGCTAACCACCAAAATTTTAACTTTATAATATTATTAAGTATATATTTTGCTTTTTGGTAAGTTTTAATCATACTTCTCGATACCATCGATGTGTATTAAATTTAATTTTAAAGCAAAGTACAGTATAGACGCATAATCGCCACTTCGGCATCGAATATACCCGAATGCCCGAATACTACGTAAGTAGAATTTTTCAGAAGTAGGTAACTACTTCTGAAAAATTCTAATAACACTGTACGATCTGGCAATCGAACCCATTGGATCTCACAGCGTTTGAGCCCACTGATATGGTATACTCGCAACAACTTATTTACCTGTATCGAATGATTTATTTTCCTGTAACGCTGTCATAAAAACAGAGAATTTGTTTCAAATAAATTGATATTCTCGTTTACCGGCTGAGCTGTGTTGATCGCGCCACGACTCACCTCATAATTCGATCTTGGATCGAACGCGATGTGCTCTTGACACGTTTATTAGGAAATTGTTAAAGAATATAAGATAAATACATATTGCATAACATCACGCCTACATTTTCTGAATAGCTAGGCAGAGGTGTACCCCACAGATATGTTTTTAAGTGGATTTAGGGGTCCTATAATATTACTACTTTATTCCCATTAGCTAGACACCAAATTCAAACTCCTAGTTGCTACTATTATTTTTAACCCCCGACGAAAAAACGACGGGGTGTTATAAGTTTGACGTGTCTGTGTGTGTGTGTCTGTCTGTGGCATCGTAACTCCCGAACGGATGAACCGATTTTGATTTTGTTTTTTTTTATTTGAAATGTGTGTTTCTTTGAATTAGTCGGGAGTGTTCCTAGCTATGTTTGATGAAAATCGGTCCAAGATGGCCGCCGCCAGAAAATAGCGAATTACATATTTTTTTACAACTCCCTTAATATGGGTATCAAATGAAAGGGCTTAACTAGTAGAATACTATACACTATGATAAATTTCAAATCCAAGATGGCCGCCACCACAAAATGGCATATTACATTTCGTGTCGGGGGTTTTCCAAAATTTAATTAATTGTAACATTTTGCTCTACCGGGGAATCGAACCTAGGATCTCACTTTCAATAGCTGCGCTCGGGACCACTTATGAGTCATTATCATTATGGACCAATGTTATGCGAACAAATCCATTAAATTACATACAACCTACATATGAAAATTAATAATTAGGCTTAGCTTTGCGTGAAATTTATAATTAGGTATTCGTGAAACATGTAGGTAGTAAATTACATTTTATAAACCCTCTTTATGTCTAGACACATTTACCTTACTTTGGGTATTTATTTTGCTATTTGCTCATTAAGATTTCGTTTGTTCTTGACGTACCTAAATGTTTATAGTCTATTTAAGTAAGTACATTTTTTTATTTCTTCGTTAAACGTACAAAATAAGAAATAATTTCTTGAACCAGTATGATTAAAATATGAAGCCACTTAAGGTTACGAATATTTTTATTGCGTTAAAAAGCCTTAGGCAACTGTAGCTTATATATGTCAGCAGTAGCAGTGATATCAATCGAGTGTTGTCATCTGTTTAGTGAGACTAAACTGTTATGCCACATTTCATTTGCCCAGTTTTCGGTTGTCTGTGTTCATAATGATAAGAGTTTGGATATATGCCCAGTTATTGGAATAGGCTAAACCCCTACGCCCCTACGTAGGAAGCAACGGGAAATATTTGCAATAGGTACGAGGCTACCCTGCCACGACCTCTGCAGTACAGTTCTACCTCCTCAAAAATATAAAAAACTATGCATTTGCATTTTTAATGACTCGAAAATAAACTTTGGAACTATTGGTATAAAGTGCATAAATGTTTGAACATGACAAAACATGCTCGCGCGGTCTCGAGGCTAGAAAAAAAATGCTCTACTCTCGGTGTGCGCTTAGCCTAATACTGCTGCAGTAGAGAATAAAAATATCAATACAGTTTAAACTGCAAAGCACTGAACATACTTTCTACATTGACAAACATGGCTAATGGAGCTTGAAACAAACTTAAATATGTTTTATAAGTCCTGGTGTAAAATTAAAGACTTCAGACTAAACGTATAAGCCGCGCCGATTTATGTCGGTGTTTACTCGCAGAGACTTGGCGTGTTTCACGTGGGTGCAATGTACAACATTACGTACCTAAAGCTCGCGATTTTAGTTGTGCTTTAGATAATGTTCACGAAACCCACGGTTTTTTGGAAAAATCGAATATATAAATTCGCGTGTCGCGGTGTTTGTTACCAAACTCCTCCGAAACGGCTGAATTGATTTGTCAAGTATGAAATTTTGTGTGCATATCGGGTAGGTCTGAGAATCAGGCAACATCTAGTTTTCATACCCCTAAATGATAAAGGTGACCCCACCCCTAAACATTTATTTTTATTTTTTTGTCAAACTTATTATTTTTATTTTATTATGATTTAACTTTGAAAAATACATACAACATTAATTTTTCACCCTTCTAAGATCAACCCGTTTTTTAATGACAATTATATACATTGCACCCGTGCGAAGCCGGGGCGGGTCGGCTAGTTACCCTATACATATAAGATTGGATAGATGTCCCAGACAACTCGTAGTTTCAATATTGTTTTGTCTAATGTCAACGCTTTAAGTAATATAAACTTCTTTATCAAATATACTAAGTATAAATATTACATTACCCGTTGAACTTTAAGAGTTCAAAGATATTACTCAGTAGGCAGACTGTGGGCGTGAGCGAAAATTGCGAGATAAAAATTTAGTTTCTTTTTGTGGAGCACTACGAGAGAAATTCCATCCAATCCATCGGGACAAGCGCAAAGCAAATATACGTAGAAATATACTAGTTTTTAGTTTATTGCTTATCTGAGCGTGGAGGGTCATAACCCAAGTTCCAGCACGTCCAGAATTCTGCAAATCTTTTGTGCCGGCATTCCGGGCCACGACGGCTTGTTTGTAGTATATTAGTGTTACTGTAGCTTTAATAGTACCAGCCACTCATCTCCTAGGGTAAGATGGATCAAGCCATAACCCCTGCTGGCCTAGTGAGGGTTGGCAGAATTCACGCACCTTTAAGATCTTTTTTCCCTCGGTAGAGATATGAATTTGAAACTGATGTTTGCGTTCACCAATAAGTTTTTAATAATGAACTTAAAACGTATAGAAATAAGAGGCATATGTGTTTCATTTAAACCAACGTGCAAGGGAATTAAATGCGGGTTTTAGTCTGTAAGAGTCTGACTAGACTTTTTTTTGGGATTTGGAAAGTCCATCCCAAAAAAAGTTCTGCCAAAAAACTTTATCACAACACTATATTATCTGATTGTGTTAGAGGTATTTATTATTCTGATAGGTATATTTAAGTATACCACCTACACACGCAGTGTCTCATATCTGTACCTATCTAATAACTAGTATTAATATCAGTAATAGCAGTCTTAAGTGGTCCCTATTATATGAGACTCATAATAACATAATACATAATTAACTTTTACAGCTTTTTCAATTAAGGTTATAAAGGAAAGTCCTTTACGTATAACAGAAAGGCTATCGTACACAAGAGTCTCACTATTAAGTACTCGTCCAAGCGTCTAAATGGGAAGCCGCAGTCCTGCAAGTATCTAGATTCATGAGTCATTAAGGAGTATGCGGCAGCTTTGAACAAAGTTGATTCTTCTCTTTGCTGTAGGGACTGCCAATTAAGATTGTGTAAAGTTGGAAGTGCATAAAACTACTAGGATGATAAAATAGTTATTTAAGTTTAATTTATTTATTTTTCTGAATGTGTCAACTGTCCAGTGTACTTCGCTGTTTTATTGTCCGAGTCCAGCAAATGCGTGGGATGGTTCGCAAATGCCTGATAAAAAACGTGCTATTTTTAGAAACTCATTGTATTTTATGTACCCAATTGCTTATTTCTCCCAGAATTCATTTATCTTCAATCCGGACATGAGAATTAAATACCGAAAGGAAGTGATTATCGGACATCCGCCAACCATAGCGGCCCGTGAGAGGAATAGATAGTGTTTTTGTTGGAACAAAATCACATTGTTTAATCGTTCTTACCTCGTTCAGTGCGCCGTTCTAAGAAATAAGAGATTCACTTGAAATGAGCAAGCGATTTATTTGCCACTGCGGGCGTTCGCACTGATAAATATGACCAATAAAGGAAAACAAAATGTCCACAAGAGAAATTATTGCGGTGCCCGTAATTTACCTCTTCGTTTATTTCTCTACATTTTTCGTTTCTTTGAATAAAATATAATTTAATATGGCGAGACGGTCAATTACTTTCCCTCAATGTTTTTCTTCTTTGAACGTCGTTAAATTATGAGTACATCATTATCGAGACGCACTTTACTATCAAACCATTGTTAGCAATAGATTTTTAGTCGTTGAACACTATAATTATTATTATAAAAAGCCTCTTCAGTTCAGTTATTTCAACCAGAATAACAGAATTTAATATTAAATTTTCGCGACGCCGCTGTAAATTTTGCAAATATAAATATCGAATACACCTGGAGGCAGTTTGCGTAAAAAATTAGGTCGGGTGCCGACTGCTATAGGTACTATAATATCGGTGAGTTACACCTAATTGTGGCATTGTTCTGCTTTACGCACGTGCAAACTCAAAATAAAGATATTTATTACCCAAATAACTGCTGACTTTGTTGTTTTCGGTTGCAATCCGTAAACAAACAGTAAAAATATAAAATAGTACTTTTCCTGTTAACCGAATGAAATGATCAGTCAGGAAATCAATATTATAGGGTAAATAGATACTAACGAACTCGTAAGCTACTCAGTTACTCTTAATATGTTAATTAATTTCGAATTAACAATGTACCAAATAGTTTTGAATCGCAGTGCTGTGTATGTAAACACCGTACTGATACACACTTAGATGTATACTTTTCAGTAGTATGCAGAAGTTTGAATTTGTGCCCAATTAAAGACAATAAATAAGCTTGCACCATGGATCCTGGAACCTAAAGATATGGCAAACTGTGAGTGTATATTATTACAACTCTGCCTTCGAGAAATACAAGCGTGATGTTATATTTATAAATATTTTTAACAATTTTAGTATTGATTTATTGGTATAATTTTTAATCAGCATAAATATTTTTATTTTAATGGTGTTTATATAACTTTCTACAGCACATTAAGCAAAACTTTTGCGTGGGCAAGTCTGCAAGCTAAAATGTTTTGTAAATATAAATTCATTTTATTTTCCATTACAAAAATGTGTGCTACATATTCAACAAAATATAGTGCCAATATCAAAGAAAGCTAAAGGTGCTGGAGAATATTCATCTTATGCGACGCTCGATGAGTATATTTGGCAGATGTAACATAAAATATAGTTCATGAATAATGTGACACGGTTCCCGGGGCGCGCGGCGACGCCGGGAGCCTCGGCCTTCGTGCCTCGTAAATATTCAGGGTCCGACTACCGACGCTCCACGATACATCAAAGTCGTGTCGTCTCATACACAGCCCACCTAACATGCTATGTTTAACTTTGCGACGCCACTACAAAACAAATGAAAACGTACAACAAACAGCAAGCGGAAATTAAATAAGAACAGGACAACAACTGTGAGATTTCGCTACATTTGTAAGTTGAGCATGAGCTCGCTCGGTTCGGATGAGTGCCGGTTTTAACGAAACCGACTCCTATTTCAGAGCTCCATAATTTTTAGCAGGAATAACAAATGGTAGGATTCATGACTACTTTTAGGGAATGTATACATTCTTTCGTGACAGACTGTTTACATTTGCTGCAGGGATTATAGCGATTTTAAACAAGAAATGTATGTCCAAACAAGTAAAGAAAATAGGCGAAGCTTTTTACAAAGAAAAATATAAATTAATTTATGTTAGATGTTGTTGTCTAGGTGGACTGATGCTAATGATATCTGAGTAGTAACCAATTTACCTGTCAAGCGTTGTGACCCCTGTTATGTTCATGATGAATAGTTTTTTTAAATGGTTCTTTATTGTATTAGAGGTTCATTATACGAGTAGAAATATAAAGATTATAATTTATTTACATGTTGTATTCTTTAGCGCGTGGCGTGGAAATGGGGGCCAGCCCTGTCATTATTTCTCAACTGTCAAATAATTTCCCTAAAGAGGTTAAATGTCAAATATTGACATTGTTCTAACTTCACGTTAGTTTCCACCAATCACGAGACTATAGACAAGGATGACGTTGTACGGTAGACGGCAGATCGCAGGATGCGTTGATAGAAAAATGCCCTCTAATACATGGACATAAGGATTTATATTATATACTGTGATATGTGTTCGACCGTCCGTTTAGTTACCATTCGCGTTTCTAGATGTCGTCCGTAGTCTTTAAGTTTCTTTAAAAATTGTATTATTCTATCCTACATTACATTTCTCGCTATCGCACGACAAACATCTTTTTATTGATCATCCTCCAAAACCTCACCTCATCATCCATCAGCTCGCTTACCAAAGCCTCTCACCGCTGCTGCAACATAAATTGGTCCTTCGAGCCGGATACTAATTTGGACGACGCCGTATCCTGCTTTTGGCCCACACTTGCGCCAATCCGTTACGAGATCGACGAGCGACCTTTGGACCGTAGATTCCTGCACGTGGCGGATCGAGTTGAAATCGCTGAAATCCCGCAAATTGGGACGAGATTTTGGAGAAATAAGCTGCCTAAAAGGACAACTGGAGCCAAAAGGACTATTTGGAGGCCAAGCGCATATTGGAACTGCAGTTGTGGTGGAATTTCATCGATCATCATACGCAATCGGTGGGGCCAATCCTTACTCTTTTCCTTCACCTCCTATTCTGTTGGTGCTATACTGTGTCTGTATTTACATTTCAGTGGAATTACTGCAGTGTATTCTCGGAATATCGTGATTTTGCGAAGTCCTTACTACCTGGTGACGTTGCTTGCATCAGCGTTGGGCTCGACAAAAACCGTGAGTACTCCTCTTTTCACTGACCACCAAAATGTCTACTGAATCCGCTAAATGTCGTGATAAATCTCCTATTTTACTTAGTGTAGAAAGTGCTGATTTAGTTCGCGATTTGGTTAGGAAACGTGGAATAGTAAAGGGCAGGCTTACTAAATTCAATAATTATTTAGAGTCTTTATTAAAAGATAGCGACTTTTCAAATCAAAAACGCATTGATTTAAAGTTAAGAATTCAAGGATGTGCTAGTTTATTTGCTGAATTTAATAGTATTCAAACCAAAATAGAAGAAAGAATTGCAGATAGTGAATTAGATGCACAATTATCGCAACGTGAAATATTCGAAGATGGTTACTACGATTCAATATCTCGTGCTGAGTCTATGCTGAACGTTGATGAGTTTGCTGACTGCTCTGGGTCGTGTCAAAATCATGGTCATAATAGCAAGAATAACCCGAGTTCAGTTAAATTGCCTGTTATTACCATGCCTACATTTGACGGTTCCTATGAGCACTGGTTAGAGTTCAGAGATACATTTACTTCACTCATTCATGATTCTAAAGATATTTCTACTATTCAAAAGTTTCACTACCTTAAATCTTCTCTAAAGGGTGACGCAGAACTAGTCATACATTCCATAGAATTTTCTTCTAAAAATTATCAGGTTGCGTGGGAGTTATTACTTAACCGATACAATAATTCCGATCTTTTAATTGATAATCATCTTGATGCTTTGTTTACTATACCTCCAATAACTAAAGAGTCCCCTTCTTTAATTAGAAAACTAATTGATACAGTTTTGAAAAATATACGCGCATTAGTTATCCTAGGGGAACCTGCAGACACTTGGGACAGAGTGACTATTTATCTTATAGTTTCTAAATTAGATAAAGTTACCAAGAGAGAATGGGAAGCTCATAAATTTAGATTGTCAAAACTGAATGAGAACAATTGTAAATCGCGATTAAAAGTTAATGATATCATTGATTTTCTTCGAAATACAGCAGACGTGCTGGATTCATTGCAGCGTTCACATGGAAAAGACGCACAAAACACTGAGAACAAAAAACAACACAAAAAATCTCACACCACGTCACACTGCAATGTTTCTAGCGAGCCTGACAAAACGAACGAAAAACGCTATAAATCGTGTTTAAAATGTAACGCAAATCATCGCTTGTATAGGTGCAAGAAGTTTATGGGAAGTAATTTAGACAGTAAACTTAAACTTGTACGCGATCACAACTTATGTGAGAATTGTTTAAATTCAGGGCACTTGGTAACTGATTGTAAGTTTGGGCCATGTAGACACTGTAGCCAAAAACATAACTCGTTGTTGCACAATGCTGCTAATAGTTCGGTCGCATGCCATACTTCAACAAACACTGAGGCGTTGAGTGCGAGTGGTGCGCTGGCGCATCTCCGCGTGCCCGCACCTGCCGCGGACTCCGCCCTCTCAATTCAAGTAAACAAGGCACACATGCAAACGGAGTCTAGTAAGTCCATAGGTGTGCAATCTGTGTTATTGTCAACAGCGATTGTTGAAGTAGCCGATGCATATGGCACATACCATAAAGCGCGTGCCATCCTAGACAATGGCAGCCAGCGCTGTTTTATTTCTAAATCATTATGTCAATTACTTAATTCACCACTTATACAGTCCACTAACGAAGTTCGAGGCGTAGGTGATACGGTAGTACATTGTTCGCAAGCTTGTGAAATCGTTCTCAAATCCTGCGTCAATAATTCATTTTCTACACGGATTCATTGTTTTGTATTGTCTAGGATCACAGCATCGATGCCTGCCATATGTAAATTAGACGCAAATATCTATATTCCAGATAACATACGGTTGGCTGATCCACAATTTTTAGACTACAAAACTATTGATATTTTAATTGGTGCAGATAGGTTTTGGGATCTGTTAGAAGACGGGAAAATTCGTTTGTCTAGTGGACCGTTTCTACAGAACACCAAACTAGGCTGGATTATTTCTGGACCTATCGCTATTCAAACGCGTAAAAATGTGCCAATTCATTGCAATATTATTAATTCATTAGATACGCAACTTCGTCTGTTCTGGGAGATTGAGGACCTACCCAAGGTCAGAGACGTACAGACTGAGGAAGAACGGAAATGCGAGAATCACTTTGTTCGCACTACTACTCGCAATAGTGAAGGGAGATTCTGTGTGCACATTCCACTTCGTCAGTCACCTGAATCCTTGGGAGACTCTTATACCCAGGCAGAGCGTAGATTTCTAGCCTTGGAAAAGCGCTTGCAGCGTTCTTCAGACTATAAAGATCTTTACTCCAATTTTATGCAGGAGTACCTTAGTTTAGGCCATATGACACAGGTAGATTCCTACGAATCCCCGTGTTATTTTATGCCACATCATGGCGTGTTGCGTGAGCTCAGCACCACCACCAAGTTGCGCGTGGTGTTTGATGCAAGTGCACCGTCCAGCTCCGGCAAGTCCCTGAATGATTTGCAGCTGGTTGGCCCTCCTATACAGGGCGATCTCATTGCCATTCTTCTCCGCTTTCGGCAGCATAAGTACGTTGCATGCGCCGACGTGGAGAAAATGTACCGGCAGTGCCTAGTGGATGAGGGTCAGCGTAGTCTGCAAATGATTCTGTGGCGTGACCATCCGTCGAAGCCTTTAGGTATTTTCAAATTGAATACCGTCACGTACGGGACCGCCTCCGCACCTTTTCTTAGTGTGAGGTGCTTAAAACAATTAGCTACCGAATCTCCTGATGCTAATGTTGCTCGAGCCATAAGGGAAGACTTTTATGTTGATGATTTTATCACGGGTTTAGATAACAAATCACAATTACTAGATTTATGCGATAAAACCCAGAAAACGTTGCAGTCAGGTTGTTTCCCACTCAGGAAATGGACATTTAATTTTCGGGAGGATGATAAGAGTCAGTCTAGTCAGTTTAAACCGTTAAGTTTAGGTGATAATATCAGTTCTAAAACATTAGGTATATGCTGGCACAATTTAAGTGACAATTTCTATTTCAACTCACAAATTCAAATTGATAATGACAAACCGATTACTAAAAGGTCTATTTTATCTAAAGTTTCGCAAATTTTTGACCCCCTCGGTTTACTAAGTCCCGTTATCATTGTTGTTAAAGTTCTTTTGCAACAATTATGGCTGCTAAAAATAGATTGGGATGACAAAGTTCCTGATAACACGGCGCGCGTGTGGAGCCGGTTTGTTATTTCCCTGCAAGCGCTCAACACTATTCGCATTTCTCGCCATGTTATAGGTACGCAGCCTAGGTATATTGAGCTTCATGTTTTTAGCGATGCGTCTCAGACGGCGTACGGCGCATGTATTTACATTCGTACAGTTAATTGTGATCTAACGGTAACGGTTAGGTTATTATTTTCTAAATCAAAGGTCGCGCCGTTAAAACCTATAAGTATACCTCGTCTCGAACTTTGTGGGGCTTTATTAGGCGCCCGTCTGTATGACAAGATACGCGACTCATTACGTTGCAGTTTTAATAAAATCGTGTTTTGGACAGATTCCACGATTGTCTTAGGGTGGCTTCACATGAGGCCGAACCAACTTAAGACGTTTGTCCAAAACAGGGTCGCGGAAATTCATGACCTTACATTAGAGGTCCCGTGGCGTCATGTCGGGAGTGAAAACAATCCTGCCGACTTGGCGTCGCGGGGCGTCCGGTTGGAAGAACTTTCATCTTGCAGCTTATGGTGGGAGGGTCCTGAATTTCTTCGCTATCCTAACTTTTCAATAGACGATCACAGAGGTCCAGATTCTTTCAAAATTCACAAGTTACCCGAGGTTAAGTCATGTGTCACCGCAGTTGTAACTCAGGATTCTTCTGAATCGACTTTGTTTCCGTTCCACCGATTTTCCCAATTTAAACGTATGAGGCGTGCAGCGGCCTATATGTTGCGTTTCATTCATAACAGTCGATATAAAAATAATAGGCATGTTGACAACTTTAGTGTTGACGAGATAGATTTTGCTGATAAGACGTTAGCTCGGCTATGCCAAATTGAATCTTATCCGGTTGAATATAAGGCATTATGCAATAACGTGACTATTAAAAATAAAAGTTGTTTATCTAAATTAAATGTATTTCTAGATGACTACAAGATAATGCGTGTAGGTGGTCGTCTAGTCAATTCCGATGAATTTATTTACAGTAAAAAACATCCCATTGTAATTTCTAGTAAACATCACTTTACCACTTTGTTGTTTCGTCATGAGCACATCCAGCTTCTCCATGCTGCTCCGCAGGCATTACTGTTTCATTTACGTGAATCCTATTGGCCTGTAGGAGGCAGGAATTTAGCTCGCCAAGTAGTACATAACTGTGTCATTTGTACGCGTATTCGAGGTAAGACGCTTACTCCTATTATGGGTAACTTACCTAGGGAGCGAGTTACACCTAGTCTTCCATTCGTTAGGTGTGGGGTAGATTACGCTGGGCCAGTGCTCATCTTGAACCGCAAAGGTAGGGGTGCTAGACTTATCAAAGGGTATATTTGTTTATTTATTTGCTTTGTGACACGCGCGGTTCACCTGGAGTTAGTTAGTGACCTTTCCAGCGAAGCATATTTATTAACGTTAAAACGATTCATTTCACGTCGCGGTAAGCCTGCAGAAATTTATTCTGATAATGCTCGTAACTTCGTAGGTGTAATGAATGATTTTTCTAAATTTTTAAACAATTGTAGTTCAGATATTGTAGAATTTGCACATAGTCAAAATATTAAATTTCACTTTATTCCCCCTTATTCTCCTCATTTTGGTGGTCTGTGGGAGGCAGGAGTAAAGTCGAGTAAACATCATCTTCGTCGCGTAATAGGTAATGCTCACCTTACTTTCGAAGAGTACAGCACAGTATTAGCACAGATAGAAGCCGTACTTAATTCCCGACCTTTGTCTCCCCTCTCTCCCGATCCTCAGGATCTTTCTCCGCTCACTCCCGGTCATTTTCTAATTGGCCGACCGCTGACTGCGCCAGCCTGCGATGACTTACGCGATGTTCCTGCCAGTCGTCTCCGGCGATACCAAAGGGTGGAGCAACTTCGTCAACACTTTTGGAATCGGTGGGCGAAGGAATACATCTCCGAGCTGCAGATGCGGACAAAATGGAGGACGAATAAGGACGACCTTCAACCAGACTCCTTAGTGGTTATCAAGGACAATAACCTACCGCCGTTGAAGTGGCATTTGGGACGTGTCCTACGCACGATCCCTGGAAAGGATGGCATATCCCGTGTGGCAGACATACAAACGTCATCGGGCGTGGTGAGGCGCGCATTCGCCAAGATTTGTCCCTTGTTTCAAGATGTGGACCAGGATGCTGCGACTGAAGACCATTGAAAGCCACTGCTTCCAAGGCCGGGGGCATGTTCTAACTTCACGTTAGTTTCCACCAATCACGAGACTATAGACAAGGATGACGTTGTACGGTAGACGGCAGATCGCAGGATGCGTTGATAGAAAAATGCCCTCTAATACATGGACATAAGGATTTATATTATATACTGTGATATGTGTTCGACCGTCCGTTTAGTTACCATTCGCGTTTCTAGATGTCGTCCGTAGTCTTTAAGTTTCTTTAAAAATTGTATTATTCTATCCTACATTACATTTCTCGCTATCGCACGACAAACATCTTTTTATTGATCATCCTCCAAAACCTCACCTCATCATCCATCAGCTCGCTTACCAAAGCCTCTCACCGCTGCTGCAACAGACATATCAAATTTCATAATTATTAGTGTTAGATTATTAATTTATTGTTATTGTTTAGTCAGGTTTTGGGGGAACTGCACCTGCTGCACTGTGTTTTTAACCCCCGACGCAAAAACGACGGAGAGTTATAAGTTTGACGTGTCTGTGTGTGTGTGTGTGTGTCTATCTGTGGCATCGTAGCTCCCGAACGGATGAACCGATTTTGATTTTGCTTTAGTTATTTTAAAGGTGAATTAGTCGGGAGTGCTCTTAGCTATGTTTGATGAAAATCGGTCCAAGATGGCCGCCGCCACAAAATAGCGAATTACATATTTTTTCACACCTCACTCAATATGGGTATCAAATGAAAGGGCAGGGGAATACTATACACTTTGAAAAAATTCAAATCCAAGATGGCCGCCACCACAAAATTGCAAATTACATTTCGTGTCGGGGGTTTTCAAAATTTTTAATTTAGGTTATGTATAAATACGTGTAATTTCAAATATTGATTTGGATAGACTGACCATTAATGCTGTTATAATAATGGTTGTCGATGGAGCACTCTTATAACCTAAAAGTAATGGCGAGGAGTCTTATTAAGTGTTATTTTTAATAACATCATTAATTAGTATTGTAACTTAGATCGATCTGACCTATTTGTGTTTTCCTTTCATGTTAAAGGGATAATTTCTTAAGAAAGGTTAAGTTCAATGTTATCCGGGTCAAGAGTAAGACGACAACGAGGGGGATGAGAATGCTACGTTTCTATTTAGGAAATATGTTATTCAAAATTTAAGCTGCTGTATACAGATGTGTGTATTCTTTGAGAATATGGAATAAGATATTTTCTGTGGGCATACATGAGCAACTGAAGTGGGCATCTTTTATCTTTCTACATAGAGTTGATGTTCGTTCATAAGTGTAGCAATGTAGTCAGTTAGTCACCGGTGTATATATTTAGGTGACTTTAGCAAATTTGTAGTAATCCCAACGGCTTATTCACGTATATTTGCATTATAAGATCACGTACCATTAACATTGGTTTAACGCCACTTGCATCGTAAGCAGCTATGAACGGCACACATCCATTATATCCTATAATGTATTCACATCTACTTGACCCAATATGTACCTCAAAGCGTTTCGAGGTGATAACTTTCAGTGGATTCAATCAAATCAGTTAAATGTAGCTGTAAATTGGGCAGTTCCACTTGAGTGATATTGAGTAATGGTGGCCGCGCCAATATTGATGGGCAGGCCCGGGGCGCGCGCCGTATCTCTCCGCTGACGTGTTAATTTGTCAAAACCCTACGTCATAAAGAAAAAGTTAGGAAATTCACACGTGGTAGCGATGGCGCCACAGAGAGCGTCCAATCGATATCCTTCATGAAAAGCATTAACTATCAACTTACAAGACAAATAACTCCGGAAAGGATCCCTAAAATTTATGTTTAATTTAATGCTCGAATTACGTCCAAAGAGATTCCGGTCGTAAGTAACAAAATCTGATTTTGTGTTCTCCTAAGTAGTCCAAAAGGGAAAGATAACAGGTCACGCGCGCACGTCTGTCGTTACCCTTAGCCTCTTACATTTTATTACGTCCCATTACCTGGGATTAAGTCGGCATGCATCGTGTGGAGTCTGTCTCATGTCACCAGCCCCGACACTAATGCCATCCCCTACATATAACCCCGCTCAAATGCTAATTTTAAAATATGAACTCTTGCGTATGTTACCTTGTAAAGTTACGGAGCCTGAAAGAATCCATTATTCTAATTAAATCTACGACGTCAAATGCTTTTATACGACTGCTCACTGTTGTAATGAATTTTCTTTAATCAAATGTCGAGGTTTGTTACTTAGAGGAGGCCCTTTGAGGAGCTCTAAAAGGGATGAAAAGATAAAGTTTAGCCGGGGTGCCGAGACTAAATGCACTAATTGCAGAGTAGGCGGGTGAAGTATGTACACCTGCAAGCAGGCACTTGAACTCGCTGTGTGAGGCCGGTGATTTCATAATCAAGTACCAACTGTAATATAATTTCCCGGTCTGCGCTAATGAACGTGTATTTTGTTTCATCTGCCGTCGGTAGGACGTAAAACGCGCGTCGTAAAATCAACATTTCATTTGGTCCGAGCCCCGACTCGCTGGCTTCAGCTTAAAATTTGTGTCATTAATATTTTTCATTTCCACTTCTCAATAAAATGAGCGGAGCGGAGCTAATTATAGTAGAATATAGAAACGTTAGAAAGCTTTATGTTGAGCGAATAGGTTTTACGTTTAGATAAACGATTGTTGGAGTGTATGACGTAGTGCGGACATATGTTTTATTTATTTTATTGTGTGTAGACAAGTGAGGTGTGGGCGCTCGCGGCGATGGAGCGGGCGCGGGCGCGGGGTCGTCGGGAGGGTTGTCAAAGAGTCGCTGAGATAAATCGCCAGCGTACGTGTTGTGGAGAGCTGTTCGATGTATCACGCTCACGTATCCAATAGAACCGGCACAGACACGTTGCGTGAGGCTATTTTCCCTTGTCTACAGCCTCATAAATCCTCTCCTTATAAATTATATTAAAACACAATATCCCACAAGTAGGTGTGCTGTAAAACTTTGTGTAGGTAAGTACCTACACCTTGTGTCGAATAGTTGGGAACTTTGTCAAACTTGCAACACACAGGTATCGAGTGTATAGTAATAGTTTACAACTCTGAAAAATTACTTTGAATATCAATACAGTACGGTGACTTACTTGGTAAATTTAATGAAAATTGTACAGTACATTTATTTTCCATGACGTAATTGTATATTGTGCTGAGTGCTAGCATCATGCCTTTTAGTAACAGGTATATAAAACGTAACATACAGTATGTCAGTAGCTTATCTCAGAACAAGTAGTAAAAGTAAAGTGAGGGTTTGTTGCTCCGGGGTATGTAGCAGATAAGCGAGTACCTCAAGTGCATTGTTAAATAATACTAACATCATGTGGAACGTTTTGTTTGTTCTACGAGTATGTAACATACGCACACAACAAGTTTGTTGGCTCATCAACAACAGCGCATTATATATATATATATATTATTATTGTTCACTTATAATTCATTCCATGCTTTAGGAAACCATTCTATGGAATCTAGTAATCTTTACTTTATCACCATTTGATACAAATTGCGTAAAGAGGTTTCACACTCGGTCATTATATTGACTTCTTGAACTATTGTTAAGATTTTTATATATTTGCCTACACCACAAGATTGTCCGATCTTTTTATATTTAAATGTTATTCGCACTAATACCTCTGTGCTGGTACAGTCGCGATAATGTTGCGTATTTGTTTCGACTCGATCCAACAACATTAACGCTTCGCGACACACTGAAGAAAATCTAGACTCGCTTTTGAATCGCTATTGCAACACTACGGCCATTCAAGAGTGCCTCTGATCGTGATAGAAATGGAAAATAACATCTGTAGCTACGCAAGTGTGCAACGATAAAAGGCAAACGATTGCACGTCAATGGACGTTCTGTATGGGCTCGTTTGCGACTGAATTGTACACAACGTCCTCACAACTTTATATCGCACTACCGCCGTTTTTAAAACGCAGTACTTACTGAGTTATTTTTCACTATCTTAGTAGTTCAGATTAACACAATGGCACTAATACAAAATATTTTACTACAGTTTTATTTCAGGATAAATGGTAGTTACATGTATTTATTTATTATAAAATGAAAAGTGGGTTACTTTTTTTTAAGTTTCTCCAAAATCTCGTCCTGTAGATATTTCTAGGAATGAATTCCTACAAACTTATCATCTGTCGGTGATAGTTGCTTACCTTGGAATTCTAGATTACAAATACAAAAAAATAAGGCCGGACGTTTTCTTAAACGTTCCACTTTCAAAGTACCTACACATCACAAACATTTCTAGGAAACTAATTTCTGTCCGTGGGCAAAAGCAAACAATTTTTCAATTTATTTAAATTGAAAAAATGCGGAATGAGTTTCTGTACACGAAACAAGCGACGGATTAGATGTGGTTTTGTTTTTTTTTTCAAATATTTAAGGAAACATTTTCAGTGGGTACCCAAACGTTTTCAATTATTCAAGAGACATTAGAATTTCAATTCAGTGGAGCGTTTTATTTTTATTTCTTATTATTATGAACAAGAAGGAAGCCATTAGCATGTCGAGAGCTGAAATCGTCAGTTTTATTGCTCATTATTCGTGTTTATCATTTTTATTCTGAAGTGGTGCTTATCATCAAATTGTATAATTGCTAGGGAAAATTGTTATTATTTATGATTATTACATAACGTAGGCATTGCAGAGTAGAGGCCTACTCAGATAGCTGCAATTAATGGTCATGAGAAGATATTGTCATAATCCTATCGCTTGGCAAACGGTTTGAAGTTAGCGTTATGTATTACTAGCTGTGTCTCGCGGTAGTTCCTGACTTGATCTTACTTTCCAAAGCCTACGGTAATTCCCCTAAATCCTTCCTTAACGTATACACTCTACATAAACCTCACGGCTTAGTGATGGAGTGGCAGATTCCGCTTTTATATAAAGGGGTGCATTACATCAAAATACATCTGACATTGAACGCATTTAATATTTTTTTAATTATAATACTAACATTGATTCATGTTATGCATTGCATGCATAATATTACTGAAACCACTTTTAGTATAAGTGGCACAAGACGCGATTAGATATTTCTTTAACAAAATTCAACAGCTAGATTTTTTTCTAAAAAGTATAATTTGTCAGAAGTATAAAGATTTCCAGAAGGAGGAATAGAGTGGAAAACCCATCGTCCTTATGAGTGCACACAGGGTGCATCATTAACGTTCCTAAGAATCATTTTAGACATTTTATGGGCAGAAAAAAGGTTGTATACGTTTTTTAAGGACAATTATTCAAACCGTTGAAACCTAGGAATAGCCTAGGAATGGATAAGCATAGTCACCGTTGTCATAAGATCACACGCATTGTCGTAATTGGTAGTCAGAAAATAAAAGAGGTTGACAACCAGTTTACCATTGCGTTATCGGAATACACAGATATTGGGTTGCTTGTGACTCCAGTCATTTGGATAGATGAATGAATGAGCAGGAACAACTGTTTTTGCATAACTGAAGATTTACATGGGAACTGGACTCGTCATGTTGGTCGCATGTTGACCGAAACAGGTGGGCCAGTTTCCACTTTGTCGAATCCTGGCCAAACAGAGATGCCGTGTAGCCCTTGCCGAATCTACTGCAGTTTGAGTCCACACGATCGATATGTATGAAATGTAGAATTACAGTAGGTACGCCTAAATGTATCGAAGATAAGACAACTTAGTAGTTGTATAATATACCAATATCCTCTAGAAATTACATACTATTACTACACTTAAATCAGGACTCCTACGAAATCCCGAGGGGTTAAGTCGGGACTTGCTTATTTAGTTATATTAAGTGGCAACATCGTCGTCGGGCAAGTTCGGTCGCCGTAAATACGATATAAGCAAAGTTAGCCAAATAATCTCACAATTAAATAAGGGCTTAGACTAAAGTCCTGTTTGTCCAGTTCAGCTACAGCCACGGTAAACTGTACTTAACTAGTATTTATTTATATCCGGCAATAAACAGTTTAACAGTCACGTGAAGGCTAATAACATTTTTGCTGCCTAAATAAAAAAATGTTTATAATACAACTATTGTGCAGTGTTCCCCGAGAACTGAACCATTTTTTTAGATCTTTGACTTATTGGAATTGTCACCGCCTCGTATACTAGAATAACTATTTAAACATCGGAAAAATATTTAAAAAAGGACCTACCTCGGTACTGTATTTAGACGGGGATTCAAACTTAATGTGAGCGAGCTGCGTGTAGAAGCTAGTTTAAAATAAAAATACTCATTATGATCCTTGCATGTACCTACTCATGATCATCAACGATGCTCCGGAGTCCGTATTAACCCTTGTTCAACCGGGGGTAAGGCAATTGCGGTTTACACCTGCTTATAAACAAAGGGCCACTTTGCAATGAATACGTATAGTCCGTTTTTTAATCTCAGAGACTAGATTGACACATGCAACTGTCAAAATTACAAATAATGATACCAGCTTTTTTGTATAGGGTTGTACCTACGATACCGGTTTGTTGAATCGTAACTTTTAGACGATTAGCTTCAAAATTTTCTATTCCAAATCGTATAATTAAAGCCCAAATTAATTAAAATTGTCCGAATGCACAATAAAGTCTATGAAAGGTAAGTCGTCGTAAAGTTTTAAGTACCAAATGACGTAAAATTACCCACCAAAAAAAAACTAAGAAAGGACTTTAATAAATTTAGTCTTATGTTCCAACGAGGTAAAAAAGTATTCGAAAACTATATTAATCGCTGTAAAAAGGTTTTAGAAAACTATGTTGATTTTGCTGTCATTATTTAGTCCTTCAAAACTCTACCTAATCCGACTCATGATTATTACGTTTTAAATAAGACCTACTATTTTTTTTCAGGATAACTTAATGTAAAAAACCGACACTTCAATTTATTAGCGATAATTTTCGATAGAGGCACATTACTATTTAAGAAATGCAAAAAACTGGTATCCCACTTAATGTCACTTTAGTCTCTGAGATTAAAAAACAGACTATAGTAATCTACGAGTTAGTTCTATGATTTGATGTAGGTATATTTGAGCGGCTTGGAAAATCGAGTGAAACTAATTTGAGGAAAACCATTGAACAACATAAGTAGTGCTGTGATGGATATCTGGGTGTTCTATTGCAGTTGATATAAAGATCATTTTTCCAGATAAACCTGATTCTAATCCTACTTCCTACTCTACTAATATTATAAAAGTGACAGTTTGTGAGGACGGATGTATGTTAGTTGCTCTTTCAAGAAAAAATTGCTGAATGAATTTTCATGGTAACTTTACAATATCAGAATAGCACATAGGATAAAAAGTCTTTAAGGATGCGAGTAAAGCCGCGGACAACAGCTAGTATTATAAATGGGAGAGTTATGAGTAATTTTGTTATAAATGTTATATAAATGTTTCTTTCTTTTAAACATTTTGATGAATCTTTACAGTAGTATATAGTATAAACCCTATAATACACGTAGGTATGTATAAAGATATAATTCATAAAGATACACACGCCAATGAAGTCAATGGCTAGTGATATGAACAGGGACTCTTAAGTCATGATCTCGCGTTTACATCCATGGCACGTAGGTACCTCTATATCTCTCTATATTCCAAGGCATGTGCGTATTAATAATTAATTATCAATCGCTTAAACGGTAAAGGAGATGTGATTAAACCTGCATGTCTTAGTGATTATAATAAACCGGGCCGGTAGTGGACTAGAGGAACTGGGACTCGTGCCCATCAGTGGGACTGTAATAATAGCTTAATGATGTATATATACGATTTTACATACTTTCCTAAGACGCATATATGTGTTGGGAGGAAATTGTCTCAAATTGCATGGTATCGTTTAGTTTATACGAGTTTTTAACTCATAGATCCACTATAGTCAAGAGGCACACACATGCAATGCTATAATAGGTTGTACAATTCTACGAAAGAAAAATAAGCATAAGATAGTTCATAGTACTTATTCGTGCTTGATAAATGACGAGATGAATAGACACTGAACGAAGCAGTAGCAAACATTATAGAACGTAGCTTCCTTTAGTTTCTGCCTACCACCATGGAAAAATCAAGTGTGTTTACCTATTTGTAGTTTATTCATAGAGTTTTAGAGATAACAATTCTTTTTTCTCCTCCTATCCTATCCCAGAACGAATAAGAAGAGTAAACGTACTACTTTAGCCTTTAAACGTTTTTATATTGTCTGAATGTCCACTAACTCGATTATATACGTCGTCGTTCGTGTATTATGCAATTGGACAGTCAAATATTAGTGGAACGTGATCGTAATAATATTGAAATCGTCCATTGGAATAGCATCGCGTTCTATGTCGTCTGTTTTATTATAACGATGTCGGCGAAATTGCGCGGATTTATCGACCATTTTTGATGCTCTGTTTATCTTGTGACAGTTATAAGTTTATATTATACTTGCTGTCTTGTTTTTAGAGAGTATAATTTCGACATAATACTCGTGTAATCGGCTTTCAAAGTCACTGATAAAACATGTGGATTTGGGAGGAGGATGAACTAGAATAAAATAATGTTTGCTTTGTTTACTGTGAGCCAGTCGAGTTGTTTATAATATACTTGCTGTCTTGCTTTAGTCTGTCTAAGATCAATTCTGTAACATAGGCACCTCCCCAAACAGTGGCTGAGCTATAGGTTTTCGCGCTATGAACGGATCGCGGGTTCGATTACTTTATGTAACATGTGTACAGGTTGCTCATTCTTTAGGTGTTCATAAAATAGGGCAGCGAATTTTTCAAGAATACAAACCTGTTCTAATGTACTGTGTTGGATTTCATTCTCCTTTTTTCTTTAAATACCACTGTGGGACAAGGGCATATTTTCGTACTAAGATGGGTAAGTACGTTTTCAAACATTGATAATGCTTTAGACAAGTGTAGGATATCCTAATACCATCTATTTTTCTTCCATACCTTGTGATTGATAGTAAGCATATGTCTTAACTTTTGGGTGAGCTGAAAGGCGCATGTCAAGAGATTCGTCTTTGAATAGATAGTCTTAAAGTCCCAGAGGACTCATAGGGGATCATATCAGGTAGATGGGCAGCCGTCATCTCAACGTAACATTTTATGATGACCTGGTTTCCTTATGAATTTTTGGGTCCATTTTGTCAAAAGCTTGGTGTTGTGTTCTTTGTTGTAGTAACACATATATTATCACGCCTGTATCCCTACAGTGTAAGGTATATATGTACTGATGTGCACCCACAATTTGCCGGTAAGTATGTTTAAAGTACGGCATAAATAAAGTACCCGAAAAATGCTACTGAGAATTTCATAAAAAAACCTAACTCTACCTACTACTACTCTACTATCATGGAAAATGCTTAAAAGAATAAAAAAAAAGATACATAAACAAGGAATTCAATTCCAGGCGTATTTGAGAACACTAGACCAATCATGCTTTTTGTGTTCTACGACACTAAAATCACTGTAGCAGCTTCTCTGTTGTTCTTTATAACTTTGTAAGGGTTGATTGTGATATAAGCAAGCAATAAAGTTGCTTATACTTACAAAGTTTAAACGATACAATAGTTCATTGTTGCAACTGACGGAATAGTGATGAACTTGATGTAGTTATGTTTTCAGTTTCACTTTGAATAGATTCCTTAAGTGTTCTAGTGCAAACCTAGGTCATGTAAAAAAGATAAAATAAGTTCAATCACTGCCTCGAAGACAGTCTTAAGAGTCATGACAATTTTGGATCTGATCATTTTATCTTGATAATAGATCAATAGATATAAGCATATTAGGGTCAGCTTACAGTCTAACCAGAAGCGGCTGAATATCGTAGCTAATTGCAATCAGACGGATGGCAGTAGGCTGATATGATGATGATGATGAATTGCAATCGGAACCAGTTTCTGGGCAAGGATATCCTATTTTCTGACTACTACTAGTGCTTGTTATGGGAGTTTTTTATTGTTTGTCTTGCAGCTATAATATTTATCATTGCGACCATAGTCGATCTATTGTGATCGCTACAAGATGAGTCTGAATTCACCCCTAAACACTGCTGATTGCATGCCGCAAACATTTTTACCTTTTTACTCTCCCAATACTTACTGGGCACGGTTCTACTCTTAGAATAGTTGGTTAGGCCAACACGCTAGCCTATGCGGGTTGACAGAACTCACAAACTGTCGACAAAATCTGAGAGATTCCTCACGATGTATTTCTTCACCGTTCAAGCGCGCCTAGTGTCATAAAATGTCATAAGTAACACTCACGTAATTTGAAAAGTTAGACATATATCCAGATTAGAACTCAAGAACTTTGACTTGGCCGTCCATTGAGTTCATCACTGAGTTATCACTACTTATTTCTAGTCTGATCGCATTTATGAGATTAGATACCTACAAATCTCTTGGACAAATTCTGATCTTTAAACCAAAAAAACAGAAAGTGGGTAGTCATTATTACTTACATAGTTTGCAAATAATATAGGTCTAATCGATACGCTTCAAAGCGTTGATCTATTTGAATGAACAAATTTGAGAAGGTTGTATTAATAAGTTTGTAGGCAGGTACTTAAAAATGTTCAGTCATCTAGAAAAAGGTTTAACAGCATAAAATCTGTATCTAACAGTAGGTAGGTATCGAACAATAGGTTTCTTTGCAAGTCAGACAGACTAGGTAAAGAATTGCTGGTTTTTAAAATGGGGATTATCCCTTCTTTTATACACGTCGTGAACATGCATCACAGCATCAATGTTATTAGAATAGTTATTATTAATAATTTGTCCAAGGGATAGTTCAATGAAATGTTGTAAGGAACTCTATAGGAAATCTGTTTTTATTTATTAAGCATTTCTGCCAAAGTTTTATGCTAGGGGGTGGACTAAATAATCCCCACCCCCTCCCTTAAAATATTACTTAGCTTAGAAACGGCTGAAATCTATGTAGAACAGCAACACTTTATAACAAAATTGCTTATTTCTAAAACGCTCGGTGAAATTTTTTATTACTTTATGACACTAATTTTGAAATCAGGTCTTTCTTTTATAAAATACATCACCGTTATAGCCAAAGGACTTTAGCAAAGGCTTCCCATAGACAAAGACCTATATCGCCTGCTACCTTAATTTTGCAGTATTTAAATAGTCATCAGATTCAAACAGCAACCGTAAAAGCAAGCTACTTTATTGACATACCATTTTCACATTCGAAAATACGCCGCCGTTTATCATAAGACAAAAAACACAAACATAATAGGATTTCCTCTTGTCCGTCCGTATGTTTTTTTATTTATGTAAGAGATTTACAGCAGGAATCAAACAAAAAATTGGGAAAGACGTAAGCCGTTTCAGGGTCGGCGACACAACGCACGAGAAACCTTTTGGTAAACTTAGTCCTGGATATTTTTGTGTTTACTATATTGTAAATGTGTACAGATTGGAATAGGGAAAGATGTAGCGACATCAATATAATAGAATACGATATTTTTTTATCTTATGTACACTTGCGCTTGATCACAGCTCGCCTGATGTTAAGCAACGATGTGGTCTACGATGGAGCACGCTTGCCATGTGTGCCTTGGATAAAGATTACAAAGATTAATAAATACTACTCCATGATTATAATTAAATTTTCCTTCTCCTAAAGTCTATTTATTTGGCTCCTAAACGTGTCGTGTTTCGAAAACTTTCTGTGCATCTGTCACGTTGTCCCATTTTATATGGAATATGATGCGAAATTTAAAAGAGCTGTACAAATGGAACGTAAAGTTAAGCGTACATTGTGTTAGGGTGCAGCGGACCCGCCATTATGACACCTGTATTTTCCAAAAGGTAAGCTAGAAGTGTTGCCGGAATTAGGGGGCGAATCCAAACTCCGGGCACTTCATACCAAAAACTCAAATAACACTGTTCAATCCGGAAATCGAACCTAGGACCTTGACCGTAGCAGTCGTCGCTTGCGACCATTAGGCTAACGGGGCAGTTGTGACATTTAGGGCCTGTTTCATTACCTTCTGATAATTTAATACAAATTTTGTTTAATATTTCTATTTACCTGGCGGTTAGCAGATAACCAGAGGTGGTTAAACAGGCTCTTATTATTGAAAATCACAAAATTTTAAGACACAATTGAAATCAACCTATCTAGGAATCATCTTCGGAATCGAAACGATTGGCAACTGGTTTAATCATCGTAATATGTTGTATAGTTATCCCTGTAGAGGATCAATTGCTAGTTAATTAGTCCTGGCTAACCTAGTTCCTAAGTCAAAACTAAGAGCCTGAGACTTAGAAAGCAACCGCGCATATCTTTGGGTGAGCTTATAAGCGGATTTGCCGTAAATGTAATAGGATTATTTTAGTATAAAACATATTTTTCAGAATAAATGAAGGAAGAGTTTCTAATCAAATTGTATTGTAATTAAAAACTATAATTTCTTTTGTTCTTTTCAAATTTCAAAATATTTTATTTCAATAAGACAATATAAATAGGCACTTTTAAAAAGTCAAACTAGTTGCACGTTTCCAAAAAAGTGGGTCTTATGATGAGCCGGCAACAATCTCCATAGTCACTTTTATAAAAAAATAATATTATGACAGTAAAAATAATTTCTTTGTTGTGTATAGATAATAGTGAGCCTATTGCGGTTTGATGTGTAAGGATAAAAAAATAAAAAAGGAAAATAGCCATAGCAGTAAGCTGATCAGTCACGAGCATGACGTTTTTACATCGCAACGTAAGAAATCGCACGAAGTTCTGTCACAAGCCACTCCGTCCTGGTATAATATGCGTTCACCTTTACCGTCGCAAATGGAAGTTAATGTGAACGCGAGTTTTGTCGGACGTAATAAATGTCAGGTGCATGTCCGTCGCCGTTGCGTCGGCGTGCCTCGCTTACCTTTTTCTACTTTGCATTAAGGCACATTTTTTAGCAGAACTATTTCTTTCTATGTCCATTCATTTAGAGAAACAGTTCTTTATTGTAAGACCCTTTTACAGTGTGTCCAGGATTCTACCTAAAAATATAATAATTATTTTTGAGTACTTGTTAAACTAATTTGGGACCACAAACAAAATAAATAAAGTTATGTTTTGGGAAAGTACGGTCAACCAAAAATGTTGTGAGTAGATATAAAACTATTATTTTAGCGGAGCTGAGCCTTGAACTACGGGCATTTTCTATGCCTAAATGGAGACTTATCGACATCCTCATAAACATCATCCCAGATTTATAATACCAGTATTTACTGCTAAACTAACTTCATAATGTAATCGAATGTTCAGTATTTTACACTAAAACGTGGATAAATTTGCAGTAGGTACTACTACTTATAACAGTAAACAAAGCCGTCAACACGGGAACTATTAAAGACTAAGTATGCATAATCTGGTGAAGTTGCTTGATTAGTATACACTTAAAATGTTATACATAATATTGTACCTAGACGTTTACAGAACGTGAGCTGCGTATAAGCTAGCTGCCATATAGCTAACATATATCGGCGCGGTGCGGCGCGGCTGCGGCGTGGCTTCCGCCGACTCAAACACGCGGTTGTGGAGCTAATAGCACATTAGAGCAGCCATCTTGACGGCGTAGTTTTAAATATTAACGCTTCAGGCCGCTCTGCAAGCCCTCTCACTGAAAAAGCCTTTTTATTTGTGGATAACGAGATCGCGCACTGGTTCTACTCTATAATGAAGTTTCTTATTTCCTGGTAATGAGTTTCATATACTTATTTATCGTGCTGTTAAGAGGTGATAAAGGTGGTCGGCGATGTTGTAGCGTTCGATTTTTATAGGGATTTATGGTTATGACGTCGTTATCTCGGCACACAGCTTTGGTATTGCTTTGTATTTAATTAAGATTATACGAGTATTACTACTACCTTTAAACAACACTATGACAGGGAGATTTGTACGATATACCTATTAATATGCAATAAGATATTAGGGGATGATAGGCAAAATTTCCTTCATGTCGCTTGCGTTTTACGAGCAGATGTGCGCAACCTTCGCTATGAATATTTATGATTTGATATGGTAACGCCACTCAATAAAACGTTTAATTTTACGTACTTTTGAAACCCGTATTGTCATTCCCATCTCGCTTCATGGTGTTTACGAATCGTGATATATTTTTAAAGGTGTCGAATATTTATAATCTCATAAATAGGAGTATTTTTTTTATTTACGTCTGCAGTACAAATAGCGATATTTTTCCGGAGCTATAACAATCGTTATTAAAAACTTGTTCACGATTCGTGATTTTAATTTTTCGGCAAAACTTTCGCAATATTTCTCGCTGGAGGTCGCGGCAAAACGAAATTTGCATATTCAGCAGTAAAATTTACGTCACAAACAATGCCCTATTACGGTACAATGGAAATGTCTTTACATTGTTGCGGCGGTTCGGCGGTCGGCCGGCGCGGCGCGGTCGAGCCGCGCGTTTCACGGACTCAAAGGGCGGCTGTCGGAGCTGATTTACGGCGAGGACCTGTGGCTGCTCGTGTTTAAATGAAAATTATACACGGGCCCGGCGCTATGGGGGCGCGACCTTTCCCTCGTAAAGTAACTAATTTATGAACTCGTGATACTTCAGCGGGGCCGCCCGCGCTCCGCTCTTGAAATTTTAAACACCGCCGCTGCCGCTGCTGTGCAACTGCTGAATTTTTGACGTTACGTTACACATCTTGACTTTCCACAATCAATGCTTTCATCACTGAGCACATCCTACGTGTTATTATCAGTTACGAGCGGTACTTTGTTCTTGCGCAAACAGATATCGTTGTAGGCATATCTACCTACATCATCGAAATAGTCTACTTTTAACTACGCTAGGTTGCTTGATTCATATTTCTAATAAAACACTTTGGTCAAAGTCCAATCTAACCATAAACATAATTACTGTACAATTTTCCTAAGTACCGAACGAATTAAATTAGCTTCTTAATTAATGTAAATTGGGATTGAAGTAGATAAAACCACTGCCCATTGTGCACACTGCAAACTATTGCATCGCATTGACCATCAACATTATACTTAAATGATCATTTGATTTGTCTAATTCAGACAAACAATGTTACCTACATTATTACTGGTTGCCTAATTAGGTAACACTGTTACGAGTTGTGTCGAGATAAATAAATTTACTCTAAGTAAACCATAATAATGAATACACACTTTAATTATGAATAACACAAATAACAATCACATAAAATAAATAATCAACGCATATACTGTCCCACTGCTGGGCACGGGTCTCCTCTCAGTATGAGAGGGATTAGGCTATAGTCCACCACGCTAGCCTAATGCGGGTTGGCAGATAACACACGCCGTCCAGAAAATCTCTCAGGCATGCAGGTTTCCTCACGATGTTTTCCTTCACCGTTAAAGCGAGTGATAATTACGCACATGATTTCGAAAAGTCAGAGGTGCGTGCCTTGGATTCGAACTCGAGACCTTTGACTTGGCAGTCCAGTGGTCGTACCCCTAGGCTATCACTGCTACACATTTTGCACAATATTTTAATACCCGTCACAGGATAAGTACACCATTGACTCTTCCGAAATACTTCCATGTTCCCTTCACTATGAATGCAAAAACTGCTCTAACTGAATGTCACGGCCTAACTGCCGACGGGCTAGCTAGAAGATGCTAGTAAAGATCAATCAAACTCAAGTAAATAGGTAGGTATGTACAATTCTTCTTCCTATGCCTTTTCCAACCATTTTGGGGTCGGCTTCCAGTCTTACCAGATGCGGCTGAAAATCAATATTTTACACGAAACGACTGGTATTAGACCTCCGGAACCCAATTTCTGGTAAGGTTCTGGTTCAGGCAATAGTGGTCAAATAGTATTTGACTGGTTCTTAGGCTTTTTGAGCTTTTAAGTATCAGTAACGTTTGTCATAGATATTCGTAGGTATGTATAATTATGAATTACAAACTATTTATTGCCACAAAACTAACACCGAACATTTAAAATCAAAGTTATTGCATACACGGGCGACGGGCGTGAACATCGTGCCATATAGGTACATTTACTCCCAACAGTAGGTGCAAGCTGACCTATCATTGTACAAAAAGCTTAAACAGTACGAGGTCAGCTCATATCGGCACGGGGTGCAGCTTAGCATATGCGATTCGTATTATGATTAATCAAAAATGACTATTTTATCCCCCTAGGTCATGGATGTATTGCTTCACTAGGACACTGATCGTAAACAAAACTGAAAACCTGGGCCAAACAAGCCATAGTGAATCCTAATACCTATTATTCACATTAGAATATTGTTAAGGATCTACCATGGGCTCCAGTTATACCTGGGTGTAGATTAGTAGGTACATCTTTGCCTAACCCTTCAGGGAATACAGGCGTGATAGTATGTTATGTTATGTTATGTAATAGAATATGTATTTCAAATACATTTAAGCTAATTGCCAGAACGTGTACACTTGCTAATTAAAATGTAAGGATATATCCACGCTCAGACACATACATCGGTAACCTTCACTACAGTGCGTGTCACTCTAACCTAACCCAATATGTTACTCCCCCCTCTAACCACGACAACAAATCGTTAGCGCCTAGTTAATTGTCAGTTTGTACTTCAGATTAAGCTAATTAACGCAACAGCGTGTATATCACATAAGTACCTAATAATATATGCGAAGGTACAAGCCATTATACAGCGCTAACCCGCATCCATATTGAGTGCGGCCCGGAATTTTGATTAAGCACAAACTAGATTATGCTAAGGGTAAATTGAGACCGTTTCTTAAACTACTAAACAGTTAATAGTGTTTGCTAAAACTTGTTAGTTACTTATTTGCTCGCCGACATTGGCTGCGGAGTTATGACGGAAGTTGGCTTATGTGTACCTCTATGTAACTTCTACACTTAACTATGCAAATTACGATCTAAATCTGCTACGTTGACTGCTTTTTGGGAATTAAACTTGTGGCCTGCTTGTGTGTTGATAAAGAAAGTATTAAAGAAGTTGGTTTTAATGGAGCTGGATGTTTTTCAAGGGGAAGAAAACTTTCTGTATAAGTAATTTAAATAATTACTATTATCTGGTAAGACTGTAGGTAAGTCGACATGGCACAGGTTTAATGGAGTATCTGTAAGTATTCGCTTTTTATGTCGGACTTCCTTTCTCGGGTAAAGGAACCCCGATAGCATATTAAAAATAATTATGACAACATCATTAACTAATAACACTAAAAAAAAAGCTAAGGCTTCAAGCTGTTACACAGATTCCCTATTCCTACATACAATAAAATTCTAATTCCGATGCCTAGATAAATTAAGTTAAATCCCGAAATTTCACATTATTATCGACGCTTGCCAATTTTGCACCTAATCCGTAGCTTCGTTCACGAGACGTGAATTTTGTATCAAAGCTTCAAATATATACTGACATTCCGGCGACCCTAGTACCTGTCTGTACTGTACGCGCTATATTTAGCTGGTAGGTATATTTCAAAATACTGCAGAGTGTTCGTATAAATATTTATGTTGGTGACTATGTCATCTACATATTTTTGGGCCGATATGAAGGACGTGTGTAGTCAGGCTTCATAAATAATAAGGTACTTGTATCAAAGGTCTAAACAGGAAGTACTTGTGGCTTGTGGTAAATTAAACGTACTATAGGGTTTCATTTTATTAAGACTACTTATTTCGTCGGTGAATGCTCGAGAAAATGATTGAACATTATGAAATCAAATTATTTCTGAATAATTTCTTGCTTGGTAGCGCTGGCATGTTCTATGTTTTATTATTTTTTACCATCAAAATCAGCGGCTAGCCGCTACTTTATAAAATATAGCATTCAACAAAATGAACTTTTTGTTGATCACTTTACGTTCAAAATAGTTTCAATCAGTCCCGAGCTGCTGTTCCAATATTAACATATCTCTCGATAGCAAGACTGCTTCTCAACAATCTTAGTAAATGTTTCATGAAAGCACTCTGTCGCTCTTAATGCAACTGTGACGACGAACTCGAAACTCGATTACGTCATGCTGCTTTAGCAGAATTTGCTGGAAAAAATCAAATATCACACTGATTGCCTATTCCGTAAATTTGGAAAACATGTCCCAACATTTGCACCAACCTTGTTTATTAGAACACTTCTGATCATACCGTAGTTACCACAGAGATGAAACAAGTTAATCAAAACATGAAACTAGTTACCAGGTACATTCGACGATTAAACCCTCCTAGTGACATTACGCAACAGTTTTAGATAAATTGCAGTTCTAGACTCATATAAACAGTCGTTCACGTAATTATTCGCTACGAAGAGCGTTATACAAGCGCAGATGTTCAGCCATTTGTGTGGACATGAAATATCGAGTCAGTTAACTTTATCATCAAGATTAAGCTATAAAATCCAGACTTCATTAAGCTACAGTCTCAGCAAGTCTTGGTTTAGTGCAAATCAGCGCATCTATAAGGTGGTCGAGTGTCCGTAAACTGAATATTTATAGGGAGGCACTCTCTATGTACCTTCTAAACGCGCCAGAGCATCACAACGATTTTGCATAATTTATACACTAAAATATGCTACAATTTATGAAAATAAGGTGGTTTAAGGACTAAGATATCAAAAGGTGGAAACGTATTTAAAACTTAATTAACGCGAAATGAATTCAAAACGCTTTTGTAGCTGACGTTAAGGTACGAATAATGGGAATTTTCACCGACTAAACGAGGGGTTTAGCTTTGTTGGGAGTACGTTCAAGTATTTTGGGGACAAATATGTTTAAGTAAAATATAAGTAGGTATAGTAAATTCGACATCAGATGGTTTCATGACATGGTTGCAATTTGCAAAGCCGCTAAATCGTAGCAGTGGTTATCCTCTGCGAGATGAGAATATCTCCAGTGGGCAGGCACCGCGCTCACCATTAAATCCTGACGGACCCCCGCCTCCCCGCATCGTGCCCCCTCCGCCTAAATCCCCGTAGTGGCGGCTCGGGCGCGCCCGCGTCCTCCCGCCACGCTCATGCAAATTATTCACAAAGTACGCGTGTAAAGCGCCCCGCACGCCTAACTGGCCACCAGAGTACCCTCCTATATATACAAAATGTAAAACAAATGAAATGAGCTTCACTCAAAACCGGACCCAGAAAGCAAATACTTTTATTATACTTACTAAACCGCTTTTGTTATATTATATAAGCGATCTCCTTCAAGTATATAGAAAAAATATACATTTTCCTTTTGTGTGCAATTTTCTTATCTTGTTACTTTATAGCGGTAAACAGTTTAAGCTTTAAAGGCGGCCCGAGGAAGAATCGACGTTTGATAGTAATAATAAAACTAGAATAGCCTATATCAAAACTACTATACCTCCGTATACGATGAATAAAGATGGAAAATTTTAATATCTGGGGTTCTAAAGAAAATAATTGGATTTGGTTTCTTAGAAAATTAAATGTGGGCTGGTAGCGTGTCTAGAACACGTGTGGCTCCTACTGGGCCAATCGAACTATGTTACACTGTGTATCTGTGTATAGAAAACCGATATTTATCAGTGATTTCAACCCTCGTACATCATAATTTTCCATGAAAAACGTTTTATGTTATAAAACGTAGTACAACTAGCTTTTGAAATAAAAACCACAGTAGCTGGGAAATTCCGTTTATAAAATATAAAATTAAAATAATCATGTAACCTTTTAAAGGTCGAAACAATAACGAAGCTATTATTATGACAGACGGAGGCTTAAATGCCTTAAATAAACATAGTAGTAGTATACATAGTACACTATTATGTCTTAAACCAAAGTCAACAAAGCGAGATCTATTGAAATGAAGCCCATTTTGGTAAACAGACGTTTAATAAACGTTTTGACGGTGAGATAATATAGCGGTCCGCTCCGAAACGATACGAAGTAGAGTTTATTTGATGACAGTAAGGTGTCGACTTCGAAAAAGGCCTTGAAAAATAACGTGACCTTGATTTTTATATTGGGCAACGTATGGCAGTATTTAACGTAAACTGATGACTGACTGTGACTTCTAGATATCGTTCTTAAGACATATAATACTCGATGATATTGCTACTAATTAAATGTTAGGTCAAGGCAATGCAATACACTAATACAAAAATTAATTAAGTTTTACAAAATATAATATACGAATAAAATGTTTTCATGCAAATTCTAATAACACCTAAAACACCTGCCTATACCGAAAAAGGCCAAGAAAAGTTAAAAATTAAATCAGCCATTTAACCAAGAGCACAATGCTCGCAAGTCATAAAGAATATTTTTATGAAAATTTTAATACTCGCCCATACATGCGACCTCCTCTCATAAATCAAGTACTTCCGGCGCCCTTTGAATTTCCGCGCGCCGATGATATACCGCGTCTGTGACAATGCCTGCCTTCAGCATTTATACACCAATATTCCTTTTGACAGAAAACGACACTAATTGAACTAGGGAAGCCGTTATCCTATATTTTTTATTTGCTTAGAAACAGCAATATTATAAGTTTCACCCCTTGTCACATACAGCGTGTGTATTCTCTTCAATGACAAAGGTCGCCGTCAAAGTTATAGTAATATAGTATATGGTTTGTTTAGCCAAGTTTGGCGTTCAAAGTTTTACCGGCGGTCAATTAACGCTGAATATATTATGTGGTACTTAAAAATGTATAAACAATGTAGCAAGAATGTAGCGTCTACGAGAGCTACGATTCGTAGCCGCCGGCAATTTGCTACAAATAATGTAACCGCGAACCAAAGGCCATTACATTTTTATGATGAATGTTATTTTTATATTATATTTTGATTGTTTATCTCGGATTTTATGGTCGAGTAATTCCTGTGAATGTGATTAGTAGACTTCTAGACTTCCTTTTTAATATGCAGATGCCCGAAGACCTTATAAATTCAGATAATGTCTATTCCTATTTCTATTTCTATTCCTATCCTATTCCTAGACTAGGAGGAAATAATAATAAGGTCTTCGGGCATCTGCATATTAAAAAGGAAGTCTTGGCATATCATGAATGAAGAGACTGTGCTCATTAGCCACATAAAACATTAAAGCAAAGAGTGTTCATAGTATTCTGATGCTTATTATCCGGCACATTGTAACTAAATGCTATGAAAACGAGTCATTTTGTCAGATCGTTACTTCTACGAATGCCTGTTCAGTTGATTTTTATTTTGTATTTGATTTATGCATCGAAAGACACTTACAGTTTTTGTTGTGGCTTATAGAAGCTGGAGCTGGAGCTGGAGTATAGAATATGAAGTAGCTACCCGAGCTTAAAATTAAAAAAATGCCTTAAAAATATGCACCAGAAAAACTTAACTTGGTCCGTATTTTTATTTGAGATTGACACAACCTATGTAATAAAATTATTACATATAAAATATAGGAAGATTTAGTTTGGCAACAAATAGGCAGTTGGGACAAGACCCGCGTTCGCCTACTTGTACGGGTATTCGTTGATCTGCGCTTCTACAGATGGGAGTGCAGATATATATTTCTGGTAGGTCGCGGCCGACGTGCCGGCACCGGCCGATATTTCGTGCTCCCAGGGCGACAATAATTTGTTGGTCCGTCGTGCCACGGTTCGTGTATTGCCGACGATTTATCTCCTTCAAGCGTACACTCTAATCGTGCCCGATATGAACGATCGTCACTGCCGTTTTGGGATTTGGGGTGTAATAAAAATTACTGCTTAAATTTTTTGTTTTGGACATTACAACTCTTCACCGTGATAGGAGAAAGTCAGATTTTTCAGACGTTTAACGGTATTCAGAGTAGATATTACATGTTTGATAATAACTGCAGAAGAAAATATTAGAACGTCAGCAACGGCATTCTTTTATTTTTTCTATGCTATGAAATGTGCAGAATTGTATGTGATGTGACTAAATTCTCGTACACTTCGCTTATGATCCATATTTCTAATGCAGTGCGAAGTAAATCTATGTTGTCGTCCCTGAGACCACGTTCAACCAATATTTGAGTTCGCTCATGTTCGTAAAGCTATTTGGTTTACGACTATGGCGGGGTACATCCAAACACTATTCGATTTCCGTATTAAAATAACATATGAGGTATTTAATATTATTGAACTATTTTGCTCTACAAAAATAAATTACCTATGGCGCACAGATTCGTTCAGTTTTATTTGAACATAATTTACCCATGATATTAATATGAGAGTCCATTCATTGCATTTATGTTTGTAAAAGCGTTTAAATTAGTTTTAAAACAAATATCATAAACGTTGTTTGTTTCATGCGAATTAACTTGGGCATCCAGTGTTTGAGTTATCGGTTCATTAGAAACGATTTGTGAATACAAAATGAATTGATCAATAGGTTGTAACGTTAAATGAAGCACTTGTTTATGGTTTTTCCGAACCGAAACCAGCCAAATTAATAGTGAGAGAGTCCATTATCCTGCATTAAGCACTCAGTGGGGCGAATGGGACATAATGGCGCGTCGCCGCCCGGCGTAGGCCCTTTTATACCTCTTAATAAAAACGTCACTAGTGCCCGATACACATTACCTGCTTCGATAATAAATTTGAAATTTTGCACTTTATACAAAAATAGCAGATAATAACATCTTAAGCATAAAGATTAATATTCGATCGGGTCTTAGCGTCTCATTTTAGTTCCTCAGGTGAGAAATCCCAGACACGCCAGCGTCAATCGTTCACTTAATATCAGGCGTAAAAATAATAGACACGTTGACAAAATAATACCGAAGATGTCGAGCCCATGAAATATTTTTCATATTTTATGCGTAAGTCTCACACTATAGGGGGTAAGGGGCCCTCTGTGGTCACAAGAACCATTTATTATGTAACGGGTCGATACTAGATTGCTCTGCGAGATTGCTCAACTAGATATGGGTCAGTAGGTGTTAACCCATTGACTTTATCTGTTTCCTTTCTAACATACTATAAATTACAGTTAAAGTAGGCAGAGACATCATGCAAATATGTTTTAAATTTATTATTTCAGTTCTTCATGCATCTAGTTACATAATAATATATCAAAGATCCTAAAATCTATCGCAAAAACTACTTAAAAAATACTTTGATTGAAAACGTTTCGTTAAAGTTCGGTTAAAACGTTCCAAATGTGTAAAAATCTTACCCTGTACAAATTACGAACTAGTTCACTTATCCTGCTGATATTTTAGTGTTGTTTTTTGAGGTGCTGGCAAATGGACCTTAAAATGTCTTGATGTAAAGATTTCTGAGTTATTTTGTATTATGCAAATGCAACGCTTAAAAATAATTCATTCTTTTTCCGCTTACTTCTTAGCGTGTCGATGGCAAATAAAAATATAGATGTTATGGGCTCATATTTGTCCGGCCCAAAACTCAGCAACGCGGACTGAGTTTATCGACGAGACCATCAGATCCTCGCGTGAGCAGTTTACAGGACACGTGGGGCATGATGGAATAAAATGAAACATTGTAAACTAAAACAATATAATTCCCAATACATTTAAGTTTTGGATAGAAAATGTTACATTAACTTAGGCCTTTGCCCAGCAGTTGGACAGTGTACATAAAAAACATTCGTATATATTATTTAGTATGTAATAACACTACCGATTTAAGGGCGAGTAGCGCGTCTGGTCCATAAATATACGTAGATGTATGACACCCGGCCGGCTGAGTGAGTTTGTGAGCTCTTTGAAGTGTAGATTAAGGTACTATGTCACTAAGCAGCTGGGACTGGGTGTTAAGTGTATCTTGCCTGTGTATGAAATATGCTATTTGGTCGACATTGTTGACCTTTTTTCGACTGAGAGGCGTTACAAAGACATTAGAATCTGTGTAAATGTAGTATATAACCTATACATCTGTGATTATCATCCATCCCATCATTACGTCTGTATTTCCCAAAGAATTAGACAGAGATGTAGGTACTAGTGGCATTAGGTACAAATTCAAACTCCGAGCCGCTACTGAGAGAATTTAATAGAAAAATCCAATGACACTGCTCGAACTGGAAATCAAACCCAGAACCTCTAGCGTAGCAGTTACACAAAGAATCACAAGACAAATGAGGCAGTTTACATATTGTAAGTACAAAAATAGGAATTGTTTATTTTCTGTTATGTTGGCCTTTTTTTGTTTCAAAAAGTTTGTATAACTGTATGGATTTTGGTAGTCTTGAAAATGTTTCAATTGTTTTTAAAATATCTTTTTATTAATATACTTATGGAGCTCTTATTTGTAAGGTAAGGAAATTAGCTAGTTTGTGCTTCTAACAATTATTTAAGCAATAAATTGTCAATATACATTACGTTATCTTTGTAACACATAATGTATTCTATTCCTTATAGAGCAAACACAAAGTGAAGGGAAACGTAGTGAGGAAACCCAGTGTTAATAATTAATTCCAAGCGTGTAGGCCTGGGAAGTTGTGCTATTTGTTGCCTTAGCGGGAACTAACGACGCAATGTGGGTAGATTGAGAGCCACGCATTCGCTACAATGACTGACAATCGGTTTAAGATCGATAGGTATTGTTCTGATATCGATACGTATCGTTATGATATCGATACAGCATAATTCTGAAACTAGAGACCACCACTTGCTACGATTCTTGTATACTTCTTTAGTTTCCTCCACGTTCATACATCTTGTCATACACACGCGCCGGTTGTACTTCTCACCATTTACAAAATAAATAGTAGGTATTCTGAGTAATTCTTATCCATATGGACTGAAGAATTTTAATCAGTTGTTTGTTTGTTTTGCAGATATTAACAGTCTTTAGTAGCAAATTAATCGGCTTTTATTGCCTTCGGACTCCTGAGAACTGTATCTATGTGACCCCAGAGATATTTGTTTTCAGTCTGAGTGTATTTTGTGTCAGTTAATTGTATGCTTCTAAGGTCTCCGGCGACACAGGTGTCGTTACCTTGTGCAGGAACTGTAAAAAAGTATTTGTTTTGTAATTTATTGATATTAATAAAATGAATGTGTTCAGGCACGTTAATATTCTTCTTCTTAGCCAGTCGATGGCAAATAAATAATGGTATTCTATTATCCGAAAATTCAACGTGAATATAACTATAATTTTCTTTATACCTATTCACAGTAAGCGAAGCGAGCGTCATTGTATGATTATGTATTATTACATGTTTAACTCAAGCATTCTGCTGTCTTTGCCTTCAGACAAAATAAGCGCAGACATTTTCCGTTTCGATTTAATACACAAGAGAATCTTTATAACAACTCTCGCGTGAATCTCGGGGACTATTATGAATTCAGAAAGTCGGAAACTTATAACAATTGTAGCTGTTACAACTTTACAACTAGGAAAGTCTGCAGATCCTTAAAAAACTAAAAATATCCACTTGTAAGACTTAACATTAAGTCTATATACAGGCTAAACAGAGATATCAATGTACCTATACCTACCCACAGTCCGCCGCCGGTACGTTTTTAAGCAACGTATAATAAAAGGTGGGCCTATTGTCATTAAACGGGCACAAGTCAAAATTCCGAGCTGCTACTTTGAATTTTATATTAATAAATAAATATCTTGGGACATTTTTACACAGCACCATCTAGTCCCCAACTAAGCAGAGCTTGTACTATGGGTACCTGACAATGGATATAATACTTATATACTTTTTTTTGTTGTAAATACATACTTATAATATATATAATTTATAATATATATGAAACAATAATAATACTCAACCTGGGAACCCAGGACTTTAGGCTCAATTGCGTTTTAGACCACTAGACTTTTGAAGCATTTTATTTTAAACCATATACAATAATTTGTCCCCCAATAAACTATGAAGGAAACTCACAAAGAAAATCGTGATAGAATAGCGTGAACTAATGAAACTTTCCGAGGAAATACTGAACAAACAAAAAATATGGAATCAAATAAACCTTACGGAGCTACATAAAAACCTGGCAAACGTCGAAATACTCAGAAATTAAATAAATGGTATTATTTTCTTTGCCTCGCTTCTTTGATCATTACACATATCTGTGTAAAGAACTAAGAACATTGGACAGGACCATAGTTTGTCTTTGCTTTGACCGTATCGCACATTGCAAATTGATTAATAATAGGATCTTACGAGTTCTAGGTACGAAAGTAATTGCATTAATTTCTGGTACAAATGGTGAATCACAATAGGAATCCTGTACACGAGCGTGCAGCGTGCCTTTTGTTTTCAGGAAAGTTGACCTCTCATTTAACTAAAAGAAGGTACATATACGAGGTCAGCCCACGTTGGCATTGTGTGCAGCTTTATTTATAAGAGTTGTTATTCGATTCATCACAAATCGGTATTTAATCCAAATCAATAAACTTGTAGCTTCTTAGTAACTCTTGCTGGATTTAGGATTTAAATACATTATATTTAAATCCTCATAACTGCCTCGTTAGCCTAGTGATCCTAAGCGCGACTGCTCGAGGTTCTTGGTTCGATTCCCAGATCGAGCAGTTTGTCGGTTATTGGTATATTCTAAATTAGCAGAGTAGGTGTAGATATTCAGTATGATATCTGTCTGATATATTGAGTCAGATAATGTGCTAATGTGAACTCTAAACTCCTATGAGTGTAGAGTAAAAAAAAGTAGTTTTTTTGTTTATTTTAAAGTTCACAGGACATAAACATTTATTGTGATGAATTTAAGTGTTTATGTTTTTCTGGGTGTTTCTATGTAATATGTGATAAGTAGGTATTTACAAAAAAAAAAAAATATTATATCCATTGTCTAGTACCTAAGGTTTGCCTAGTTTGGGATTAGATATGTAGTGTGTAAAAATGTCCCGGAATATTTATTATTTGGTGTTTCTATGTAATATGTGATAAGTAGGTATTTACAAAAAAAAAAAAAAATATTATATCCATTGTCTAGTACCTAAGGTTTGCCTAGTTTGGGATTAGATATGTAGTGTGTAAAAATGTCCCGGAATATTTATTATTTATTATTATTAGTTAATGGCAATAGACCTGCACTGCCCTGGTATGTTTAAGACCCTATTACATGATGGGACTAAAACATACCAGCGAACAGTGGGTGTACCTTACCTTAGTTACTTTTGCACCCTTTGAGGAATATAGATGCTATACCTACCTTATTTTATATAATCCAACGCACGACCGTTTGCTTGTAAGGCATCAACTTCGTCTTCATAATAAAGCAGGTATTCTCCTCAATAAATCGCTGTAGAAACTATACCGCTTGTGACCTATTGGTCTTGACCTCTCTCAGTATAAGGTTGCAGGTTGTATAAGCTTCGGCGACTGTGTACCGATGGCTCGCCACCGGCCGCTGCCCGAGATTTGAATATCATGCTGATGGATTAGTTTGCCGTTCAGATTATTGACACTTGCCGGTCCATTCTACGCTCGGTATTCAGTGTTCGATGAAAATTGGTTTACTTTTGACGCGGTTTATCTTCTTTCTTGATTTATGTAGAATTTTTAGAATGATGATCTAACTATCGTTGTTGATGACACCTATCAACTGGTCGTAGATACATAATTGGTCGTAGATACATAAAAAACCTATGTTGCCACCTAATCACATCCATTACAAAAAGACTTTCGGGACGAAAAGTAGCGTACTATGTCGTTCCGCTCCTCAGGACTCAATCTATAATATCCTTGCGAAATTATATCTGAATTCATTTAGCGGCCTAGGGGTGAAAAGTTAAAAAAACGCAGATAAACAAGCAGACAGTTACTTTTGCTATGGAGCATGAATATCAAACAGGATAGAATATTTTAATAGTATGGAAGACTTTTAACTGACGACTGCCGCCTGACCTCTAGGATATGACTTTTAACAGACAAAATCCTTTGTTAAAAAATGTAATCAAAACACAGAGCCTATTCTAATTTAATTTTGTTAAAATTACAAGACACCGAGTATTCTAGTTGCCAGTGTTTGTAACGTAGTAAGAAAAGGGTTGCTTCGATAGTCAAAGGCGATAAGCTGGCAACCTGCCATATCGTATTATGTAGGTCGGTCTGGGCTAAAAAGATCATTTCTGTTGAACTTTGCGACTGTACATAGAATTAACGGACCTACGTCTAGTTGTGGATGAATATGGACTTATGGTAATGATGATGATGACGACATCATTATCAACACTGCAGCTCCTCTCTTTCAATTCTACAAGCTTCGATGCTTCGGTAGGAACTTCGATGCTTCGGCTGACTTCGGTACATGTGTATATAAGGTGTATACTTGGGTGGGAACAAGCTCAACCCTATTTGAAAAGATGGCCCTCTTTTAAAGGAAAAGAGGTTCATATTTTCAAATAGAGTTATATAGAAATAGAGTATATGTATAAGGTATAGAATAGACATAGAGTATATAAGGTGTATACTTGGGTGGGAAGACGCTCAACTCTATTTGAAAAGATAGATCTCTTTTCAAATTGAGTTGAGCTCGTTCCCACTCAAGTATACACTCTATATACATATAATTACAAACCCAGTATTTACCGAAGTCAGCGCTCTTATGATATAAGAAAACAGTTTTCATTTCGCAATTTATTTCGCAATTTCCTGTGCAAATATGAGTTGAAAGGGTAAACCTAACAGCCGCGAACTTTACGAAAACTATGACACCTGGCATTTCCCAATTACAGGTGTAGAAAGTTGTGGCGTCGGCAATTAGTTCGCGTGGAAATAAAGGAGGCCAGGTGAAGTCAGATGGAGCCAAACTAAGTTAGGCTCGGCCTAGCCAAATGTCTTTGTGAAATAAACGTTTATTTACACTAATTCTAGATATTTTAGTTCATAATACCAAAAAAGATAATACTTATTTCTTTATTTCATTGGTGTAATTTGGCTCTTCATTTTAGCATAGATAACAAAACACAACGTAAGTTAAATAAAATTTTAGTAGGTACTATCTGTGGGTGAAAATGGTCACTTTTGATTAATTATAGAATTTATACATGATTTTTAATGAGAATGAGTCTTCAACAGTCAACAAAGTGGTCATTTAATGATCTCCAATATAAATCATACTCTTTAATACAATCTGTTATGATTAGGTGAAAATAGAGAAAACGAATTTGCCGAAATAAGGGACCAAGCCAGATCGATTTTACAACCACCGTAAGTAATCCTCCATACTGCAACTTCTCGAGAATGTGACCATGTTGTTTTTCTATGATAATAATAATACATATATACCTACATCCTTCGAGTGTGTATTGAAAACCAGTATTAATTAGTTATTAACCCCAAGTCTAATATAATATTGTTAGAGTACTAAATTAATTACAGTACGTGGCGGGACATAATATAACGTTGAGGTACAAGAACAGTATCTACGCCACTTAATTTAACAACACGAATAAACAATTTTTAATCGATACTATAATTCACGTGTGATAACAAACGAGCGGGCAGCGCGGACGAGCGGTCCCTCTCGGGTCCCCAAAGATAATTTTCATAATAAAACATCCCTTTTCTCAGGCACTTCGCTGTAAATCAAGTTTTCCGGGCACCCTTTCAATTTCCTGACCGCAACACAGTTCCGTTCAAACGAGATTTTCATTAGACGTTCAAACATCCAGCGTTTGAAAAGATAATATTTTTACAAGACGATTAAGAATTCCCGGTGTCCCATCTCTCCGCGTTCTTAATTTGTCTTGCCATGGTAGCGGAAAATTTTATTTTTATCTGCAATAATAGGAGCCTCAAATTAATTAAGATTCTAATCTGCTACTGTATCTGTCTCATATAATTTTATCAATTTAAAGAAAGCTCCAGGACTGCTTTGAAATTTAATGTTTTAAAAGAAATAATCAACCCATACACTGTTCCACTTCTGGGCACGGGTCTCCTCTCAGTATAAGAAGGATTAAGCTATAGTCTACCAAGCTAGCCTAATGCCTAAAATCTCTCAGGCATGCAGTTTTTCTCACGATGTTTTCCTTCATCGTTAAAGCGAGTGATAATTACGCACATGATTTCGAAAAGTCAGAGGTGCGTGCCTTTTCGAACTCAAGACCTTTGACTTGGCAGTCCAGTGGTCATACTCCTAGGTTATCACTGCTAAAAAAGAAGAATTTATTAAAACAAGTCTTATAAAATTTAAGACACTTTACAAGTTCAAATCCTATACCGAAAACATCGAGACGATTATTACCATAACTTACTTTAACATGAACAGACAAACTCATTACAAATGTTACGATTAATTTCACCCACATTTTCCGAGAGACTGCCATTAAATTGGCGCAGTCCATCTTGCAATGTTTGGGCAACATAAATGAATAAATCCACCTTATTTGTGTGTGAGTGATTGTTAGGGAACATAATAAGATTTTTAATTTTAAATGAACGTTTTGTGGTATACAGTGGAGAATAAAATTTGTGAATGTTGGGGCTGGGCGTTATCAAAGGCTATGCAGGCCCGTGTGATCCTCGGGGATTCCATTATTCGAAATTAAGAGTTGTTTGTTTTTATTATTTTTTAAACAACACTTTTATGCAAATGTTTCCGAGTATTTCTTAGCGATACCAAGGTAAATAACAATTGTCCCGCTTTATTTACAAAGTAAATGGTAGTTAAACCCCGTTAGTGAAAAGATAACGGTAAGTGGTAGTGAAAATCTTGGCTGGCTTTTCTCTCCAAATTGATAATTGAATTGAAAGAGTCAATGATTTCAATAATTTCGACAAACACAGACCGTGATGTTAAAATTTTCCTGAACCTTGATGATGCTTTCCGGCTTGTTGAGTTTTATCGACGTGCTGACCTGTTAAAACACATTGTTAGACAAAATTTATGGGAAAATCGTAAGTCAAACACGAGCGTTTCTTTGTAATGGAATGTAAATGTTTCCTGAATTAATTTTAATAATGGAATTGTTTTGTATTATGTTCAATTCAATTTGTATGATGAATTGGTGATTGATCAAGGTCCTGTTCTATTTAGCAGAGTATTAATAATGTTGTGTTATTATAACATAATCGACACTTTACTGGCCTGGCTAGGCCCGTGACTTCTGGGCTAGATGCCAGAGGCCATGCTTACTTAGGTTTCAGAAAGACTCGATAAACATCCACACAAACATGTTTTTTCACTGTCATAAATTTTGGTGCATAACATACCATGACGCCTGTATTCCCCAAAGGATTAGGTAGAGGACTGACTAGGGGTGTACTAATGTAACCCACAGTTAGCCGGTACCTATGTTTCAGTCCCATGGAATAAAGAGCGAGCGTATTGCGCTTAACCGGGCACAAATCTAACTCCGAGGTACTACTCCAAAAATCCAACCTGAAAAACGACAGCGATAGATACAAAATGTTGCTCTCTAGTTCAGTATATGATTACAATTTTCCACGTTGATTGAAATATTGTGGAAATGTAGGTAACAGTTCACAGAAACTATGTCAATGGGCGATCACATGCAAATTTCATAACTGAAATGTAGAAACATCTCGTTCAGCAACAATTCCATGAATCACTCGTTCAGTCAGCGAGTCTCTAGTGCTAAATGTGGAATTTCCATTGTTGTGCAATGCAATAAGTGGTCCAGGGGATTATAGCCAGAAATATTTACAGCTACATTACCTACCAGCTAGGCTTTATTCCCCGAAGTATAGTATACTAGATAACACTAATTGCCGGTTAAGTTCATAAATAGAACAAAATTTGTATGAAATTATCTGCCAAGTAATTAAACGGGAACTTAATAGGATGATACGTCACTGATCTAAACTCCAGGCTGTTACGTTAGGTAATTAATATAACTGTGGCTCACCTGGGTATCGAACTCACGACCTCAATGCGTAATACCTACAGATTTCCTTATTACTGCGTATAAAATAGTTTTGTTATAAACATTTTATAAAATACTAAATAAGGTTAGGTACTGAAATAAATATGGACAAAAACCCTAAACCACCTCATTTTACTTTTACAGACCGGCGGGCAAAATATGATATAAAATTTTAGGGACAGCCCAAAGACCTAAATGTAGCAATTAGGGAAAACATGAAAGCTAATTAAAAATATATACTTAGCTAGAGATACTTGTTGCTTTAATTAGGAATAGGATATTGTAAGAATTATGTTTGTTCAAGTTTTACCGAAAGTTAAGTTAGAACGCCATCGATTAAAATAAGGATTATTCACATAAAAATCATAGAAAATCTGTCTAGCATAAAATTAATGTTTTTTCTTTCATTACCAATCTGAAAACCAAATTATAAAACACCGTTTTAATAAAACTACTTATATTAATTAATAATCAGTTATGTTGCCTTTATTTACATAAAAATGTGACGTCAAAAACCAAATACTATTTGTTTTTCAATTTTTCATGTCTATGACAACATTTTCTTTTATTATAAAGGCAACATTGTGATGAATCCTGTACGCCTGAAGGGAGCCGCGCTGTTTTTGAGGGTACATGTGAAGTACCTATGTGATGTTATGTCTACCTAATCACTCTGGCTCTGAGAGTAGGCCCGTGGGACTTTAATGAGCTAAATGATACTTGAATATTTATATTAACATAAAAAAAAAATATAACTCGCTGTAACGGTGCAGGAAAACATCGTGAGGAAACCTGCATGCCTGAGAGATTTTCTCGACGGCATGTGAAGACTGCCAACCCGCATCAGGCCAGCGTGGTGGACTATGGCCTAATCTCTCTCATACTGAGAGGAGACCCGTGCCCAGCAGTGGGATAGTTAATGAGTTGATGATTATGAAGAAAGAAAGAAAGTTTTACTTTGTACATGTCATATTTTAATAATAGGTACACACAAAATAACCCTCCTTCAGCAGTCGGGTAAAAAAATAAACTACATAGAAACAAAAAGTGTGAGGCCAAAACATATTGCCAGCTGATATGTTGTCTCAGCTGATATTGAAGCATCATAACACACTATCATGCCTGGTTGCAGATGTCTTCTGACTATATAATTGTTGTAATCAGGGGGCGAGCCTATTACCATTAACTGGGCAGAAATCCAATCTACGAGCTGCACCATTGATCTAGTGGTTTTCGTTTCCTACCCGGTCAAGCAAACTCTTTGGAAAATAAGAATAAAATGTGTAATTAGTAAAATGTTCTTAGTTACTACTGACCAACTGACATTGCAAGGCAGGCTTTCCTAACCTTTAAGTCACTTACATGAGCTGATGAACCCTAAAAATAAAACAAAAGGGCCGGGCAATTACATAATAAAACCTATGCACAACAATTTTTATAGACAATTTTTTTTTTATATAAAAATATTTTTGTTTATAGAGATAACCTAGGCCTTGTACTACATATACCACTCGCTTAAATGATGAAGGAAAAAATTATGGAGAGACCTGCATGCCAGCAAATTTTTCTCGGCTCTATTTTCTAACAATAGACTATTATAGAAGACACAGATAGAAGGCCTGTGCTGAGATAATTAGTATATCATTATTTTCCCCGTTAATAGATACAAACTATTATTATTTCGTCGACGGAAACAATTCAATGTTACCTAGTTATCTCATTACGGCTCACGCGTATTTGCTTACAGTTAGTTGCATACGATTGATTATCATAATGCGCCATTCAACAAACTAATTACGTGTGGATATGCGGTTATTACTAAAGCACTATATTGGTTGTGATTTATATACAGTGGTCCAAACAGATAGGGAGACGGCCATGTTCGGCATAAAATTACCAGATCGCGTAATCTCGGGACGACTTACAAGAGTACGGGAGGTCGTGTCAAGAATTGCAATACTAAAATGGATATGGATGGGACACATAGCAAAACGGAATAATGGTACTTTTTAGTAGATTTTAGTAGATCACTTATCTACAATACAAAGTAACAATTTACTAAGTATTTTATTAATTGGCACTAACAAAATACTACGCAAAGATCGAATAGAGTCTCGATATTATGCCCTCAACGACTAGCTAGTGCAGTCGCTTAAGCAAGATACTCATTTAGAGGTGTAACATACAATGTGTCATTAACTGTATCAAGTGAGTACGTTGCCGCGAGCCTGTGATATTTAGCGTTTTAACTTGCAGGTTGATACAGTATCAAATACACTACACCTCTGAGTACTCAGCTTGACATGAGATCCACATCACATGTCCATCACATCCGAGCTCCCGAGAAAAAAGTGTGACGTCCCTGTCCGCCTTTCAAACACACTGAATCAATGCCATTATACTTATAAATAATCAGGTACCTAGTCTTGTAATATTCTGAAATCTCCTTTATATGCACAGACTTTGGTAGCATAATTATGATATTAGCACATGAGTAGGTTTCGTACTCTGTGGTATGAGTACCTTACAGTTATTTCCGTGTTTTATTTGCAAAATCGTGTGCAAAAAATCAATCATAAATTAATATCGGTCGTACAGCGTATTATTTAATTTACCCTAATGTCATTTACTTTATAAATTGAACGAGTATTTAATTAATGTCACCGGGCTTTTCATTCAGAATTAGGTACTAATTTTGAAATTCCAGTAAAATAATTTACACTTTACTTTCAAAGCTTTCTGTTACAAATAAAATGTCGTCCGAAAAAGCTGAGTAAACAATTTTAAAAGTAATTGTTCAGTATTTATTCTCAGTTGTTAAATTATAATAAAAATTAAGTTCATAACTTTCATTAACTAGACAAAAAAATGTCGGGTTTCAATATTTAAGTTTTCAGAAGTGATAAATTACGTGATATATAGTTATGTGTTATGATTATGATAAATGATGTGCTCTGGTGAAACATAACACTACAATTAGTGTTCCTATTCCACATGCCTATCTACCTCCTTCTAACTATCATTGGTTAAAACATAATAAATTAATGAGTCTAGCCCAAAACCTAGAATTGGGCCTAACGAATAAATCAGTACAAAACCCCTATATTCCTTAAATAGAGTAATAAATAGAATCCCGTTTCTGAGAAAATACTATCCATGTCAGCTGCATCCTTTCCCACCCTAGTTGTAAAAATTAATCTACTGTGAAGGGTCACTGGTCCAGGGTCCTTGAGGATGAACAGGCAGCATAATATTACTGTTACTATATTATATTTAATCGTTAAACTTATCGTGAAAATAAGAAATCGTAGCTGATAAGAGTAAGAGCTTTTTTAGATTTAGCCCAGTTGCTACCAAAAGAACTCCGATTATCTTCGCCCCGAAAATAGTTTGTTATTAGGACGTCTTTATTTGTATTCAGACAGTTTTCCTATCAAGTATGCCACGATGAGCGAGATGTCGTTTTTATTCCTGAGCTGAAACTGCGATTTAAGTACCTGAGTAAATAAAGATATACGTGTGCTTAAAAATATTATCGTTTATATACTTTTTCCAATGTAAGGGTTGTTGGTAGTTGTCCCATTGTCAAATAAACTGCTAGGTAGTTTTGATACATATCAATTTCTTAACTAATGTTCTAACCCAAAAACCAAGCCCAGGACAGCCCCCAACGAGCATTGGTGGTCCTAAACAAAAAGAAATGTGTACCGATAAACATGTGACAGTAAATATAAACATTTACCAACTAACACAATTCCTTAGAACTCCTTTTTACCTTTGTAAATGGGAAAATGTAGGCAATATTCCAATACAATAGGTGATATAGGGTAAATAACATGACCAATGCCAAATATTGGCAACCCAAATGAAATGAAGACCCCATAAAAACTGGCGCGAAACAATTGCTATTATTCTCCGTTATTACTGTTCAGGTGTGTTTCAGTGATATATCGGTCTATCGTAACGTTTTTGTGGACCCACACAGCTATGCCAGACGCTTAGAATTTAGTTATTGCATTGTTCTACTAAAAAGGCGATAAGTTCAATAGTTTTCTATGAGAAACGATTAATCATGAGTGACAGCAAGCAAGCTTAGGCTTTTATTTTATTCTAGGAATGTCTGGCTTCGTTTGTAGTCAACCTATAAATCAACTAGGAAAATCTAGGACTTAAATTGTTAAAGTTGCCTATACTATAGTAGTCGGTTTAACAATAAGAAAAGTATCTTTAGTATTAACAACAGACACACAATTTCTTTTATTGACGTATAAAAGTCACAATTCGCCACTTTCTTACACATTTTTATGGGCGCACCTTTTCATAAAAATATTATTATATTTTCGTTTCCGTAAAGGGATAAAGATGTTATTTTTCTATTAGCACTTGTAAATGTTCAAAGCAATATGTTGTGCGGTTCGAAAGTTGTAGAGTAGCCTCGGGGCGGATTACATGTCAGAGAGACACCGGTTTTTATGGCGCGTTGCTTATTGCCTTTCGAGTTACGAGAGGGACGTTTTTCACCTCCGCGTAGTGTTGATATAAAGTTGGCGGTCTCACGCACATTACACACAGCCGGCGCGCGCCAATACACACAATTTATTGTATTGTTATAGATCTGGGGTCCGTCTTCGGAAACATATTGGGCTCGAACTGCGAAGGACAACGCTTAGTCACTCGATTCCCGATCTACTCGCGTGAAAGGTGTTTAACATAACTCATGTCGTACGTAACAATTTATAGCTACGCTATGTCTTTTTGCGCGTGGATGGAATTTTAAAGCGCGTTATACAAATAATACTTAAAAATAAATCAAACTAGAAGCTATGAATTTATTATGACAAAAAATGCATGTTGAAATATTCACGCAAACAAAAGCGTCCTGTTATTCGTGACGATATTGAAATAATTAAATCGTGTAAATAATGTATACATACATGGTTATTGATATAGAAGCACTAGCAGGAGAATGCAGTAGATCAGAAGGCTTCCGGCGGCCGGAAGAGCATGATACATAGTACCTACTAAATCCGATTAATTTGCGAAACCTGTTAGTGGGACAATAACGTTTAAACACATTCCTTGTTGGCGCTGTCTCCCTGTCACCTTGAACACTGGCGCAATTAATTCACGTAACGCTTGCTCGAATCATAATTGAAAACAATGTAACAATTATGAGAGCCTATCCGAAACACAGATGGGATTAACTTATGCCGTTTTAGTTCTATACTTGAGAAATTTCACAGAGACAAATCTTAAGGGTGATTAATAAATGTAAATGTCTTTGTAAGATGTGGTTTTGCTGTACATAGAGAGAGATAGACATTTTCCTTTGATATAAGAGCCCCATTTTTTGTCGGTGACGAATTAACGATTGTTCTGAACATTATTTTTTCGACACGACTTGATTACTATTTTCGCTTACACTTGTCTCATCTACATATTAATGACATACACATGTATGTATATATATACATAAATATATATTCCATTATTATAAACGTGAAGACGGTATTTGACATGGAGGTAAACCACAAGGTAGGTAAATAGAACTGAAAAGGCAGGTCTGTGTTTAACATAATTATGAACAATGTAATGTACAGGTTTGTTAATATTTTCCCATTTATATTCACGTGTTAGGGATTTGATAAAAATAATGTTCAGGACTACCCGCCTATTTCTATAATGACTAAGTCAGAATGTATAAAAGGCTTGCCGGAACGTCACTTCGCTCTCTTCTGCTCGAGATCTCGGATAGTATAGACGTGCTATGTCCGAACCTTCGCCGCTGGTAATTGTGTGAGTAAAATCGAATCTCTGTCCGATCGTTGTGTATTTTAGCTGTGTGTGTTAATCTTTATTAGATCCTGACTATGTAAATTTTTACTTTGGCCTATGGCCCTATTAAATCTTTGTGTTACCAGTTCGCTTATATTTTTTAATAAATTCCACTTCTGTTCTACAAAACACGTGACATTTGTGCTAAGCAATCCAAATCAGTCACTTAACTATAGTTTAAGCCACCAGTGTATAAATTGTAACTATCAAGGAATAAATACAAAAGATTACAAAATAAATTTCGCAAAATTATTCTCAGATTTAACATGAAGCAATTGTTGTTTTAGTCACCAACAGAGACAATTATCATTTAACCAGGGACTAGCGTAGCAGACGCTTCCCAGGACAAGCAAGGTTATTAGGTATTTCAATGAAATCTCACTGAACATGTGACTTAAAAATACATGCGAACTGTGGGTGTATATTAGTACCTACGCCTCTGTCCAACCCTTTTTTTATACCACTGCCCGCATACGGTCCGCCTGATGGTAAGTGCCGTAGCCTATGGACGCTTGCAACACCAGGGGGTATCACTCGCGTGTTACCGACCCGACAAACCTCTTAGAGGTTTATGGAGGATTCACTGCGCTGACAGTTTGAGGGAATATTCCTCTTGCTGCCAGCGCAGCGCATCCTTAGAAGGAGCTCCGGTGACCTTACTCACTGCAGGAACACAACACACAATAAAGTGTGTTATTTGGCTGCAGTTTTCTGTACGGTGGAGGTACTTCCCCAGACGGGCTGCTCCATTTGAGCCATAAATGGCTGTGCCCTACCTCTCTTAAAAGAATACAGGCTTATTGGTATGTTTTAATAAAAAGACATTATCAGGGTTCAGTGATATCGCAAAAGGTGTACGTAATTCGTTCCATTTTCACTCATTAGGGAAATTCTCCGCGCTAGCTCTACAAATTTAGTCCAAAATTTCACCGTCGGTGAGCACGAAGTGTGTGACCCACACCGCCCTTCACAGATCACAGACGCAAATGTAAGGTCATGTTTATTTAAAACGTTTCAACATGCTCACAACACAATATTTACTTCCAATTCCCATTTCCCCGCCCACATCAACATGAAAAGCTTTTCAAATGGCGAAAGCAAAACTTTTGTTTGGTGTTTTCGCCGTTTAACTTGAATCATTCACGTGTAAATTTCTAGCTGATGCGAGGTGGTTCGGGCGTAAGGCCTCGGGCGGATAGCGGGCTGATTGCTCGCCGTAATTACCGCACACACGACCTGTATGACCACTGCTTACCGCAGTTTTACTCCAGACAATAACTCTGTATTGGAGATGAGTTTGTTTGTTTGCGGGCATCGATGGAGAAGACATTGTTACCGGTAAGTGATCTTCATTATCGCGTAAGATGACTGAATGGATAAATTGTTTGAACAATATAGACACTAAATAGATAAGGCGCTTACAACGGTGAAGGAAAACATCGTGAGGAAACATGCATGCCTGAGAGATTTTCTCAACGGCGTGTGAAGTCTGCCAACCCGCACTAGGCCAGCGTGGTGAACTATAGCCTAACCCTCTCATTCTGCAGAAAAGGATTGATTTCTTAATAAAAGTACAAGTTTGAAGAATATTTTTAATAGGTAGACTTCTTCTTCTTTTAAAAATAGTCTAAGACATACTGGCTAATTCCATGACATGTAAACACGAAAAAAGAAATTGCTTTGCTATCATTCACTTGCTTTGCTGCACTAAGCAAGTTTATACATTGAAAGGAATGAGAGAACGTATCAAATCTCTTAGTTCCTCACACAAGTACACTATCAGCACAGCTGGTCTTACTATATGCATAACCTACTTACTACATTGCGGCCATAAGAGGCTTAAGAAGGACTAAGACAAACTACGGAGACACAGACAACTACGGACAGAGTCTGCAACTAGGTACAGTGGACAAAAGAGATAGATATACGGCATATATGACGTCATCTGTGTAATAATGTCATCAATAAGATGATGATGACATCAGCCAAAAGTGGTACAAAGGCGATAGCGAAAAGACGGTGCGTATCTTGGATTCAAACACGGGACCTACGACTTAGCAGTCCAGTAGTCATACCCCCTGCAAAACTGCAGGTGAAAAAAAGGCACAGTAATTCTGTCCAGTGTTCACACGCTAAACGATGTTTTGAATACGTTTTTGCCGTGGTATTTAAATATTATACACATTAATGAAAAAAAAACTTATTTAAAATGTTTAGATTATTCTACTTACTGTTTTGAAGTCCGTTCGCATGATAACACAAACTAGGTTAAGCAGGGAAACCAATTATTAGCCATACAAAACTGTTTTATATTTATTCTGTAATCTATCTATACCTATAAAATACTTTGTCCTGAATGACTGACTTACTCACTGACGGATCAATGCACAGCCTAAACCGCTGATCGTAGAGACCTGAAACTTGGAGGGTGTGTTCTTTGTATGACGTAGGCATCCGATAAGAAAGGATTTTCCGAAATTCTACCCCTAAGGGGGTGAAAAATAGGGCAAAGTTTGTATGGGACAACGTGATTCCTTGGTCCAATATACTTCAAATTTTGCATAATCATTCTTTAACAGAATTGATGGAAGACGTGTTTCGTATTTTATTGAAATTCATCCCCCAATGGGGTTAAAGAGGGGTAGAAAGTAATTTTACTTCGAAGATGATATTAATACTCCTTAGTGTATTTTACTTTAATTACATTTTATTTTGACACATGAGATGTCAATTCCTTAGCAGCAAATAATGTCAAATAGTGAAGGCTTTTTATTCAATGAACAAAGATTTAATATTTTTCAGTTTAATAAATTTATGCATAAAAAAAATTATATCACCTACAGGTGTAGGTGATATCATTTTTTTATGATCCTCCTGGTGGAACGGGCAAGACTTCTATTAAATTTAGTATTGGCTAAAGTGAGAAGTAATCGTAATATCGCCTTAGCGGTCGCATCGTCTGGAATTGCTGCCACGCTGATGGACGGAGGTAAAACTACACACTCCGGGTTTAAACCTAGCTACCCTAACCTTTAATTCTATAATAAAGATTGGTATATTTTATAGGTATTCAAACATTTTAACATAATGTTATAACAGAACTAATAATGTAATAAAAATAATTAAAAATCCTATTAAAACTATTTTCGACTTCTACGCGGACGAAGTTGCAGTAAGCTAGTGCATTATAAATGTATCGCTGTTGGTTATCTAAATAAAGAAAATAAAATAAACGACACTATAATGTCAACGATTTATGGCAACGTCGACAACGTATAATTATGTTTTGAGTGTCGTACTGCTGCTGAATGGATTCAATTCCCGCAGATACAAAAATATTTATGATAAAAAATGCATAAGCTAAGTTTGGGCATGTCGAGAGAATGCGTGAACGGCGATTGACAAAATTCAACAAAGACATACCTACCGACCTTATTGGTGAAGTTCTTCAAAAAGATCGGGTGCGTAGTACCTACTCACAACTGGCGCGTGTGTATGATAAGATGTATGAATGTGGAGGAAGCTAAAGAAGTATGCAAGAATGCAAGTAGCGTGTGTATGTAAATATAAGTGTTTGTTGATCTGGTTGGTTATTATAAGTATATATTTTTAGTATGTATATTACTATTATTACCATTGTCTAGTACTCATACAAGTACAAGCGCTGCTTAGTTTTATATTGATTTTATAATTATAAAAAGCACTATGCAGTTTTCAATTTAAGCTTATAAATATAATCATTGTTAAGCCTCAAATCTATTCTGAAACCTGTCCTCGGTGCAATGCACTTGAATGCAGAATTGAGATTCCAGTTCCGAAAATACATTTAGTTCGTTGAACCGGTGAACAACAAAGCATTGTATCGGCCGACCGAACTGATTGGGAGCCAAAGTAAAATTGGACTGCTTTGTTCTTAAAAGGCTATGGTTTGCTAATACAAGTATTTGTCACTGCAACACAATTGTATTTTTTAATATTTTATAATTATCTCTCTTTATTTACAACTGGTTCATTACTCTGTTAGTAGTAAGAGCGACTGCTACGCTTCAGGTCCTAGTTTCGATTCCCAGGTCAAGATTCCATTAAATTCTCAGTAGTAGCTCAGAGATTGGATTTGTGTCCGGTTCATAAGCTCGCCTCCTATTACATGGGACTTTAACACGGTAAGTTTAGGTGGGTATATATTAATGATGACACCTGTGTCTACCCTTCGTGGAATACTGGCGTGACAGTATATTTGTTTTATAATTTACCCGAGTCGAAATTCTAGTTCATATGTTGTAGTAAAAATATCTTTCATTTGATGTAAGCTCGTAATAAAGTCAATAGGACTAAAGCATTTTTCCTACTCCAATCAAATTTTTCAAAATTACTTTCGTATACGCGTCTTTGTTCAAACACACAAAGCTGGATTTGCAATTTAGCCTATGAACGTATTTGATTTGAATTGCATAGCCATTTTTGAACCTTTTTGTCCAGAAATATAATTATTTTTATTGGAAAAATCGATGTAGCGAAACAAGAGCAACAATTGTTTTCATCATTCTAGAATTCAAATATTTTGCGTGATGACTGATTTTTAACCTACCTCTTTTTTATAAGTGGGCAACTGAACCGAACAAATGTTATATATTTTTGATGCGGTTTTTTTTAATAGATAGAGTTATTCTTAAGGAACGTTTATATGTATAATAACATACCACGCGGGCGAAGCCGCTGGCGGGAAGCTAGTATTAGATATATTAAAAAAAAACTAATATTTTAAAAATAAAATGAATAAACAGTGAATTCCCGATTGATATGCCGAAATGCCCTAAACTACTGTAAGTAAGTAAAAAGCTATCGGCATTTTCAAAGGGCGTTGTTTTACGTGGTTATAGAATTAGTATGGTTACTATATTATTCATAATATTTTTCTATTGATTTGTCACACCTCGGTTACATATTAACAGATTGGAAGCACACAGTGTTTTGTTTCTTTGTCTTTCGTATAACCGTCAACTATTTGACCAAAACGTTATTTCGAAGTATGTACAGTAAGCAAATACTGTTATTTAATAAAAAAAATAAAGGAAAGCCTAGCTCTGGGCTACAAAACATTAAATGTCTTTGGGGTCCTTTTGCGTTAAAAGCGATAGCTTGAAATATACTGCATGGCTTTGAATTCATTATTTGTATAATGTACACTGTATTGATTACTTTAGAGACAGCCTTTTGAAGTACCGGAGCGAAAAGGTCAAAAAGAAACCCCCATGGTGACTTGAGGTTTTCCCTTTGCCACTTCCGATACGCAACCCTCAAATAAATTCAGTATTTTTCACATACTGTACGACCAGCGTCTACATTTTCGACGATTCTAACAACTGGATAACCATTTGATTTTAATTATTATTTTTGGCTATTAAATTATCGATTTTGTAAGTCTGAATTGACAAAATGTATGGATCTATGGATCAGTTGATTTTTTCGCGATGTCAGCGCGGAAAAATAAGGTTGTATTTTTTTTTATACACTGTGCTTACGTTTAATCGCTGTATGTACAATGCACAAATATTTAAATTCGAATACTAATTAATCAAAAATAAAAATCTCTCTGTAGGCCTCTTAATTTTCCTTTCATCAAATGCTAACCTAACACTATGAATATCACAAGTAGGTGGCGCTTAATAATCTTAAAGTCGTTCTCACATTTAGGGTTACTACTTAAAAAATATACCTACGTATGTAAAATGACAAGCAAAAAACCTTTTAACTTTAAACCCGACTCCCAAACACATCAAAATCCATTTTAACACACATGTAGCGAGGCAGCGGTACATTTAACCCTAACTCTGCATCAGCTAACGCCTTGCCTGGACAAAAAGGAACAAGACCCAATAACAACGCGCAGTAACAAGGTGAGTGCCGTACTTCACACGGTTTTATTCGCTTGTCTGACTTTAAGAGTGCTCTGTTTTACCTGTGTTATCCTCAGGGTTAATATTAGGCTTTAGGTAACGACAGTTGGGCCGCTTGTCGTTCGACGTGCTTAAAATAACTTAAGGGTTGTTTAGTGAGTTTTTGTTGTTCCCAACGGATACTAAATAAATTTGAGAATCCACAGTGGGTTTTTAAAAGCCTGAATAGCAAATAAAATTCTGTCTGGGCCTGTACACAATACTATTGTGTGTAACACGATATTCCTCACAAGAATTTACTAGTAGGTAGATATTTTATTTTATGCATAGATTCTTCCATTACGACGTCGCACCCGGTAGAAATATTATTTAATCGGCCTTTTGCGCACCGACCAACTATAATACCAGAATAAGGTAATAGGGCAGACCTTTGGCGTCCTATTTACTCACTAGATACCTATAACAATGAACCTAAAATAACCCTAGCGAAGTATGGGTTAACATCAGTACGACTCAGCTTATAGACTCAGCTCAGGATGGTATGCTATGATACATAGTTACGCATAAATAAAAAAATAATCTACCTCGGTCATGTCGGCTGTTGAGGGTTGCCAAGGGACAATATTAATTCCATTCTGTTGACAGGGTTTTTGGCCTTAGGGAAATCTCCTCAGTTGCCTTCAACGTAGTACCATACTCATCAACAAAAGAAATTAAAGAGAACCACCCAAACAGTTTACGCTTCAAGCCATTCTGTAAACACTGAAAAGAAAATACAAGTATAAAAATGTTGACACGCGCCGTCGATTCAATCAAAATACATAAACAACGAATCTTAGATAAACAAAACTTTCACTTTACACATTCATTAATTAGTATAACATGATGGATATTGACAGGTAAACATTCATACAAGTCAACGCGTAACTTTAATAAATAATGGGTGTACTGTGCTCCAACTATCAATCATTCAGGGAAGGTGGTTAGCTAATTACCTTGCCTGGCACGCTAAAAGCGGTTGTGTCTATAACAACCGCGGGATGGGAGATGAACGACTGAACATCAATCAATGTTAGTTACACATTTATCTGCACACACCTTTACTGTCGTATCGTACTGGCAACGAGAAAATACGCCATCGATCTCGTGCTGACGTAGCCTGCAGTGTGGGTAAAACTGCAATACTAGGCTCTAAAATATATTATTGCAACATTTAGGTTTGGTTTTTAAGGGGCGCAGGGTACAGCCGCATTCACAATAGCATCAGAAGAATATCGGACCAATACATTATGTTATACAAAATATAATACGATTTAGTTACGTTTACTGATGCAGCTTGATACAGTATACCAGTATAGTGTGAATACGGCAGCCTTTCAGATCCTATTGCCACGGACAAAGAACACTCCCGGTTGTCATACTTACATACATAATATGTACATACATACATACATATTATGTTCTTGGACAATCGTCAATTAAAGTAAAACCCCAACATAGTTGATTTTTTTTTAAGATAATGATGATTAGGTGCTGTGCCTATTTGAACACTGTATAACTGTTGTGTTCTTGTTTTATGATTATTATTTTATTATGTAAAATTCTTCAGTTTGTTTCAGTATGATTTTTATCTCAGATTTGCTTTGTCAACCAGAGCGCCCACGGTGATCGGACTACGTAAAATTTCAGCAAAAACATGTAACAACCTACAACAGTCTGTAAGGTCTGTTTACGAAAATAACTTGTAAAAAGGGTCTCTTATTGTTAAAAGTAATAAGGATGCTTGTGACAAAGATACAATACAAAGTTAGTAAAGAATGAGAAAACATACATACAGACTAGCATACTTTTTCCTTCTATCCAGAATCGCATATATGCGTATCCACGCAGCCGTAAAAAGTGCGCCCACGTTTTTGTAACTTCATCAAGTAAATAAGAAAGTGATTTCGCATTGTAACAACCGAAGAATATGCCAACGTTTTATAAATCACCCCTGAATACCTTTTACGCAGGTAAACATTACCAACGAACAATTTAAAGCGTCTCAACAGAATTGCTACACACGGTGAACAGAATATCGAATATTTTACAACAATACGCTTAATGGTTTGACAAACAAGCGTATTCGGAGTACAGAAACCAGCTTTGCTGATTGCGAATTGTGCTTACCGTCGAATACAAATTGTAAGCGTATTCCCGTCAAGTTAATTCACCAAAGAAGAATTGACCTGATGTAGACAATTTCTTCTCATAAATTTTAAGCTCGTCGTTATTAAAATATTCAGATGTTTTTGGGAAAAGCTATGTGAAAAATGTGAAATGGAGGATGATTTTTTTAACGGCGTTTACGTTAACTTTACTTATGAAATTATGAAATAGTGTTTATTAAACATGACTTTTTAAATTACCAGTTATTCAAAAATCCTTTCATACAAAATAAATTGGAGTCTTAGGTATTATTAACAAAGACCTTTTACGGATACTGATGATTTTATCTATAATTGATTGTTTTCATCTACAGACTGAGATGCAATCAACTGAAAACTGACGGCCCAATGTGATCAAATTGGGCGCGAAATTAGCTATGAATAATATTTGAGTATTCGGTCTACTGGCTGCTTTGACTCATAGATTTTAAATATTGCCGTCTCGAAAGCGAATGGGATGAATAGGTTCTAAGTATCTGCAAAATAGTCAGATTGGTGATACTTATACTGCTTTTTCTGTCTAAAAATTATAATACAATTTCATAATAAGCTCTTGCGTTGGATGTAGGTAACTCACATATCGATGATAGCGACAATCAACACCCACGATAGCTACGGACAAAAAGAACTAGTTCATTCGATTATTTAATCAATTAAGACCCGTTATGCAAATTGATAATATAAATATATAATTATTATAATCGATTTGAAACACGTGCCATGTCAAATTTATTTAATAATTTGTGTTTGACACGTGCCGGAATAGCTAAACAGCCCGTTTTTGAAGAATTTCCCTAAAGGTTTGACTGAAAGGAATAAGTAGGTTGGTACGCGTTGATTTTATGAGATTTTTTGTGATTACGTAGATGTTACTCTACCTAAGTTTCTAGGAAATATGTGTTCGCTTCTTACGTGGAATTCGATTAACAAGCTGTTTTTTTTACCTATAACCAAGCTCGGTCACCCTGCCTAGTCACAGGCCAACCCTACCTAAAAGAAGAGCCTAGCATAGGAGTATGAAAACTATAGATACAGTATTATAATGTTATTGGTCTGTATTCTGAAAATGATAAATAGAAAGTATTTAAAGTAGGTACAGTGAAGGACCTACAGTTAATTCTTCTTATCTACAATAAGTTCAAGTCAATGAAGCCTTACTTATACTTTGTTTTTGTCTATAGCTCCGACTTTGATAATTATATAAAACTCCAAATTTATTATATTCCATTGGAAACTTTATATAAAAAGTATACCACGGCACTCTACACTTGCAGTATTCGACACGCACTTGGCTAATTAGTTTTTATGACTGGTAAGTTCTTCCACCTCTTTTGTTTCTATTTATTCTCCGAGCTTACAAGTATGAATTTACAAAAGTTATTAAAAAAAAGAACAGACTAACACAAACTTAATGGAACAAAATAGGAGGAAACCGTTTTTAAATTAGTAGCCGCAGCTCACATTATTGAACCAATAGTAAATAATATAAGAAAGCAAGCTAGTGCAAAAGCAATAAAATAGCTTTAAAACAGGACTTGACCACTCAAACAATCCGCTATTAAAAAATTTCAAGCTGACCAAGGCTTCAAACTAAAGAGAGGTTAGACAGTAAACTCCATTGATTTCAGTTTACAAATCGACTTTATGTGGTAATAGTGTGGTGTTAATGTGGTGTGCGGAGAGCGGAAAAGTGCGAGCGTTAAAGTAAATAAAAAAAATATTGAATGGGCAGGCCCTGCCCATTCAATATTCATGAACCAACTTAAACGATGAGGCACCTAAGTCAGCGGTAGTGGAGAGGTGATATCTTGTGATACGTTGTAACCAGACAACATTTTTATGTAACACCTATATGCACACTTGGTATGCAATAAATCTTTGAATCAATTTTGTTAGTGAACAAACAACTACCTGGCCCGGTAGTTGTCTGCCCTATATGAATAACTTTGATTACAGAATTATAGACAATATTAATAAGTCGACTACAGCGCGACTAAAGAATCGTTCTTTTAGCTATTAACCACACATCTAGCATACTTAGTGACCTCAATTTGTTTCAGTACCTACAGCAACCGAATGTTTTTTCAGTTTTTATTTTCTTTTTTATTACTGTACCTAAATTTTATTGTTAGTTATATTGAAACTAGTTAATACATTGTGCTAATTTAAAAACTCCTATTTAAATAATCTGGTATCAAGCTCCCTGGAACAATAGCTTCCCATAAACCAATAAATATATTTTCTAGAATACAGCAGTTTTTCAAACTCCCCACCAAATGTCATTAAGAAAGTCATTTGTAATCGCTGATGTTAGTGCCCTCAGCAAACTGCTACGTTCGAACCATTGAACTAGACGATTAAAATAACCATTGCCGTAATGGTGTCCGTATTTGCTTACTCTGATGCAGTTGCAATTGAATACGGTTGAAATTAGGTACATCTGTTCTTTTTTGTGTCGTGTAATATGTACGTGCAAGGACTGCAAAGGAAGGATATTTTATGATTAATTAAACTTATGTTATGTGATTTTCATTCTTTCAGTATTTGTTCTTTAAAAATCATTATTTCATGTCTAAAAGAAAGTCAACTGACATTATGCAGAAGTGCCGATTGCATAAATCCAAATAATGGGTACACAACCGCTTATTGCGCAATTATATAAAATGCATAGACTATTCTATAAAATGCATCGACTTTTTTAATCGTACTATAAATGGGTATACGCACCCCCCAACAAATGGGATTATAGGGGCCTTGTACATGGAATCAGTCTTCAAATTTGAGACACATAAAATCTACTATTGTTGGAAAAGTACGACTGAAACAGGTGGTAAGTAAAATTTCCATTGTAAGAGGGTTGCGTCAGTCCTCTATATTCCTCATACAAATCGATTTCTTTATTGGCTCACGTTCTGTCCGTGATTTGCCAACAGTTTGTAGCTACGTTGTTCATGGTGAGAACAATCGTAGTCAATCTATAAAGTTTTTACGAACTTTTTATTCTTCTAATGAAGTTATATTGACTTTAGTTTCGAAAAATACTATGTTATGACTTAGGTAGGTACTTCGGTTTGAAGTCAAAGAAATTATCTTTTATTCTCAAATTCTTTTTGCACAGGATTAAGACTAAATAAATCCAAAATCATAAAATAAGTTGAAAATATTATTATATGGTTAAGCTTCTTCTGTCATCCCAATATCCCCCTCACCCCAACCATTAAAGAATCAGTAAATTCGATTTACAATCGCAATTCTAAGAGTTTGATCCCCTTGATCTACAGTCAATCTTTTAATGACAGATTTCAGTCCTTATCGTGAAAGATAAATGCCAGTGTAAAATGTTAGAATGCCAAACGTTAAGTATAACTTAAGCTTAACGTTCTTTAAAACCACGATTTAGAGACTTTTAGTTGTAAATATGGTTGACGGGATTCTAAGTTTAGTAACATATTAGGTTACTATGATTTTATTTTATTACTATGGTTAATTCAGTCCATTAAATAAAATGCTTACAAATAATTAACACTTTAAGATAATATTCCAAAGTAACTATAGTAGTATATTTTTCAACCAAAATTTAAATTATTCATGTCGAAAACATATTTAACCTAGTTTGTGAAGTTTATAAATCTGTTGTTACCCATATTGTTTGCATAATAATATGTGTAAGTATAAACACATCATTTTAAATTGATTTTCTTACCTCGTGGCCTTAACAAGTTGTAATCTAAATCTAATCTGGCGCACGAATTAAAACAATGACATTTATGAATGCTCGATCTGTCCAAAGCTAATGTAATTTCTATACATTTGCTTTTTAATTGTACGAAAGTTGGATAACTAATTACATCAGTCTTCCGAGTACCTCCCAGTTAGAACAATTTTACCTTGCAAGATAACAATTACCGTCTGGCCGTAATGTATTGTTGTCATTTACCGTATAACATCGCTCATTACACGCGCGGCAGCCACGCCATCTGTTACATATTGACTGCCGTGAACGTATCATTCATCCACTTGACAAATGACGCCGTAGAAAAGGGATAGCAGGATGTTGACGTATTAAGTTTTCTGTATTAGATTTCCACTGTAAGAAAGTTCACAGCAACACGAGTGTTTACAACACAAAAGTAGCCAACGTTTTCTCAGTGGAGAGAGGCTTAAGATGTACCTACTCACTAAAACTCATTGTAATACAATGAAACGAAACAGGTGTCCCAAAAATAGTGTAAAGCTGAAGGTCAGAGAGAGAACAGACAGACCCGAATAACCCCATGCATATTCTATCATTTTGTATAATGGCGAAATATCAAGGAATTGCAACAAATTTTCTAAACAAAAGGTAAACGTTTTACAAAAACGGTACATTTACCGATCAATGAAGGAAAATTAAAAGGAAATATTGCTAAGTACCTAAACTTACATTCTGAATTAATTTCACGATAAACACGAATGTAAAATGAATGGCTAGAGACTAATTTAACCTCACGCCTTACTTGAAACAACCACGCGATTTAATAATGAAATATACAGATAGCTAAACGAATATTCACGTTGTGTAAATGGAAATATCTCAGAAAATTAAGCGTTTCTCATTGGTACTTCACACCGTTCCATCACACTTTTCGCTAACAAGAGAAACCTAAGAAACAAACTTGACAAAGTGCGTAATGTAGAACGGTTTCACATCGAAAAAAGTTGAAAAAAAAAATAACTCACTGCTAATCTTTGCTAGATATTCATAAAAAGGAACAAGACTACACTAAATGAATAAATTGATAAATACTTTTAAAGGAACAATGTAGAATGTAATGTAAATGTCTTAGGGCCTGTTTCACTACCTCTGGATAACCACTAACCGTCGGATAAATTAAACAATGGAACACCATTTGTATGAAATTATCTGTCAAGTAATTTAGCGGGCACTTACTAAAAGGTGGTGAAACAAGCCCTTACGTTATAATGACTATAAAATCCACACAAGACACAATCATACATTTATAAGATTGGCAGACAGAACGCTAAACCTATAACTTTATTGCCTATGCATAGATTGTTGGACTCTGACTTGGATGTTTGCGTTTGGCGCGATTCCATTACGGAATCGAATATAAGTTAGAGCAACAATGTTCGGGCACCCCTGTCCCTAGCCAGCAACTTGCAAAGCGTCCTTGCAATGCTGTAAGCTCTTGTTACTTGCGTGCAAATACTAGTACCACTGTGTGCGGCCAATGTACTCTTGTGTGTTCTAAAGTTGTTCTTAGCTCAATACAATATTTTGCTTTGTATGTGCCCACAGATAACAACATTGTTGCCTTTCCACTCATTTATAAGCAAGGATAGACGTGTTGATATTTGCAAAATTGTGTAATGACATAATAGTAGCTATAAAAACTGTAATATTTTGAGATATAGAATAACAATGTTTATTTTACATGCTCCGAGAAGACCTCCCCATGATTCACATGGTTGGTGTTTATTGACTTTTAAGATAATATTCTTTATTGCACACCAAAAATCAATGTAAGGAACAACGTCTGTGGTCACGTAGTCTTATAATACATAAAAAGAACATAAGTATTATAATTATCCATTGTCTAGTACCCATTGTATAAGCTCTGCATAGTTTGGGACTAGATGGTGCTGCGTAAAATGTCCCATAATATTGATTTATTTATCTTATAGTAAATATAGACGTAGGTTAATTAGGGAAATTATGGTCTAATTGCTCCATACGGGAATTGGACCTGTAAGTCCTGTAACCCATACAGCAGAAGCTAAGCTCATGTGCGGTAATGTGAGCCTCGTGTCAATTTCAACATAGAACTCCTAAATTGCTTTAATTGCCGATCCCGTCCTTCAAACCTTAATTACCCAATTAGTAGTATGTATCCTATGTATCCGTGTAATGTTTCATACATGTGTTTAATATATACAGTAGGTACATTGTAATATAATTTAAAGTCATACTTAACGGGTATGTTTCTAGATACCATGTAATCTATACTAATATTATAAAGAGGAAAGATTTGTTTGTTTGTTTGTTTGTTTGTTTGTAATGAATAGGCTCCGAAACTACTGGACCGATTTCAAAAATTCTTTCACCTTTGGAAAGCTACATTATCCCCGAGTAACATAGGCTATATATCATCACGCTACGACTAATAGGAGCGGAGTAGTAATGAAAAATGTAGCAAAAACGGGGAAAAAATTATAAGACCACGCGGGCGAAGCCGCTGGCGGGAAGCTAGTAACTAATAAGGGGCGAGCCTATTGCTATTAACCGAGCACAAATTAGCTAGGCGTCCTGTATCCTGTGTCGTCATAACATATAAGTACCGCTATGTAGGTGGTACCTACTTCAGCTCCATTAAAAATAATTAGTTTACAGGTAGATATCTAATTTATAAAATTCTCGTGTCACAGTTTTAGTTGCCATACTCCTCCGAAACGGCTGGACCGATTTGTATGAAATTTTATGTGCTTATCCGGTATCTATGAGAATCGGCCAACATCTATTTTTCATCCCCCTAAAATGACCCACCCCTATATGGCAAAACAACGTTTGCCGGGACAGCTAGTAATTTATATTTTTGGCATGATACTTACTGAATAACAAAGAAATATAAGGCTACTTAGCTATGTTACTGGTTTCTGACACTTACGCGAATATTAGACATTTTGACATAAATTATATTAAGCGTGATAGAATCCGTTGATAGTATCCGTAAATACGTTTTATTTAAAAAATACTAAGCTTTATATTTTTTTGGTTTGAATTTATCGTCCTGTCTGACGTTCTGTCTCATAGTTATGGCAGACTAAACACAGCCTGCGAGCAAACGATACGCGACGAGGTTCTCCTTTATGGTTATATAATTAAAACGGCTGTTATACCTCCGAAAAGAAGATTAACTATTGCGGGCTTAGACCGGCGACTATTCAATATTCATGACGTAACAACGAGGTGGACGTAAGCTCTCGCAGAAATGTTGACTAAAAGTAGATATTTAACTGTACATTTACCCTGCATTATAATTGTTATAGAGTAAGACCGACTTAGCACGATTCAACTCTTATTAAATAGACGCTCATTTGTCAAATCGTAGTAAAACAACTAGCAAACTCTTGGTTTCACCCACTAAACCTATTATCATTTGCTGTTTTTCTATAGTATACATTTATTTTTATGGTACTTTAAGGGCCTGTTTCACAAATTCTTGATAAGTTCTCGTTAAAAATTATTATTAGATAATTTCATACAAATGTTGTTTCATTTTTTAATTTAAACTGCGGTTAGCGGCTATCCAGTGATGAAACAGGCCCTAAGTGTTACATAATGCTATTGTAATGAGTATAAAAGAGAAGTCAAAGTAGATCAACAAAATTTGGGCAAAATGGTGTTGTGGCGCCATTAAAAGTTTAAGGTCTCACAATTTGAAATGTACCTATTGTCCAATTAGTGGCAGTATACAAATTAATACAGAGAAACAAGTCTCAAATATCAAAAGTCAAGCCAAACGCTAACTACCAAAGTTAGGACTGTTGCGCGATATTCAGTTTAATACGCAAAAAATCATACATTTAATGGTTCGCAAATGTTGAGCTGAAGTTATTATCGGGGAACGTTATCTATAGGTGGTTTGTAGACACGTTCAGTGTGGGCGTCGCTCGTGGCTAGTCGCAGAGAGTAAATCCCTCGCCCGCAGCTCTCCACGTAATTAATGTTTACTTCAATTATAATGGGACGGGAACATATAAAAATTTCACATTTTTTTCCAACTTTGGCCGTTAAACGGAAGCTGTGGTGCAATTTATAATACCAGAAGATTCCTTCGGGAAAAAATAAAACCGTCGAGCTAATGTTCTCGTCAAAGAATTAAAGTTCCCGACTGCCGTAGAAGCTACGACAAAATCGATAGAAATTTTGCACCGACAAAAACGTACCGCTTGCAAAAACGCTTGCAACGGCTGTGTTCGTTATTCTTGTGGGCTTTTCACTTGGGAACTTTACAACAAAATCTCGAACGCTATCCTAAGTAAAAAGTTAAGGTTCCCATATTTTTTAGGAAAAAGTATCTTCATAAGTTTGTATCAGCAGGGGCCGAGTCACCAGTTTACACTTTGCCTGAATGCTATTAATAAAGTTTTAACAATGCATTTTTCAATTACTTGAATGTTACTCTTAGCTGAACTTTTGTAACAAAATCAAAAGTAGGGAAGCGTTAAACAAAGCACTTTCAGTAAAATTTTAACATCGTAAATTGTTTTAACTTTTGATGACACACTTGGAAAAATTGTTGTGTAAGCTCCACATTTTTATACGGAGTATTTAAATATTTACAATCAAAACAAAAACATTAAACAAACAAAATCACGTTTGCTTATTGCGTAATGAAATTCGAACGTCGAATTTAAATGGGGCTAGTTAAAAACTAAGCTAGTTAGTTCAGACCGCTTTATTTTGCGTCTAGCACGACAGAGCAAAAACAGGGGATAGATAAGTGAACAAACTGGCCGGATAAACGACCTCCATCAGTGTTTCCGTTGTGAGAAGCAATTAATGGTGTACGTACGCGAGGGTAATTACTGCTGCGGGAAAACCGCGGGAACCTGCAACAATTACCTTCCAGCGCCTTCACTTTTGACAAGCCTTGAAGGAATCCTACTTTGTTTGAAATTTTAAAAATGGAACAAAGGTTACTTTGAAAATTCTTTGTTATTGTTTCTATGTGCTTTTAGAGTACTAGCCTTGCATGGTAGACTTGGTAATTATAACCTATAATATTTGTAATTTAAGTCAAATAGTGATTTTAGCCGCGATTATTATAAATGTGTAATCTTGATGTTATACATCAAGATATATTTTTCTTATTCACGCATTTCTCATAAAACCATAACCAATACATCATAAAGCATATATTTTATAATTACGTATATGAATTTTAAATATGGAATTATTATATATTTTAAATATAAAGAGTATTTAATAAGAACCTGAAGAAGAGAAGTGTAAGTAATTATGAATAATATTGTTGAAAATGAATTCACAAAATATCAATAAGTGTAATTTTACTTAACGCAAAAATATTACACAAGGCGAATGTTTAATTAACCTGTTTAATTGCCATGAAATACAATATTGCTCAGAATAAAACATTTACATTTTCACTGACCCGTCATAAAAAGCAGAACTTCTGGAAACAGAGTTTTGGACGAGATCGGAGCTGGTCGGCCAAGCGTGAAGAATGCAAGCACAGTGTGGAATCTTGTACAATGCTCGACTTCAGAACTTTGTTGCAACGACTGTTGCGAGCGGCCCTCAATAAAACGTTACTGCTATCGCCATATCTATTTATAGACGTACTTCTCTGTATACATTATACAACACATAGATTGCAACGCAAGTTGAATTGGAAAATGTTCGATGCGAAACTTGTGTTAGATTTACAATCAAAATGTAGGCGACAGTTCCTAGAATTTTGTTTTAAAATTTGTTTGGTAAATATTAAGTACATTAGCTTGCACTGATTCTCAATAACTCCAGAAAGAGTTTTTGTTTAAGTAATACTGATTGATTGACTTGATAAGACTGACTGAAGTATAGATGGGGAGGATTTAATACATATTATAATTATTATACATATATATCTATCTAGACTGCATATACCGTGACCTAACTAACGTGATCAACAATATGATAAAATGTATTCTACATTATCCAATCTGTATATTAATGGGCATACGACTTAGGTATATATTTCCCTGCATATTTTGCACATACGAATAGTGAGACTATTTATAGTTAGTTATACTGATGTCAGAATCGCCACCTTTAAAATTCATTTAGATAAATTTGGTAATACGTATGTAGCAATTATTTTGTTACAGGTAACAAATAGGACGCAATTAGTAGCTAGCAAAGCTAGAACTAAACCCAATAACGGTACCGTAGCTCACGGCATAAAAGGCAATTTTACTACGAACCCTACAATCCTGAAACTACACGACAAACAAAAGAAGTATCAAACATTTTTCAAGTGCGTAAAAATATGTCACGTTTCCACGTATTCTGTCGCGGGTTACAGGATTTCAATGTTCGTTGCATGTCGACAGTGTTCAAATCGAGTTGTCAGTGGCATCTTTGTGTGACAAGAGCATGTTCACGTGTCGTACAGTGCGGTCCCGGAGGAGAGCCGTAGTCAGGCGCCTTTCCTGTAGTGCTCGGCGCCACACGCTGGCAAACGCCGCGGCGCATGAGGGTTACTCAAAGTATTTTAGTTGCATTATAAAAACATACTATTTTTAGTACCTATGGTTTTTGTCAGGGTCGCTTCACAGTTGTAATACCTATAGGAAGTTGTAATCAAGTTAAGAGGCTACATAACACCATCTCTTTTTTGCTAATTACATTTAGGAACATAACTGCAGGAGGACTTCCATAAAGGTCAGATGCATAGTACTCTCAATCGGCGCGTGTGTATGACGAGATGTATGAACGTGGACGAAGCAAAAGAAGTATGCAAGAAACGTAGCAATTGGCGTTCTGTAGTTTCTGCCTACCCCTATGGGAAAAGAGCGTGACTGTATTTATGTATAATCGATCATAACCTCCCATTTGGGTGATAAAGATCAACATAACCTAAGCTAAATTAAAAATTTTGAAAACCCCCGACACGAAATGTAATTTGCGATTTTGTGGTGGCGGCCACCTTGGATTTGAAATTTATCATAGTGTATAGTGTTCTCTTAGTTAAGCCCTTTCATTTTATACCATATTTAGGGAGTTGTGAAAAAATATGTAATTCACTATTTGTGGCGGCGGCCATCTTGGACCGATTTTCATCAAACATAGCTAAGAACACTCCCGACTAATTCACCTTTCAAATAAAAAAAAACAAAATCAAAATCGGTTCATCCGTTAGGGAGCTACGATGCCACAGACAGACACACACACACACACACACAGACACGTCAAACTTATAACACCCCGTCGTTTTTGTGTTGGGGGTTAAAAATACAATAATTGGTAAACTTAATATCAAGATATGCTAGTGTTGGAGAGCGCCTGATGGAAATAAAATAGCACCAAGTGACTCATTAGCCTAATTAGTGTTAAGTGTAGTTTAAGTTTTTGCACGTCATTTCATTCGCACTTCATCCTTTGTTCAAGACATTACAGTCACATTTATTCCACATCTGCAGTTTTTCTTCAAATCCCTAATTCTCCATTACATGGTCCATATCGAGCGGATTTTCAGCGGATTGTTAATATTCATCGAGAATAAATCGTTAATTACGAATTAATTAACGCACTGAAGAAAATAATTCAACCGGACCTGAGGTTATATACCGGCAACGTGGAACGTGGAATAAGTGCAGTGCGATTCAACGGTGTTAAGCTTTATTATTATTTAATATCGTCACCCAACACTCATCCAGGTAGTACTTAACGTTAATTAAGGATTTATTAAGGTTAGTACAGTACTTAACTAAATTATAATGTTCAAATAGGTACATGCAGTGCATAATTTTTGTTCGTATGTAACTCGTATTATCAGCAACAATTACGATTATTATACTTGAATAATAGTATAGTTGGCATTTGTGCAACATTAATAATTGTATTGGTGCAGTTAAATTATATCAATCGATGTAACATAGGTACGTAGGTACATGTAAACCTTTTGACATAATTATTGTAATTTAGTAACTTGGTCAGTGTTAGATATTATTAAAAGTTATATAAACCGTATTACGTGCACATTAATTATTATTTGTAATGTCATTATAATCCTTATTTTATATAATTCATGGTCAGTTAGGTACAGAGAAATTAAAACAATAAATTCAGTAATCACACCATCATAATTTGTATTTACATAATATTTACAAGATAGTAACTAAACCTATTAAAATTATTTACATTGTTTGATTGTAACATAGCTCATACTGCCATAGTGTAATAAATTTACACTAATACTGCGTGGGTTGTTGTAGGTACTTGGAACCTGTATTTACATATAAGTAATTTGTTTGTTATAAATTCCAGGTCGACAATTACTCCCGACTCCCAGTATGTCCGAGGAAAGAGAATTAGTAAAGAAGCGAGGAAGTTTCAAAGGTCGCTTAACTGCTTTTATTAACTACCTTGACGCACTATGTGACAAAAAGTTAAACAGCTGTGATGTCGCGGAGTTACAACTACGCATGGGAAAGATCGAGTCGTTGTACGATCAATACGATGAGGTACAGTTACGTTTAGAATGCATGGTTGATGATGTTAAAGTACAATTTGCTGAGCGTTCTGAATTCGAGTCATTATATTATAAGTCTTTGTCTCGGTCACAAGATTTAATAAGTAAATATAATAAGGATAATGACTCAATTAGTAGTGATAAAAGTACTCGTGCCAGTAACCGTAAGCCTGTTAAGTTGCCTACCATTCAACTACCAAAGTTCAATGGATGTTACAGCAATTGGTTAGAGTTTCGTGACACTTTTACCAGTCTCATTCATACGAATGATGATATCGACCAGATTAATAAATACCACTATTTGCGAGCATCTCTGGAGGGATCTGCTGCTGTTGTGATCCAATCAATCGAGTTTTCCGCTAGCAATTATTTAATAGCCTGGAAATTGATCTGTGATCGATTTGATAATAAACGACTGTTGGTGCAGAATCACGTGTCTTCTTTATTTAATATCAATTCCATTACTAAGGAATCATCGACCGCTTTAAAAGGTTTAATTGATCAGTTAAATAAAAACTTGAGAGCGCTAGAATCCTTAGGTGAGCCAGTCAAGCAGTGGGATACTTTGTTAATTTATATAGTTACCCGTAAGTTAGACCAAAAAACCTATCGTGAGTGGGAGGAGCATAAAGGCCGTATCGACAAGGACAGCACGATAACATTCGAGGCATTTATGCAATTCATGCGCAGCCGTGCTGATTTAGTCGAAACTTTAGAGTTGACACGCAACAACGTCTCACAGCCCGTTAAACTAGGTTCTAAAATTAGTAGTAGTAGGTCTATGAATATGACACAAAGTTCTCATAGTTTTAGTACTGAACTAGATATTAAGTCTTGTCCTAAGTGTAAGGGTGATCACACCTTGAATAATTGTTCGCAATTTCTAGCCTTGAGTAATGAATCCCGACTTAAATTATTACCTAATTATAAGGTGTGTTATAACTGTTTCCGTTCGGGTCATTTTGCAAATCATTGCAAAAAACCGGGTTGTAAGTTATGTAAGCGCAGGCATAACACATTAATTCATACCTCTGATTATAAGAGTGTTATTAATAAGGATACATCAGTTGACAGTTCGTCTCCGTCAACATCTTCAGTTCCCGTTAGCACTGATCAAACCACTGTAGTGTTATCCAACCTTGGATCGTCTGTTGGTAATTGTAAACAGCGCGGCGTGTTGTTGTCAACCGCTTTGATCAAATTATATGATCGTAATGATGGTGAGCATATTGTGCGTGCAATGCTTGACAGTGGCAGCACATCGTGTTTCATGACGGAGCGACTGTGTAAGCAGTTGAATCTAAATACTAGTCAGATTGATGGTTCAGTGTATGGCATAAATAATGTGTGTTCTCGCATAGGCAAAATGTGTCATGTAAAAATGACATCATTAGATAATAGTTATAACGCTAAATTATATTGTTTTATTTTGCCATCAGTAATTAATGATTTGCCAATTCGTGAAATCGATACATCAGACCTCAATATCCCTTCTGACATAATTTTGGCTGATCCCACCTTTTACAAACCCTCGGAGGTTGACATTTTACTTGGTGCAGACCTTTTTTGGGATTTGCTTGGTACTCAAAGAATACAATTAGGCATCGGGAAGCCAGTATTGTGTGAGACCAAGCTAGGTTGGGTTGTCTCAGGCCCCATTTATTATAATAATGAAAAAACAGTTTTAAATTCACATAACATTAGATGTAATTTTATTCAAACCGGTTTCTCTAATGATTCAGACACGGGGTTAGATAAGATTCGAAGTGATTTAATGCGCTTTTGGAATCTTGAAGAGATTCATTCACAATCTTCTCATTCATATCTACCCGAAGAAAAATTAAGTGAAGACCACTTTGTTAAAAATACAATTCGTTTAGAGGACGGTAGGTTCTGCGTTCGTATACCTTTAAAGGAGAAACCCTGCATTCTAGGAGAATCATACCAAAGGGCTAGTAAATTTTTATACTCCTTAGAACGTAGACTTAAGGTTAACCCTGCTTTCAGTCAGCTGTATCACGACTTCATGTCCGAGTATAAAAAGTTAGGCCATATGACTGAAAACAAAGAGGTCGATTATTCAACTGGGTATTTTATACCACATCATGGCGTATTACGCGAGTCCAGCAGCACCACCAAACTACGCGTTGTTTTTAATGCTAGTTGCCCTACGTCATCGGGAGTTTCATTCAATGACGTTCAGTTGGTCGGTCCAACGGTTCAGGACGATCTTTTATCCATACTTATTAGGTTTCGACAGCATAAGTACGTCCTGGCCGCAGACGTCGAGAAAATGTATAGGTGTATAGCTGTACATAACTCTGATAGGCACTTGCAACAAGTACTTTGGCGTGATGATGCGTGTACTCCAATCAAGGTTTTCAAATTAAACACCGTCACTTACGGCACAGCTAGTGCACCATTTCTTGCCACGCGTTGCTTAAAGCAAATAGGCCTTGAGTGCACGAATAAAAAACTTGCTGATATCATCATGCATGATTTTTATGTTGATGATTTGCTGACCGGAGGTGATGACTTGGATGAGGTTATGCTTATTCGTACCCAAATTACCAAGGAACTTGCATCCGCTTGCATGCCACTTAGAAAGTGGAAATCAAACGAACCTCGACTAGTCTCTGGTATTTCACAGTCATCGTTAGACCTAAATATGGGATCCTGTGAGTCTAATAAATTATTAGGGCTTGACTGGTTTGCAGGAACTGACGAACTCGGGTTTTCAAATCAAATCACTTTGCCTTCCCATGCTAGCACTAAGCGGGATCTGTTGTCGGTGATAGCACGCATTTTTGACCCGTTAGGTCTTTTGTCTCCGTGTGTGGTGACCATGAAAATGATGCTACAGAGACTGTGGCTAGACAAACTTTCATGGGACGAGCCGTTAACTCCAGAACTAAATAGTAGTTGGAACATTATTGTCACATCTTTACCAGCTCTAAATAGCTTTCGTGTTCCACGTATCGTAGTGTGTAACTCGTATAAGACGCTAGAACTACATGTTTTTACAGATGCCTCGGAGCGCGCCTACGGTGCGTGCGTTTATGTTCGTAGTGTCAATGATCGGAATGATTGCATGGTCCGTCTACTAATGGCTAAAAGTCGGGTGGCGCCGATTAAACCCACCACAATTCCACGACTGGAGTTGTGCGGTGCCGTTGTGGGTGCTCGAATATATGAGAAGGTTGCAACCTCACTACGACTCAAGGTCGATCGAGTTTATTGTTGGACAGACTCCACCATCGTGTTGGGATGGTTACAGATGTTGCCTTCCAAACTTCAGCCATTCGTACGCAATCGCGTTGCTGAAATTTTAGATAAGGCGGGGAACTGTACTTGGAAGCACGTCCCAACTGATGAGAATCCAGCAGATCTAATATCACGTGGCATGAATATTAGTACACTGCAATCCTCGGATCTATGGTGGTGTGGTCCCAATTTCTTGCACCAAGATAAGTCCAATTGGCCATCTCAATCTCAGTTTTTAGACCCCGATAAATTACCCGAAATTCGCCCTAATGTTTCAATGAGTGCCATTACTAGTAATAATTTCCCTAATAACCTTATAGATTTTAGCCGTTTTTCAGGTTATTTAAAGTTAGTACGTACCATGGCATACGTATTAAGATTTATTAGAAAATGTAGAAAGCTTCATAATATAAGTAGTGCGTTTCTATCACAGGAAGAAATGCAGAAAGCTTTATATTTGTTAATAATTGAGAGTCAATTAGAATCTTTTCCTGAATATTCTTTACTTATAACTAAACAGAATTTACCACGGAAATCCCAACTTATAAAATTTAATGTTTTTATTGACAAAGATAATATTATGCGTGTCGGAGGACGCTTGGAGAATTCAAATTTCTCCTTTAACAAAAAACATCCCATTCTTTTACAGTCCAGTCATAAACTTACAAAACTAATTTTCGAATTTAATCATATAAAATTAATGCATGCAGGCCCCCAGTTATTGCTAGCTACGATTCGTGAGTCGTATTGGCCTATAGGTGGTCGTAATTTAGCAAAGGCTTGCTATCGCAGTTGCGTACGTTGCTGCCGTATGTCTGGTAAGGTGATTACTCCTTTGATGGGAAACTTACCTCAGCAGCGAATTCTTCCAGGTGGTTACCCCTTCGAAAGCACTGGTGTCGATTACGCTGGTCCTATACTTTGCGCTAGTCGTCAGGGTCGTGGGTGTAGGCTGGTAAAGGTGTATATTGCTATATTCATCTGTTTTACCACAAAGGCTGTTCACTTGGAGCTTGTGGGCGATTTAACCAGCAATACATATTTACTGGCACTGTACAGGTTTATTTCGCGAAGGGGCAAGCCCATTAACATCTATTCCGACAACGGTACCTCATTTGTTGGCGCGTACAATGATCTCTCAAAATTTTTAAGGTCTGAACATAATTATTTAGGTGAACGTTTAGCAAATGATGGCATTAAAATTAATTTTATTCCCGCGTACACTCCTCACTTCGGCGGACTCTGGGAGGCGGGTGTTAAGTCGATAAAATACCATCTTAGGAGAGTGTTGGGAAATTGTCACTTATCCTACGAAGAGCTTAACACCACGCTGATCCAAATAGAAGGAATATTAAATTCACGTCCATTGACGCCGCTTTCTTCTGATCCGGCCGATTGCACGCCGCTGACGCCTGGACATTTTTTGATTGGTCGTCCACTGACTTCTCTTCCACAACCGGATTACCAAGACCTGTCTACCAACCATTTAACCCGTTTCCAACGGATTCAGCAACTTCGCCAACATTTTTGGACGCGTTGGACCAAGGAGTTCGTTTCTGAACTGCAGCAGCGAACAAAGTGGCGCTCCTGCACCGACGAGCTGAAGTTGGGTACCTTGGTAGTCATCAAGGAGGATAGTCTACCTCCCCTTAAATGGAAGCTAGGAAGAATTGTCGCTGTTCATCCAGGGTCGGACGGAATAGTACGTGTGGCTGATATTCAGACGTCATCTGGGATGCTACGAAGAGCCTTCAACAGGATTTGCCCTCTCCCGGTTTCATCTGATCTGCATCTTGTTGAAAGCGAACTGCGTCTTTCAACGTCCGGGGGCATGTTGGAGAGCGCCTGATGGAAATAAAATAGCACCAAGTGACTCATTAGCCTAATTAGTGTTAAGTGTAGTTTAAGTTTTTGCACGTCATTTCATTCGCACTTCATCCTTTGTTCAAGACATTACAGTCACATTTATTCCACATCTGCAGTTTTTCTTCAAATCCCTAATTCTCCATTACAGCTAGTAATATAAATAAGAATGTTTTTCACGCTGTTCCTTTTTTTAAATTTATAAGGCAGTCAAAAGATTAATTCATCTATAACGAAAATATCTGTGTTACTTTTACGCTTCCAAATACAAAAGGCTGTTTCCAGAATCGAGGCTGGCAACACAGTCCCGTACCGATTGAAGGCGCGTTCTGTTCGCCCGAGTTGTTCAGCCACGGGACTCTATTTACACAAAACAAGATTCCCCTCTGCGAACTAAAGCGTCGCTCTTTCTCCTTGATTTTTTTATTTTCTAGTCAACGCTTTAGTTTTGTGGTTTACGCCCGCTTTAGATATTGGTCTGTCTCGCTTGTTTATAGCCAATGTACACAATTTTTAAGTACTTAGAAGTGACTAATCTTGATGGTATATGGTGATTATGTCGTCATCGTTTTGTAGGTAAACCTGTCAGAAATATTCACTACCTACTAATTATCCGCAACAGTTTTTGATTTGCCGTTGTTATTATTAAAATATAATACTCGCGTACTGTGCCTGTCAATTTATCATACTACCTACTTAACAAATTACCTTTTGAAATCGGCAATAATCTTTACAACATTATGAATATATGTAGGTCATTTGCCTTTACTGGGCACACCCGTCCTATTTATATTATTATAATGAGTATTAGCAGAACCAAGATATCCGTTTATTATTACATTTTATATACACATGTTATATTATTATTACATTTAATTTATTTTAAACAAAACAAAAATATTTTTAATTTTTATTAAAGTTCTTATAAAAAAATCCAATTACTATTTAATTTTACGAGAATAGAACTAAAATAAACAAGCACTTAAGTATTAATAATTAATTAAACTTTATGAAGAAGATAAAAGAAAATATTGAACCATTTTTTATACAAGAGTTTTTTAAGTAATTAAATTTGCAGCAGATTTCGGCCTTGTGCTTAAATTTTATGTTCTTTATGTTTAAATTGTTTAACATTTAATCATCCATATTTAATATTTCGTACTTGTATTTGTTGTTGATTTTAGTGAAGAATTAATTATATCATTCAGGTATAGTCTTGAGCATCAATATGTAAACACTCCGCATAATTTTAAAGCGAGTCATGTAATAAAGTAATGATTAAAATGTTGTAATTTAATACTAGTAGCAATAATGACGAATAAAAATTTGCCATAACAGCAAACTAGCGTATCTCAAAGCTTTAATCACCATTTCAGGAAAAAAAAGCTTTCGAATTTTAGTTAATGTACCTACTATACCTACCTACCAATAAAAGTAACTATACCTACTAATATAAGTGCTGTACCTACTAATAACATACGTTTGCTCGTGATACAGGAGGATACAAAAATATGATTAATATGGGTTCTGCTCGAAGCCCTCTTAAAATTGTCAGCGTAGGTAGTTGGACACTGGGGATTCCGTTCAGTGACATGTCATACTCGTACCTAACTGTCAGTCACCACAATCTGTCTCACTCTAGGTCTGATTGTTACGGGGGATTTGCTCTGAGATGAGCACAGCTTCTGCAAGTATATAGTTAGGTAATATATAGGGTTATATGTTGTGATAATAGGTTATTGCCGACAGTTGCTTTGTAAAAAAATATAACATTGTATGTCTTTGGTTTCAAACTAAGCTACATTAAATATAAAGGTTATGATTAAAATATTTATTAATTTACGCTTGTATTTTCATTTCGTATTAGGACAGTTAGGCAAGGTCTTTTGATGAGCAACTACAGTTTGACAATATGTTTTGTTTGATTGGCCTCTGCTTATGACAAGATATAAAATAGGTAGTAAGGCAGCAGCAGAGCTAAACGTGACTTTATCAATATATAGATCAAGTAAAAACTAATATTATACCTACCTGGTGGAAACGACAATAAATATAACTAGGTACATTCTAGTCTAAAGGAGCACTTTATATTTATTATACTAGCACACCTTCCCCAAAGTGTAAGGCTTGTAAGGCTAAGGATGTATTCTAATGTACAGCCACAGTACAACCGGCATGTTTAGGTCCCATGTATTAGTGGGTAGGCCTATTCTTACTCTGGGCCGAGCTGCTAAGTACTTATCAAGTAACATTATACTCGACCTGAGAATCGAACCTTGGTCGTCGAGCGTAGAGTTGCGCTGCTAGGCTAGGAGGTAGTTAGAAGTAACGTTAATATTATTATGAAATTGATTGTCAAGTCAAAGTTCCGATACGTTTGTCTTTCTATTATGTGGTGCCCGTCGTGTGTTCGATTGGCAAACATTTGCAGAACGTGATTCAACTTAAAAGGATGGATTTATGTTACTATACTGGCTTTTGGACTCGAGAGAACTAACTTTATTTACAAGTCTTTGAAAACAAATAAGATGGATGTTACAAATTCATGAAGTTGCATGAGAGAGTCGAGATACTGAGTCTCTAGACAACCTAGTCAGTGGTAGATATGAATACAAATATGGCCAAGTTCTGTACGGCTTAGGGTACCGGCCACAGATAGCTATCAGAATTATTAAAGTTTTATTGAGATTTTAAACTTTTATTGTCATGCATTATGTTTAAAGAAAACATTGTTTCAGTATTCTTATACTTACCGTTTCAAGAATATTACCTAAGATTTCGTAACTGTCCATTTAAACAAATAGAATCCAGTATCCATTGCAAAAAATTTGCAGGATTTCTAATACCTTAATTTACTTTATTTCTAATACTTACAACATTCACACAATTTATACTTATCACGATGTCTCATTGTACATACATACTAAGTGACATTGAACTAACTTCGTGAATCATTCAACTCAAGATTGAGTTGTATTAAAGCATGCAAACATTCGATATAGATTGCAAACGTCGTTCTTCACGTGTACCCATGACATTATCGGTATCGGCATTCAAAAGATCAGTATTGACACCGTCCGAGGCGGCGAACGGCGTCCTCCCGTCACATGCCGTTATGTCTGGACGCTTAAAGGATTGTCACGAGGCGGCAGCCAACGTCGCGTCCCTTGTTAATATTCCAACTGACATCACCGGGACCCACTGTCTTGCGAATCTTGAATAGAAGGCTCCACAACAAAAGGCTTCCTGAATTTTGAGTAGCTGACGTAAAGACAACGGCGAACGGGAAACAACCCCTCAGTATAATAAAAGTAACTCTATCTCTTTTGTGATTAAAACAACGGAGTCCGCCGTCTCGAACGTAACAACTTTGAAAAGTAATTTTGTTTTCGTCGCACCTTTGATTGATGTCAGTTTTTTCGTGTTTGATTGTGTGTAATTAGTGTGTGTGGACCACACATGTCCGCATGGCGCTGCGGCGTCCCGCTGAGCTTGCACATTTATAAACACCGCCTACAATTAGTCCGGCTCACCATTGCTCACGTACATTTATTTAGACGAGAAATAATCGAGAAATAATAATAAGTGTTTGATCGCTACTTTGATAGCTCACAATATTAAATTAGCACTATCTGACAAGCCAGTGGTATCTAGTTATATAGATAACATAGGCGGCAACACGAAGGAGTGTTCAATTTTGGACTTCATGACGCCTAGTGTCCCCAACAATTTTATGACTGTGGATTATTGTCCACAAATGGGGAGACGTACGCGAAGTATGGCCTTGCCAAATAGTTCTGACACTGGTGGCATGAATCTTACTCCGGATCCTAATTTAAACTAGTCAATAAGACAACAGAAGACACTAACAGAACCATAGTTCTATCTTCTGGCTCATTGTTACAGTCGGCTATAAAAAGAACGAGTTTGGATACTTTGAAAATATGTCATCAGAATATTCAAGGATTTTCTTCCAAAATTTTAGAAGTTGAACTTTTCTTAGAAAAATTTAAGTTTGACATTGTTTGTGTAACGGAACACTGGTTAAAAGAATACCAGATGTCTATTAGTTATGAAAATTATTCTGTGGCTAGTTGTTTCAACCGTAAATGTATGATACACGGTGGTTCGCTCATTTTAATTAAGAACTCACTGAAAGGTAAAGGACGTAAAGATATAGTCTCGAGGTCGGTTGAACATTCTATCGAAATCTCCTGTGTTGAGCTGGATAAGCATATTGTATTATGTGTATATAGACCTCCAAATCACCAAAATTTTACAATATTTGAATCCGTAATGGAGGATGTTCTTAAAACACTTTTACATTCAAAGAAGTCTATAATTGTTTGTGGCGACTTTAATGTTAATATATTAGAAGACAATGTGATTAGTAGCAAATTACTGTGCCTATTTAAGTCATTTAATTTGGTTCATGTTTTTTTCGAGCCTACTAGAGTTACGTCTACATCTGCAACTTGCATCGATAATGTTTTCTGCAACTGTGAGTACTTAGATGAAGCGATCATAAATTGCTTGTCATCTGATCACAGTGGACAAACCGTCACATTTAATACAAGCAAATCTCCGAGTAATATAAAAATTAAGTCTAGGCATATAACATCAAATAAATTAGAAAAGTTTAATAATTCATTAATTGGTAAATTGACTGTTCAAAATAACAGTTATAGAAACTGTGACAATCATTACTCACATTTCTTCTCAATCGTTAAAAATGAATTCGATACCTTTTTCGAAATAAAATCAAAGAGGATTAGCTGTCAGTTTAAGTTCAGTGACTGGGCTACTACAGGTATTCGTAAAAGCAGAGAACGTCTATTTGAATTATATGGGTTAAAACGTTACGACAAAAGTCAGAAATTCATTCAATACGTAAATACCTTTTCAAAAATGTTTAAAAAGGTATGTCAGGTAGCAAAATCTCAGTATATTAGTAATAAAATTAGGTGCGCCGATAATAAGATAAAAACCACTTGGAAGATAATTAATGCCGAAAGTGGTAAATCGAAACTAAATTCTAATAATACTTTCACTCTCGAAACGGCACGAGGTTTAATAAGCACAGATGCCGAAGTAGCACAAGAATTTGAGACATTCTTTACTAATGTTCCCTTAAATATTACTAAATCATTAGATTCTTCACCCACATATGCTACTGCTTTACTGAAACAGAATGTAGCTGCCTGTCCTATAACTTTTAGATTTAAGCATGTAAGCCCCCTGTGTATTATAAAAGTCTTCAAAGAAATCAAAATTAAATTAACTGAAGACCTATGGGGTATATCGGTTAATGTCTGTAAAAGTATAATTAACACAATAGCACCACACTTAGCGATAATATTTAACAAATGCGTTGACCATGGAACCTTTCCTGATTTGATGAAATACAGCAAAATTATACCTTTGTTTAAATCTGGAGACTGTCAAGACCCTGGCAATTTTAGACCAGTGTCTGTTCTACCTGTGTTTAGCAAGATATTTGAAAAGATCATGCTCAATCAAATGCTATTACATTTCAATATAAATAGGCTTTTTCATGACCAGCAATACGGCTTCACCAAAGGACGTAACACTACTGACGCTGGTATCAGTCTTATCAAACATATTTATGATGCATGGGAAGAGTCGCAGGATGCCATCGGTATATTCTGTGATCTCTCTAAAGCCTTTGACTGCGTAAGTCATAAAACTCTGCTATCAAAATTGGAGCATTATGGTTTGAAGCATAAATCGTTGAATCTTATCAAATCGTACTTGCAAGATAGGCAACAAAGAGTACAAATAAACGCAGCTAAATCGCCCGGCACTCAAGTAAAAATGGGCGTACCTCAGGGTTCTATTCTAGGTCCATTCTTATTTTTAGTATATATAAATGACTTACCTTACATGCTTGATGACAAATCGAAGATAGTGTTATTTGCGGATGACACGTCGTTAATTTTCAAACTAAACAGACGTGTACCAAATACTAAAGATATCAATAACGCGCTTCTTAAGGTCCATGATTGGTTCACAGTTAATAATCTAGTATTAAATGGGCAGAAAACTAAATGTGTAAAGTTTGCTCTACCCAACGTCAGGTGTGTGGAGTGTGACGTTATTTTAAACAGTAACAAGCTTGAGTTTGTCGACCAAACGGTTTTCCTTGGTATCAAGATAGATTCAAAGCTACAATGGGGTCCGCACATTAGGGCTTTAGCAGGACGCCTGAGTTCAGCTGCTTATGCAGTTAGAAAAATCAGACTACTTACAGATATAGCAACCGCAAGACTAGTTTACTTCAGCTACTTTCATAGCATAATGTCTTACGGAATATTGCTATGGGGCCGCGCTGCAGACATAGAATCCGTTTTTATACTGCAGAAGAGAGCTGTTAGAGCCATTTACAATCTACGTAGTCGAGATTCACTTAGGCAACTCTTTAAAGAAATAAATATAATGACAGTGCCTTCTCAGTACATCTATGAGAATATAATGTATGTAAGAAAAAATCTACACCTTTATACAAAAAAAAGTGAACTGCATTATTATAACACTAGATATAAATCAAAATTAATGCAGCCACAGTTTCGTCTAGCTAAGGTTCATACCTCTTTTATGGGGTACTGTGTAAGATTTTACAATAAAATTCCGGACCTAATTTTAAAACTCCCAGAAAATAAATTCAAGAAAATCATTAAATTAACCCTGTGTAGGCAAGCTTATTATAAATTGGAAGATTACCTTTTAGATAAAAATGTATGGGATAGTGCTAGTCCAGCTCCACAGGGTGATACCTCACTAGTCGCCTAACGAGAGAATTTTTATTATACCTTATACAATTTGACATGCTTAAATTATACACATGTTTATTATTATTATTTTTATCTGATGACATTTATTTATTATAATTATTATTTGACATGATGTTTTGTATGACATATAATAATATAGGTACATAATTTTATAAATCGAATTAATATATTAGTTGCATTAAAATAGTGAATTTATAAACTGTGAAGTACGAGTATTCTGCAGTCTGATATTACTTTATGTTTAATATTTATCTAGCTCGGCGGTCTGAGTATGTCATGCTCACTCAAATGTCCTGCTGATGGTGGCGTTGTGTGTCGGGTCGTTTTATTCCCTGCAACATGGTTGAGTCAAACGGCGCCGATACACACGTCATGCTCGTGAACGGGTGCTGTCTGTCGGGACTGGTCAGCTCTTACTGCTTATAGCTATCCTTTTTTTTTTAAATAGGTAAGTACTTAATTTTACGTTTCGTGTCTTAATTTTACGTATCGAACTGCACTATCCTCAAAACTAAATGATTACTGTAACCATTTATATATATTTTTTTAAAAAGAGTGACTATGGAGTTTCTTGCCGGCTCTTCTCCATAAGTCCAACTTTTTGGAACCGTGCAACTAGTTTGACTTTTCGAAAGTACCTATTTATATGGTCTAATTGAAATAAAATATTTGAATTTGAATTGAATTTGAATCCTGCTACCAACGATTACTTCCAAAAGAAACCACTAATTGATCGGCATTAAGAAGTCAACAGCGTTTTCCCTCGCAATAACGACCAAATTACGAGGCATTCATAAGATTATACCGTGGTTTACTTGAGAAGTTGACTAACACGGACCTAATATTACGCTTTTGTAAGTTAACTAAGTACGTTGAATTTATATACCATTGTTCTAAACGTTCGATATAGAGGAAGTAAAGCGAATCTCCGGTAAAATAGGCGGTAGCTAATGCGACGCGCGCCTCACCGCCTTCCGCGCGTATAATGACGCCAATTAGTCCATGTCACCGCGCCTAATTTATGTTAGGGCCGGCCAAACCTCCCCTTAACTTTTCTCATAAATAAGTCACTCGCAAAAAACAAGCAACAGTTCGCAATCAATGATAAAGCTCCAAATTGATAGCTGCGCCAACATTGTACGGATATTATACGTTATAAAGGCTCATTCATGCGGTGTCCGCCGCCATGATATTAACATAGATATTTGGACTATGCGGAATATCTACATAAAAGCGATGATTATTGTTATCTATAACAACAATACGGGTATGACAAATGATGTTATCTGCGGCCATGTGCTGAAATAAAATACTTCGTGTGAAATTCGACCGTTAAATATTTTACCGCATGAGCATACGTTCCTGCTACAAGTACATGTTCTGGTGGAATGGAAATAGCCTCTACACAATGGCTCCTTGCACTAAGTGCCCATAATTTTAGGACATTTTCATTTAATGGCACTTAAAGCTACCAGTCTTCGTACCGTAATGATTTCTAATGACGTGCCGTAGTGTCGCTTAGCGCTTACTTTGGGAAATGCCGAGAGCTTATAATGGTTCAAATTACTAACAAACCATTGACACAAAAACAATGACAAACGAAAATACATTTCAAGTTTTTTGTTCATGGTTGTAATTTTCCTTTCAGTCGTTTACTAGATAATGATGTTTGTAAAAAAAATAAGGTCTAATTCCCTTAATTTTGTAGGTATTGTTAATGTCAAAAAATCGACGACTTTTATTTTTACCATTAACGATCACTATGCAAGTAGTTATTTTATTTATAATATAAATAAATCTATCAGTAAACGATTAGTCAGTTGATATACAAAATGTCCCAAATGTAATAATTTGCAAAATGACAAACACAAATAGAACAATTTAATACCAACTGTAACAGATATAACAAGGTTTGTCAAGTTATTAGATTACGTTCAGTAATGGCGTAACAAACTATTGCTTACGCAGTAACACAGATTAGTTTATTGGATTTACATGATTACACGATAGCAACAAAGGCGGCTCACAAATCAATTAGGTGATCCGAAAGCCCGGGTTTCAGATAAAAGCGACGGTATTTCCTTTATACTCGCGGTTAAAAGAATTCAATTACATAATACTAAGGAGATTAAAAAGGCTAACACAACTCCTTTGAGATGAGATAAGGTAGCTATTTAATTATTGGAAACGTTTTCCGCTCCGCAACGCTCAACCAGTTAATTTCAAGTTTAAAGCTGAACCGATTCGACGACGCAGAATTAATTTCACTTCATAAATTCTTTGATCGCTAAATCTCTGATAGATGTGCTTTCAAATGGTGTATTTGGGGAACTAATCAAGATATCCCAACTTCTCAATCACTATTAAATAAATGTGGAAGTCAGATATCTGTCCCTCTCGCAGATAGCTTGAGTCTGAGGCTGATATTCAGAGACGAAGTTAAGCGTAAAGTAGCGCTTCCCTATGTTAAATTGTAATACAAATACTTAAGTAAGTTCATGCTAAGTCTCGTCTCTGAATATCAGCCTAAATCTACAAGGTACCTTCAGCACTAATACAAGATTTATTTTTATAACCGTCGCCGGCAGTTCAAATGATTGAATTTTGTCATATTGTCCGTAGATTATTATTACACGAGGGATAGTTCAGCGTCGGTAGCATGAAGAAAATTATCAATCATCTACTAAGTAATAGATAAGTACCTACTTGTTACCCATATAATATGTTGCTCTATTTAGTATCATACAAAAGCCTGACAAAGAAAGAAATCAAATCAAATCGAGATCAAAGTTTTTGTAAGGGAATGTCCCCAATGCCCAATCTATATTCCTTTTAACTCTCTTTGATAATTACTTAGGACATGAGATATTGATTTGCAAGAGCCAAGAACATAAGTATAAAACGTAAAAAAGCTGACAACGTTCTTATTTGAAACGAATGAAATCAGTTTATTGAACAGCTTGCGCGCAAGTGGTTTTCCTAATAAAAAGGAACGTAATAAATAACGTGGATGTTAAATAAAGGACTATATAAAACGGTAACCGTTATTATTTCGGTTTAGTACCAAAGATGTTTTAAATTGTAATACATAAATCAGAGTATTCATTTATTCGGCTAATATTTTTACCAAACAAACGTTTGTAGATTTACAGATATATTTTGCTGAGATATATACTAACCTTTTTTTCTTTTTTTTATCGACAACACTTTAAATGACTTCACGGAAAGGGTTATAATAACAGATAAACCAATATGTAGAAAAAGAGGATTTTCAGATAATCGACGAGATGAGGTTAAGCGATATGTTAAAATACAATTCCTCACTGCTATTCAGATCAGCATCGCTTAAATGCTGAGAAAATATCTAATTTGCTCGCAAGACCGCTCTTAGGGTCTGACTGGCTAGTGACAACATTTACGATCATAAGCATCAACAATGCGCGTACTGAGCGCCAGTTCCCCTTCTCGGGGTAGGGGCTTTACAGGTCCGCCAGCGCAGCAGCAACGCTATGGTGTTCATTGGTGGCGATAACTACTCCCTATCTCGTTTGCTTATTTGCCGACACAAGCCATAAAGACTCATAGCATCAACCCCGGAATCAACTGTAATATGACTTTAGCTAATCATTTTGATATCAACTGTTAATTTAGCAAATACTACGGGGTGGTTATAATTTAACCCTCCATCATAATTCATTATCGATTTCTAGTGCGTAGATCATGAATAGTCTATATGTTACTGTAAAAGCTCGAACTGCAGTAAATCCTTCGGTATTCCAGTAAAACCTAAGATCTACCAATTCCTAATGGTAAATGTCCCAAAAGTACTTTTACCAACATTCCGTTGGTAAATCTTAGGATTTACATTAATGGCACGGTAAATGTGGAAAAAGAAAACATGTCATAACGATAGAAAAATCTCGAAAAAATCGTCGTATTTTCAGAAATACTTACATTTACCAACTCATGTCGGTAAAACCTAAGACTTACACTTAAATCTTAAGATTTACCGTAGTTCGAGCTTTTACAGTAACATATACACTAGAAGTAGGGAATTTACATTTGTATAAATCGAACCATTTATATACACAAATAATTACATGAACTAACTACATAAATTAAAAATAAAATTATTATTTTTTTAATTTTTATAACATTAAAATTACATTAAAAAATTATGTGATGTCGTTCAATATTAATTATCTTACATTATAATTTGACATAAGCTACGTTTACGTTACATCCTAAAAATAATTGCCAATGATTTTTGTAGGCGCGGAGAGCACCCAAAATATCTTTCAATTAAAATTTTAATTTAGTACAATAATAATCTGTATAATGTCTAAGAATATCAATCTTCCTTGCTATGATCAATGATATATTTAACTTGTTCCTTCGTGAGATTTTTCTTCTCAAATGGGAAGTGTGGGTGATTGTACCACTTCACCGGAGTCCTAAGCCTGTAGTTGCTGTTAAACCCTGATAGTTCTTGGACTTCCTCCGGTCGGAGACTGAAGTCCAAAATGTTAATGTTCTGCTTGATACGTTGCTTGTTCGTCGATCGAGGTATTGCTACAATGTTTCGGTCCAACTGAAAAGATACATTATATTATAAAGCTGAAGAGTTTGTTTGGTTGACCGCGCTAATCTCAGGAATGACTGGTTCAATTTGAAAAATTCTTTCGGTGTTAGATAGCCTGTTTAACGAGGAAAGCTATAGGCTATATATCATCACGCTAAGACCAATAGGAGTGGGGTATCAATTAAAAATGTTACGAAAACGGTGGAAAATTCTACTTCTACAGGAACGAAGTCGCGGGTCAAGGCTAGTTATAAATATTATTTATATTACATGCATATAAGGACACTCCATTAATTATGTACGTAAACCGATGTGTGGAGATATTTTTTTTTAATATGAAAAACAAGCTTATGGGTCACCTGATGGTAAGCGACAACCACAGCCTAACCTTAACCTATATGCGTCATCAACACCAGTAATGAATATCAGTGGAGTGTTGTCATGTTAATCATTTCAGAGCCAAGTAATTTACTGTCTACATTATCCTTCAAATTGGATCACGGAAATGTTAGAATATTTCCAAAATCTGATTGATCTGATCTAAAGAAACGACGTAAATTTAATACGTATGTGTTTATAGTGTATAGTTTTACAGTTTGAACCAATTTAAGCGATTTTCCACTTACAAACGCAATCAAAGCCAATTGGGCCCCTGTTTCTAACTTTAAGGTTTAAATTAAACAAGTTGAAAGTGATGTTGACACGTATTTGGAACTGTCACCTCGTCAAAGGTAAGGGATAGTACGAGTAAATGGGCCAAACGGATTCCGGCCCCCGATTAGAGGGGAAGAATCGGGGGAATTAGACCTGTCAATGTGTTACGATGTCAATTTGATTTGTGTTGGTACCTTTTTAAATTATTTAGGATCGTGGAATATTGTTAACCTAGTTTTGTCTGTTAATACGGAAATGTAGTTGATGTTTGTTTTGTTTTTTTAGAAATATATTTTTCTTTTTTATATTGACAGTAACTTATCTGCAAGATTAAACCGGGCTTGCCACGGTCAGTATGTGGATTAGATAATTGAAACCAACACATAATATAGACAATCGTTAGTATTTGTCAAAAGGCTAGGATGATGAATTTTATAGTCCGTTTTTTAATCTCAGACACTAAAGTGACATTACGTGGGATGCCACTTTTTTGCATTTCTTAAATAGTGACGTGCCACTATCGAAAATTATCGCTAATAAATTGAAGTATCGGTTTTTTTATATCGAAATATCCTGAAAAAAATAATTTATAACGTAATAATCATGGGTCGTAATAGGTACATTGACGACGTCTGTGGTCTAGTGGTTCGAGTATCGGACTGCTGATCACAAGGTCGTGGGTTCGATTCCCACAAGACACAAACATTTATGTGATGAACTTAGGTGTTTGTGTTTGTCTGGGTGTTTCTTATATATGTTAAGTATGATTTACAAAAAAAGAAAGTATATACGTATTATATCCATTGTCTAGTACCCATAGTACAAGCTCTGCTTAGTTTGGGACTGGACGGTGCTGTGTAAAAAATTTCCCAGGATATTTATTTATAGAGTTTTTAAGGACTAAATAAGGACAACGAAATCGACAGTCTTCTAAAAATGGTTACAGCCATTGATATAGTTTTCTATTCCTTTTTTACCTTGTAGGCACACAGGACCAAATTTATTATAGTTCTTTCTTAGTTTATTTTTGGTAGGTAATTTTACGTCATTTGGTACTTAAAAACTCTACGACAACATACCTTTCATAGACTTTTTTGTGCATTCGGATAATTTCAATTTCAATTTTGGCTTTAATCATACGATTTGGAATAGAAAACTTTTAAGCTAATCGTCTAAAAGTTACGATTAAACAATCCGGTACCGTAGGTACAACACTACCCAAAAAAGCTAGTATCTGGCTGGTATTTGTGATTTTGACATTTGCATGTGTCAATCTAGTTTCTGAGATTAAAAAACAGACTTTAGTATCTATTTTTAACGTCACCTTGAGACGTCACCTTAGAATGTGAAGGAAGATTTCGACTTTCAACGAAGTTTCATCAAAAGACGCAGGTTCGAATCCTACCCGCGAGTCACTTTTTTCCTTTATAAAAAATACCTACCTATTTTTAATTGCTCAAAATACTCTTCACATTCTGAATTTACGTCTCAGGGTGATTTAAGTGACATAAATTGGAAAGCAATGCGTTAGTCTTATGGTGTACGATGCCACCTTATCTATTAACTATCTTTTTGTATTTTTAGCATACCTGACTGGTACTATCTTATCATGGAAAATGCTAAAATATACAAAAATGTAAAACCGCTAATACAAATTGTAACTTGCGTGATGTAAACAAATATTTCGAAATAGAAGTCGGCTTCGCAATCTCGCCGCGTGATCAGCTCGCGATTAAAGGCTTCCTTTGAGTCTGACGCTGAACAATTTCTGACGGTCGACTATTTCGAAATATGCACGTGAGTAAAACCATAAACAATCATAAACAAAATCCAACGCTGACTTTCCTCCTTCAACTTTTGAAAGACTTTAAACAAAATAATTGTATTCTCAATTTCGTCATATTTTTTATGTAGGGTTGTTTTGTTGACGTATAACTTTTTGTTTTTGAACTTTACGTTTATCTTAGACGTCTTTGTTTAATAGACGCTGTCCCGAGATAGTCCTATAGTACTTAACCTAATTCCTAGGTACTTAATTTCAGTTAGTAGCTGAATATTGCCCTATAACTATATATATATATACTTATAGGGCATACTATTAGTTACTAGGGTATACCCTAAAAGTTAGAAGCCAACGTTCTTTTAAATTTTTAATATGTAGCTACCTATCCTACTAATAAAAGTTTGTTTGGATGTTTTTTACCGATTTACGCTGAAATAGTTACATGGATTTGGCCGAAATTTGGATAATGATGAAAGAACCCTGGATATAAGTATTCGTCCCTAACGCGAGAATTAAATTTAATAAAGCTAATTTTACGCGGGCGGCAAATGCTATGTATAATTATAAAAATAGAAAGCATATATATTATAACTAACTACCATCAAAACACTCACCAAATATCTAAGTAGTATCTGCGGAACAGTCTTATTGTACTTGTGTGCCAACCCCTGCAGTAGAGGGTGGTCTGCGCGGGGCTGCGGCCCATCCTTCTTGCGGCCGAGGATGGCGCCGAACGGACTGTACGCCATCACCACCACGCCGCGCTCCCGGCACCATTTTACCAACTCATCTTGAGTTATCGTAGGGTTCACCTATTATTCCATTTCAAATAAATATAAAAATGAATTACCGAGATGTTTGTACGCGAGTAACTTCGAAATGACTGCACCAAATTAGATAATTCTTTTTTCGCTGCGCGGCGGCTGCGCAATGTTCGACAAATCAGCAGCTGAGCAACGGGTTGCGGGTGCCAGCATTCTTATCAATAGAAACAAACTATCACTGTATTCCCCAAGGGTTAGGCAGAGGTGTACTAATCTACACCCACATTTCGCCGGTATGTCTAGGTCACATGTCCCTCGATCCGGGATATGAACCCAGGACCTCTAGCGTAGCAGTCGCACTTGGGACCACTAGACCAGTGAGGCTAGATTTGGGACAATATTGGCTTTAAAAAAAACCATTTAATTAATTTAACATACCATTAACTCGAATTCATGAGAGACTAACGAGATACTTAAGCAAAAATTGCAAATCAAAGCTACAGGTTGGTACAATAAATTATATCTATTTTTACTTTTTTGGATTTGATCCCCAATTAGAATCTAACAATTATTGGATCTTATCATTTACGCCTCCACTAAATTGTGCGGGAAATAATAATAGAATGCAGTGTTGGCGTTTTACTAAACGCGACCATTTTTATTCTATAGCTAAAAAATACCAGAGCCATCCTAAAATATGTCAAGGGACGTACCTACCTACTAATCTCACAATTATTTTATTAAAGACATGCCTGCCCCTCTAGGGTAAAATCTCACCGTATTTGCCTACAGAAATAGAAAATTATAAGGTTTTTCTTTAATAGACTTCATAAAGCAAGGAGGTTCTTAATTCGCTTGACTACGACGACTTGATAACTTAGCTGAACTTCAAAAGGGAAGTCAAATTTTACTGTATTTCTTCTTGTATGTATTTTCTTCACCGGTCGTGCTCTCGGTGTTGCTATTTCAATACATTAACATAGATTTGAACTTTCACTTCTGAAGATATAATATACCTCAAAATGATTGGTCAGTTTTCTTTTATTAGGTTAATCTTGACATAAATCGCTTAGTGGAAAGTTTTCATAAACGAAGAAAATAAAAGAAACTGACCTCAATCTGAAGTACTGCGGGCTTGATCTTGGAATTCTCCCAGAGTCTCTTCATTTGCGTCAGGTTGAAATTGGACACGCCTATAGATCTGGTCAAGTTCATCTCTTTAGCGTCTTCCATCCCCTTCCAAGTTGTCAAGTAGTCGGTCTGACTGACAGAACCGTCTTGCTAAAATATGAACAAAAAAAATATAACATGAAAAATTATAAAATCTGAAGTTCCAAGTAAAATAAACATGTTTATCAGGAGTCAAACTAGTCAGTCAATTGCAACAAAATTGGCATTACTTTTCTTGAATTTCAAGCAATATTAAACCTTAATAAAGTATAAAATTAAACGTAAATTTCAAAAAAGTAAACATAATTAACTAATAAGTAACGTTGTTTCAGGAGCTTTTAATAATAAAAGTCCCCTCTTAACAACTTTCTCCAGAAAAGATCCTTGTAAGATAAAAGAGTTCAACATTTTAAAATGAAAACTTAACCAAAAAGTTAAGAAGCTTCTGAGGAGCTACTTTAAACTTAGGTCAAATGTTTCTGACAGGAATCACTTTACTTAGTTATTCTTAAGACAAGATCTCAGGGAGTCGACTATTCTGTGACATATTTCAACCAATTGTTTCTTCAACGAATCAGATTTATGCAAATTAATCTGTGTTTTCCTGCCCGTTGATTTTTACGTACATATGAAATAAGGCAAATTATATAAAAGTCTAGCGACCCGCCCCCGCTTCGTTCTGTGTGTATAGGTACTATTATTATATGGAGCCTATATTTTAATTTAGACCTTTATCAATAAATCGGTAAAGTCTGCATCAATTCCATGCGGGTAGTTTTTGCGTGATGCGAGTACAAACATATAAACAGACAGACAACAATTCTAAAAATATCGTTTTGGCTTTTATTGCTCTAATAAAAACCCCATATTGGTTTTTTCAATGTCGCTAACGTACAGACATCGGCCTGTTACAATTTAAAAATTTACAGTTTTAAAATTACTGATACCAACGAATTCCTAAATTGGATTAATGACTCGCCTGTCACGAGTACTCGTACTAGCGGCTGTGAACCGGTTTATATCTGGAATATCGGCAAACTGCATCGATCGATCGCCTATGTTCTAATAATATCCTATTGCAATTTTCAGTGATAGGATGCATTATCTAATATTAAATTTGCAAATTTGCCTCTACATATTGCAATCACATTCTCGAAAATGGCTCCAAAGATTAAGATGAAAGTTGCAATAATGAGGTTGCTCTGCGCTAAAACTCTATCTAACCCGGTCTCATTTCTAGGAATATCCCGCCCGGGTATCTACTACTTATTTAACACAGCTTAAACAACCATTTCTTTCAATCACGTTTGACAGTTTACATTCTATATATAATATACACACAATACATATACAATAGTAACAGGTTATGCTATTACTAAACTTTTTACATTAATTATTTTCATTATGCTCACAGTTTTGCCGTTATGATATGGGGCGGCAAACCCTACAGGCCCGGGGTACGCCACTGCTTTCACCTTTCACGCCAAAACATTTGAACGCATTTTGTATTTTTTTTTAAAGATACCGCATCCTGGGAAAATGCATTTTATCTTCAAAATATTTTTGTGATGCGAGTGAATCCGCAAGCGATAGCAAGTTCATAAACGCGTAAAGCAATATAAACCTCACATCCCTTTGACTGACGCTTGTAAATCATCCAAACGCCTGAAATAATTACGTATACGTCCATATTTCCGTTAAATCCGAACTCACAGTGGAAACGTTTTGACTGTAATGAGAAATGAACGCTTAAAGCAGCCTAAATATAAAACAACTCAAACGCAACCTCAATCTACTTAAGCCTGATTTAACACTGTACAAATTTCATTTAACTAAAACAAGCAGCATATTATTATCAAAACGGTTTTGTATAAGTACCTACACACACGTAGTATGTGTGCGTCAGAACATACTCAAATGGAGTCTTGTAAAGTTAAATGCGTTCCAGGGGATTGTTTACGTTGTGGGGCTGTGCAAACACGAAATTAGTTTTCCGGGTATATGAACAAGGTATTGCTCACCTTAGGTGTGTGGCCTAGAAAGTGTGGTGTGTCTCATGCTGTGAGGGACGAAGTACACAGCGTGTTTTTATATATTTTTATCCGTTTTTATCTTTTACAACAAATTGCAATGCAAATTAATTGTTGAATTAATGACAACACGCTCGCCCCCTATTACATGAGACGGTAAATTATACATTAATAATAATTATTATTATACTTAGACGGCTTATATATTACATGGAAATACGAATAAATAATATAATAAATTGTACTATTCATGTAAAGCGATAAATTCCGTAAAAAATACTTTCATTTCTTGTAAAAGTGTCTTTAATTCATTAAAGAACGCTCTCTTCCAGAGAGCCAAAAAAATGTATTGTGTTTCAAAACAATTATATTTTTGTTTTGTCTATGTCTTCTGTGTTCTAAACAATAGTATTTATGTTTTGCTAATTAGTCCTTGACAGGCTTTTAAAATATATAAACTTTTTAATGAAAGAAAAATACGATCTCAGGCAGGGTTCCAGTATGCGTCTCTCTGGTTGGTACACCGGACGCTTTAGCCAACGAAACTACTGACACCGGTCCGAGACTTAGGGCCTATTTCACTACCTCCTAGTAAGTTCCCGTTAAATTATATGGCAGATAATTACATACGTATTTTGTTCTATTTTTTTATTTATCTGACGGTTAGCGGCTATACAGAGGTGGTGACATACGGCAGCGTTAGTTTACGCTTAGTGTCATCTCTAAATTTAGCCTTATGGTCTCGAACCTCGAGGTATTTTTTGATCTCGATCGTATTTTCTTCCACTAAAAAGTTTATATCTTTTCAAAAGATATTTAGCATTTAGTAATGCAAAAATACAATAACTAGTTAACTAGTTTTTAGAGAGGTAGGGCACAGCCATTTATGGCTCAAATCTGGAGCAGCCCATCTGGGGAAGTACCTCCACCTTACAGAAAACTGCAGCCAAATAACACACTTTATTGTGTGTTGTGTTCCTGCAGTGAGTAAGGTCACCAGAGATCCTTCTAAGGATGCGCTGCGCTGGCAGTAAGAGGAATATTCCCTCGAAACTTTCGGCGCAGTGAATCCGCCATAAACCTCTAAGAGGTTTTTCGGGTCGGCAACGCGCGAGTGATACCCCTGGTGTTGCAAGCGTCCATAGGCTATGGTAACCGCTTACCATCAGGCGGGCTGTATGCTTGTTTGCCACCTTAGTGGTATAAAAAAATAATTTAATTGGGTTTTAAAAAAAATCTTATCATCATCATCTCACCTTGTATGCCATAGGATAGTGAACTAAGTACAAATCTACGTAGTCCATTTCTAGTTCCTCTAGAGACTTCTTCAGCGCTGGCAGCACCTCTTCACGCTCGTGGGCGTCGTTCCACAACTTTCAACAAAGCAATTAATTATAAGTACACCAACAAATACCTTAGCGAAGACTGTCAGAATAGCGAAAACCAAAGTTTTGTTGTCTCTGCCCAAAGTACTGCGCAAATACTGTTATCAAAGTAGGTTTATTTGCTTAAAGTTATTTAAGTTTAAATGAATATCACGATGAAATTTAAATTAGGAGGTAGGTAATCGTGGATCTTTAGTTTGAGGTGAGGGCCACAAAAGCTTTTGGGCAAAAAGACAACGAAACTAAATAATAACAGATAATTAAGGTATGTAAGTAAAACTGCCTCATTTACGTAGTGGTCCCAAGCGTGATTGCATGGAGTTCGACTCCCAGGTTGAATAAAGTAGCTCAGAGTTTGGATCAGTGCCCGGTTAGGGGCAATAGGCTCCCCCCCTATCCTACACATGGCTGGCTGTGCGTGTACATTTGTACACTGCCTAGCCCTTACGTAGAATACAGGCGTGATGTTTATGTTTTTAATAAAGGTAAAAAGTTATGTAGTATTTTTATTACTTATACAAGCACGCTCATATTTTCCACGAAGCAAAGATTTCATTGAAAACATATAAACTTTCCGATCATAAATAATAAAGGTTGTCAAAACTCTATACGCGAACAGTTCACGTACAATGCACTTTAATGGACTGGGGCTGTTAATGCATTCTGTAGTGGGAATCACTAACAAAAGCACACTATTATGGCACTCAGTATGTTCTAAAACACGTAGGTACCATTAATAATGTAGCATGAAACTCATTTTCGTAGTGACACACGTCTAGGCTCCTTTCACTTGATACTGAAGTAGTTATTTATGAAACAACATACAACTACATCATTTTACAGATTAATATCTAGTTATTATATACAAGAACTAGCTAGAGTTTATTATTCCGCTAGTTAAAAATAATATAATCATAGACTGCCTCGTTGGTGTAGTGGCCCCAAGCGCGACAACTATGCTAAAGCTCCCGGGTTCGAAATCTAGTATTGTTGGGTTTGTGAAATTCCTAGTAGCAACACGGGAGTCTGAATTTGAGGCCGGTTGGTGGCAATAGGCTCGCACCCATTACATAAGACCTAGACATGAACTGTGGGTGTACATTCGTACATCTCTGCCTAGCTGTTTGAGGAATACAAGTGTGATGGATGGTACAATTGTGTACAAACTAAATAATAATAATAATCCTGTTCCGCTGCTGGGCACGGTATCCTCTCAGTATGAGAGGGATTAGGCTATAGTCCACCACGGTAGCCTAATGCGGGTTGGCAGATTTCACATGCCGTTGAGAAAATCTCTCAGGCATGCAGTTTTCCTCACGATATTTTCCTTCACCGTTAAAGCGAGTGATGTTTACGCACATGATTTTGAAAAGTCAGAGGTGCGTGCCTTGGATTCGAACTCGACACCTTTGACTTGGCAGATACCCCTAGGCTATCACTGCTTACTGCGTACAAACTAAAATAAAAAAAGGACCTGTCCAATCTAGGTTTCCTGAAACCTCTGTTTCAGGCCATCACTTTACCTAGAAACAATAAATGGCTTTAGAATTACCCTGGATTTACCGGGTTTACAAAACCCTTAGTAACGGTAGTAATGGCTAAATAATATGAGGCTTCTCTATTGTTCATTTAGCAAACCTTTTATATGTTATAGCCTTTAGGGGTTAGGGACACGATATATTATTATTAATATTCCATAAAATGATTTGTAGAGCGAGTAGGTTTTAGGACAGAACTTATAAAATACATTTATTATCAACTTACATTTGATCATTGATTTGAAATATTATGTAACTCTGTTGTGTATGTAAATAATTTCATACCAAATAAATACCCTGACTTGGAACAACTAATGCGGAAATTTTATGGGGGGCCGAACCCGCGACTCGTGGCACACGAGATGTATGCTCAGCTACTGTGCCAAATATCTAATATCATTTAATCAAAATTCAAACAATCATAACTATTGTAACAAACATTATAATTATGAGACACATGTAACTCGAAATAAATAAATGATATAATGATACAATCAACATCATCAACCATCCATATATTTGACGACGTCTAGTGGTTCGAGTACCAGACTGTTTGATCACGAGGTCGTGGCTTTGATTCCCACAGGACACAAATATTAATTGTAATGAACTTAAGTGTTTGTGTTTGTCTGGGCGTTTCTTATGTATTTACAAAAAAAAAGTATATAAGTATTATATCCATTATGTAGTACCCATAGTACAAGCTCTGCTTAGTTGGGGACTGGATGGTGCTATGGAAATGTCCCAGGATATTTTGTTTTTATATTGCTATGCCAAAATACAACTCACCTTAGTAGTGATGTACACGTCCTGTCTACTACCGCCTTTACCGATGAAGTTTCTCACGCCGAGGCCGACTTCGTCCTCAACACGGTAGAGAGCAGCGGTGTCGACATGACGATATCCGGACTCTAGCGCCCATTGTACAGCACGCGCCAGAGAATGATTCACCGGCAGCACCCTTGTACCCTAGTAACATGACAGTATTGTTATGACTTGAAGCTACAGCTACACTTTGGAACATTGTCAAAATACGGTACATTTTCGGTAAAAGATTTTCCTTGAGGCCGAAGTTCCATATACAGCTCTATCTACAGTTTCTACATCTATATAAATGCTTTTTACATGTTTTTAATAGGTAACAACTAAACATAACTTCATTGGTGTTTTTAAGCCCAAGTAAATCATACAATAGATTAGATGGTTCATTTCATTAACCTACGAAAAATCGGATGAGTTTCTATGGTCGACTGTTGTCTATGTATGTATTTTTATGGATATTTCTTCATTTTTAAACAAACTTTTTTTTAACTTTGTGTAGAGATAGCACAACAAAATACAATACAACATAACATAGTTCCTTTTAGTTTTTCTTGTTGAAATTATGTTCCATTTCAAGCAGCAATATACCTTCATGATCGTACATAATGAATATACGAGTTACTGCATAGGTGTATTCCCGGGATGCATTTAACTAAAGGCTTTAGCAGGATGGATAGAACGCCATCTTAATCTGCTTTTCCAAATCCCGTTCTGAGTGCTCTATTCCCTAGAAGCTATTACACGTATCTACATAAGATATGTATAATAACATATATTATTGTTCTAAAAACTTTAATATATAAAAAATGTGTATCATTAATAGGAATGAGGTAACAATAGGTTTTTACATGTGTACCAAAAAAAAAGTATTTTTATTTTGTAGTTTTTGTCGTTAAGGTAGCAAACTTGCGGATTTGTATGAAAACGGTTGATAAACGACCTGTTCCACTAACTCGAAATAACCGCTAAATGCTGGATAAATTAAAAAACTGAACAAAAATTTGTATGAAATTATCTGCTAACTTCTTCTTCGTGTCGATGGTACGATTTTTTAAATTAAATTTGGTGTGCCCAAAACTTCGCCACTTCCACAGCATCGTCAGTGGCAGCGCAGAGGTCGCTTTGATTGCAAGTAGCGGGGCACAAAGGACAGGATAGGAGGTGCATCATTGTTTGCGGCACAGTTCCACAACCACAACCTGCAGCCATTTCTGCTAACTAATTTAACGGGAACTTATTAGGAGGTGGTGTATCAGAAAAACGGCTACTTTTATCTGGATACTTACATCGGCTAAGTGCCCCAGACTGGTCCCGAGGGCGACTGCAGGTATGTCGTTGCCATCGTTTAGTTTGTACGCTAACGGGCTCGTAAAGTCGACCTGTTGACAGTGTTGATTAGTAGAAATATAAATACGACTACGCCACAAAAACTACTGTAGCGTATGACTTTGAAAAATTAAATTTTAAAGTTAAAGAATAATTTAAACTGCACATCTTCACAAATGATATCATGTTTTTCTTGTTACTTAACATGGGAGCAATTTCTTTTATGAATATAGATAACATTTCAACGGATCTTTTGTAACCGTAGTGTAACATCACTTTATGATACCTAACAAAATATTTTATTTAAGTATTTTGTATTTTAATACTTTTAGGTATTGAGTTGAATAAAGGTTTCTTTCTTTCTTTTAAAACTTATTGCAATATTGAAAGTAATCATTTAATCACATAATTTTGAAGTTATGACAGATATTTTATGAAACAATATAAAAAACAGATTCAGAAAATGCAATAGGTACATACTACTTCACACACACCATCATCTTCTCCAATTAATAATATTCATAAAATCAATAATAATTAATAATCATCACAACAATAATTGTATTGTTAGAGGATTTTCCATTCATAACGGATTTGCTTTTGAATGGAATAATAATAATATCTATTGAGGCGCAAATCAGCTTAATGTGCATTATTATGCACTAACTATACGCTATCAATAGTAAACAATACAACAATTAACAAATGCTTAATAAATGGATTGCCTATGTTCCATCCACTAAAGCTATAGTTACAAACAATTTGAACAGACTATTAATATCGTAGTTATGATAAATATAAATTATTTTCATCAAGCGTATCTGGAACGTATAAATTACCTTTGTTAATAATATTGGCAATAATTACTGTCATGGGAAGTTAGATAAAATTAACCAGTTGCCTTTTAATTAGGGCTTGGGACCAAGGTCCAGGGTCATGCACGCCACGGTAGTGGGTGATAAGGCCCGTCATGGAGTACTGGTTAGACAAGCTCCATGGCGCCCTCAGCTTCCCGTTGACAAAGGTACTTCCTGAAACAGTCATGGCCCGAGGGTACCAACTCTAAGTACATAAGTGTTTCGGCAAGTACCGGTGTCATTCAACTGATAGGGTTACTCCGAGGATAAGGCGTAGTACACACAAGTTATGTCCAACTTGAATAGAACAGTGCTGATCTACACACTGTACACGCGTAATTCGATGTGTGGTCGGGACTGGGAGACAGAATATCATAGACTCACTACCACTTTGCTTGACCTAGACATCGGACACTCGAAGCTATTGAGGCAATTTTAGTAGTAAGTAAATAATATCACGGAAGTACCTACCTATCTTAAAATTATTAATAATCGGTCCTAACCTACATATAAATGTATGGTTATCAAATACTAAACAATAAAGCGTAATAAAGGTATAAAATTTACATTTAAAACGCAATACATTCACTTAATCTATACAAAAGTGAAATACTACACACTGATTATTCTCAGTAGCTGTAACGTCTAGAAACTTGAATTTTGGCAGACAGATAGCCTATATCATAATAGGCATCCTCTTTTGGAATATTGGGATTTTGGAAAATGAGCACTGAATTGGACAAAACGAGCTCAACAAGTAACACTGAGAGGTACATGTAATCTCTATTTAGAGCCTGTTTTACAGCTTACTTAAAAATTTCCCGTTAAAATATTGTTCCAAATTAGGAACCCCGCTAACACCGGAAAAAGGCCCTAAAGCTTTCAGAATACACAATATAAAATGTTGAAAAATATATACATTTTAGTTCTTACCATAAGGTGATTGAGTGCAAAAAACAACAGCTGGCGCACATGCACGTCCATTATCACTGATGGCTAGTTATATACTACACTACATGCACTACGCTACACTTCCCTCTCGCGTGATAAAATTGTCATGTTTAGAAATTGGAGACCGATCGATCAATAGCGTGTATCGAATGTTGTCGATATTCAAAAATATGTACTAGAGTTGCCAATTGCGCGATATTGATTTAACATGTAATAAAATATACAAGAGCCTGGCTATCTATATGAATAAAAAATTAAAAATGTTTGTTCAAAATCTTAAATTTCCAAAAATTCTTCATCGATTGTATTGAAATTTTGACACAACGTTGCATTCCAATATGCGAGTGTCCGTTTGAAGTATGAAGAGCTACTTAAAACTAGAATAATTTAGAATAAGTTCGCGCTTCGCGGCGTTTATTGGTTATGGACATTAGTTATTTAATTAAGTACCAGAAAGAGCAACGCGTGGCCAAGTAGAACTAACTATTAATTTAATTATCACTTTAATCAAAAATCAGAATATTGAAGCTGCTTTTTTTTCATATTTAAATCTTATTCGAGTTTATATATGATTGTTAAGACCGATTCTTTTCTGCACTAAGTAGGTAGATGTCATTCCTTACTTTATCTTCCTTGTCCATTGCTAGATATAAGCATCATAGATAGGATAGCTATTACGTGCATAGTTTTTGATAACCTTCCTCATCCTCATAGAAAATTATTACAAGTAGAGCGTTTTATTGCAAACAAAAAACCACACACTAAAGGCGTCGTTATACTATACGTTACTATCAGTTTATCGTAGCTATCTCATTCGGCGGGAAGTATTTATAGTAATGTTGAGATGCCCGGTTGTATGATTTTAATCATAATTATATAACATAACATATCTACCATTTATTATCATCGCGCCTATATTACCAAAAGGTTAAGCAGGGTGTATTGCTGTACACCCACATTCGCATATTTGTAGATATAACTTGTAATAGAGGGCGGGCCTATTGCTATTAATCGGGTATAAATGCTAACTCGAAATTAATGTCTTTCGCGAAAAACCACAATTACAATTTGCTAGACTTGGGAATGGATAGGACGAAAACTAGACCAATGAGGCAGTTTGATGATCGTGATATTACAAATGGGAGCAGAGTTGCCCATCAGTCCTTATTTTTTTTGTAAAATATAAAATAAGAACTATGACTATAAAATATACTATGCACAAAATAGGCAAAGGCATAGAGTCAGAATCCAGATATGCCCGTTTCAGAAACAATATAAAAAAACATTACTATCTTAATATCCTCATATCCTGGGTTTGGAAAACGGCACGCACGACACTATTACATATACAGATGGGAGCAGAGTTGCCCATCGGTCCTTATTTTTTTGTAAAATATAACATAAGAACTATGACTATAAAATATACTATGCACAAAATAGGCAAAGAAACAGAAACAATATAAAAAACATTACTATCTTAATAATAATTATTATTATCTTAGTAATTGGAAAACGGCACGCACGACACACTATTCATTGACAATGTTCTCTATACTACATCATATTAAATTCAAGCTACCTTTTCCTACATTATACAGCAAACATCAAAAAGAAAACAAAATAGTACAGAAACTATTAAATTTAAAAGAGAAACCCTATAAATAAAAGATGGTTACATAGACGGACAGATACGTAGCGACTCCGTTTTAAAAGTTCCTCTTTGTTGTCGAGAGATAAACGGCGGCATCCCTTGGGATTTGTTCCACGCTTGGGCCGCGGATCCTAAAGACATCTTTAATAAGAAAATACAAAGACTTGCGAATTTTAGAGAAGGTTAAGTATATGTTTCCCTTGATGGGCTTTTGTAGCAGAGTATTTGAAGTTTTAATATATATTAACTTTGGGATTTTTTAAAGACAGTTCCTTCACTTGGTTGATGGCTCTGTGTGACAAGGGACATAACACACATCAAACTAAAGTACCTATATACAATACACTCGAAACAAATATTCTTCTTATTGTGTCGACAGCGTAGCGATAACATCGTACATATTGCATATACTTAGATCAAGTCACGAAGTCTGGATACCCGCTAACCGCCGAATAGTTTAGAAAATTGAACAAAATTTGTATGAAATTATCTCTCAGCTAATTTAACGGGAACTTATCAGTAAGCCGTGAAACAGGCCCTTATCTTCCCACGACATGACACTTGGCGCACGGCAGTACTGTTGCGCCAAGGTAGGCCTTAACCTCTACGCCAAACGAGCAATCATTTATTGTTGACATGAAAGCATTTGACCCCAGTCTTCCCTGATGGATAGCACGTACCTACAGAAACTAAGATTGAGCACGCAATTGAAGTAAATTTTGGTCCTGTTTTCTACCATTCAAATGGTGAGCACTACTTGACTGACGTATACGTGTGTAACTTGTATGTGGCAATAGCAAGCCCAAAGTCAATTTCTATATTTCTATAAATATAATACGCGAGTGATAAACAATTTTGTCGCTGACGTGTTACAGCTTTGGTTCCCCCTTACAATCAGGTGCGGCCCAGCCCATATGCTAGATTGTCACCTTATTACTATACAAAAATAACCATCTAGAACACAATTTCAATTGTTCCAAGTTAATAAGTGGCTGTACCAATTTTCTCTAGACATGAACCGCTGCCGCATTGGTAACGCGATGCGACGACGACAGGACTAAAACGAATGTATTTTAATTAATGGGGAGGCCGTAAACGCGACAGGCGCAATTATCTCCGCCTTGTCGTCGGCCTTATTTTACAAGCCAGTCTGGCCTATGGCTTCGTGAACCCGAATCCCAGACAAATTGATTAGGAAACTTGTAATCAACAAGTTTTCGAATCAATTACAATCAAATCGTTAGTATTCATTGTAATATTACATAGTTCTCCGCTGTTTTTGACTTCAAAAATAATGACGTAGGCTTACGTTCATATTTAGCGACTTGATGCCATAAAACAAAACTGCTTTTTAACAAATTTTGTCAGTAATTCTGATCAATTATATCGCACGTTACTCGTACACAAACTATTATATTATTCGTGAAAATTATCAATCCACGTACACCACATAAAAATCAGATAACTCAATGTACCTACTCCTACATCTAGTTCAATGAGACTATAAATATTCCTACAGTTGAATTTATCATCGTAATAAAACTCAGAGCGTGTGAATTTTTGAATTAATTGTGCCAATCCACTATAAATCATTGCTATTCAATGCAAGCTCAGAATATTCCGCAGTGCATGTTATGATATATGGCCAGTGAATACGTACTAGGTTTATTAACGACACTTTGTAGTAATTTAGTCTCGGTATAGGTAAATTAAATCGTACCCAGCGTTTAGTTTACAAACTTAGGCTTTCGGATGCCTCGTGGGAATAATATGGGAATATTCCTTCATGAATATAAAATTATTTGCTCAAGTTGTTCTGAACGACTTTAATGCAAATTTTCATCGAATAGGTTAAAACTTTTCGTGTTTTATGAAAGCGTTTTGCTATTATTTATAGTTTGAACACATTATTTGTGTCCATAGGGGTTTTTTCATTATTTATATAGGTACTGTAAATGGAAAAAGCAGTAATAGCCAAGTGTCAATGGACTGGACTGCCAAGGTGTTGAGTTAGAATCCAACAAAGACATATAATTACGAACGATGGACGGGCCATTATGAACAAAATCCTAATCTATTGCTTGTTTCCAAATGGAAGCAAATCGCTCTGTAAGTTACTGATATTTTTTCTGTACCTATACCGGCAAACGAGCAAACAAGCCACCTGATGCTAAATAGTCATCGCCGCCAATGGGTACCTGCAACACCAGAGGTGTTGGTGATGCGTTGCCGACCCTAAAAAGCCTTTACCGATTGCAAAGGAACCAAGAGGGAATAACTGGCTATCACGCACAAAAGCCGGAAAACACACAAACTTGCTTTATAACCTGACAAAGAGAGAGCGAGAGAGAGAGAGAGATGTCAAATCAGGATCAAAATGTTGTATGTGTTTGTATGTATTTTGATAGTGGAAAATGTTCCACCATCCGCAGTCTTTTAATCTCTTTGGAATCCAACTGACTTTTGGAAATAATGCCTCATTAGTCCCAATAATAACCTTTAGGCAAGGGACACATGCAGGTCACCACTTGGCCCCAATACAACATGGCGACAGAGAATGAAAGAAAAACAAGCCGGCCCTTCTTATCGCAGGGAAGTCGTGAGTGTCAAGAGGGGGAAACGGCTAACTTAATTATGCTTGTAGGACCACGGCAAACGACTTGACAACGTCATCGTGTTTAAATTTCTATTTAAATTCCCGTGTAAATGTAGGTGCATTACTCTCTCTCTCTCTCTCTGTCTTTTCCACTCCTTCTTTCTCTCTCCCTTTCTTTTTCGTCAGTATAGGATACAAAATATAACAGTATGAACCGTGGAAAAAAATTTAGTCAGTCAGTAGGTAGCATGACTCTGAAAATGACTGCCCATATGCACACTATCTGTTTCAATGCAACCTAACTTATATACTCGTATACTATAAACTAAACTAAGTTTTTATAATCAAACTTTACCTTTGGACTATGTACAATACAAAAGTCTTATACAGTAGATAATTGTATTGAGCTAATGATCCTTTAACAGCTAAGAAAAATTGCTAGATTTCAAATTCCTCTTCCTTTCCTGAATTTCAGCATGTCTCTCTCTTGATTTATATCTAGCACGAAGTGGTAGTAAAGATATCAGTAGTAGTTTATTAGCCTACGAGATTATTCCTTAGTATTTGAATATGTAATAGGCCCTTATTACATAGGTCCTAAACATACCGGCGAACTGTTAGTGTACATTAGTACGCCTTTGTCTAACCCTTAAGGAAATTTAAATTCTTACTCTCTACTCTCTAAGTTCTAGATTCAGGGCTTACAGAAAACGAATATTTAACATACCATTACATTCTGGGTATGTTAGGAAAGGTCTGAAACGCTGTCCGACGCGAGTTGCCACTAATAGGTTCGGAATAGGTGTGACCTGTGTATCTGTAACGCAACAAACCACGTAAGTACAGCACTGAAAACGTAACATAGTACAGAGAAATAGCGCCGTATATAAATAAACAACGCGGTTTCAATGTTTCAATGCCTCACCTGCCGTGAGCAAGTATAATATTGACGGTATTCCGGATGTAAATTACGATAAAGTTGAGTTATATTACAGAAATATTTGCACTTGAATAATTCTTGACGTTTTGTTGACTCTTTCAGAAAGACATTTGGAAAGTAAAAAGTTTTCAGTTCAGGAAATAAGGCTTTATGGAAAATTCTAATAGACGTTATGCCTGCCTCGTAAGTTATGATAACTATTATTTTGTTTTGTAGGTTTTGGCAGGAGTTTCAAACACACAACTCATGTTCAATAGTAGTTTAATTAGATCAAGCATATATTTACATAATTACGACGGCAACGTTAAGCAAATGTTACTGGTATGTAGGTAGAACCGACAAGGAATGGGTGACCGTTCCAAGTCGTGCGCACAGGGTTCCGAAAGTGAAGGGAGAGATGTGGCGTCGCTGCATACAATGATACAGTGTCACTGAAAATAAGTGAGTTGTCTTAATAACTTCACAATGTTGCTAACATTGGCAATGAATGGGTACTCGCATCGCAAAATGAATTTGTGTCTGTCTATGTCGGCAAAGGTAGTCCTCAGGATGCAATCTATCTCGATGCCAAATTTTATCGAAATCTGTTAAGCGGTTTAAGCGTGCAAAGTTACAAATATGTTTAGCGAAAAGTAAACAGATAAACGAGAGTTGTTTCGCATTTCTATTATCAGTATGGTATATTTACAAAAAGGAAGACCCTCATTGCATCTGTCGGATATTGTAACTTTCTTTTTCTTTCTTGTTCCGTCGGTAACCGTGGCGGCGGCGGGGTGCATGGGACTCGTACAAATCTAAATGGTAATAGCCGTCTCTTGCACCATATTAGGAGGCAGGAGAGTCGTTAACATATTCGCCGCGATCCCGACAACGCAATTATCTTACAAAACACCAGGGAGAGTAGTTTCAGGTAGAAAGTATAAACAACCCTCGCCCTTTGATGTGGTCTGGAAGTTGTACACAGCCTATCACGGTCGTAATGAAAGTGACGAATACCATGACCATAACTATATTATAACCATAGCAAGGGAAAGAAGTGCTATTTTTAGTTGGTACAAGTCTTGAAGTTGATACCTATGACATACTCTGCCATGGGCCTAAATTGGCCACTTTGATAAAGACAGATATGAAGCGTGTACACGCAGTTACAAACCTTGCTGATAAGGGCTGACCTCTTATTTTATAGGCTTTTCGTACAATGAGAGGTTCGCTTGTCCTGGAAATTTATGGCACTCAGCATGCATAGTGTGCGTGTGCGTATACCGTGATTCATATTATAATTCACCAAAAGGAGGCATTAAACCCCCAAGGTGGCAGATCAAAAATAGGGCAAAATAAAGTAGATATTGTTAATGGAGAAAATATACGATAAATATTGTTGTTTTAGGTCCAATGTATTCATATGAAACAAGCCAGTAATAAATTATTACACATGAACCCTTCGCGGTTGAGGCGGGAGTATCGCAAGGTAATGTATCGGCAACAGGCGGGCAGCCGGGGGTGTTATCTGGTTTGCACAACTAAAATACTGACCTCACCCCGCTCCCAACTATCCGCTTGTTCCCTAGAGAAATGTATACCTACGTTGGTCACAGTAACAGTTCACATGAAATTAGTATTGCTCCAAATTACTACTTGTTCATACTAAACAACTGGAAATATTGATTACATAACGAAAACGAACATTGCATACTTTTATATGAAAAATGGGTTACGAATGTGAGAAAAAAGTTTTTACGTGCTCGTATTCGTTTTCTCTTGTAGCGTGGTTACGTTTACAGATTCAAATCTCACATGCAGATACAACTAGACTCCGGAATACATTATATACTAGCTGCACCCTTCGGTGCTACCCGCATTCATATCTATTATATTTCCAAAATCCTTTCTTCAGATGGTTACGTTATAAAATCAACCTATGTTCCATATTTCATCCAGTCCCAGTTTTCTTTTATCGGGCATACAAATATTTGATCCATGCAGGGTTCGAACCCAAATTGCTTGCTACAACTGCACCAATCGAGTCGTAAACTACAAATTGACTGGGTATGGTGGAATTTAAGTTAAACTGTTTTAGAACACTTCTTCCACAAAAAAGTTTATAACTTTCAAAGATATTTAGCGTTTATTAATGCAAAACACAAAAAAAGGTTTTATAACAGTCGTATATTCGGTTCATATGTTGTCGTATTACTACATACATACATACACTAACGCCAAAAACATAGAGACTGCTACTTGCTACGATACTTCTTTAGCTTCCTCTACTTTCATACATCTTGTCTTACGTAGTATTATTGTAATTTTATAATCTAGGCTTTGCTCGCGACTTCGTCCCCGTAGAATTTGAATTTTCCCCCCGATTTTGCAACATTTTAAATTGACACTCCGCTCCTATTTGTCGTAGCGTGACGATATATAGCCTATAGCCTTCCCCGTTAAACAGGATACCTAACAGTGAAAGAATTTTTCAAATCGGACCAGTAGTTTCAGACATTAGCGCGTTCAAACAAACAAAACAAACTCTTTAGCTTTATATATTAGTATAGATTTACTTAATATTTATTACAGTTAACGTTAAATACAGCATTCTTCAAATCCTTGCTACGATACCGCAGACAATAAAGCAGCTATAACAAACGACCGGCAACTAGGTAGGTAACAAGATCAGGCTCGTGCTACAGTTTTAATTTACAGAAATGTCTGGAGTTTTTCCGCGTAGTTCCACTGGCTCCATTCATCAGGCGACTGTCACTGTCCCCTGCCGAGCAATTACTGATGTCGCACTCGACTGCACCGTCGCAATTACTACCACCTACCTCTTCTATACGAATACTTACCGCACGGCTGAACTACGGTACTGCTAATATCTTTTACCTCATGTAAGTATTGTATATTATTATACAACAAAAAAAACTGTCACCGAAAAAATAATACATTTATTTATTTATTTAATATCACCATCATCATAACAGGTTTACACCCAGGTGTCATACTTATAATACATATATATTACTATTTTAAAAAGCTACTAGAATTCTTAGAATAAGTCAGCTACTGTTAAAATACAAAAAAAAAATTGAAAACAAATACAAACTAAATTTTAAATGAAATTTTTTAGGAAAAAAACAGAATAGAATGAATATAAAATGACACACAAAACAATAAAATTATTAAAAATAATATTAACAATATTATTGCACTTTTACAGTATGTTCTCTACATGCACCTACAGATTTGAATAGTTAAATATTCTCCGGTATTTTACACATCACAATATATTTGTGTGCGGATAACTACCTCAATTATCCCCTCCACTAAAAGAAAATCGTCTTGGATACCTGCGTTCTGCCTACTCTGACATACGGATGCCAAACGTGGACGTTTAACACAAAAATTAAAACGAAATTAGCAACATGCCAGAAAGCAATGGAAAGGAGCATATTAAAAATAAGAAAATCACACAAAGTAAAAAGTCAACAAATAAGACGAAAAACAAAAGTCATAGATGCCTTAGAGTATTCCTTAAAACAAAAGTGGCGATGGGCAGGACACATAGAAAGATGCACAGACAATAGATGGACATTCGAGACAATTAGGTGGGAGGGACCAACGGGAAAAAGAAGCAGAGGACGTCCCAGAAAAAGGTGGATAGAAGATATACAAGCTATAGCAGGAAGCGAATGGAAAAAGAAAGCAATGGACAGAGAGATCTGGAAAAAGCTGGAGGAGGCCTATACCCGAGAAGGGGTTCCGATCAATTCATGAAAAAAGCAAATATATATTTTTTATTTAGTTTTAATGAATAACTTAATATTTTATCAGAATTTTACATATTGGAAATTTATTTTATCAGAATTTTACATATTGGAAATTTTAATATAATTTAAAATGCATGTATTTAACATTGTAATATGTAGATTGGAAATAAATAGGCTTTATTATTATTATTATTATTAACTACCTCAATTTTCTATAAATTCCTGTATACAGGGTAGAGACGACCAAATGACAATAACACCACAGCCATAGAAGCATCATATCATTTCAAATGTAATAACTAGAACGATAAATAAAATACTCACAAATCTACTTCAATTACCACTTTTGCATAAACTACAGATGCCTCTAAACTTAACTTAGTTGCTCTATGGAAAGTTAGAGTTGTTCTAAGAGTCATGTGAGAGCGATAGGTACTGTTAAATCAGTGCAGCTGTTCATACATTATTTAATAGGCTACCCCCAAATTACTATTCACAAAGTGATTTTATAAAAATACTTTACCAAGCAGATCTTGAAGGCAAACCTGTGTTATTAGAAAATACCTTTCCTTTCACGTCTCGCCAAAGGATTTTCCCCGTTTGCGGAAATTTACCTTTAACGCACCTGCTTCTTTTATATGAACCGACAAAGAGCGGTCCTTTCTTTCATACCACCCACAAGCTCCCCGATTTCAATCAAATTAACGATATTCAAATTAACTACAACATTCATACGAGAACGGCGGATTGAATCAAAGGCGTTAAAATAAATAATTCTGCGGCGTCTCTTTTGTTGCCTTTCACAAACCTCGACCCCGGGCGTTCATAACGACCGAACGCAAAACAAAATGTATATTTTAACAAAAATTCACTTCGATAAATACGTCATTCAATTTTTGGAGAAATAAAAATGAGTCAACGCAGAGAGTCAACAATGCGGAACAAGTGAAACGCTCCAATAATAAAAAAAGGTAAAACGGATCGCCTGCCCCGATTTTCAATATCGTTTTGCAGGTAAATGAGGGTGTTATTCATATGTGTAAAGAGGGGTTTCCTATGTGTAGGTGGCTATCTAGCTATCTACATTTATTCTATAGAGACCATTCTTTCATACTTACACCACGTATATTTTTTCAATAAATAAACTCGTTTAGGCTGCTAGGCTAGACGACTGTCAAATTAATGTTGCATCTAGGAGCTTACAATGTTACAATGTGTAGGAGCAGCTATTCTCATGGCAGCGGCCATTCGAAGAGCCTGATGGACTTGGATACACAGATTCCGATATCTGCAACTGTTCAAACTGGATTAGTTGCCGAGAGCCTTTGCAAATCGAACCGAATAACTCGAATGCATTCTCCCTATCTAGATTTCGTCTTCATTCCGTCATATGCAAATGCCTTATTGAGTTGTTTTGTCGACGTATTTCTAACAATTCGCTAAAAAGACTACATATTATTATGAAGCGAACCTTTTAGACACGGTGAAATGACTAAATCGTCAATATTGTAAAAGATATAAGATAATATGTATATATGTAATATAACAGAATTGCTTACGATACCTACGGTATATATGCGAGCATATTACCGTTAACCGGGTGCAAAACCCAAAATCTGAGTTTCACAGAAAAACCCAATTACATGGCTAAACCTGGATATCAAACCCTCTTACGACCACCAGACTAATGAAGCAGTTATATACACAATACTCAATGTTAACTTTTATTAATATACATTATACTAGCTTTCCGCCAGCGGCTTCGCCCGCGTGGTCTAGCTAATTCTTATAAACTATAGCCTATAATTTCTCGGTAAAGATGTAGCTAAGGGTGAAAGGATTTTTCAAATCGATTCAGTAGTTTTGAATACAAACAAACAAACAAATCTTTCCTCTGTATAATATTATATTAGTGTAGATATATTAGGTAATTCTATAAGTAATTCACTTTACGTCCATTAAATTGTTGTACAAACGGGAGTACATAGATAAATATCGGATTGAGTAACAACATAAATATTAGAAGCTCTTGGCCTTAATACAAAGTTGCAATGTGTGCATATGACTCGCATTTGGCAATAACCGTTTCATTGGCAATCGCACAGTTCTCTTCCGAGGCAGATAACTGTCTGGCGTACTCGACTAAAACCGGCCACTAGTTATTAATACGTAGTGTCTCTGTAACTAACTAACATGGACTAAACCTCTAAGGGTTAAGAGAAATAGTGCAAACTTACACGTAAAAGACTTTCATGTGTAAGAGAACACTGATTAAATCTATAATACGAGAGCCAAGGATAGGATTTTCTCTTGAATTAGGTACCAAGAATCCCCAAAGGTCCCTCAAACCCCACAATATATGTCTTAGACATAATCATTACTGCCGCTATCATCATACAAAGACGGAACGGGTTAAATTAGTAATGAAGTGTACAAAAATATTTGATTAGCACTAGAGTTAGATAGAACACTTACTGGTTTCATAAGTCCCTTTTCCCATTTGTTTTGATACCTGAATGTGAATAAATACATTTTAAAAAAACTTTTGATTTTGTCGGTTGAATGAATGAATTCAAAATTTAGCCCGACTTTGTGGGTCTAAATCGTAACGGTAAAAAAAAACTTTCTCAGAACATTTTTTATATAATGACATACCAAATTAATAATACAACCTAACATCAAATATTTTTCTCTTTAATGACTGCTTCCATAATGTTCCTGGAACGATACTTCAGTTACTGCACTTCAACCGTACCTACTAGTTTTACTGCGTCATTGAAATACCACCGAATAAAACCGCATTGAACTAAAATCGCCGCCGCTATAAAATGGGAGTCCAAATTGTGTGCTCCTACTCTCGCAGTACTTCGTGGCATTTTATTCTTTCTCCAACTACGTATTAACCAATTCAACGGAAAACTATTTTCTTGAAGATTCTGCCAACTTTTCAGGTCAAGTTCTACAAGATCGAAATGATTTTTTATTCAGCTTCACTTGTTTGCTAAGATCGAATTTCTTTGCGAAGACCAATTTATATACCTACCTAACATTTCGAAATAGATATGCCGACGGTAAAATGTGTAGTTAAGGTGGTTCAATGTATAATAAATTGACCTTTACAGTGTTGGCACAGGGCTTGGGCCTTTCATCAAATCAGTAATTCATGAAATCAGTTAATATCGCTTTCAACATAAACTTCGCCTATTGTATTTCATTCGCAGCCGAAGAAACATGCGATTGACAGACAAAATGAGGATGTACCCGACAGGTCCCCTAAAATTCGCCCCTCTACCTGCCGCCGTGAGATATTGAAAACCGAGCCCCGGGCTATCCGTTTGACCTTTTTTATTGGCAACATTTCACTCGTTCCGCATTGTGAATCGTTTGACTGAAACGGGTTGCGTTGTCAAATTGCTCTGATATTTTAGGCGGTGCCTGTATAACCTTCATTTACATGCCGCGCTACTTTCCTTTGTCATAACAGGGGTCTTATTTGCAGTAGTGTTGTCACACAGTGTTTACGGAATTTCGACACTATTATATTATATCGTATCAACGTTTGTGCGTTTATGGCGTGATTTTGGCCACGTATTTGAAGTCTTTGAACTTTCAACGAATATTAAAAAAACATTAAAATTGTCACAGTTTGTCATGAATGAATGTGAGCAACGCTATCTGTCCCACCACTGCTCTATTTAGAACGACGAACGTATATATTAAGAGCGACACCAAGTAAACTTCACAAATATTCAAAAGCTTGGAACTTTCCACCGAACCCGACGTACAAACTGTTGTTCTTTGTTAAAATTGCGTACGTATATATGTAAAAATCTTTTATCCTTCTTTCTACGATAAAAGTTCGTTCCCGCATTGATATCACATAAGTACCTAATCTTGATAAATTCTGTTAAAAAGTTATACTAGATTTTTTTTTCTATGTAGGTACTAGGATACAAATTAAATGATATAGGTCTTTATATAATTTGACAAACAATTCACTAGTTACATGGCGTCTGTATACATTTACAATTAAAAATATAAACACCAAAATGCCTCTCAACCCATTGCATCACACAAAAAGCAATTTTAAGAAGTCTTGTAACTGTTAAACTTGTGGCAATACTTAGTACAATATGTCGCCACGCACTTACCAAAAGTCGTTTCAAAAGATTAAACAGGTCTCCTTGTTTCTATGATTTGAGGGCACACATAACTGGGTGAGAGGGTGCAGCCGTTTCGGCTGGAGCCTGGATATTACTTGATTCGCGAAAGGCCGTTATGGTCAAAGTTTGAAAGCGTTGCCACTGCCTCAACTCGCCCGCTTATTGCTCGCTCGCCTGTTATCGTTCTCTTAACATTTTGTTTTTATTACAAAATGTACTGTTTGTTCTGAAATTTAGTTTCCAAATATTTCCAATGGGTTAAGGATAATGATTAATGGTACCTACTTGATTAATTTTAGGACGGCATTCAAGTTTTCGTTAATAAGAGCATAGTTTGGTCTTCGTTTTTTCTCATCTTCAAACAATGTGATATTCGAAAGCCCTATGAATAGGTACAACGATTACTGTTAGTTTTACAGTAAATGTTTTCACTGCATTCAGGCATATTCTTAGACCATATAACGGCACAATACAAATAACTGTAGGTTTTTAAAGAAATTATTTTATTAAAATATGAAAATACCTAATTGCATAGTGCAATATAAATGTCTTTATTCGAATACGTAGGATTTAAGTCACCGGCTGTATTTATTATAGCCACTTCAGTGAGCGGAAGTAAGCTCTCAGCAGCATGAAGTAGTTTTAGGAACAGCACCCACTGGTCCCTAGCACGGAAAAGTATTTAATCTCGACAAATTAAATTGTACTGAATGTAAATTATTATAGAATTCATTATTCAGTATCCGAGAGGCGTTAGACTTATCAACACAGCGCTAGTAGTGTATATAGAAATTTATCTTCCATTCATTCGTTCTTTGGGAGTTTTGGGACAGAAATTGTTGATCTGAGTTGATCTAGGTATGTTTTGCCGTTGTCAATTTATTTTAAAGTGGCATAAACATAAAGAGACAAAGTCCGTGCGACTAAGGCTAGACGGGGTAGGCTAGACACTAAGCCTTAAAATAACGCTTCCGTATCACATTTGTCTTAGAATTTGATGTAATTGAAGCGTAAGTTTAGGCTTAATATCGTCTCTAAATATTAGCATTAAAGTAAGTCAAATGCTACATCGATAGGTTAACTGCACCCTGACCACAACATGTTTATTCAGAAGGCGATAGAATATCTCGATCTATGGCATACCGTGTTTTAGTGGATGCGGGACCTTAAGTGGCTTTTCCGTAGCTATCGTTATTTACAGTGCCACTAAGAAGAAATATACACCGAACTCGAAGTTTAAATGCCAGTTTATACAGACCAAAAATGAATGACGTTCAGAAAGAGATTTTATAGTTTACAATTTCATAATTAACAGCAGGGATTTTAGTTTATTGTCTTGTAAAATTTAACATACATACATACTTACATAAATGCATACTCGCCTCTTTGCTATAAGGGTAGGCAGAAACTACGCAAACAAAATTGAAGCTCACCTTTTTACCCGACTGTCAATGTAATAACCTAACCTAAATTAAAAATTTAGAAAACCCCCGACATTAAGTGTTGTTTGCCATTTTGTGGTGGCGGCCATCTTGGATTTGAAATTTATCATAGTGTATAGTATTCTCCTAGTTAAGACCTTTCATTTGATACCCATATTGAGGGAGTTGTGAAAAAATATGTTGTTCGCTATTTTGTAGCAGCGGCCATATTGGACCGATTTCCATCAAACAGCTAAAAACACTCCCGACTAATTCACCTTTCAAATAAAAAAAACAAAATCAAAATCGTTTCATGCGTTCGAGAGCTACGATGCCACAGACAGACACACACACACACACATACACACATACACACACACACACACAGACACACACACACCCGTCGTTTTTGCGTCGGGGGTTAAAAGTTATGATTACAAAATAACATAACTTGGGCAGAATAAACATATTACCTACATTACTAAAATTTAAAATCCACGACTATAATGATTACAAATTACCTACACGTCTACAAAGACACGATATTCATCATTATGTCCATATTGCATGTAATCTCGAAATACGCCGAGGCTACTATCAAAATAACCCCCAAAAATACCCCACAATATATAAAAAGATCTTGTGTTGCTGTCTCAAAATATTCAGTCAACATTTTTGCCCCAGGATATTACAATAAAAGTAAAGGAGACAGAACTATAATGGTGCGAAATGGAAATGTGTCCACGCCGAAAATATGTTACGTAAATATGATAAAGAGGTACAACAAGCTCATTTTAGTTCAAAAGATGTAGTGTTTGTTGTATGCTGATTTTGTTCTTCCATAGTGTCAACAGAGCTCCTTAATTTCGGGCAAAGTCCACAAAGAATTAATTGTTATTGACAATTCCCACAGTTGGATGTCTCTCAGCTTGATTAAACTGGACCGAGTCCACAAATTAGCCATCCCTACGGAGGCTGCCGAGTAGCGAAATGTAATGCGAAAATTGTCTTCATTGCATGAACTGCACTGGGGGCCTGTAGGATTTACAGCTATTAAGATTATAGTAAATTATACGGAAACTATACAGGTTCTGTTCATTGCTAATGGATCAAGGTCGCCCGCACAACTTGGTATACTTCAAAATTATACTATTATTATCTCATCAAAATTTAAAGGATCACCAATCTATAAACACTAAGCCATTGGAAGTAGGTACTTATAGCGTAGATACAGTGTAAGAAATGCCGCGTAAAAGTAATCCTTACATAAGTAGCTATGACTACGCCATGTGTTCATTAACTAAGTTCATCTATCCAAACTTGAACCGATCCTGAGAATTTCCTAACTGTAAAGCCGTATGACACACTTTCCGCAACCAAGGCATCAAGCGTTGGATCTCGTATTTTGTTAACGCGCATACATGATACAGCTACTTTTCACCACACTGCGTTAGAGTGGTATCTAAACATTTTCAACAATTAATAAATGCTAATACCGAAATTTCACTCTTACTGAAAATTAACCCCTACATTGGTCAGTAAACATTGCTGTTACAATGCAAAGAGGGGAAAAAGCAAACAGTGGTGGTTGCGACCCGATTCCTCCGAGTTAATTGGGGTCATTAGTCATATGTCGGACCGCTGCACACAGCCAGCACCTTATCTCCTGTGATTTGTAACCCTCCAGAAGTATTAATTATAGGCTTGAGGCTAAATTATAATTTAACGAAGGCCTTTATAGCTTTGTTGAGGTGACTATTGGCGGTGATAAGGACTTTATTTTATGCTTTTCTACTGAATTTTTCACTAGCACCTGATCAATTTAAAAATTCTCTGCAGTAATTAGCTGACCTTTAAGGGTAGTTCTGTGTAAAATGGGTCTACTTAGCTTATAAACAGAGATATTCAATTTCCAGGTAGAAGCTAGCCTCGACTATCAAACGAAGGATGAAACTTGTTTACTGTGTTACTTTTAAACGGAAATGTATCCAACATTTCCGTTTAAAAGTAACTTCTAATATATAAAACAAAGTCGGGTTTGTTACAACACTTATAACTCGTTTTTGATTTGTTGGATTTGTCACCACCTCGAATAACAGAATAACTAAAAAAAATTGGTGTAACGGGGTTCAAACGCGAGCGAAGTTGCGGGAATCAGCTAGTTAGTAATATTAGGCACTTAAGGACAAAGGACTAATAACATAAAAATAATTTGTGTCATAACAGGTCGGTGCAGTATGTCTTTTTCTTCCATACTATTAGCCGTTATCTCTTCATTCAATTGTTTTAGGGCCATAGATTTCCTTTCTCATAGTTCATGCATCTTTTCCTTGGTCTCCTTCTTAAATCCACCTTGGAACTGATTTGTATAAATTAACACCCTCTGTTTGAAGAGGATCACATTAATTTTATTTCATATCCATGCTGCACTTAGGTTTGTGTCGCATCTTTGTGTATATTGAAACGTTCTATCGTGCACCTACAGATGGCGCTAGTACCTAATAAGATGGAATCTTCTATAATAAACTTTCATACTTATAACGTATACATACATACGTATACACGTTACATAATACCCACAGTGCGCTAGTATTGTTTATGTTCAATTTTTCCAACCCAATTCCAACAAAGGGATGGAGGGAAATTCTTAGGCATAAATTGGTAGATTAAGCATTAATCGGGTCGTAATTACAGATAACCTATAATTAAAATAAAGTAGCTTGCCTTTTCCCGCACCTTCGTTTGCGTGAAGTTTGACCCCGTTGCACCCCATTGTTTGTTTTAATAGTTATTATGTTATTCGGGGTGGAGACTAATCCAAAAAATCTAAGATCATGAAAATCAGTCCTGCAGTTCTCGAGTTATAAGTGCTTTAACAAACCTAACTTAGTTTTATATATTAAAAAAGAAGAAGAAGATAAGATAAAAAAACACATCAAAGTCAATATTCTTTTATTTTAATAAAAAAGACCATTTCAACATTCGACTAACAAATCACTTTCTCCTTTGAACAAATACAGCTCATCACCCCTAAAATAGACATCACAGATAAAATATAGACACAAAATATCCTTTTTGCCACTAAAATTGTTACCAATAAATTGTCTATCAAACGCTGTTTAGCTTTAGTTCTTGTAGGATTGGATGAAAAAAATGTATTTAGTGCTTCAGTATATTCGACAGATATTAGAGAAATTATGTACCTATTTTAAATGTATTTTATTTCCAGTGCAACACCCAAGAAAAACACTCGAAATTACATTTGTTTTGCTCTATAGTCAATGTCCCACGAAGACCTGTGCCATAACCTTTATGTCATTGACATAAAGTTTAATTTTTAATAATTTAAGGAACTTCATGACAGAGCGCAAAGATTTTTATCAGGTTGCATCCAAAAATATAAATGCATATTAAGGTTTGTATTCTGCGTTGTGTTCCGTCTGACAAAACGTTTAATTTGGATGTTTACTAGGGTTGCCACGAATAGTCAAATATTCTGAGCTTTTTTAATATCGATGCAGAAAACACGAACTATATATTTTAAAATTACCTATCTAAAATCTATTTTAATCGCCGTGTCTATCCTACACACAGCCTTCCTTGACAATATGTTCTTAATTTGTCTACCTACAATCATCATGATATACGTACGCATACAAATACGGTATGCATCTGAAACCAGGCAAGCAGGTAGCTTACAAATTTTATTTAATTTTTCTACATAATTTCACCGACTCATTAAAATATAAATTACTCAGCGTTGAAAAAAATTAACTCATTTTAACAATGATACCTATCCTTCGTAAAGTTTCAGCTTGAAGTCAGTAAAAATAACATCATTGTTAAAACTACACAAGGTTTAGTTAAGTTAAAATGTCGTTAAATGAATAAGCAATTCAGCAAAATATGAGGGGATAACCCTTAAATACTTTCTCGTTATTCCAATTATTTACGAATTTTATCGCTTTCATTTACAGCAGTTTCATTTTTATTAAAAATATTACATTTTGGTATTTTCTTTTATAAAACTTGATTAATCTGTAAAGTTTGTTTGCATTTTTTAATACTATGAACAAAAGATAAAGAAATATTTATAAAAAAAAACTACATACTTGATTTCATGTACACTTTTGATATGTTTCATAATGATGAAATGGGAATATGAAACGACTATTCATAACTGCTGGTGCTTTAAGATGACAATAAAAAAGGTTTTATTACAAAATCTTAATAATTATGAAATTTATTTTACAATTAATGATAAGATTCGTTTTTGTTAACACATATTTTTGGGCTTTATGTTTGGCTTTTTTGTTGCTGAAGTTAAGAGCATTACTAACAAATTAAATGCAATACAATTTAATGTTGAATGTGTTGTTTTATAGTCACAGTATTTTAGAAACAAGTCAAGTAGATAGTGGTACACACTAATAAATAATTCTTAGGGCACGAGAACAAAAATGTAGGGACAGACATAACGCAATGTAGTATTAGCTAAACAACATTTCATAGTTCAAAATAATCACCTATAATAGACGTGTGCACTTAATTGTATGGTTAAGTACAATATTTACATGGCGATTACACGTATTATGTACAGCTACTTGAATAAATTTACTAAATCTTAACCCCTCGCCGTTTGTGATAAATCTCTTTTCTGATCTTAGACAATCGTTTTTAAAAACAACTTAATTACTTTTATTTGGTAAAATTATATAACCGCGGCGAATATTTGCATTGGAAGTGATTATGCTACTGGAATTACTATTTACATATATTTCGAAGCTTATTATTTAAATACATCTGTTTTAGTTTTTATCTGCTAAAATTGGTATTTAATGAAGGCGCATTGCAATTCAGTCATAGACTTGCAATGTTGCCTAAACACACATGTCACATTGCGTATTGGTTAAAACTAAGACAGTTATATAAACACTAAAGCAATGTTGATAACACAATTATTATTCCATTCTCGAAAACTGAGCGACTGATATAATTAATACTGAAGAGTGTTGTCCAAACATTGAGCAAATCATTGATAGATCAATACAACACCGGAATGGCACAATCTTTCGTCGAAACATTACTAATAGTACATTATTATAAGCATTTATAATTGATTAACATTATTTAATTGTACTTTTTTATAAAATTAATCGAAAAAACTTAATAGAAGTGGTCCATCATTATTATTATTATGGGTTTGATAATTATTATGTTACGCGGCTTAGTGTTGGGGCACTATATAGAATATTTACTATGAGGCCGTACTATTATTGTTTGTGATAAATTACATTATAAAAATTATAAAAAATAACCTGCAATCTAAGGGTTAAACAAGTTATGGAGAAAATAAAAGTAACGAATAATTTTAAAAAGTAATATAAAAGCTCAAATTAATTTAGTCTAAATAATAAATATAACTTTTCAACACTATTTTTTCTTTATTATAGTCGTTAAGAGAGGAGCATACTTTGGTAAGATTATAACTTAATGATCTATCACAACTCTGTGCCAAGTAATGAAAGCTAGACATATTAAGTGTATCCCATAGAAATTAATACTTAGATGTATTATGAAGGTGGTACTGGACACACGGGATCAATAATACCTAGCCCAATATTACATGTAGGTTGACAAGCACGCCACGAAATAATTTTACCGTCGTGTCTCGTGTGGTAACTACGGATAAAGACGAGATAATACGATGACAAAATTATTTCGTGAGCTGCATGTATGCACGGTGCTGGACTTCAAGTTTAATTACTGTTAAAAAAAATAAAGGAACTTGTAAGTCAAAGGAAGTGTGTTGTCAAGCAAGATGGCTTGAGTGATTTGAGCATCAGTTGCGGCGGCTACTGGGCCCGCGTCGGACCTTCGGTCGAGGTTTGAACCCTGGATCTGGGTGCAAGTCCATGTGAGAGTTAAGTTTATAAACGAATCTACAATACAGGAGAAAACTCTAGGATGGAGCAACGTTTTGAAAAAAAAAAATTTCCACATTCCAAATTTGAAAAAAAAAACCCAAAAAATAATGGTATTTTTATATATGAATAATTTCACATTGGCATTACAGTTGTTAAATTGTGGACCACAATATTGAGGCCTGTTACACAACAGGTGCGTATCTAGTACCGCTATCCGCGCCCGGCAAATAAAGAAATAGAACAAAATGTTTATGTAATTATCAGCCAAGTAATTTAACAGGAACTTTTAAGAGGTGTTGAAACAGGCACGAACTAACCTATTTCATGGATGAAGCATATCAACATTTATTCAGGCAGTGCACCTGGTAACTTATAAAATGTTTTTAAACAATCATAATACGATCACATGATATGGGCAGTGGGCACACATTTTCAGTACAAGCTGATCTCTCATGGCCATGCGAGTTCTGCCCATATCGGCAATGTAGGCAATTGGTAGTACAATTTGCAGCCTTGTGAACGTGAATTATATTATGATTAATCGAAAGTGGGTATTTTGACTCCCATGAGCTGCATAATAATTAACAAGTTCAAGCGGGAAAACAGTAATCAGATGTGTGATTGATAACTAAGTCCAGCCGGGCTGGTCAAAGAATTCGCAATAGAAAATTGCTATTCGATCCACCATGAGTTTCAAATACGAATGCAGCCTGTAGCCTTTTAGCCTAATAAGCTGTTTAAATGTCCATTCAATGTAGGCGTACAGACTTTGATACTTGGCTAATTGAACGTTTCATCCACAGTTCAAACATTGCCCTTGTTGTTATAATAAATGACTAAACACCAACATTTTGTATAGTTGAGTTTACGTAGTGCAGGTGGCGGTGAGTCGTTTGCGCTGCGCAGTGACGCGTTGTTGCAACTCGTCCTTCCAGCGATGTGACGTGCGATCGATTGTCGATGGCACTGTAAGGCAACCCATGCCACCGAATTCGCATGCGATCTGTAAAAGTAAATTTACAATCAAACTTGATGCTTTTTGCAGGGTGTAAATAAACATAACAAAATTTCAAGTCGCAGTTGAATTTGCAAAAGTATGAGTAGTCACGATGGACTAGGGTGCAAATATTTGCACAATGTATTCTGTAAATTATTACCAGTGCCCCGACCATGAGTTTTTGTCACTAGACTCGCTAGCGACGCGGTAAAATATTTGTATGGAAAACTTTCGCAGCGCCTCTAGCGGTTACGTAAAAAACTAAAACCTGCTATGAGATTACAGCGTTTCGATGCGTAAAAAACCTATCGAAAGTCATTCGATAGAACTCATGGTTGAGGGGCAGGTCTAAAACTAGGACTGAATTCCAGATTGCTACAATACGCTTCCAGTTTTAGTGCAGTGTCGTCGAATGTTTGAGCAATCTTAGATATTACGATGTCTTAGTTTGTGGAACCATCGTGGACTACAGTATAGATTTACGCTGTCATCTGTGGCTTTTAAGCTAAAGTTACCCGGTAATGGTGCAGAAGTGCTCTGTCCGTGGGCACTCCCACAGAGCTGGCTCCGGGCGCGAACTCCCACACGAAATGGTTGCCGAGCTCGACGGCGTCGCGCGGCCGGAGCGCGTATTTGCTTCGGTTCTTCAGCGCGTGCGGCGTCGCCCACCGTCGCGTTTTGCGCGCTGTTACTAAAGGTTCCTTTGCTTCAGGGTCGTCCTGAAACGTACGAAGGACAATATTAATATCTTACCACTTTCGCTTTTGATTCAATGGAGGGCTCTGTAATTTTCACATAGCCACACACTGACCCCGAGTAATGCCATACAACATACATACACTCATGCTCTTTTTCCTCAAGGATAGGCAGAAACTACCGATCGCCACTTGGCCTAATAAGCTATTTACACGAAAAAAAAGTTCAGACCTTTGTCATCATTTACTTGAGCTTAGTTTGTGTAAATTGTCATTTATACATCAGGAGGAAACTGCCATAATCCATAAAAAATATCAAAAACAGTATTCTGACATCCTTACCTCCCATCTTAGATAAAAGAAGGCGTTTCTAAAAAGGAACGCGGACGGTGCTTTGGAGGGCGGGTCGTAGGAGGCCCGCAGCGCCGTCAGTAAGGCAGGCAGGGTGCGCTCCCGCCGGGGCAGCACTACCTCGTCCACGTCTATGACCAGCAGCCAGCCCGCGCCCGACATCGACCTGTATAGGCAGTCGTTGAACGCCGCGAACTGACCCTCTGTTCTGTAATTGAAAAGCATATGGATGATATTCAGACTTAGCTACTATTCGGAGACCAGACTTAGCGCGAACATACGCTTCTGTGTGTCAAAAGAGGGGATAAAGGTTTTCATCTTAAAATCCCCACTAGGTAATAGCTGATGGCGGTTTTTGTATGTTTTTGCTCACAAATCAAGACCTCAATAAGCAGATTATTAGGATTTGTGAAGAAAAAGTCCAAAGATTTTCATAATAGGAAAAGTCAATGTGTATATAAAATATTTTATAAGATTACCCAACTTTACCTGATTTCAACTTTGGACAAAATAGGCAGGTCCCACGAGAGTAACGTGACCAGGCCGTGCTTGCGGTAGTCGTTGAGCAAGCAGGCGACGGGCGGGCTCAATGACTCGTTGTACATGTAGAAGTGGCTCGCGCCCAGCAGCCTGTTCAGCTCGAACCACTCCAGCAGCCACTCGTTGCGATCGTACGAGTAATGGAACGGCTTCACGCAGATGTGCAGTGTCTCCTGCAATTGAAAGATTTCTGTAATGGTTGGTATACCAACAGCAATAATATTTCAATACACGCAGCATTCACCATACATACTAAGTATTACACCTCATACCATTGTTTCATAACACTTCAATGGTAGGTAAATAAATCTCAGATATTTATATATATATATTTTTATCAATGGAAACTGGGATTGTCTAGGCCTTCTTAAACAATGTTTTTAATGTGGGTTATTACTTATGGAAATACTGATAACATAATATTACTTTCCATACAATGGCAACCTATCTTCCCGCATAAGTATGCGTACATACATTTAAAATGTTTGTGTTGTTAACTTGCTCCATTATAATTATCTAGCTTAGTTGTTAGAGAATCTAGGTCTTCTCTTACTAACTGTCGTCGGCCATTTTAGGAGATAGTAAAATTATGTTCTACCTGTTGCTCCCTATCAGAGTATAGCCTTCAATATCAGAATATACTTATAGAATAAAGAATTGTCTTTAGTCTAAAGCCGCACAGTAGATAGAGCACAAAATTATGTGAACTGTGCCCACAAAATGCCGTTTATATGTTACAAGAATTCTAAAAACCCCTTTAATTGTTTCAGAGAAGTTTATTTATATCGCTATAACCCACTTGTTTTTTATATATTCATTGTACAGACATAGGTTCTTTACGATTTCATAATAGTATATAATAAGTATAAAAGCAGTTATAGCTTAGGGGCGTGACCTCAAGACTGCCAAGTCTCGAGTTTAAATCCAAGGCACGCACCTCTGACGTTTCGTAATCATGTGCGTATTCAATTATTTATTTATTTACTTAGTTCTTTATGCACAAATAGTAAAAAATCACTGTGTGAAAAATCACTACTTGGGACTATGAAGTGTTTTTTGAGTATTTATTTGTATATATATTTAAATTATATATGACTTATTATATTCATTATATATTATTATATGTATGTTTGTTTCATGTATATATGTATTATGTATGTATATGTTTATAGTATAAAGAGTTAACTGTAGTTTTTCAGTTCCTTTTTAGTACTCTGATTGTACCTACACGATGCCCGTTATCTTTTTTTTATGTTTCATATCACTTTGGTTGCCTGGAAGAAATCGCTTTAAGCGATAAGGCCGCCCATTGTACATAAGTAACTCATTGTATTTCTTTTTATATTTATTGTGTAGTTTAAGTGTACAATAATGAGTTAAATAAATAAATAATAAATAAATAAATAGTACAGAGGCCAACTTAATGCCAAAGGAATTTTCTACCAGTCGACCTTATAAAAGTCGATTAGTCAAATTATCACTCGCTTACAACGGTGAAGTTAAGCATCATGAAGAAGCAGCTGGAAACAGCATGACTGACAGATATTTTTAACGGCGTGTGAAGTCTATCAACCCGCACTATGCCAGCGTGGTGGACCATAGCCTAACCCCTCTCATTCCGAGATCCGTGCCCAGAAGTGGGACGATACATGGGCCGATGATTATATTATAAGTATAGTTAGTTACCTGGATCCCGCTTTTGGGTTCTGTGTCAAGTACTATTAGCAGGTTGGAAGCCGGTATGTTCGGCCAGTTGCTGGACACCACTGACACTGACGCCCCCACTGTCTCCTGAGGCTTCACGCCCGAGTCGCGCAGTAGACACAGCACGTATGTTGCACTATATTTCAGGTTCCAGTTCTCGCGGATGGCCTGGAAAAGAGTGGAAATGTCTGGCTGATTACAGAAGAAAATGTATAATATAACATAAAATATAATCACGCCAGTGTTCCCCGAAATGTTAGGCTGTACGTATGCCTATGTTTATTGTTGATTAGGGATTTATAATGGGGGATCGTAACACCCTTGAAGCTTGAAATGCCTCCAGGTTTTTATGTTTTAACACATTTTCAATATGCTTATAATTATCAGGTTATACCACGAAAGTCCCTATATGACTCAATGGCCTCAAAATACTTCCCATAATCAAATCAAAGAAACCAAAGAGGGGAAATTATAAATACAAAAAAAAATTACTTATTTACTAGTACCTCATTTAAGGCCTATTTCACCACCTCTGAATAGCCGCTAACCGCCGGATAAATTTATCTGCCAAGTAATTTAACGGAACGGAACAAGGAATTTACTAGGAGGTGTTAAACAGACCCTTAATCTTTATTTAACTCATTCATATGTATTAATTTAATTTTAAACGCTACAGTACATTCGACTGTTTAAAATTCTCATAAATGATTGGCTATAAAAGCGTAACGCGTTGAAATCCATAAAATTCCTACATACGAAGCACCCACGTAATAAATGAGGACAATGATAAAAACCTTTTTTTAGATGAGCTCGTCAACATTTTATTTCCATCAGCTTTTTACCAATTGTGCACACGTGTGACGTTCCCGCTAGAAATGGATTCCTGATATTTTATCGATCGATGCTTTTGTCCGACTGGGATTGGTTCGAGGACATACAAAGGTGCGGACATTTGGTCTCCAAATAGGGTAATATGAGATGGGTTTTGAAACTATATCATCATAATGGTAAAGTCAATAACAATATACCATCCCAAGGTCTCACTTACAGCTTGGCGAAATTGAAAAATAGCCACAGTTTTTTATTTATGGATTGATAAATATTTTTAATCTGCGCCAGACAAAGGCAGTGGACATGAGATAGATGCGTCTACCTAGCTACTTTTACCTGAAATATTACAGCTACTTCTTTTTATATTTGCGTAAACATAAAATAGCGCAGTGCAATATCGGGAGCTTTAAACATTTTATTTCCTCTTCGTGATCGACGCTATAAAAGCTCCATAAAATATGGAAACTTCGGAAAAACAAAACATTAAGGAAACATAAAATTCACTCCTTTTATTAGCATTCTATTTAACGGGAACTACCAATATGCAACTGTTTTAAAAAACAAAACATTCAGAGGGTTTTTCGCCATGGCTTACATGTTAACATTTACGAAAAAAAAATGCTTTCTGATTTAGTTTATCAAGTTAAGTATTCCCTATAAGTATTCTATATCAAATCTGTCCTTAATGGAGACTTCATAAAATACCGCATTATATAACCTCAAATGACATACAAAATCTCATTTCCTCGACAAACCCTTTGGCTAATCGATGTTCATTTATCCTTTCCGCTCGGTCGAACAGCTAAAGCATACCTCTTTGCATTCTTGTCGCTAAACCTTTTATAAGCCACAGAGTTGCCCGCTATTCAGTATACGCTATAAGTTGGGTATCTTTTACAAGTTTCACCTTGACCCTGGCTTTTATTTTTGCAGTATCATCTATTTCTATTTCGGTCCTATCCTTGTGGAAATTCTTATGGGTAGCCAACGGCTTGCAGATACTAAAAAAACACTGCTGTGTTTGGTTGGTTACGGCATAATATTTTGTTTGGCATTTTGCATATAAAACTAAGACTGCCTCGTTGATTTAGTGGTCCCAAGCGCGACTGCTATGCTAGAGGTCCTGGGTTCGATCCCGGGTCGAGCAGTGTTGTTGGGTTTTTCTGTGAATTCCCAGTAGCAGCTCGGAGTTTGGATTTGTGCAGTGCAGTTGATAGGCTCACCTTCTATTACATGAGACCTAAACATAACGGCAAATTTGGGTGTACATTAGTACACCTCTGCCTACCCCTTCAGGGAATATAGGCGTGATAAATATGTATAGTATATATGTACTGAATCCAGACAGTCAAGCGGTATTGCCAGAAGTAGATAACTTATAGCTACGTGTAATACGTGCAGAGGTTGTTGGACAGCCGACAGCCGCATTAACTAAACATGACGGCGCGGCGTCTACATCGTACGTGATAGTTGCAGCTGCGATGCGATGATACTTAAAGGTAAATGCAAATTGTAGACAGTCCGCGTTGTACCTCACACCACACCACAACCAAATGGGCGCGGGGAGCGAGCGAGATGTGCTAGCAAGCCGCGATTTCCACGAAACGAAATTATTTTAGTGTGTGTATCTTCCGATTTGATTTCTTTTATGTTTGTATTTGTCTTGTTTTATGTAATAATGTCTTGTGTGGATTTTGTATTTTCAATAAAACTTGCTTTCTTTCTTCTTCGAAAATCTAAATATTACAACAGACTGTCAAAGCCTGGAATTCCAGTTCGAATTCTGATCACGATGAGGAAATCTGTAAGCACGTCTGTACCTCAACCATGAGTTCTATCGAATGGATCTCATAACACATTTTAGTTCCTTACGTAACCGCTAGAGGCGCTGCGGAGGTTTTCCATACAAATATTTTACGGCGTTGCTAGCGAGTCTAGTGAAAAAAAACTCTTGGTCGAGGCACTGGAGGTTGTCTGATAGTTATGACGGCATCAGTATCGTCGTCAACGTCTTTGCTGCTGCGATGTGATGCGTACGGAGCACACTACACACTTAAAGCAGTTTCTCACTACATCCTATCCGAATCCGTGAAAATACGGTTCGGAGTAGTCGTAGAACTATTTGTATAGAGAAATCGGATTTAGTGCGTAAACTACCATACAAATAGTTCTACGACTATTCCGAACCTTATTTTCACGGATTCGGATCGGATTTGGATCGGACGCAGTGCGAAACTGCTCTTAGGGCCTTATTTTAAAGTACCTTTTTAGCACCTAATTATATTTTTTTAAATTGTCTTCGTCGTTTTGATGGCAACAGGTAAGTAAGATGGCCGTAGATGCGTCTTTTGGCTAATGAGTGTTAACCTAGTATGCTTATCGTGAGTAGAACTACCTTAACTCTAGCTCTGAGTGTTAGTGTGCGGTTGTCGGAGAGCCACATGCGGCACATGACGGCGTCAGCACCGCGTGTCTTGGTCGCTGCTATGATGCGCACAGCCGCAACCGTCCGGCGCTCTACATACGCTGAGTACACGTAGAATCTGTACCTGTAAATAAAAAAATACGGGTTTTAGGGAGAATATAAGAAATAAAAGAAATTAAAATTAGTTAAGGCAGAGCCTGTTTGAGTTGGTATTCTGCCGCTAAGCTACTAAAATTGTCCTGTTTAGATTTAAAGGCTTTTAGAATATGTATAGCAAGTGAAATTACTTTGTCAAATGATAGGTACTTTATTCTTTACACGTAAGATCTTAAGACCTAAGGTCATAACGCACGACAGATTCCACCGGTGTTGCACCTAGATAGATAGGTTTGTCTGCAGGATTTGAAAGACAGTGAATGTGGCTTAAAAATGGATGAGTTATTCGTCAAATGTCTCCTTTACACCGATGATCAAGTTATACTTGCATCGTCGGAGGAGGGGTTATAGAAGATGGTAACAATGATGGATGGTGCTTTGAGAAAGAAGGGAATGAAAGTAAATGTAAGTAAGACGAAAGTTATGGTTTATGAAAGGGAAGAAATTATGACTGTGTGCAATATTTTGATAGGTGGCGTAAGAGTAGAATAAGTGAAATAGTTTGTATATCTGGGGTCTATATTTTCGAGGGATGGTAAGCATGAGAGCGACATGGAAAGGAGAGTGAGTGCTGGTAACCGGGTGAATGGGGCGCTACACACTTTTATCAGCAGCCGGAGAGTGTCCGAGAAGGCACGACTGGCGGTGGTTAGGGGAGTGTTGGCGCCGACACTAATGTATGGTAGTGAAAGTTGGGTATGGCAGAAGAAGAATGAAAGTAAAATAAATGCCGTAGAGATGAGAGCTTTGAGAAGTATATGTGGTTTAACTTTGAAAGATAAAGTGAGGAATAGCGTGATAAGGGAGCGTTGTGGCATGAAAGATGATATAGTAACTCGGATTGAGAAACGTATATTAAGATGGTTTGGGCATATAGAGAAGATGGATGAACGGAGGTTGACTAAACAAGTATATATGGCGAGTACGAATGGAAGAGTCGGAAGGGGCCGACCTCGGCGAACGTATCACAACCAGATTGCGGACGTTCTCAAAAAAGGCAAGGTTAAGAGCACCCTAAACCAACGAGCATGCATGGAGAGGTTAATGAACATAGACGAAGCGAAAATGGTGTGCCAGGATGCAAGTGGAAATCTATAGTCTCTGCCACCCCTATGGGAAACAGGCGTGAAGCTATGTATGTAGATAGATAAACAAACATTATCCTATCGCAAAGTACTGCGAAACGTAGGCCTCTACCCAAATTGCTTACCAATATCCGTACCTTTGCCGCATCTATTCCATCCATTTGTATCTCCAAAATGGTAATTCTACATATTTTCTGATAAGGAAAATCAACTAAACTAACGGGTCAGTATTACAAGAGTTTTGTAGTCTGTCTACAAACATTTGTATGTATATTTAACCATTCTGAATATAGAACCGCGAGTAATTGGACCAAGTCACGCTTGAATCGTGATTTTCTTCCGCAGAACTCGTGTTTAGTCTACGGAACCGTAAGAAACTCGTTTCCGTCATTTTTAAAAGAACTTTTTGTGCTATCGTTCCCACAGTTATCACTTGACAGTTCGGTATCGGAGCAGACTATTATTTACTTGCAGATTATTACACATTCACTCATGCTAAAAAAATATTATATTATTACTATTTTTGTGGAAAAAATTAAATAGTTATTTACCGGTACCACCAAAGTGGCCTGAATAATTTTTAAAAGAAATTATAATGGGGAGTATTTAATTATAAAGTAATCAAAATAAGTAACACACATCTAATATCTTCAACTTTAAGGTTTTAAAAATACCTAGTCTAAATCATTTAAATTATCATTTTACGTATGCCTTCGGTAACCTTAGAGGACTAAACCGCAAATCATTTATAAATTTTGATAACAAACACAAATACGAAATACAAACCACGTATTCAAATTAAGGCCTTGATTGGTTAAACTCGCAAAATTTCTCATTTAGCGGCAGCCCCACATTTTCCTCGTACAGCGGAATGAAAATGCTCGTGTTGTGTTTAAATCTTCGTTAGTAATTACTTCACAATTCACACGATATTTCTTTCTGTGGCAGCCCTAAATTTTCCCAACATATTGTGCGACTAGTGTTGCGCTGTAACACGCTCACGAATATCCGGCCGGAAGGGATCGCTAGTTTTGTTTGTAATTAACAATGGAAGAGAGAACCACACAAAGAAAATTAGCCGCCCATTATCTGCCTATAGGTATATTTATACTGGTAATCATTGTAACAGACGGTATATTTTCTGAAGAGCTATAACGTAACTCGTACCTCCCAGTAATATGTCAATATATTTTACAGCTGCATCGTATGCTGCTTTAAAGACGACATGACCATACCCAACAAAAAAAAAGATCTTTTATTTATTTATTGCACTATGTAGTACTTAATTAACATAACATACATAGACCCGACGTTTTCCTTCATTAAAATAACTTGTAATCTTAGCAAAAATACAAAAAGATAGTACATAGACCCGTTAAGGGTTCCATTTGTATAATGGAAAGTAATGAAATGGAAAAAAGTATACCTAGAAACATTTTACTATGTGCATAGACCTCTGCCTAACACTTTATAGAATACAGGTTTGATGGTACATTAATATCATAAACAAAAAACTTTAAATGAAAGCCTAATTGATTGGACATATCCAAGCAATCACAACGCATCAGATATAAATTGATTCTGCGAATCCATTTGAGATTTGCAAGCGAAGTGCAGTTCTTTGACGACCGACCATTTTGGAGCACCATTTCATTTGAGAAGCCCACGTTTAATACTGGATATTGACAATCTATGGCTAGGTACATAGATCGAATGTTCGATAGGAACCACTAGCTTTGCAGCTACAAATTCGATGGTGCGGTGCTTTAACTGTACCGTAAAAGCATAGCCTATGTATAGGCAAGCAACATTCTGCTTCACGAAAATTTATGGGATTGACATTATTTCGCAAACGTTGTATTTGACCATATTGTTGAGTCAAACAGTGTGACATTAATTATTATACGGACAATTATATCTATACCGTCACGCTTGTATTCTCCAAAGGGTTAGACAGAGGTGTAGGTACTAGTAGACCCACAGTTCGCCACGTACTATGTAATAAGGTACGAGCAATGTGTTATAAATGTGAAAGTTTGGATGGATGGATGGATGTTTGTTACTCTTTCAAGCAAAAACTACGGAACGGATCTGGATGAAATTTGACACAACAAGGTTGCTTTTATAATTAATTATTTTCAGACTATCGGTTACACACCTGTGTTTATCTAATAACGTAATGGAATGAATAATATGCCTGAAAAATCTGGTTATACGTATATACTGTGAGCAACTGACGTTGTTGCTGTGTTAAAACAAAATGTCTTTTTATGTCTGAAGATAGTCCTACTTCCTTTCCTACTTCCTACTAGTCCTATCCTACTATTATCCTACTATCCTACTAATATTATAAATGTGAAAGGTTGTGAGGATGGATGGATGGATGTTTGTTACTCTTTCACGCAAAAACTACTGAACGGATCTGGATGAAATTTGGCACAGAGATAGATTATAGTCTGGAATAGCACATATGCTACTTTTTATCCCGGTAAAATGTATGGTTCCCTTGGGATAGCGGGTGAAGCCGCTGGCGGAAAGCTAGTCATTTATATTCGTACCATAAAATCTTATAAGTAGGTAGTTGCAGTATCAATGTTAAGATAGCAATAGTAAATTGGACGTTGTAACGTAACCAAATTGTGATCCCTAAACCGAGTGGATTTATTACCTCAATATCTATTTATAAACAAACTTATTTCAAACAAAAATGGAATTGGAATTGGGGCGAAACCATGAATAAAAGAAGGAGCGTACAGATGGGAGATGGAGTTCGTGTCTATTTGTGTAATGAATATATTATAGGAATACCCCACAGGGATTTATTAATGTAATTGCATCAATCCACCTTGCATTACTCTGTTTCTTACAATGGAAATCATTCAACCGAGTCAAATAATAATATATCCTGGGACATTTTACACATCACCATAGTCCCAAACTAAGCATGTACTTGATGTAGCTTGTACTATGGGTACTAGACAATGGACATAATACTCATATAGGTACCTACATTTTTGAAACACCAGACAAAGGCAAACATTTATATTTTTATATTCGTCACATAAAAATTTGTGTCTTGTGGGAATCGAATCTACTACCTCGTGATCAGCACTCCGGTACTCGAACCACTAGGGCACAGACGTCGCTGATATTCAGCCGTATCTGGCTTAACTAGAAGCCGATCCCAACATAGCTGGGAAAAGGCTAGTTATGTATGCATTATATTGAAATGCTTTTAAACATTTGAGTCTTTAATACTATTTAGATGTACGAGACTAGAATAAACACACCCATGTTCAGGTATTTTTTTTAATGATCATATGAATATTCTTTGATGTATGTTACTGCCTCATGAGTAAAGTGGTCTGCTGAGTGCTTCGCTAATGGTCCTGGCTTCGATGCTAAGATCAAGCAAAGTATTATGGGTTTTTCCACGCAATTCTCTTTAACAGCTTGTAGTGGATTTGTGCCCAGTTAGTGGTAATAGGGTCACTCCCTTTTACATAGGACCTAAGCATACTTATCTATGGTGTACATCAGTACTCCTTTACCTCACCCTTCAAATACAGGCATAATAGCATGGTATGTTACGTATGTATGTAATTGTAGTGTATTATGTTTTCTCTTTCACAATTAATGTTTAAGCTCACGCACAAAGAAACGAACACAGCCATAAAACAACCTATTACAAAAACATTCTAATTGCTTTCCATCAATGCCCGTGTTATAGACGGAATTACAAATTCACGATCGAAATCTGGAATTGGGACCGAACCTTGGTAATAAACAATGCCTAAGCAAATGCAAATATTTGCCACCGACCTCCATTGATGCGAAACTTGCGGCTGTGACATCCAATTGTTTACTTAATACAAGTCATAGCAGCCATACTTGGATGCCATCGATCTGTCTGCCGCTAAGTCGAAGGACATAACTGTCCTAATATCGGCAGGTAATTTTCTCTTAATAGGCTTACTATTTAGGTTTATATTTCGCTGTGCTAGCAAACTGTAAGCCTTCACGCGTCATGGCTCTTTGGGATAATAAAAAATACCTAGCAATTTATTATAACAATTCAATAATTAGGCTTATCCGCTACGCTGACTTAATGTGGGTAGGCAGACTGCACATGCCTTCGAGAAAATCTTTCAAGCATGAAGTTATATGCGAGTGATAATTATTTTTTTGTTAATACGCGTCCATCTTAGGACTCATAACTAGGCAGTTCAATTACTTATCACTATCTTTACTCTTTTCTTTACCAGTTCCTAATTGACCAAATCCAATGTAAATAAGGCCATTCAACATTTTATTAAAATGTATGCCAAAAATGAAATAAAAAATATATTGCACAGATAATTTGTTTCAAGACTCCTTCGTTTTAAAGGAAAATGTAGAATTTCAGGGATTTCTTCTCAAGTTGTTGAGAAAGTTAAATTGGTTAAGCTGAGGCTAAAGATCGACTGCTTCAAGTGTTGGTGAGAGCTACTTGATGCTACTCGTAACAGGCTAGATTATTATCTTATACAGTTTCAATTTTTTCACCTTCCTTCTCAATTCCTTCTGAATTCAAAACCCATAAAATCAAACAATCGGCTATAAATAATTATGCTAGAATATATAGATTAATCATACCGATACAGCCATTATTTAAAATTTATATTACGTATTTTTGTAGATTTGTAATAGGATTATACATTCGTTCAGGCTTAGATAGACAAAACAAGAATATCAAAAATCTATAGAAGTAGACCAAAATTTCAAATACTTATACTTGCTAATTTCGAAATCTACTATATGAAAATAAGTCGGGTTTTCCTTCCTGACGCTATAACTCCAGAACGCACGAACCGATTTCCACGGTTTTGCATTCGTTGGAAAGGTCTCGGGCTCCGTGACGTTTATAGCAAAGAAAATTCAGGAAAAATTTCAACAGAAAAGCGGGTTAAAAAAGTTATCAAGACCACGCGGGCGAAGCCGCTGGCGGAAAGCTAGTTATATATAAGGATTATACTGAAATCATCATTAAATAGTATAAATTGTTTTATTATTCTATATAAATTGTTATATTAGTATGACTATTAATCTTATATCAAGAATCAGCTACGCTAAATGGCCGTTTACGCTTTTGATAAATTAGTATAGTTATATGAATCACATTAGAAAATTACTAAGGATAGACTAAGTTCCCGACATGATTTGATTCCAGAGAACATCTCAGTGTGAGCATTTGAGGCCCTCAGGTAATTTCACAAGTAGAGCATATTCGGGCTTTCAAAGTTTCGAGCTCTAGTGTCGCTTCACGCGGCTCACATGTATACAAGCGACGCGGCGCGACGGGAAATGGAAAAAGCACTTCATTTTCCAACGTCGAAGAATGAGGGGAAATTGTTCGAGCGACAAATACGACAGGCGCCGACGTCAACGCCTAACTGCATTTATTTACGTTTCGTTTGTGACACACGCTATTAGCTAAATGTTATTCTACTTTTGTGCTTTAAGTGTTGTCATTAGCTTTATATCATTCACAACTGTAGGTACTCCTAGTTTAGGCAGGTTGCAGATTCGATTCCAACAAATATTGCAAAATTTTAATAACTTTCAAATTATGTTAAAAACCAAATCATATTTTATTACATGTTATTTAAGTAATTACGTGAAAACTTGTAATTGGCCATCTTCTGCTTCATTTAATTGTGTATATCACTGTACTAGCTCTAAGTTATCCTAAAAAAAAATATGTTTTGATAATATCGCGTTTTACCAAAGTGGTAGGTAAGCCAGCAGCCTACCAGTGCGACAGGCATACAAAGTAGCTACAGAATATAAATATCAAGTTATAATGTTAACAAACAAATATACCAAGTAGGTAACATTAGACCTCTGTTTAACCCTTCGGAGGTATCCTCCGGGATGGGCGTGATTGTTTTCTATGTTATGCCTATCTTAGCCTTTTTTAGATTAATTTGTGAACTTCAAGAAATAGTTACGTGCAAATCCAAACAGTAAAACAAACAGTACAACTATATGTTAGATATCTTCCATTCAGAAAATAAATTGTAAGCATATTTATGACTTGTTTGCGTAGGTAGCTTGACGAATTCATTGAATATGTTTCAAGGATTCACATCAATGTGTGAGATCCCTGTGGATGTATTTATAGGTACGCCACCTACGGTTAAAGCAATTCTGTTCGAACATCTGCGTGTTTGTCTACTACAATAACTGATACTTAGCTTGATATTTTTTTATGTTTCGTGCCGGCAAACAAGCTGACGGGCCACTTGGGACCCAAGCTTGCTATTTTAATTGTATAATAATAGTTGTTCAATGATAGTAAGGAGTAAGGTAAGGTAAGGAAGTAAGGTAATTTAGACGACGTCTGTGGTTTAGTGGTTCGAGTACCGGTCTGCTGATCACGAGGTCGTGGGTTCGATTCCCACAGGACACAAATATAAGTGTTTGTGTTTGTCTGGGCGTTTCCTATATATTATGAGTATGTATTTACAAAAAAAAACTACGTGAACGTATTATATCCATTGCCTTAGTACCCATTGTACAAGTTCTGCTTAGTTTGGGACTAGATGGTGCTGTGTAAAATGTCCCAAGATATTCATTTTTGTATTTAAAAAAAAAAAAATATTACACAGGACAGAATGAAATATTCTGAAGACAAAACTGTCAAAAATCAACAAATCTGAAGCCATTGAATGACTGACAATCGAGCAAGTCAGATCTCTTATCGCCTCTTACAAGATACCGATCGGAATGGCACTGAATTGTATTCTAGATACCGTTCCCACACCGGGAGATATGTTTGAGATATTCATGAATTTGTTCTGCGTAACACATTTTTTTTCAACTTTTTTTTATTTTTTGTCATTACGTACGCTTAAACAATACTACTCATATGCATATATTGTAACTGTTTCAACGAGACGCGACGAATCCGAACACACGAAATGAATCTCAGATGACTACAGACGAAAATCTATGTTCCTTTTTTATTGACGTTCGTAAACCACGTGAGTTTGTATCGAATACAAATGAGTGCACAAAAAAACACGTGTACTGTCGTCAACGCAACAATATTCAAATGCTTATTTCAGATATTTCGTCATACTGTACCTATTATAGGCGTTTGAGGCGATATCAGCAATATTAGTTATACATAATTAGAAACAGTGCATCGTAACTAATTAAATATTTTCAGTAAACATGTGTGCGTGTGCTTCATCGTAAAAGTATACAACACATCGACACGTTGTTCAACTAAATCAAATTAACTAAATTTGAACTTTGTAGATAGGTGTTTGGATTACCATATACACTGTTCTATATATTTATTTATTTATTTATTTATTTAATCTTTAATGCACATTTATGGTACATAAGGCGGACTTAATGCCGTAAGGCATTCTCTCCCAGTCAACCTTTGGGTTAAAAAGAGCATCACGAAATGCGGTACGAAAAAATAAAAAAAACAACAATTAATAACAATTATAAAGTAGTAAATACTTTAAAAATATATTAAGTACATTACATATAATACATACAAAAATTATATATACATACATAAATTATACATACATACATAAATATAAATTATACATAAATATGAATATTTAAATAGAAATATATCAGCTTGATGAAAACACCGATTAGCTATAATTAAAAAAAAAATTAAGGGTTCAGTGATTTAAAATAAAATTCACGTACTTTCCGTTTAAATGAGAATTTACTCGTTGCCTTTCTGATGTCAAGTGGTAGCACATACATATATACAAGCAAATAACTACATACATATCAGTTTAAAAAATAGTACCTACCATTACATTATTGATAAGTTAGTACTGAGTAAAATGGACCTAATTAAAAACTGTTATTTTAATTGATACAACGTTATACTCGTATATAATATTTATCCCACGTACTCAGATAATAATATAATACTTTTTTAAATTAATAATGTAGTTTAAAATATCTACAGACTTTATTTTTCTACTGCTGTAATAGTCACAAGCGAGGCAGCTGCGACGTATTCTGGGTTCGATTCTTAAGTCAGGGATTGTTATTGAGTTAACGTGCTGTGAGGGTATCCCTATTCATATAGCCTGATTTCTCGGTACCGAAAAAATACAAACCGATATACCTACTATGAAAGTATCAATACGTGCGCTGAAAACCACAATCGAATTTACGTCTAAACTCTTAAATCCGTTAAAGCTTACCGCTGTTCGTAAATGACATCCATTTATATTCTCCACGTTGCCTAGCGATCGTTCAGATGATATTCAATGACGATTTTATGAAAATTTCTCTACGAACTGAAAATACTTTTTAAACTTTCACAATTTGTAGTCCCTCAGGATTAGCTGTAATCCAGATTAACTAACTATGAAGTATTATGCGACTGACGCAAATTAAGATAATTAACTATCCGTCCAGTCTCATGTCATGCTAAACAATGAACATCCTCATTTAACTGTTACATACAGAGTAAAAAATAAATGTTGTTTTCCGGTAAAAATTGTAGAAAAACAATCTTTTGTTAAAAACTTCCATTATTTGTTGGAACAAAAACTAAAACGGGATCCGCAATATCAGCTGTTTCGATTTAACAGTGAAAATGCCTGCGTGTAAACAGCAACGAAAACCACAGATAAAATAGAGGGAAATGGTTATGGAATGGTTAAATTGTGTGTTAGTGACAGTAAATACCCAGCATACATAATTATGTGCCTCTATAACACATACATTAACTTCTAAATGGTCGATAGAATGCCGTATACATTGTTAATGGTAATTGGTTTTGGATAAACAAGTTAGTTTGAATGTTTAGTCACGCAATAAAATTATTTCTAAGTAATAATAAAAGGTATGAAAATTCCGCTATAAAGTACTTTTAGCACCAAATATCACAAAGTTCTGAGCGGAGAAACTCGTAACTAGAGCTCGGACGGTAGAAAAGGAGTTAATTCATATATACTATTTTGAATCACTATCTCAGAAAAATAAAAAGTTAGCAGTGATAGCATAAATCTCAAATAAAATATTGAAACAATATTCAAACACCAACCTTCGTATATGCCTGGTATATTTGCAGAATAGCTGGCATTTGAATGTAGATATCTATATATATATTGTGTGTACGCTTGAATGCAAACCACTAATTGTTCTAACACAATTAGGCGGTTCCGTTCACAGTCAGGAGTTTAGGGATAACGTCGCCTTGTATTACAAGCTTCGCACATTAATGTTTATGCTGAGTACAAAATAACTGCGTCTCACGTTGTTGGCCGTATTGAATTAGCTGTCCCACTGCTGGGCACGGGTCTCCTCTCAGTATGAGAGGGATTAGGCCAATACGTCCACCACGCTGGCCTAATACGGGCTGGCAGACTTCACGTGCCGTCGAGAAAATCTGTCAGGTATGCAGGTTTCCTCATAATGTTTTCCTTCACTGTTAAAGCGAGTCCTTTCGAAAAGGCGCGGTGCGTGCCTTGGATTCGAACTTGAGAATTTTGACTTGGTACCGCAGTGGTCATTTCTCCTAGGTTATCACTGATGAATCTTTACGTTTCATAAATACATTATAATCTCTATTAGTTTTCAAACATAGGTAATGCTTATAAAGGCATTATAAAATCTAATAAAATATTATTAGCTTGAATAACACCTAAATAGACTCTATTCAAATCCTAATCAACGATGCAATTTCCGATTCTATACAATATTATGTAACATCATTTGTGTCGCACACAGCATTGTTGGTGGCAATAATAGTCAAATGATGGACATAACATGATTATAACGACTATCTGCACAAATATCGAGACTAACGTAGACGGAATATTTAATATAAGCCCATATCTGTTATTGGCGTACAAATAGAACCAGACCACATTAGGCAGATGACTGATTTTCAGAACTGACAAGAGGCTTAATGACCTATTTTTGGATATGGAAATGAATGACACAATGCTCGATAGAGTTTATATTATTATGTATTGTTCGAGACACATTCACCTACATAATCTAAGGCATATAATTAATGTAAATCGAACAATAAACTTTGTTTTGTAACAAAAATATCGCGTTTTGTGCCTGGATAATAGGCGCAAAAAGCGTTAATCCTATGTTAATTTATGTAAAATAAATTTTTATTGATTCTTTAACGAAATTGGGCTTATAAGGTAACAATGTCTTTCTAATAGTGTGCTTATTGTTTGCTGTTGATCTGTATTGTGAGGTCTTAGTATACTGCCGATCAAAAAATTTTACAGAAGAGAGTGCACAGAAAACAGTAGAACATGGACCAGCTACATAATAAAACTGGTAAGAGGTCATCTCAACACCAATTACGTTATAAGACTCAACATGCGTTAAGGCACAAAATAAAACTAGGAATATAACAATACTCAAGTACACACGACGACACATAAAGCTATAGAGTTTGCCTTCCGGACCGCCCGTATTCTGTTGCAGTAGCTGTGATTTTTTTAGAGCAAGTGTATAACTTAGCGTGATGTCGGTGTGTACAATATGCCCGCACGACAAAGCTTTGCAACGTAAACCGCTGAACAAATACATCTCGGTGTGAGCCTCGCGCCTGAAACGCAATGTGTGCTCAAACATACACACGGTGTTAGTCCCGAATTTGCCTTACCACAGCAGGTGGCAGTTTCAAATGAGTTTCACGGCTCAACATAGGACTCATGATAAACTGCGGTCAATACATTTTCCTAGGTATAGCGCGAGATATTCTTAGTTTTTGACCATTTTCCGGATAGTCGTTTATGGAAAGAGTAGGAAACTGTAGTTGGCTTGCTATAAATTTAACGTGTTGCGGCAAATCGTGTTAATTTTTGTGGGTATCTAACCACAATGAAACACGTGCAAGGTTGAACGAATATTGCCATCATTTTTATTATGTTATAACGAGTGTAGAATATTTAACTCTAGAAACTAAAATCTGAAGCTAAATCAAAAGATGTACCTAGTTAAGATTTTTTTATCTAAAAATAAAATAATATCTAATGATCTAATATATAAAATTCTCGTGTCACAGTTTTAGTTGCCATACTCCTCCGAAACGGCTGGACCGATTTGTATGAAATTTTGTGTGCATATTGGGTAGGTCTGAGAATCGGCCAACATCTATTTTTCATACCCCTAAATGATAAGGGTGACCCACCCCTATATGGCAAAACAACGTTTGCTGGGTCAGCTAGTAATAATATAAATATATGATGACATACAAATTAAGATCTGCGCCAAGCAAAAAAACCAAAACGTCCACTTTTGAATTTAGAACATTTACCCGAAGCTTGAAATAGTGCAAATGCAGCTGTCGCTAGTACACGTAATATTGCTCCCTCACTAATTCATGATCTTTACTTACAGTATCTACAGAAGAAACAAAGCATGACCTGTTTTTCAAGAAGAACATTAATTAAAATAAACGTTGCCTGTATTTTTCTTTCATTACTTTTCTAATGTTAGGTTAAAGAAAAATTTGTCATAAATAATCTGTTTGGGAATTTCTTTTAGAATATGACTGGTATTTTCGAATCATAACAATAATTTAAAGAAAAGGTATATTTGAAAATTATAACAGCTGCGTATGTTCCCAAACTAGTGGAAATATTAATAATAGTTTACCAACCAGATATTATAAAAAAATCATTACGAAAATTGTTGACAAGAAGACTAACTTCATTAGGTATGTAATAAGGTCCCAAGCACATCTCTATAGATGTGCTTGCGACCTCGCTATCTTAAACATTTGTCTATTGAAAACTGTAATGCTTTAATTTTTATATTTCTTACCACATTGCCTGCATCTTGGGTTGACTTGGGTTAGTAAAAAGACAGAAATATGATAATACTGATAAAGTAGCAACCTCATATGTATCATCATTTACTTCCTTTGTAGCCATACCATTTCTCACTCGCCGTCGAGAAATAATCAGAATACAGAGATTTGCAGCAAACAATCATTTTTTGTGTCCGTGTAGCAGAGTGATTATATATTACAAACAAGTCGAAAGCCGAAATGAAGTCTATTAATAGCATTCGTTCCCAACAGGGAAATATAGATATCTTAAATGGCAACACCTACAGATATACCTGAACAAAGCTTATAAATAAGTCGATCTAATTTTGGACATGATGCTACCATATTGATTACCAGCGAGAGCATTTTTACGGCTGCCCTTTTATAGAGGCACGTGGAAGATATAATATCTAATTTCAATAGAATTTTTCAATTCCCAAAACGAGCAAATTGCTATTGGGTTTTTAATTTTCGAAGTTTGCGACGCTCGCCCCCATTACATGGGCATGGGACGTAATCTAATGTTTTTGTTAATACCTACAAGTGTGAAGTATGTTGCGTCTAATAAAAAAACGAATTTCTACCTTCACTTATATCAAAGATTACATGGAAATGTATCGATTTTGTGACAACTTTAGGTAAGTAATTCTTCTAATCAAATCTGATGTTGGACTGTTTGTTTACAGGATTTAGTGAGAAACCCATTCAAGAACATTCTTACTAAATTGTGCCTTTGCGTAATTGATTAGAATAATTGCCCTCATATATGCATCGTTTTATCAGCGGCAATTTCTAAATAAAAGCTTTCTTTATAAATAATTGAGTCACTTGACCTATAGAAAGTGTTCTTTAAGTCAAAATAAACGATCGCCTGAAACGGCTTATCTTAATTTCATTAAGACCGTTTGGCCCGGTTTTGAGATAAAAATAAATCAAGGGGCTAAGTAATGAATAGATTATTGAATAAATATTTTCAATAGGGGAGTATTGATTGGGTTGAGGGGTTGGGTTGGATGGATTTTTCTTTGAAATTATTAATAGCAGCTCGTAGTTTCGATTTGTGCCCGGTTAATGGCTGTAGGCTCGCCCCCTATTGCATGGGTCCTAGACATACAGGCGAAACGTGAGTGTACCAATGTACATTATTTTAGGCATGATGGTGTGTTATGAATATTGAGATGAATTCGACCGTTTTTTTCCAACGTAGTATGAAGTCCAGAATAGAAAAGCCCGGACCTAGAGGAGTTCCCAGCAGACATAAAAGAGACTATATACTTATAGAAGTATTGATTCTAGCAATAGGTACTCATTAACTGTATTGTCAAGCTGTTTGGGCTTCTGACTGAGTAACGATTGTCATAGGTTCGTAAGTATGACAACCTCAGAGATCTACCTATATATTACCCTAAATGAAGATAGTGTACGTTATGAATATTAATAAATAAAAATAAAAAATATTGCATAATATATCTACCTAATAGTACAGTAAGTTTCTGATAACGAGAATTGTTCGGACAGTTTGAGTAAGTTTTATGTGGGAGATATCCAATTAGTGCAGCTATCTCAACTAATTTAATTACCGTCACTCGACCATAACAAATATTATAAATAGTTGTGGACTATGGGGGTCTGCCCATACTATTCGGTAATTTGATCGACCGTATTTTGGAACAGTATGTATGTATTAGTATTCAGCAGTGATAGCCTAGGGATATGACCAATGAACTGCAAAGTTGTATGTGCCTAATAAAAGTTAATAAATTAACACTCGCTTACATCGATGAAGGAAAACATCGTGAGGAAACGTGCATGCCTGAGTGATTTTTTCGACGGCGGTAGTGTGTGAATTTTGCCAACCTACACTAGGCGAGCGTGGTGGACTGCTAGTTTAACCCCTCTCATTCTAGAAGCGGACCCGTGAGTCCGTGACTAGCGCAGTTCAACGCCTTAAAACCATTCACCTGCTGCGACCTGCAGTCCGTGTCTTGACTGCATTACTCTACAAAGGCCGAGGAGGATGTAGAGTACATCCGCATCAAGACCAAGTGTACCTTGAGTGTCGAACGGTTGAGTCTCGTCACAATGTGGATTTTAATTTTGTGCTGAGAGTACCGACCCATCATCTGATGACCTTCATGAAAGAGGAATTTTGGCCAAGACGGGTAGTGTTCTGGCGATTCCGTGGATGGCTACCGGACACCGCGTGACACACGAAGCCGACTCATCGTGTAAATTAGTGTTTAGTTTACTTTGTGGTTGTTTATGTATAGTATTTTATTGTTATAAGTTTAGTATACTGAATTGTATTATAGTATTTCATATGATAAAATAAGAACAAACAATATCTTCAGCTTTATTATATCAGTATAACATTTATTCCTTCCTCCATTCCTTCCTTTTAATTGAGCTGACCGCATCGGAAACAGAGTTCAATTAATTTTCGGTTCCGTTGAACACACTTATGAGAGTTTACTGTTTTCAATGTGCCTATAGAATTGTTTCACGTTCCAATGTATTCTCAATTCAATAACAACAGTTAATTTTATTGTCGCAGCAGCAATCATCATCAAGCTATTTATGAATAGGTAAGTATTTGTTTTTTTTTTAACTTAAGGACCTAATTTGATTCCATGTGTGTACTCGCAGGATAACAAGGTGGAGTTAGGTATACAGGCAGCTAATTGACACACTTGACAAAGATGTGTAATAATGTATCATGCAATATGTGTGAAAACGGTAGTGTAGTTAGCTGTACCTAAACGGATAATAATTATTTATAACGCAATCTACGCCACTCAAGACGCAAATGTCTATATACCTATCGCTATTGTCGACTGTACTACAAATTCAGCCTCGTATTATATCAATCATACAATATTGCTGTTTTATAAAGGGGACATGCTTGCTATTCCCTTGGCGTTTTACAGCTAAATAGCAACTAAGTAGAAAAGCATGTTATCGCTGTGAAATGAGGAGAGGGAATAAAGCAGATGCTGGGCTGAAGCGGAGGTTTGTGCTATAGAAAATGTGGCGTGCGAGCCAAACTGAATTGCGGTTTTGCGACGACGGGGGTGCGTCGTTGTTTTTGACTAGTCGACGGCGGCGGTGGCGTGTGTTGAGATAGATAACAATGAAACTTGACTAAATGATCACCAAAATACGGAGTAATAATTAAAATCGAATGAAATTTTAAGTTTTTATCAACAAGGACACACCTTAAGTTACTTCAAGGAATTCACATGAATATCAATTATTATTTATAATTTACCTAATAAATTTGCGGTTCATTTATAGCGTCATCAAGGAAATTCAATATTATTAATCATGGTTGATAATGTTAATAATAATTAATAATAAATATTTACCGCTACTTTGGTTAGCTTCGAATGACAACTGTAAAGTTAAAGTTTAAATGTTTAAATGTTTGTTTGTTTTTAAATGTTTTTATGTCAAATAAGTTTCTACAAGCATAAATGACTCTAGTTGCATGGGTCCAAAAAGTTAATGAAGAAGAATGTGACACGAGAAATACCATAGAGAGTTACACCACAATCCACATACTTCCATAAACCAACATAAAAATTAGTCTTCCCGTGCTATGACGGGCTAATGAATGAACATTGTTTCTAGTTACGGACTAATACTTCGATCGCGTTCAACGGTAGAGTGACCTGGGTACACGAGCTATCATTATATGTACTAAAAATCAATTCACACTAAAGCATTACAAATTTTCAAGCTTATTGGTTTTTAATTACGAAAACGACTCTTAAAAGGCTCATGCATACCACTGACTTGAACTATTCGCTTGCAAGTGTGGTATGAGTACAGAAATAATGTGGTCATAATATTATGTAGAAATTAATAATATATTACATCAGTCCGTACGGTCCCCTACTATTTATAGACCACCACGTGTGTCTGGAGAGAGACACGTGACTCAGACACACACGTGTAAAGGAGAGACAGGTCGTCCCATCAAAATGATTAGCCGTTACATTGCTGTACATGATACAAAATCACAACTATCGATCAGTGCGGATTAAATTGACGATAATTCTATGCTTAACAGACGTTAAGTAGGTCAATTTGACAATAATCTGCTGTAATTAGAAGCTATACCTGTGAATAATCCATAGGACAACACAGGCATGGCATGTATGTTTTATGTGTTTATTACTTATCGTCCGGCTTGCCGTCTCTCCGATTTTTATGGCCGGGTTGAAGTTAGCTCGTGCCAACTTCAAGCCAGACAATAAGTTTGGCGAGATCTGTATCTTAATCTGCATAAAATGAGAAAATATTATGTACATTCTAGATCGCAGACAATAAAAGCGGACTATGTGGTTGGGATCAAAATCGATAAACCTCGCACACTGCTTTTTAATAAAACTCGAGCTTCCATACATGTATAAGGTCGTCAATCCACAAACGTGACGAGATGAATTTACATAAAATGAAACATTTATCTCATGCGGAAATTTGTGTGAGCAACATTAATTCCGCTGAGAGAAGGAGCAATATCTTGACATCCCTAACATATTCGAGGCCGGCTTCATCATGAAGTTTAATCGACATTCCGAGACACTAATTAAATTCCTTTAAACTGTTGAGTGAATCTTTTCAATTTAAAACTACTAGACAAAGTTCTTACGAGCGGTGGCGTGCTATGCGTGTTAACTGTTTTAACGCTGAAACTCGCTCAGTGGTATAACTTTTTATTATAAGCTTGCTAATACAGATTTTTTTACTGTTGAACAAATGGAATAATGTCATTCGTTTACTTATACGTTACCATTTGCAAAAAACTGTTACCGTGTTGAATAAAACATTATACATAATAATCGTATCTATCAAACCCTCTGGGCATTTCCTATGTAAATACGTTTATCATAATATTACCGATGACTTGGGACTGAAGTGTCTACACTGGCTACCCACAGGTCTGTACAGGCTGTAGGTTGCGTGAGAAGAATGCCACTACAGCGCCATCTCTCTCATACAACTTAAAAATTATCGCATTTAACACGTGATACGGCTGTTCACGGAATTGTGGAATCAGACTGATTTCGATATGTGTGGCCTTGAATATAGAATTGATAGCTGATAATATTTTTATATTCTTTTTTAAAATTAGCCTATAGATGGCTGCATCTAAGTTTTCGAAACCATTTGTGCAGCTTAATCATTTATTATCATACGCTTAAGTTGAACACGTAAAAGATTTTAGGCTTGCGGACCTCTTCACAGATAAAAAAAATATCTGTAATGATTTTCTTTTCCTCAAAAAAAAGGTAATCTTTGCCCTATAGTGGAACCAACTTAGCTGATAAAAATAACAATAATTAAAAAAAACTGCTCGCCTATAACACCCATATATCATTAAATATTTACTACAGCATCATCAAAGTACACAAATGCCTCGTAGGTAATCGTTTCCGATAGCATTGCAAATAGCGCTTCATATGAAATATGAACGCCAGTGGCCTAGGCACGTAGCTAGGTAATATGTTAGTAAATACTAAACCCCTTTAGAATGGAACAAAGACTTAGATTACAAACTTGTGTACGTTTAGATCGAAGAAATATTGTTTCTTCTTACTACAAAACAACAAGACATGACGCTACTTGAATCAACATAAAAAAATATTTGTAGATAAAACAAGATATTATACCTAACACGATCATTCGATAAAGTAGCAAAAACCAATCACGCGCATACAATATTGCAGGGGGCCTAGACAAGTTGCAATTTTAAATTCGAATCGACAAACCAATAGAAACAAAAGAAAATGACATTAATGACAGCCCGATTTGTCGAAAGCTTGTGTTATTTCCATACATTTATATTTATACCAATAGGTACTATGACTACAACTTATTTTTTTTTTAATCAACACTTATACAGTTATTTACTTTAATTGTTTTGAAATACGGGGAGTAAAAGCCACATTGTCAACACCAGGAAATAAGAATGTCAGTTACAAAAGCAATTAATCATTCACATTTTATGCCCTGAGTTTCATTTGGGTGGGTTTTCTTTTTTTGTCAGGGACCTTAATTCCAGATGGTAACCAGCGTCAAGTTCTTACTTTGCAGATGATTTAAGGCCTGTTTCACCATCTCCAGATAAGTTACCGTTAAATTACTTGGCAGATATTTTTTTTTGGTGGTTAGCGGCTATCCAAAGCTGGTAAAACCAGCCCTTTAGGTACGCGTGAGGTCCTGGGTTCGATTCTAAGGTCGAGCAAAGTGTTATTGGGTTTTTTCTAGGCACGAAATTGTCAGCTTCGAGTTGGATTGATTCCTGGTTGATGAAAAACATTTCGAGGTCTATTGATGGTAGGTATATAATTCGTGATCCACAAAGGCATAGTCGTAATGATACGCAAGTATAGGTACGGCACCTTATCTCAAATTCCGAAGTTATTCCTAAAAAGTCACGTAGTATGGTCGTACCTCGAAGTCGTTTGCATTCCTGTTCCTTGCTAACAAAGAATTCTTTACGGTTATACTGCTTCTAGTCTTGTTTAGAATCTTCCATTGTGGCTGCGAAAATCGCACCACTGGTTAAATGGACGAAACAACATTCTCATGTGTTTTCAACAAGAAAATGGCAGGCAATTGTTGCTACGCTACATTTTATATTATTTTCATCACATATCTTGTTTTGAAAACTAGTAAGTAATGTAGAAAATTCTAGTAGCAGAACCCAAAACCCCGATTTTCTATCGTGTCCGATGTCTAGATGCACCTCGAAAAGTTAAAACGCTAATATACCTTTGATTAGATGTGACATTCAGACCGTATCATTGACACAGATACATTTAGGGCTTGTTTCACTACCTCCTGATAAGTTCCGGTTAAATTACTTGGCAGATAATTTTATACAAATGTACATACCATCACGCCCATTTTCCCCGAAGAGGTAGGCAGAGGCGTGCCAAAGTACGCCCACATTTCGCCGGTATGTTTAGGTCCCATGTAATAGGGGGCGAGCCTATTGCCACCAACCGGGCACAAATACAGACTCCGAGCTGCTACTGGGAATTTCATAGAAAAACCCAACAACACTTTGCTCGACCCCGGATTCGAACCCAGTACCTGTAGCGTAGCAGTCGCGCTTGGGACCACTAGACCAACGAGGCAGAACGATTTTATACAAATGATGTTTCATTTTTTAATTTATCCGATGGTTAGGGGCTATCCAAAGGTTGTGAAAGAGGCCCTAAGTGACAATAATTGGGTAGGCATCAAGAAAATAATGTCTACCGACTAGGCCCTAAGTGACAATAATTGGGTAGGCATCAAGAAAATAATGTCTACCGACTCGTTCAAAAATTTTATGTTGTCTGATGACTTTCAGTTCATGAATTATTCTGTTAAATATATTAAATATTTATTACCATCTAATGACATTTGCTACACTACAGTTAACTTAGAAAAGTTTTTACCGCCTTAAAACGTATGAAGAAGAAAAGCAATAAAACCACGCAACGACATGCGCCCGAAGTCTTATAAAACATCTAAAAAATTACACTTTTATGAGAATTTCTTAAGTGCCCCGTGTTAGCAAGAAAAATACTTGACACATTTTTTAGAAATGTTTTCTAAACCTTGTTACGGGACATGCCTGCGCATACAAAACGATACATGCTTATCTCCTATCAGGCATTATAAAATGTTACTTTCCTGCTATATTATGTACTAGGTAATAGGTATGAACACAGCTCATGCTTTTTAAAATTCAGTAGACCGTAAAGGCAGTTTATTAACGTTTCATGCCTTCAATTCGGATCAGCTGTATTAAGCAAACTCACATAATAAGAGGTTTATAGCGACTGTTATTTTTTTATTTTACCGATGATTGAACTCTGTGTCCGAGTCACAGAAATGCCAAAAATGCTTACAATGTTGTGAGCTGATTTATAAATTAATATTGCCAATAAAATTATAGAGCAAATGAACCTTAACTACTGGTTTCAGTCATTCTCTTGGTGTTGCTAGCTATGGAAACGTTAAGTAATACAAAAAAATGTTATAAAGCTCTTATACGTAGGCCTGTCATCATCATCCTCCTAGCCTTTTTTCCAACCATGTTGGATATTTTACTGTCAGGCTTTTTGGGATTTTGATCACCACTAACGATTGTCATATGCATTCATATGACAACCGGGACCGACGGCTTTACATGCTCTCCGAGGCACGGAGGGGTCTCGATATGTAGGCCTTTAAGTTATTTTAAACAAACGTTCGTGTTTTACTCCAAAATATATCTTTACTACCCAAAATATTGTCTTGCTGTGATCAGTTACAGCAGTGAGGAAACATATTATTTTGAGTGAAATCCAAGGAGTGTTACACAAAATGGGGTACATAAAAAATATCACCAGTTCTAACGTTAAAAATGTTGATTGCATTTAGCCTTCATGGATGTATTATAAAGCGAATGCACATAAATATACGTTTATCTTTGCGCGTGAATAACTTCGAATCACTGGCTTTGAATAATAATTGCCTTTCGACTGAAAACAATATTAATTATTTCTACTAATGCCATAGTTTTTATCAGATACTCTACAATTCTAACAAACGACTACTGAAAATCGGCAGGCAACTCAACTAATTTATAAACACAACTTTTTCCAATAAATACCTACTACTTACAGTCATTTTAACATGCTACAATACAGCACTTGACCTTGTAATGTGGGGACTGTCCAAATATTATTTCCTTGGTCAAAACGAATCCAGATTGATTGGCCAGCACTGCCCATAAGGCAGCTCCGGCAGGGTGGCCATGTAATGTGGGGACTTCGGTTGTTGGAATGACACGACTAGTCACGTTCAATGATTATAATATATTGTATCAACTTACGAACTAAGTGTTTATATATAGGGCAGAGCCATGACGTCACACACCACAACCTTTTAACAGAATAATTAGTACATATTAATAAAATGTAAAAGTAACTCTGTCTAGCTGTAACCTTTTTACCCGACTGCCGAAGGAGGAGGGTTATGTGTTTGACGCGTATGTATGTATGTATGTATGTATGTCCGTTCCTATGTCCGGTCGTAACTACTCAACGGCTCAACCGAATTAGATAAATGACACCTCATTAGATTCGTCTTGATGGCACGACTGTCACTGGGTACATGAAATTAAAAAAAAATCAATATGTCGGATTTTATACGCTTTAATGTGCGAACTGATTTTGAAAATGATCTTTAGTTGTATCAATTTATATTTTAAATCATCATTTAGGATCTATCTAGTGATTCTATGATGATTTATAAACTAAAAAGAAGGAAATAAAATCAATTATTAAAAGAAACAAAAAACCCGACTGCGTAAAAACTACTAACTAAAAATCTAAAAACAAGCTCTGTGATGTTGGAAAATGTTGCAGGCGGGACAAGCTGTTCGTTCATAAACAAAATTGTTTCTTTGCTTGTCCCGCCTGCAATACATTTTCCAACATCACAGAGCTTGTTTTTAGATTTTTTGTTAGTAGTTTTTACGCAGTCGGTTTTTTTTTACGCTGAATAGATAATTTTTTTTTTGAGATTAATAATGAGATGAAGAAGAAGAATGAGATACGACATTTATATTCGGAGAAAGGACATAGGCTACCTATAATATTAAAAAATCCTTTGGAGTGCGAGTGAAACCACAGTCAACAGCTAGTAACAGATATCTCTGAAAAATGAAAAATTTACATTGAATTTTGCATTAATAGTACAGCAAAAAGTTTTGGAGAGGAGCGTGCCCCCTGCACGTTGAGGGTGCTCGGCGCCGGCCGATGACACTCGTCGAAGCCTCTCGACTCGACTTGTGGTGCAATTGCTTCCGTTCAAGTCATCTAGAAAAACACTTCACGTTTTTCATTTTGTTTTAAACTTTTTTGTGAAGTTTTGCTTTATATAAGTACATATATTTATTTGTCGTATTCTTAAAAACCACTAACCATTTTGATGAAATTTATGACATTGGTAAATTTCATCATTTCATTTTACCTGAAAGCATTTCTGTGAAAAATAGTTATCGTCGTGTATCATGCACAAAGCAACACAATTGACTGACTCTCAACATAATACTTAGCAAATAACATAGCTAAACGTTTCGCATTTGTCGTGAGCAGAACTCCCAACTGTTTATTATTAATTCAAATCTTTGTTTTCAGACTAAGTTTTATAAAAAATATTATGTTCCTTAAAAGTAGTTCTTCAATAGTTTCACGACAACCTAAAATTTAACGTTCCATTACATCAGATTAAGAAGTCAAAAAGTTTGACGTTTCTTGAATTTCTTTTCTCAAAACTTTGCATAAAATATTTAAGGACCGAGAAAGTGCTAGAAGAATAAGATCTCATATTTTACTTTTACGTAACTTTTACAAAATATTACTTTAACACAAAAAGATTATTTAAAAGAAATACATACTTATAATTCTCATTGCATTTTTCTACTAGCAACAACCTTCAAAACCCTTCGAATCTGAAAATATACGTTCGAGTTAAATAAAACATATTTCGATCTCTGGCATAGCTCAACCTATTTCCATTTTCTAGTAGGTTGAGTGGGAGAAATTTATTCTGAAAAACATTTTGCAACGTGTTCATAATACGGAGTTGTACAATACTACATACCGACGGGTAAACAGATGGCTTTTAGAGGAATTAGGGTATAAAATGTTAAGGAAACTGAGTATGAATAAGACAAGGTGAAGAATGTGCTGCGATCTAAAATACATTTTCTGAATCTACTGATTATAGCGATATTCCTAAGGACCACGATGGTTTCTCTAATGTATACATCTCTTAGGAGGACCATTAATGATTGTGCCATCATTAATGATCCTCCTGATCATTTTTGTCAATTATTGGCAACTATATTCGTAAATAGCAAATCTCGTTATTATTTATATAAATTATACTTCATTATTACACAATTATATCATCATAGATCATACATAATAAACACGGAAATCTAGTACAAAAACCATAACATTTTCTTGCTTGTTTTGGATACGGAGTACTTCTAGGGAAGTGCTCTCCAGCTGGTAACATTCATACTCTAAGGGATCACAAATGAGATGCCTTCAAGAGAAGGCATTTCTATTTCCGTCGCGGTATTTAATGTGTCACAACAAGTCTTTACATTTTATTACGTGACTCGGTATTACTTGAAGGCTGAAGCTTCTTTGTCTGACTTTGAAATTCCGTAAAGTATGACTTCGATAAATAAAACTTTGTTATAACCCTCCTCTCACATTCAGTGCCTTGGTTATGACATAATTTTCCAAATGTGAAATGAAATGCCTTGTATACATAATAAGTTGAAGAATATATTCATTTTAGGATCATTTCCAACTTTCAAGAGAATTTCAAGATTCTTTTACTGTACACTTTGATATAAGATTTTAATATTCACCAAGTTTAAATTGTGAGACCGTTCTGCATATTCAAATTGGAGATTTTTCCTGTTTTCTGATGAGTTACAGGTTTTGCAGTGAAATATATCTTTAGGATCTAGGATTAACGAGAGTTTTTCCGAGCTTACTGTAACAAGTCTGGGTTTTTTAATTTTACACGTAAAAGCTTGTTAGTATAACACATTACGGACCTGTTTTCCGTGTCCAGACAGCCGCTATCCGCCGGTTTTTTTTTTAATGTGTTAAATTATCTGCCAACTAATTTAACCAAAACTTACCAGTAGGTGGTTTAACAGCCCCTAAGTTATCAGTCTTTCTACTTGTTTATATAGTTATATCGATACCATAATAACGTATTTCTTCAGTTTCGAGCTCCTATTATTCTTTGAAGAGGGTCAGAGATACAACGTTTTCCACTAAAACTGGTGTACAGATGCTCATAATTTAAATACAAGGTCTAGACAAATAAAAAAGCTCTTAATACCGAAACACAGAACTCAAGGATATAAAGGTAGCTTCAAATACGCCGCTTCAAAGACTTGGAACAATATACCTCCACCCCTTCGAATAATTAAAAATCCGCATAACTTTAAAAATCTATGTAAAAAAATTATCCGTGAAATAAAAATAAAAATGCCCACCTAGTTCAGGTCATAGATCAATGCTGCCATTCCACTATATTACATATATTTAACTAATTCCTACAATCCTACTTTACTTAGCTAGAAAGCCACATCCATGTTGCCAGAAAGCCACAACCATGTTCGAGTTAGTATGACTTAATTGTTATTGTATTTATTTTCAATAAAATAATTAGTGTAACGTATGATCAACACGTTAGCCTAAAAATAATAAACCGAAATAAATATCTACTTAGTTTTCGCTGTTGTAAACGGGAGTCAAAGGTTGAAGCTGAAAACCAGCGCTAGGTAACCCTCTAGGGGGGCTTAAGCATAAGCTGACGCTTGAACCTTTTGCTTTCGGTATTATAGTTATTTTGTAAGTACCTAATTACTACAATCATGGCTGTAATATTGAAAACAATAAACTTTTATTCTATTCTATTCTAAAACTTATACATTTCTACAACGTCAAAGTGTGGAGAAAAGAAAGTCACATAAACAAAGAACGCGGACCTCACCGACATATGGGACTAAGGGCGAAAAGGAGATGGAGAGTCATTATAAAATACCAAATTATCAAGTTATCCAACGATTTTTAGGATAATGTGTAGCAACAACGATTCAAATTAAAGTAACCTATGTATTGTGAATGTGATGCTTACGAGACCTCTTATTTTGATCACAAAGCCTTCCGTTATCTGCATTGTGAATGGGTTCTTTACATGCATTTCTTTCCACGGCCCAATTGCTATTTTCGGATACCTTTTCAGAGCGTGGCTTAATTGTGTCACTCGTAGAATTCGTCGCTTGCACCGCCCTAGTGGGCCGCTGTGCGCCCCAACTTTATTTTTGTTGAAAGGCGAAAGCTGATTCATGTCACTTTAACATAATGTTTGTTTTGTACGGGTGACATAACTTTCATTCAATACGCCAGACGTGTGCGCTAAAACTTGAATATTTTAACAACTTCTGTTTTTAGCAACGTAAACAGTGTCAAAAACCAGACCAATGATGGCACAAGTAGTTCACTGTACAGTAATCATATACCTACATCTTTTTTATCTATAAATTCCAGATGTCCAATGACCGCACGAAGGCAATGGTCTAGACTCTAGAGCATTATTCATCATGTCTTATTTAGTGCAAAATGTGAATCACAATGCTATTGCAAAATTCAGCGCCATGTAGCGTTTTGCAGTCACATATTTAATAACTAGGTCAACAAAACATTCCTTTTGGCAACACTTTTGTTCATATTAGTGGTCATTAAGGGCCTAACATTCAACTGCATTTATAAGGGCAGAAAGCATTAATACACCAAATTTTGGATATTGGACCAAAATCGGATATCCCGGAGATGTTGCCTTCTATCGTGGTAAGAAAAGACACGAGTGAGGTTTTCCAGTTGAATAAAAAATGTGTTAAGGACCAGAAGACTAAGGCGGGAGTAAAGTGGAATGGAGGAATCCGCCTAACCTTCTTACTAGTTCTAACAAAACCTATCCGGGTAGGACTGCCCTACATCCAGGCGTTAACCCCTCACAGTCGTTATTTCGTCACTTGCAACTTGCAAATTTCGGTCTAGGGCAAACTAGATTGTCCTAGGCTAAACTAGTATATTTTGACATGCGTAGTACAAACCGGTTTGGACTATTTCTAATTATTTTGGCCTGAAATTGGGCTTAACAACATGAATTACAGGAGGGTCACAAGTACCTATGTCATACATTTTACGTTTTATCATAATTCATAAAGTCACACAGGTTCCACCATTGGTTTCGATAAGACGTTGTTTTGATGACCATGGCATTATATGAAATTTATTACCATGAATAATTCAGCAGGTAGTTGATTTCTTAGGAAAATTACGTAGGCATTAATCATTGCTTTTACTTTCCATGACATTTAAATCATACGACAAATCTACGACGAAGTAATTATTGGTAAAGTACGATGTGTACACACATAATCAAAGATTACGAGTATTGGCGTGAAGGAAATTATGGAAAGTTTTATTGTAGTTTTTAAGTAGGTAATAAGTACTATTTTCATTTCTTTGTTTTTATATTTGGTTTCTATTAGTTATACGAGATTATTTTGTTGTAGGTAATCCAGTCAGTAAGAAATTAACGCCACTCATTCAGCTTTGTTTTTATTATAACGATTTTTTTTACTTTTTGAAAATATTACACAGGTACAAATATTACGAAAGGTGCCAATAGACAGTGCTCTCTCAGATATTTTTTAGTCTATGTTTAGCTTTATTTAAGCTTAAAACCTTCTTATATAATTAGGATGAGGTTGGGATTACCTACATTTATTTACAGAAAGCAAAATACAATGCAATGAATCGTCCAATTGCGCTTGACTTTTACAAAAGCTGCTGGAAAAAGACCAATGTAGGCAAATTGGTACACAGAAACAATTTTTTAGCCACTTTAAACAAAATAATGTTTATAAGTAAAACGGCTAATGTTCATAGCATGGCTGATGGCAGAATGCCAACACGCTCTCATAAGGGACGGGAGATTTATTCGTGGTATTATGAGCCCTTGAGTTCTCAACTCATTCCATCGTCTATTCTATTGTCGGAATGGTGATTAAAGAAAACCGTCGACATAATAATTATAGTATATTGTTAAAAACATAATAAACTAGCGACCCGCCCCGGCTTCGCATGGGTTTGAATTTTCTGTACTATGTGTGTGTGTTTTCTGTAATATGTATATAAACCTTCCTCTTCAATCACTCTATCTATTAAAAAACCGCATCAAAATCCGTTGCGTAGTTTTAAAGATTTAAGCATACATAGGGATATAGGGACAGAGAAAGCGACTTTGTTTTATACTATGTAGTGATACCTAGTTTAAAAAACTATTTTACAGAAGTATTACTCCGTTTACATGGCTGTAAAATGTCTACCCCTTTTATGTTTGATGTATGAGTGAGTGTACCTACCTACATACATTAAACAAGTTCTTTCTAAAATTGTGTGACTACAAATTTATTTACCAAAGTGGTGATTATCCTCTAATCTGTGTCTGAGGACCCTATGTTCAACAGTAGACATTAGACACAAGCTGGCATGACCTTTACAAAAGCGATGCTATGAATGTATCGATATACCTAAGTATTATGTTATGTATGTGTTTGTTTTCGTGTGAGCCCAACTTGCGTGATTGCCACTTGCTTTGTTCGGCCTCGGCCCATCAATAAAGCCCTGAGTGATAAAACATGTACAAAACTTATCAGCAACGAATATTACTTTTTTATCTAGAAAAACTCATGATAACAATTTTTCGGAAAATATTTTCTTATGTGAAAATTCCTGCGTACAAAGCACCTATACTCAATACTTTTATGTATCGTTTATTACTCTAATAACCGCATACATACTTTATACGAGTAACTTGGTTACTATATGTATATAGATATAATAATATATGTATATACATATAATAACTACTACAATAGCCACAAATACTCCACACGTTAATACTGGCCCAAATTGAAAATAGCTTTAAAGCGAAATAATGTAATATACCCAAATAATATATAAACGTTACATTCAACTCCAAAAAATATATACAAATGATGAATTTTATATACAAAAACATACTAAGTATTGAAAAGGAAAAGCGTGACAGGCTTTCGCGATACTAGCTACCATTAATATTTTTTTAATGGGTGACAGGGTAAATTTGTCATTTTAATAGTAGAGCTATACTTGAGCCGCCCATATTTACTAAGTTGATGATACGAAAAACTAAATTCGCAATTCTGAAAGATTTATATGAGATTTGTCATGCACACAATAATGTTGTATTGCTATAAATAGTTGTATGTACAAGAAGGTATCTAACTAATCCGACAAATATATAAAAAAATACTTTAGTGAAGTGTAGTAAAAAAACTTTTTAAATGTAACAGTAGCACATACTGTTACATACATATCGCAAACCAGGAAAGCTTGTTATTTAGTCAAATTCAGTCTGGCCTGTCTCTGTGTCGTAGCTCAATCGATTCCCACCTTAATTACACCACCGTAAACAATCAAACAACAATCAACTCCGCCGCCAACGCTACGAGTGCCTACGACACCAGTTACATACACAAACATATACCTATTATACTTCGAACATTCGAAATAAGACCGCTATACATATATACGATATAGTAGTACGTCTTTGTTAGCATATGACGGTCCTCTAATTAAAACGACTAACCCAACATCTGAAACAAAATTCATCGTCTGTGCAAACATAACTCATTAAACGATGATTAAAGAGGTACTAAAATAAAAGGGGCGTTGTAAACTCCTTTATCATTTATATGTACATATATTTCCATTTAATTAAAAGCCCAGTTTATATTATTTTAATATTCAACACTTTTTACAAGCACGCATACTAATTAATGGGCTACTTTAATTTTCCTTACTTACTTTATAAGCCCCTTCAGCGTGTGTGAAAGTTTGTTAATCAGTTAATGGGTCAGGAAGCATCAAACATTCCTCGACTCTATGCTTCACATATTCGCGTATTATGTTAGTTCAAAGCTGGCACTTTGATATTGTTACATGGTTTCATATTAGTTGAGGTACAAAGAGTTTATATAGTTAAGGCTTAACTCGGGGAAAGGACTACGAATTGTGCGCTACGAAAGCGTAGCAACTCGCTACGTCAGTGTTATGATGAGATATAATTCAAAGGCGCTCGAGTAGCCCAACACGTTTAAATGTCATTAGATTTTTCAAAAGTTATTAGTCTGCAATATAGGATAAGTATAAGAACGATGAATATAACAATATAAGGAACATATTATATAGTCATATTAACACTTAACATTTTGTTTATTCAGCACAAGTAAGTAATATAAGTTCAGCCAGCTGGTATCACTACTATAATTATGATTTATATAGGCTTATTCAGAAGGGTCATGATATATTCCTTGCGATAACGCAAATGTAGACCGTTACCGCTATGAGTATATAATGTACGACTATAAAGATTGTCCTCTAGGAATGTATTGCATAAGTACCAAATGTGAGGCCCGTAGGGAACACGCAATAACATGCTCATTTTCATCTCGTATTTATATGAAAATTGGCATTTGTTATACACACCATCACAAAGGGTTATTTACACATATACAGTACGATTCAAACATAATGGCGGCTGATTTCAGCTACTCGCTGCGCAGTAGCTCACCTCTGACCCCCGCTGTCACATAAATTCGTTATTGCGCAGGAAGCTGCGCAGCGACTCGCCTCATGTTCCGAGCGGCCATTAAGTTTGAATTGTACTGTACCTACATCGCATCGTTTTCATTGTCTGTTTACATTATAAATCAGTTTTTATTCATATCAGCAACGGCCTTATTAGTCTAGTCCTAGGTCCTAAGCGCGACTGCTAAGAGTTCAAGCAATTTTATTGGGTATTTCCCATGAAATTTTCAGTAGCAGCTCGGCTCACTCGCTTAAATGGCATAAATGTACTGTGAGTGTACATTAGTACACCTCTGTCTAACCCCTCTGATAATACAGGCGTGATGGTAAGTAATGTTATGGAATAAAAAGGACCGCACAACCATTATCACCGACCAAAATAAATCCTGTTACACATTGCTGTACCTATATCCACGTACAGTCAACAAAAAAGGTAAGTATACAGGCAATCTGCGTTTTGACAAAGATAGTGATATACCTAAAAAAATTGATCTGCTTTAGGGTTTGGTATATAGGTAACTAAATAACACCTACGCTTTGACAAATTTGGGTAATAAATTATTTTACAATCGTTGTCAAAACACATGTAATTATCGTCTATATACTTATCTTTTTTGTTGACTGTAAATTCACAGTAATACGTGCGTACTTAGGCCACAAAGTTCCCACCAAAAAGTACTAATACAGCGTTAAATCGTCGAGGTCGTTAGCATCACCAGACTGAAAGTGCTTTTTACTATCCTAATAGTATTTTAATAGCTATAAAAAGTAAACAAAAAGTACTTAATACCACGTAGACAGGGGTGGCAGTAATCTGAAACATTATGGGCCGACGTATGAATGTAATGGATATTTTTAATGTTACGTAATATCATTGGCTTGGTCCTTGAACACACATTCAGTGTTCGAAATTGTTTGCTTGCTAAGAGTTTAAGTTTTATCGGCAGCAAATGATAGTTTAATGATGTAACACCAAGTCAAAGATCTCGAATTCGAATCTAAGGCACCTCTGACGTTTTGACTAAATAATGGGCGTCGTAATTATTACATGTGACGCGCATGTGTGGTGAAAGAAAACATCGTCAGCAAACCTGTATGCCTGAGAAATTTCCTCGACAGTATGTGAAGTCTACCAACCCACATCAGGGCAGAGCGTGCCTATACGTCCCTGTATCCAATAGTGGGATAGTAAATGGGTTTATGATAATAAGTTTACTAATCACAAATAATAATTTTGATGGTGTACTTGTACTTTGATAATGGGTGACATTTACGTACTTTTCGTCATTATTTTTACATGTCAATCAATAAAACACTGTCATGCCATCAAATCGATAACACTTAACTACAGTTTATAAAGTGTCGCTGACGATTTGACGTCGACGGCAATCGTGGTGAATCCCTGACATAAACATTAATTGATCCATGTTGTTCCATCATTAAAAACTTAAAACATTTTATACTAAATTACTTATAATTAATTTGATTGAGTCAGTTTTTAGCCTATTTATAATAACCCTTCTTCAGCAGTCGGATAAAAAACCATTAAAAACATCCATGTAATCGTCCAAGTCCTTTCCCAATTCTCGAGCGTCTGGAATATAATATTATTTATTGTGTTTTTCTACGACATTTTCCATAGCAGCTTGGAGTTTAGAGTTATGCCCAGTCAATGGCAAAAGTTAAGTAGTATTTCGGAGGGGTGATCTCGTAGTTCAGGGACAAAACTTAGAATTTTTTTTAATATTTTCAGAGAGCACACTTTTCTTGTTCCGGAGTTTTGCTACCATTAAACTTTTTGGTCAGTTTTGCTATTATAACGTTACAAAATATTAGCAAGAATGTGTTACCGTTTACAAACTTAAATTTGTTATTGATAGGAAGATAGAAAACAAAAAAACTAACTGGTTACCGGGTACTGGGACACTGCCGGCAATACGTACGTTTACCTTACCTATAGATCGTAAGACATTTTTTTATAACTAGATAAGCCCCACATTTTCTATCTGATAGATAATGTCTGAAGAAGAGCTAAACCTTACTCCAAGATGTCTTTAACGACGAGTAAGTATTTATAAAACCTTTATCTGAGTATCGCAACGTAGAGTAATATTTAATAAGACCTTTTTTAATTTAAGAAAGAGCCGAAGTGTTTTTATGTAAACAAAGGTGGTATCAAAATCGAATACGAAATATGGCTTGTCCTCGAATCGTGCACATGTTGGCAGTTTTACCGACTTCGGTCGAGTGACTTTAGAGATTATGCTAAAATGTTGTGGTTTCCGCAACACATGGCGTCATAGTTGCTATTTTATTACTAAAACTTTGACGATTATGTCAGCCGGTAATTATATCACCATGACACCATAGTTCGCAGTGAAGAAGGCTCCATACTAGATTCATACCAAGTTCCCTTTTAAGCAGCCAATAATGACTGCTGACTTGTCAAGGTGAGCAATTTTGGTTCTAGCTTCTTTCATGCCAAACTGGATCCCTTGCCACAGGAGTACCTATCTATGTCAAATAGAGTGGGGAGGACTTTACCCTGCAGTTGGACATTACAGGCTTTTAACTCGTCCCCACACGGGAAGAAAGTTCTTTAGTTTCTCAAGTAATCCATCACTGTTTTTATAGACAAAACAATTTTGTTGTCAATCTATTACTCACCGTGTTCCGGCCACGGGTTGCCACACGGCGTCGAGGGGAGTTTGCGCGGGCTGAGGATCGCCGTTCTCGCCACTCCCGGGCTCCATCTTGCCATCCCATCCCTAGTAACAAAGAAAAAACGTTCTAAATTCAAACATAGTGATCGTTATATTACAAGGAGTTCTCATTGTAATTGCTCGAATAACAGTACCATATTCTACTGCGAGGCAAGGCCATCCTGTTCCCAACGCTAGCCTAGTACCGGCTGTCAGTTTGTTTTTGTAATTTACCAAACTCGAACAATTTTGAAAGCTTGGAGACATCTTATAAGTACGAGTTCAAGTGATTAACCATTTATGATAAGTATGTGCAGCACTTAGTGGTTAGAACTAAGTTCTATTTTCTATAAACAACTAAGCCATCTCATCGCATTTCAACTAAACTGCAATTAATTGCATATCAGTAATTACAATTTAATTTGTGTCCTTAATGTTAACAACAAGCAAACACATAATATCCACTAAGTACCGAATATTTATCAATCCTTTAACACAAGGAAATAACAAGTTTATTACAATCGGAAATTACCTTGTTCAAATAGATACAATTGCATTCATAGCTTGGATATACATATAAATAACAACATTATCAAACATAGTCGAGGGGGAATGGCCGTGAGGGTAATTGCCAGTACCGACATTCAATCCCCATTCTATCCACGTAATTATAATACAAGGCACATAAATACAAAAACAGTGTAATTAACTAATCAATATATTGCTCGCGACCAAATCTAAAACAACGACAAACTATACCATACAACAATGTATGAGCTACATATATACATCAATTAATGTGATAAGGATTGTTAACTGTGTAATGTTATTATTTAACATTTACAAAATGTCTTACATTTTGTTAATGTCTTACATTTTGTTAATGTCTTACATTTTGTATGGTAATTGACATTTAAATACTAAATACTAAAAAGATAGTATTGTATGTGTTTAAATAGGAATTTCAACTTAAACTTTCTAGTTAAGTTTATGTATATGTATTTCGATATCTTGTAGGGTTTAGAAGATATAGATATGATAGTTGAACGCAAGAAACGCACGTATAAGTGTTTTGCAGGCTTAACTATACATATTTTCATTTCAATATTTACAAGAATACACTTGTCCAAATGGAGTGCGGCAAACTGTATGACAAACTACTCTGTTAAATTAATAATCAATGCAATTGAGTTGTCCACTCAATGTAATTACTGGAGCCGGCCTATTTGCTAACATATGTCATTTGGGTCAACGCATGTAAAATGTATTACTACAAACTATAAAGAAATTGCGTCAGTGTCAATTATAATTATCAACCCATTAACCATAACCATCCCAGTTTTAGGCACGGGTCTGTCACAATGACAATGATTAGACTTATAATAGATTTTTTTTAATTTTTTTTTTTAAGTTACGGCGTGAATTCGTGTTCATGAAACTGTAGCGTCACCGTCATTTATTTTGAAACCCTTCTATAGCTTTCTATAAATGTCTATAATATTCTATTAAGCCTTATTGTATTATGTTCTCTCCAGAAACGATCTCTCAACACGACAGATGCCGGCTCTACTTTCAAGTGATTGGCGTTTGGGCCACATTTTGCAGTTTTGATTTCTAACAAAACAAATTAATATCCAAATGGCCTACAGATAGTTGTTCCAGGTGAGAATATTCAAGGGTGGATCCAGAGGGGGCCCCGAGATCCACGTGTGCCATCAAGATAATTCAAATAATACAAAGAGCTGAAGTCTCTGGGATCCTTAGGTACTTGTCTGGCCTTGTGTCCGCCACTATACTTAAAATAAAAACACAACAATACTCTGGACAGAGACATAGGTACTTAAATATTTTTATCCTATAATCGTATTGCGAGCACGCAAGCCTGAACTCTAACGTCCGAGCTGGTATAATAGAAACCAAGAATATAGTTTCATCCCTTCTGATAGACAGAATGGGCGCAAAGTATTTTTATTCGTCGCTCAAGCTTATTGAAAGTGACGTAGGCATTTTGGCCGTTTTTCACCCAACCTCTCTTCGGCTTTGCGATGATATCCGAATTTTATCGTACACCCTAACCTTTTGGCGATTTTCGTTCCATAAACATTCCTATTTTAAGGGTCTGTAGTGTTGAAAGGGAAAGGGTACCCCACGTGGTCATATCATTTTCATGCATAAAGAAGTTCGGTAGGAAGTGTGCAAAGAATATAAGTTTAATATATGTACTTATACCTACTGATTTCTGACAATTACACGAATACTAGACCTCGAAATAAAACTACTTTTTACGGATTTTATCGCGTTATATTGATATTATTTTAATCCCGACGTTTCGGACCCTTTACAGCGTCCATGACCACAGGTGACTAAGGTGGTAGCCGTCTTGACGTTTCAATTACTAACAGCTACCCTACATTTTTGTTAATTGTTGGCAATCCGATTCACGCAGAACGAGCTCACCGTATTCTTCGTTATACTTGCAGTTTTAGGCTTGGATTTAGATTTAATTGAATCTATAATAGGGTTTCAAGCAGGTGTCATGTCAAGCAAGTACTGCACGACAACAAGCTCCGAATACCGCGTCTTCGTCACAGAAACCGCGTGAAACGTGTCACAGTCGAGCGCTTACCTGCAGTACTACACTATGTGAGAGAATATTATTTTTTAGGATAAAACACTTTATAACACAAACCGTGTAGGTATGGTACGACTCGACTGAAGTTGGCCGTTTGGTTGCGCAGTATAAAATGTTTAGCTTTAACAATCCATTGCGCATTCAAACGGCTAAGTTCAGGCCAGCCAGAGAGACAATATATTGAATTGAAATCAATAAAAAATACAGACTTATGACATGACAGGAATGCAAATATATAATATTCATTTATTTATTATCCAACGACCAACACACACTAACAGTTTACACTACACATACAAGTTATCGGTCGTATAATACGAAAACTATTAATAATTTTTTAAATCGTTTGAAATTTAATTTTAGGAAATAATATCTATGAAATTGTACTTGATATGACAATAGATTCCAGGTTTTCAGATTCCACGATTAGCAGTACTGAGGGATCTCAGTTCCATGCTCGCAAAGGTAATATGAATATGAACCTTATTTCTTTTTCGTTGGCGGATAAATAAGCAAACATGCAAAATTAATTATAAACTTAGTTAAACCGATAAAAATTCCGCACAGACGTGTTTTGTTTTCAGTTTTAGTACGCACATGAATGATTTACGTTCAATTTTCATCTTAAATAGTTACACCTTAGCTAATTTAATTTGTTATGCTTCAACTGTGATTTAACATTAGGTATTATAAAATAATAACTTACTTAGTACCAATACCTTTTATGATACCTATCTGAACTGTTTTCAAATACACTGGAAATTGCTCTTCATTCACCACCCCTCTCATTCTCGGAGAAGACCTGAGACTGGTCATCGTAAAGTGCTACATATTAAGATTTAAAAAAAATAACGTAACATAACATTCGGTCAAATCGGAAAGGTAAGGCAGAGATGTACCCAAAACTTATATTAAATAAAACAAATCTTGCCGCTTCTAAATGATAATCAAGAACGCTAAAATGAAAGTCTGTTTCACTACCACTGGATAACCGCTATCCGCCGGATAAATTCAAAAATTTAACAAAGTTTGTATGAAATTATGTGACAAGTAATTTAACGGGAACTTCAGAAGGTGGTGATACATGCCCTAAATATCGACAAAACACAGATACAGTAACTAATCACGAAGATCATTGAACTTGAAGCACGCGTCCACTAAATATTATAGCACCCAACACATAATACAAATACATTTTAACACATAGGTGCAAATAGGAGTATAAAAATAGACACGTCTTCTATGTAGAAATGTATATGTAAAAATCTATTGCCGCATGTATAGATGAGGATCACTTGAGAATGGCTCGAACCGATTTTGCTTTTTTTGTTGTTCGTGAATTCAAATAAATAAACTTGTTACATTGTACCAAAGAGGAAAGAGGAGACATGTGAGGAAAAATATTTACTGCTTTAATGTAATGAAATCGTTTGCGAATTAAAAAAGAATAGATAGGTACTCGATTTATTCATACACCTACGGACCAATCACTTTTTACAATTACAATTTTTAACAAAAAAAAATTCCGACGAAAAAAGTAACTGAAAAGCAAAAAATACCTTTTTTAGTCTTAAAATCCATAGTGCGTCGTACTACAACCCTACTCTGTAAAAAGTTATGCATGGTCTGTGGTCATACCTACATAAAAAATATATTATATGCGTCGACATGAGAACCTCCTCCGTTGTTTTCTGTTAAAAATGAATGCAAATTAGGCGGATTTTTTTTTTCCGTTTTTCCACAAATACAAACAGACGGTTGGGCAATGCAGATTGATTGCGGGTGGGCCATGAAGAAAAATAATGAGAAACCATTCTTTCCGCAGAAACACAGAATTTTTTTACAGTTTCTTTGGCAACACAAATATTTATTAATTTATGATTTCATAATTTCTCACACATCTCAAAACTGGGACTAGACGTCAGATAAAAAAACTTTTTACACTCTTTTGACTCCCCACTTTAATTTTCACCGGAGGGTAATGGTTTACGTATAAAGGATTTTAAGGGCTGAACTTTATAGCGCTTCGTTGCTATTAAAGTTATAATTGTGGCGGAAGCGTTTCCCCTTATTACAATTCACTGCAAATAGGCTTTCGTGTCGTATAAATTATAAGAAAGTATTATATAATTTTAATTATGTAACAGTGCGTACTACCTACGCGTAGGGTTAGCTGGTCAATAGGGGATTATAATCGACTTAGGGTATTCCCCAAGTCGAATACTTACTTACTTAGTAAATATTCGCTACCGACATTTTTTTCTAGTTAGTTTCTATAAGTGTCCATCCATCTCGCCGCCAAGCCTTTTATCGTGAATAACTTTCAATCTTAAGTAGGTCCCTAGGGTGCCCATTTGTATGATAAGTACAATCCTTTTGGATTCCGCATTTTTTATTATGACATCATTTTTTATCCGGAAGAATTTCATTAGCGTCCTTGCAAGATGTTGCCGAGGCCCAGATAAAAGATGCTGGTCGCTTTGTTAACACTTTTTATATTAAATATGCAATAGCAGTTAGACCATTAAAGTATTTTGTCAAGGAAAAATTGCAAACTCCAACGTTGGAGTATTTATTCATCTCAAGGACTTTTTAAACCCTTGTCAAGGGAAATTGATAAATCTTGTTACCAACGCCGACGACGACGAGACGGAACGGATAAGCTATTAAAGATTTAAGGTCGTTAATGTATCTGTGATCGTATTACGATAGTAGCTAGACTGATATTGATTGTTTGTTGTATATTGAGACCTAATTGATAATGGTGCCGTCTAATCTCCCGTCCCCCTCGCTTCGACTTGGATCTCTTTTTCGACGCCATTACCGACTCCATTAGCTCCTTAGTAAAATGTGATCACTACATATTGCTCGGCGATTTCAATGTAGACATTCTGAATGCTAATGGCCAAACTAAAAAAGTATGTGAGTTTTTGAATAGCTTGAGTCTAAAACAACTGGTAAATTCACCCACTCATTTCACAGACCATAGCGAAACATTGATCGACCTTGTCTGCACAAATCTTAATCACAAAGCGTTATCTGTTGAGCCGTACGGTTCAATAAATGGTCACTCACTCGTTCTATGCGAGTTTAATATTAGGCGCAGCAAATACAAACCCCATACGGTTACGTACAGACCCATTCAAAAAATAGAAAGAGGAGGATTGGATAGCGATTTGTCACGTATACACTGGGACAACATTTGTGACTTGCATAATGTAAATGACATGGTAGTGGAGTTAAATAGAAACATTTTAACAATTTACGATGCGCACGCTCCGGTCAAAAAATGTTTAATTAAGGAACCGTCATACCCTTGGATAACAGACACAATTAAATTGATGATGCACTTGCGGAATGACGCTCTGACCAAGTATCGTAAAACTAAGTCCGAGTCCAAAAAGGTATACTATAAGCAGTTAAAGGGTCTGGTGGTCATTTCCATATTTAGAGAAAAAGTAGCATATTTTAAATTCAATATTAATAACCAAATTAAAGAACCAAAAACGTTATGGAAAAACTTAAAAAACACTGTATTGCCAAAAAAGCATATTGATGAACTTCCTTCCCACTTCAGAGATGCAAATCAAATCAATAATCATTTTTTGAATGTTCCTGGTAACCCTGTTTGTAATATTTCACAACGCACTTTCTTCGAGTCTCATCGTTATGGCGATAATAGCTTCGCATTCTCATTACAGCCAGTAACTGCTGATCAAATTCTGCAATACTTCCGCCAGTTAAAATCTAACGCTGAAGGCTGTGACAGGGTAACCCTGAATATGCTTTTGCTCACACTCCCACATACACTTAAAGCTATCACTGATATCGTGAACGGCTCAATTGTCTCAGCAACATTCCCCGACGTCTGGAAAATTGCTATTGTTAAGCCATTGCCTAAAAAACCAAATCCTGTAGATTTAAAAGACCTTAGACCTATTAGTATTCTGCCTTGTCTTTCCAAAATAGCTGAAAAGGCGGTATGCCAGCAGCTGTCAAAATATCTAGAAGACAAACACATTCTACCTGAGTCACAATCAGGTTTTCGCAAACAGCGTGGCACTACAACGGCTCTTTTGGACGTGACAGATAACATTCTGTCAGCACAGGACAAAGGTCTATGCACACTTCTTGTGCTACTTGATTTTTCCCGTGCTTTTGACTGTATAAATATTGATTTGTTTGTATCAAAGCTTAAGTATTATGGATTTGAACCAAATACAGTACTCTGGTTCCAAAGTTATCTCACCAACCGCCAGCAACGTGTGGAAATCAGATTAGGCGATGGCTCATCTCTTGTTTCGTCGGTCACCTCGGTTCATAGAGGAGTTCCACAAGGCTCAATACTGGGCCCCATAATCTTTATTTTGTATTGTGCAGATATCATTAACTCCCTGAAGAGTTGTAGGTACCATATTTATGCAGATGACGTACTAGTCTATATCTCCTTTAAGCCAAGTGACTATGACATCGCGATAAAGGAACTAAACGACGATCTTGACAGAATAGCATGTTGGGCTGCAAACAACGGCTTGGTACTTAACCCCACAAAAACTAAATATATGCTATTTGGGACCAAGAACCAAGTCAAAATAGTACCGGCAACACTCAACGTTACCCTACTGGGTGAGTCGGTCAGTCGAGTCAGTGAGGCCCGTAATCTGGGTCTGAATATGGACACTGAGTTGAGGTTCGAAGCACACGTGGCAGAGTCAGTGCGCACATGTTTTTACTGGCTTAAAGTCCTTTATAAAATACGGCCTTTTCTATCCGAGGAGCTACGGATCCAGCTGGTTGAGTCACTAGTGTTATCCAACTTAAACTATGCGGACACAGTTATTGGGCCCCGTCTTCTGGCACGAACTGAGCGACTGATCCAGAGGGTACAAAATGCCTGCGCTCGATTCTGCTTTTCAATCCCACCAAGAAGTCACATCACGCCATATCTGAATAAACACTTCATCCTCAAGATGAAATCACGCCGAAAGTTGCACTTAGCATGCCTACTTTTTGGAGTTATAAAGTACCGGCAGCCGACCTACCTATACAACAAATTGAGCTGGATCGCCAGTAAAAGGGAATGTGCAAGTAGACAGTGCTCGCAACAACTTCTCACTCCATCACACAAAACAGCTGCTTTTAGGGGAAGTTTCAGGTACGCCGCATCCAAATTCTGGAACAATATTCCCCCGCCGATAAGAAATCTGAAATGCCTTGGTACCTTCAAAGTTCGACTTCGGCAGTTTCTTATCACCACGCAGCAAAAACTGGGTTCGACTATTTCGAACACGTCCATTATATAACTGGCTTTCGTGTTCTTACCGAGTTGATGCGAATGGCGGCTCTCACCTGTGATATCCCGTATCTGTATATAGTACCATTAGTATTTAGTATGTTTATATATGTTTGTATGTAAATATATTTATTAGCTAATACACATATTATTTATCCTTATTTATTTATTGTAAACACATTTTAGATTACATTTTATAATAATTACGCTTTATTTGTATTTACACCTAGGCCACCACACACTACATAATAATAATAATAATAATAAGATTTCATCGCAATAGTTCATATATATAAATATCTTTTCTCCACTGTCCCAACACTACTTGAGCTCGTCTGCTGGGCGTCCGTACGTCACTGCAAGGATCCAGCAGAAAATCAGCGTCAGGCACATTTGCCTGACACATGCTGAGCTGGACTCCCATTTGGTGCAACTGGGAGACGCACACCGCACTTGTCGTTTGTTTTTTGTTTTTTTTAATCTTTTCATGTTGTTACCTTTTTTTATGTTGTTGTTATTTTTTATTACTTAATTGTGTTTTGGTGTGTTGTCTTTTGTATGTACCAAATAAATGTTTTATCTATCTATCTATCGATCTATCTTAATCCTCTCCTCATCTCTTATCGGTGGTGCAATTAACAATGAATCTAAACTATATACCTAGCTATGTAACAAAAATCAAAGTTTGATTATTTGTCCATCCGATTGCGATGAAACTTTGGTGTTATTGTGTATGCATCTAAAAAGGTTTGTGGCAAAAAGAAATAGGATGTAGTTTCGTTTTAGAGATCTCAGGTCTACAATACGCCTCACATTAACTACTAAGTCTGCTCACTACTAAATCGTTCCTACAAGTATTTAGATGTAGTTGGTTCCACAAAAGTTTTCTCCTCAATTGCCGTAAAGCTTCCAAGCGCACCTTCTCTCCGTCCTTTTCTCACTCGAGTAACATGACACCTCCTGCCCACCTTAACATCATTAGCAAAGTTGTATACAGTAGACGTCTGTTGTTTATTCAGTGGTCAGCATCAAGTTCTGTTGGTTAGAACGGGACAAAGAACAGTAGAACTTCGTCTTTTATTTAGTTGCAAGCGATACTTACTCCAGAGAATTTATCTCCGAAGCTATAATGGAAATTATTCATGCTCGTTCGTCTGATGTAAAGGTCCCGGGGGTGTACAACACAACATAAGGGCTGGTAGAACATTTTTAGAAGGCTCCTTGTTGGTAGGTGCAAAGAGTACCTACATATACGCGCTGGCGTTCCTAACCACAAACCAGTAAAGTAAAAGGAGGTGATAAGAACAAGATACTTGTAGGTAGGACATATTTAAAATTGATTACCCTCAAGATTGTTGTTTTACGAGCTAGCTTAGTTGCCTTAGCTAACTAATAAAAGTAATGAACGACGGAGCTTCCGACCGCCACACGGATGGAAACCCGAGCACTTGGAGTTTTCATCTAATCAAATGAAAAATACCAGTTTAAGTTTGTTTTGCTTCATTTTCGAGGTTATTTAACGCTGCTTTTAGGAATATAGTTCAAGGTATATTAGTAGTATATGAGGTAGGTTTGTTAATTAATTTTCAAGTGTATACCTACATATAAATGCAATTGCCCATCATCAATTTTCGAGCAGAATCCGGTGGATGATTGGTTGAGACTGCTTGTATGTATGTGACAGCCTCATCTAGTTGCAGGATCGCCCATTACAGAACCATATTTTTTTTATTCATTTTATACATCCAATTTTGAAAACTATGCTCACACTGCCTAATGAGTACTTAAGTACTATTAGGTAGATTTAATATCTAACGAATTCTGAACTTTGCAAAAATTAGATATAAATAAAATAGAATTGCGTTGATCTTTGAACTCTAACCACAAATTATATTTTCTACAAAATAAATGTCATAATGATGACAATTATACAAAGATATTGCTGTCCATTTCAGTAATATTATCACTTATTCCCTTTTACGGCGCCCAAGGGAAAAGATGACCTACTTACGAAGGGACCACATGGCAACGTCGGAACTAAGGGCTGCTTTTATTGCCATTTAGAACATAGTAATATACAACAGTTGTTTATCGCAAATATAATAGAAATTCAGTTCATTTTTTTCGTTCATTCAGAGATTCAGTAATATCAAAAAGAGCAAAATAAACATAATTATTATTTTTTAGGTTTCCTTTGCCAAGTATAATTAATAAAAATCGAGAATCTCTCGAAGAAGAATGATCTCGAAATACGAGTCAATAAGTTCCAAATAGATTATACCAGCTCCAAAGTTCCATTGTTTGGAATTTCGGAGAGAAGCATTGATAACAGAACATCCTTTAAGATATACGATGCACGCCATCGACAGACGAAGGCCTCGAACTTATAACACCCCTACTCGCGTCAGGGGTTGAAAACATAAATCCGTTCCGAGCGCATTAAGCGTTATTGCCACCAGTCTACAGTAATAGGATACCTAAGTACCCGCACCCGCCCAATCTCGTATTTACAAAAGGCTGTTGCTTTTATTAAAGCTTACCCTAAACTCATATATTTTAAGCATTCCTATAAACACTTTCATTATTTTGTGTGTTTATACCTTTTATGATTTCATAAAATATTTCTCTGTTTGTTTGGAGCCCCTGCTTTTATAAAAGGGCACTGACTTGCGAATTATTGCCTGTTTTTATCTAAAGAATGGAAAGTAATGAAGGCTGTTTAAAATAGTATTTTAAATAATTTCATATTATGTTGGGTCCTGGCTGTCAGGTTCGTAGTGGATGTGATCGCGGTGCCTATCGCCTCGACCATAGAGAAAGAAAGGACAAGTTAGTGCTGTTCGTTGTTCGTAGATTATGAGTCCATTAAACATAATCCGCTAGGCGCGCATTGTTCCATGAAGAATTCCTGTTGTATATAACCTAAATTAAAAATTTAGAAAACCCCCGACACGAAATGTAATTTGCCATTTTGTGGTGGCGGCCATCTTGGATTTGAAATTTATCATAGTGTATAGTATTCTATTAGTTAAACCCTTTCATTTGATACCCATATTAAGGGAGTTCTGAAAAAATATGGAATTCGCTATTTTCTGGCGGCGGCCATCTTGGACCGATTTTCATCAAACATAGCTAAGAACAGTCTCGACTAATTCACATTACAAATAAAAAAAAAACAAAATCATAATCGGTTCATCCGTTCGGGAGCTACGATGCCACAGACAGACACACACAGACACGTCAAACTTATAACACCCCCGTCGTTTTTGCGTCGGGGGTTAAAAAAGGAAAGTATTGAGATTTCAATTATTTCTAATAGCCTCGCGGTGGTAAGAGCGATTGCTACAGTAAGCAGTATTATTAGGTTTTTCGATAAAGATCTCAGTAGCAACAGAAATGCATGTAATTTCTATTGCAATAAAACAAGAACAAATTTTACAAATTCAGAACACACACTAATATGATTATGCATCATTCGAACTGCGCGGTTGAAACTTGAAACGCCGGAGGCTGAGTTACATGTTACACTGCGTCCAATGCGACTGGGGATTATATTAGACTAATCAACGTTCACCTCAATGAAACGATTATTATCTAAGTGTCGTTACTCCAGTTTTGCAAAGAACAAGAGTGCCAGAAAGCAGTGAAAGTCTACACTGGGGTGGCCAACCTTCCCGGCAGCAGGGCTAAAGTTTGTAAAGAAACCTAGAAAAGGTCGTGCACCCCAAAGTCAAAATCACGTTGGGGTGCACGACCTTTTCTGGGATGCATCTGAATAGAAGGCAGGGTATATCAGACTCGTATGGCTGAAAACCACACTTGCCTTATAATTATGACTATGGGATTCATCATGACAGGCTGCGGCAAGAAAGTAAGAAAAAAAGTAAGAAAGAATTACTTTCTTTATTTTGCTGCCTCCTCCTCATGGATCCCTACCATCAAGGGAGGTGGCAGGGTATGCCGGACTCATAATAACTAAAAACCCCATTTGCCTTCTAGAGCCCTATAATCATAGCCATAGGTGGGCCGAACTACTTACCATTTTGTTACTACGGACCGTGTGCTGGCCAGGGCAGACACAATCTAAGTTGTAAGATTCATTATGTTACATGGAAATTGATTTGGTATCGCTTTTCTTTAACGATATAACACATCGTTATATAAAAATAACACACTAGTGACTCCATAATGTTCTTGGAGATTTGTAATGTAAATTTTTGAGATTTCATTCGTATTAACAGATGAAAAACCGCAGGAGGTCTATTCGTCTGTATCTGTATGTATGTTATTTTTTATGTAAGTTGCTCCGTCAATTATTATTTTAAATAATTATTATTTTATCAATATATAACATACTAGTTATTGCCGACAGAGTCGCTCGTGCCAAGTTTGAACCCCGGTTAGTAACTTAAGTAGTATTAGGTATACTAGTATTTCAGTAGATTTTTAGGATTTTTCCTGTTTTATATATAAATAAAATAGGTACTATAAAACAGGAAAAATGCAGAATAAGCATTCTGCTATTCGATCATAAAAAATAGTCTAGCTGTTCTTGAGATGATCTGTGATGATCTATAAATGATGCAATTTATAAAATCCTAATAGATAAAACAAAGATGAGTAATTGGGTATCTTCGTTTTATATATAAAGATTTCCAGAAACCTGAAATAATGTTATGTAACTGCTTTGTATATTCATTTTAGATCCGTATCGATAAGCAATAAGTCAGTGAAAAAGGAAATAATAGTTATACAATAATTAACATAATACTATACAGGTTTGGCAATAAAAATAATCATTCAATTTACATTTCTCAGCAGTTTCATGCATACCTGACCGAATAATTGCTATTAAAACAACAGCTGTGCTAACACAATTTTTAACGTAATCTGGTAAAAGATTTCTTTTGCAGGAATATGAGTATGTCTGGAAGGAATAAGGACCCTAGTTTGAAGATCTGACCAATAGATCGTGGGTCTTTAACATAGGTTAACCAAACATATTATGACAATAATCGTGTATTTTGCCCCATACCTAAAATAGAACTTCAAAAAAAGATAGTCACGAACAAAGCTTACTTTGGGAAAATACATATATATTTGTACCCACTTTGCGCTTCAAAAGACGTTCTATTAATTGTAATGCTCTCTGCATTTTCCAGCTTCATATAAGCTAGACGTAAATAATCTGAAACGGGAAATAGAGTTGCGACACAACTAGGAAAGTGTAGTCGATGCATCCCGATGATATCGTTCAGATTGTACTTGTTTATTTTTATTGCTAAAAGCACATTCCAATGCTGGATTAAACAGATGCAAGTTTTATGCCCCCATTTCCCATTATCTACAGTTCTTAAAACAATTATTTTTTTCAGTCGTGGAGCGGCTTTCATTGGTAAATGCCTACTCTGCTTTTGGTTAATCTGGTCCTGGTAATTAGGTACTTTAAATACAGAATCAGCTCCTCGATTCTGTAGCAAGACAACAACCTAGGTATACACTAAATATTGGTATCAACGAACCAAGTGTACAACAGATAATACTTCCAACAAAATCCTTTTATTCATTTCATTCTTGATACTCAAACTGTAAACGATACGGAAGTGAATCCGGAAGGGTTACTAGGCCATAACGGTATACAAACATCAATACAGTGAAACCCGAATATTATGATACCCTGCACTCGACAGTCGACACTGCGAATGTTTGCTTTCCTAACCTTGCATATTTATAACCACCGATAAGTGTAACCGCGCCATCAGCCACCAATATTTGACTAGGTCTGTTTTCATAATACTACCCGATAAGTAGAAAAATTACAGACACAACAGCAAAACCATTGTTCTCCAACGCCGGAATTAAAGCAACCGATTTTCACCCTTATTCCGTAACAAAATCCAGTTTCCTTATACAATAAGTTTTGTGCATTTCGCACAAACTGTGTAAGAGAAAAACCATTTATTCCTCCCAAGATTACTTTCTAACAACCGAATACGAGAAATCCGATCAATTATTGAGGGTGTGGTGAGTTTAGCTGATGTTATTTTCATTTTTCCTTATAAAATATTTGACACCATGTAGAAACTTTTTTGCAACTGGATGAAAAGAATGAAACAAAAATATTGGTGTGTGCTTGGGTGAAACAAATAATTCGTAATTTTTTTCATTCAAAATTAAAATTAATTAATGCTTATATTAGCTATTTACCGAATACATATATATTTTACGCATGAAACAGTACCTCTAGATTTAATCTAGTTTACAAAAAAATATTTAAAGCACAACTGAACTTAACTGAAGAAGAAAAACATGTAAGTACTTCATGAACTTCCCAACCTTAAACAGGTATTGTACCTAAACCTTATTACATTTTATATATTGTTTTCAATTAGTTTGCCAACTAATGAGCTACCAAATAAACCTACTTATTATGTAAAAAAATATTTTCCTATAAACAGCCTTTCTTTGACAAGGTAAGGCTGTATCCATAATCCTAAATTGCTACTGTTTTATTTATTTATTTATTTATTTTAAACACATACAGCTATCATCACAGGCTTAACCTAATACAATAGCGTAGTTGTAGTTATAAGTATATATTATTATTCCAAACAAGAAGTTACAATACAAAATGCGGCCCGTGTGAATTCACTCAAAGTACAATTGAAACAGTCAATCCGTTGTGACACCATATTTTGTTCAGAATAGTTCAGTTCATAGACTGTTCAGGTATAAAGCAGAAAATCCTTTCCCTCGCCTAACTTAATAAGCTGAGGTCATTCGATGGATCGTAACTATGTCAAAAATGTATCGAAAAACGCAATTCCGGAGTCCTCAATTGCATTTGCCATTACCTGGAAATTGTGTCTCCAGCCAAAAGGGAGCAGACCCAATGTGAACATTGAAAATTGAATCAACGGAGAAATTCTCTTAGCTCTTTCTCGCGCACCACAGATCGAGATGTGCCTGGCAACAGGTGCTTAACTGTGATATGTATAAATACAATTAGTCTAAGATCTGAAAAAATAGTCAACCTGACGTTTGCATATTCCATGGGCTTCATACTTTCGATTGGTATGGAATTTGTCTATTGACCAAACCGGTGAAATGTTAAAAAAACAAAAGAAAAATACTGTTTATCATATTCTGGACTGAATTTTTTAGACGAGTTGTCTGCAATTGCAATATTGATAAATTAAATTGGATGTAAAATACTTTTCAGCCATTAACCAGCTCGGTAAAGGTCGTTGTATAGCGGGATCCTATACTAAATATTTTTTTTAATATTTAGATATATTGACCTACAGTTCAATAACTTGGCGAGATAAATGTGTACGAATCTTTGAAAGTGGAAGCAAATATGTCACGGGGACAACTCCGTTAACAATCCAGCCATCCACCAGTCCATCTATCAAACCTCAACAAACAACAACTGGGCACAAAACCAGACTCCGAGCTGCTACTGGGAATTTCACAGAAAAACCAACAACACTGCTCGACCTGGATTCGAACCCTCCGTAGCAGTCGCGCTTGGGACCAGTAGGCCAACGAGCCACTCGTTTGAATTTATCTAGTGTATTGCGCAAAGCTAGTCATGATACTACCAAAAACTAGAGCTGTTATGAGAAAAAGTGTGCAAATACTACAATTACTTACAAAAAAAAAAGCAAACTTCATGTGGCCTTCTCGTATTATGTATGTGTTATGTGCAGACACTAAATAATTCATCTGTACATACTCAATATGACGTCAAACTAACGAATAGGATCGCCTCAAGCTTCAATATGATTACCGAGTACTCAAGTTTATTGCCAAAAGTACTTGGTAATGCTACTGTAAGTAATTTATTTACAAGTGTTCCAAAAAGCTTGTATTCCCTGAATATACAGCAAAGATGCTTAATCGAATGTCAGGCCCAAATGCTTACTACTTAATGTATTCCCTTGTAGCTGGCAATTTTGTTACAAACGATTCCCTGTAGATACATTCATTGATTCATTGCCGTGTTACTAATGAATCTAACGACAAAACCTCGGACATTGTATAAGGGTTAAAAGGACACGACACGAACATACGACAAAATCAATTCTTCTTCTTTATAGGGTTACACAATTTTCAGATAAAATAAAGGCATTAAGATTGACCTTCGTGCAGTGTCAAATATTATTATTATATCAATAATCATTATTATGGGCAAGTCATCCAAACGACAATGGGATAAGACAATTGATCCAATGAACGTTACTCAATTTATTTGGAGGAGGCAATTCGAATATAGGTATTTATGATTAAGGAAAGTGGGATTGCAATAACTTATACTGCTTATACACGCGATGTTTGTTCTATTCAGGGTCAATGTTACTCAATTTCAGCGCAGTATCAAAAACAGTAAAAAATAGCAAAAAAAGGTACTAAGTAATATAAAACAAAGTGTATCTCTTTACTTTGCTTAACTCCGATGACCATTGGATATAGATAAATTAATGATACCCATTAATTATATTTATATTTACACTATCTAACTAAATTACATTAGTCTACCTATGTGTAGTCCACACTATCCATACCAATATTATAAAATTATATGCGGAAGTAACTTTGTTATGTAATTATATAAATATGTAATTATATATTATGTAGTCTGTATAATTCGACAAGGATATAAATTACAACCAGAGGAAGGATATAAACCTTTTGCATTTCGGAATAAAACGGTGCAGATCATCTGGTAATTTATAAAGCATGAATATTGAGTACAAATATTATATTAATTTAGCACTAAATAAAGCCCACAGAACGGTAGGCCCAGAAGTGGGATGGACTAGACGATTATTAGAACTTTTCGCAGCAGAAATCTAAATCGAAAGAAGTAGAAGGAGAGTCGAAAACTTTTACTTTTTCAGTGATACGATTATGATGATTACGATGATTAAACAAAAAGCAATATGTAATAGGAAGTAGTAATAGTAGTAGTAGTAGTGGAAGTAGGTCATACCACTAGACACATACACTTCACATACATTAATAAGTCGCAAATTTTTGGATAACAGCACACTTATATGTTATACACATATGTTACACACATATGTATGTTGTTATCGAAAAAATAAACTAAAACTGTATGAGTAAAAACAATGTATTGATGTCTTCTACGTTACTAAAATGTCTCAATGCATGTTGAGACATTCACACAAAGAGCCGTCTTTGTGTGAATTGATTAAACTACCAGATCAATCAGCATTATTTGTTAAGTCGTCAAGTCAGTGTTGAGTCATCAAAATTATATCAGTCATTATGCTGCGCTCAAGAAGAATTAAAAAAAAACTTGCAAGTTGTAAGTTTTCATTTCTTTTCCACTAGGGCACTTTTTGCAAGGTTTTTGCTTTTTGTTTTTGTAGAAATAGCTACGATAACTATTGTTTCATCCAATTTTCTCAATTTCCGACATGCCTACCTATTATAGGTAGATTTTTATACATCTAAAGGAAAATTTACAATTGTTAATTCTATTATTAAACTGGAACCGATTTTTCCCAACAGTAAGTCTTTTTTTTTATATCAATGCAATAACAACATAGGCTTGAACAGACATTGACAGGAGGCCGGATTAACGACCTACTCCAGGGAGAGGAAGCAAGGAGTAAATGATATTACCGGAGCATTTTAACCAAATTAAAACGTTACAAAAAGATCTGAACCCCGCTTAATTACTTACATTTACTAATGAGAACCAGGTGAAGGTAGCTAAAGTTTTATTTAGCACGTCCTTTTTGCGAGAAACTAACGCAAACCGTAAATGGAAAGAGTTTTTCAGGGAAACAAGGATATACATTTATTACGTAACTAACGTAGAAGAGGATTGTAATTTCACAATTACCTGGAAGGCAAAGACAGGTACCTACTATCTAAATTCTACCACAATTTTACACTTCCCTTTGCCTTGCGCATACGCATCTTTTTACATATCGTTGAGCAACACAATAAGCACACTGTTGTATCACTTTCATCTTAGCTGAGATGCAAAATATTTTTTAAAGTAACAGATAACTTTTTAATTTTATTTGCTTCGGGTAGGGTCATGGTCAAATGTTCGTGGAAACCAGTTTTGCGGTCACCAACCCGCTTCAGCATGGTGACAGCACGGTGCATTGAATGGCAAGCTTTGTATTCAAGTAGCAAAGGGTAGAAAAAGAAATAACAAATACATAATTATTGTAACAACATTAAGGCTGATATTCAGAGACGAAACTAAGCATGAACTTAGGCTTATGTCAAATTATAGTACAAATTTGACATAAGGAAGCGGTACTTTACGCTTAGTGTCGTCTCTGAATATAAGCCTAGGAGTTGAGTTGTTACAAGAAGACGTGTATTTAAAAAAATATCACGGAATCTCCGTCAAAATCAATCATCAACCTAGAAATGATCGAATAAATATTCTATACTGGGTGTAACAGTAATAGTTCATGCCGTCAGCAGGTTGATAGGACGGCTGGTCATGCACGCCTAACGCGCCACTAAATAATTTTGTCATCGCTTATCTCGTGCCGAAACTATAGCTGATGACGAGATAATGTGATGACTAAATTATGTCCCGGCATGGGTAGCCACACAAGCCATACAAGACTTCGTAAAATGTCGGGCTAATCTAGCTCTAAGCTCGCTTAAAGGCACGATGGGCGCAATTGATGACCGATCTTCCGGTTCCGGATCATAGGAATAAGGTAAAAAAGTACTTACATTAATGAGAACCAGGTGAAAGTATTAGCTACCTTTAGTTTTGAAATAAAACTACTTTTTACGGATTTAATCGCGTTATATTGATATTATTTTAATCCCGACGTTTCGTGACCATGAAAAAGTAGTTTTATTACAATGTCTAGTATTCGCATAAGTGTCAGAAATCAGTATACCTTTAGTTTTGTTTAGCACGTTCTTTTTGCGATAATGTTGCTATTATTTTATAATCAGAACATTTGTCATGTTCGTCAAAATAGAATTTATACATTGATTTATCTTAAATTAGCCACTCAGTAGGTATTAATACATACATTTATAGATTAACCCATATTAGTTTAATTTAAAGTAGAGTTGGACAAATCACGGATTCATTCTATTTGTTGCGGAATAGGAAGCCAACGAACTGCTTGAGTTCTTGTAATAGAAAAAGTTGGAAAACTTTTACTTGACGATACAAACAGAACTGCATCTAAATATAGTCTGAAAACAAACATCATTCTTGCACACAATAACAGTCAGGCACATAAAAATTCTACTAACAAAATACCTGTTGAGTTTATAGGTACCTACGTAAGTACAGTAATCGAGCAAAGATCCACAAATCTATCACATAAACGTAAATACTTGACTTACCTACTCCTAATCAAAACAAACTCTACTTATGGAGTGTGTTATCAAACAAAGCGGGAAGCTGCAAGCTTACCGTTTTCACACTAGATATAAGATAAATTCATAAGCTTGTCTCTTTGTACCGCAAGCGAATTAGCTACCGAATAATAATCGTCTAAAGTAAATTATAGATGTGACCTCATATACCCAAGTTCCCATTTGGGAATGATGTCCAGTTTTATTTTTAGTCTTTCTTACTTAGTAACAATTTTATTATGTTGGCGTCATATTGGCATATCCTTTATTTGTATTTCGCCAGATGTGTACATTTCTAATAAGATTCCCACAGTAAGAACTGTCTCTTAGGTTCAACTACCGTTTTAAGAGTAAGTATGTTGCTAAACATTACTGTTTTGTCAACAAAATCCTCTATTTTCTATAATACTGGTGTGCTTACAGTTTCTGAAATGATTATTCATTCATTTTCAATTCATAGTCTGATTTCTATTTAAAAAAAATGTTTCATTGTGCTATGATCAGGATCTAGTAGATAAAGAAACAAACAAGGTTCCTGACCTGCAGATTCTCACTACGTGACCTGGAACTGGGCACATTGGGCCGTTCCAGCAGCAGCAGTTCAGTGAGAACTATGACACCAAACACCGTGAAGAACATGATGAAGATGAAGAAACTGATATTGGCGCGCTCTTTGGCGCGGGAAGAGGCCGCGTGCGCGCGCCACTTCATCGCGCCGGCACTGCACTCGCATGAGCACTAGGAGAACAGTGGCCGCTTTCGCGCGCGCCACACGACTGAATCACCAGGGTCGGAGCGCCATACCGCCGCGAGCTCCGCAAACGCGTGCCGCGTCAAAACACAACACGACGCCTTCCCACACTAACGAAACACGCAATGGTGGATTGACAGGACTCCGCTCAAACGGGTTGCAAGCTCAAGGAGAGCTTTCCATACCCTTGAAAAGTTTGAAACACTTATTACCTCTTTACAAACAAAGTAATCTTTTGAAACAACTACATATAACAATTTCAGCATATTTAAAATTATGTAAAGGAAATAACACTAAAAGCACATACGTTTTTGATGAAAATTACTGTGCCAGGCTTTATCTGGTTAATTAACAATTTAAACTAAATAGAGTCTGTCACGCGACGTCTAAAAAATTTGACCTCCGATATATTATGATAGCCACATAAATAGATAATGTAATGTTTTCCACCACGAATGCAATCGGTGCCGTGAATAGCAACCCAAATCGGTAGGGATCTGTTACGCATGCGCGCCCCCGCCCTACGTTCAATGACTTGACGCTCAATGTAAAGAGTCTAGCTATACAACAAGGTTCTATTTGGCCTATCAGCTGTCGAATGCACCCTTACATCAGCCGCGATGCGTGTAGGAATTTCCGGTACATAGCATTCTGGAAAGCATTTTATTAGATCTACACGGTCTGTAAAGGATCCTAACAAAAAAACCAAACAGGCTCTAAATCTTTATGGGACATATTCCTTAGGTTCCCTGTTGTACAGCTGCTTGTTATAGAGCTATAGTTAGATACTTACCTACAGGAATTTGTAATTGATATAGTTCGAAACATTCTAATTGATATAGTACTCTGCCAACCCACAGAGGACTACCGAGGTGGACTACAGCGGTACAGCCTGATCCCTCACATTCTGAGAGAATTAGCGTACCCACCAGTAGAATATTAACATTTTGTAACATCGTTGATTATACAGATAATTCGACTCAAATTCCGTTTTAGTAGGTCCTGCATATTTGGCATTTAAATATGATTACAGCTAGGTCATTGAGGATGGTTCGTACGAACAATAATATTACTTATTTATAAACTTATGTAAGTGATTCCACCAACCTCTATTACCTATCACTAAAGACTATCGCTGCACGGGATTTCAAACGTAAAGTTTGAGCTTCTCGAACCAATAGCTCGTCAGGTTTTTCAATTATGCACTGTGTTTTCCACATCGACTGAACTCTTTAAGACAAAAGGCTAACATAGATTATTCCTTTATTATGTAATAAGTATAAAAAATTACTACTTACATGTATAAATAACAATAATAATTTAGGCTAATATTTTTATTAGATTGGACTGCCATCATTGACCTAGTGGTCGTAAGCGCAACTACTACGCTAGACGTTCGATGCCAAGGTCAAGTAAAATACATTATTCATTTTAAATATGTTAATTGTTATCGCCCGCTAATAATCCTTTATACAACATATCGGCGGACGAAGGATGTACTTATCTACAGCAGAATACCTCTGTCTAACCTTTCAGGAAATACATGCGGTATGGTAGATGTCGGCATACGCATTTCACACATATAAAATAAATCAAAAAATATGTAACGTAGTCTGTCACTATCAAGACTACGCAGTAATTGCCTACGCCGTAGCAGCCCTACACTTCGTAGCAGATTGATATAAAATATTACTTACACAGTACAGTTCTCGCTAAACTTATTGTCCGGGTTGAAGTTTGCACGAGCTAATTTCAGCCCGGTCGTAAAAATCGGAGACAGAAAAATATTAGATTGTAATGAATAAAAAAGAAAACTCAAGTCTTAGGCTGTCGTTTTAAATCATTTTAATTCAAAATTGCCGTGCCAACTTCAAGCCGGACAATAAGTTTGGCGAAAACTGTAGGTACAGATAGGAAACGTCTTTACACGACAACGATGCAGAAAACTTTTCACCCCAAAAAACTATTTTTTATCATAATTATCTTATTATACCATCACGGCTTTTTAGTGACGTGTCCGGTTAAATTAGAGTGTCCGGCTTTTAGATTTTAAAAAGGTCTATATATTATTTTATATAGGCCTTTTCACCCAAATGTCCGGCTAATCTGGCTGTCTGAGGTGTGCCACAGTCTACCAGTTAGTTCAAAATGTAACGTAGATTTTGTGTGTTTATTAATTTATTATCCCTTATTTAAGTGGAGTTGATGATAAAAACCGCAGCACCTCCACTTGGGTACACTAATTAGTAGGTATTTTATCTTAGCCAGGTCGCTAAACAGCCCTACTGAAAAGAAAATTATGCGGAATGTAAATAATAAAGTGATAAAATTAATTTAAATGCAGTAGGTAAATAACTAGTTTTGATCGAGATCGAGCAAATCGAGATCAAGCAATAAACATTGTGGCATATGAAACGAAAAAAAGAACACCACTAAAATATTGATACAGACTGGTAGGTAGTCGCCAATCTATCTCGGTTTCAGCCAGGGCCCCGGACAAAAAGACTAGACAAGAGACCCGGACAAGAAGAAAGAAAAATATAAGATTTTATAAATATAAACGAAAGCTGAAGTCGTTTTAAATCATTCTAATCCAATATTTTTCTTTCTCCTATTTTTACGTCCGTGTTAAAGTTAGCTCGTATCAACTTCAACCCGGACAATAAGTTTGGCGACAACTATAGTTTTCTACAAAAAAAGTCTCTCACGCTCGACAAACTAATTGAAAAGTCATTGTAACTGACTGACATTGACATTGACTCAAGCCCGAGTCCACCTGAGCCAACGAGTATCTAACGTCCTATTGTGTTTGGCCCGACTATATTTTTTTCACTCGAGTCGTTAAATTATCGATTAACAAGCAACTCGCTCGATGCCATCACTATACGTTTACTCGAGTCACACATCTGTCCATTGTCCAATGTTAATTGTCAATGATATGTCAATTGTCAATGATCTGTCAAAAATCGTAACTTTTTAGTTTCCCTCAAAGGAAAGGTGGATTTTCAATAAATTTTAAGAATGGCTAAAGCTAAAGAAGAACCTCCTCCACCCAAAGATAACAATGTATTTAGAGCTTTCATGAGTGCCATTTACAACACAATCGATGCGCCAGTAACACTTTTCCGAGGTAAAAATCACTACAGTTTTTTAAAGATTGATTGTTATGTAAGTGCGTATGCGAATTATTGTGTTGTGCTACAGAAAAACTCGTGGTGCCGAACCAGACAAAGTACCCATGGTACCACCGGAAGTACCGCCGCGTGCCGACCATCGACCAATGCTTCGACGATGATGTCCTCTGCGATTTTGAAGCAAATCAACAGTTCAAACGTGATAGGTTAGCTTTTGTTTGATCTTTTTTTATCAGGTTCCCTTATCATCAGCCCGTATTCGTCCGCTGCTGTAAGTAGGCCACCACAGAGCCCAATCTTCAGTTCCCATATACTTACAACTGCAAGACTTAATAACAATTAAGTTACTAGCACTCATCAAACAGAAATTTTAATGTGACTGATTCAATTGTATAATGATTTCAGAATCTGTCTCTTGGTAGAAGATTTAAACTCTCAAACAATAACAAAATAATATACTCATCTATAAAGCAATCCTCAAACCAATATGGACCTATCATACAGATCCAGGGCTCAGCAAGAAACAGCACATTGAAATCTTGCAAAGATATCTGCAAATCCCTACTGTTAAAGAGAAAGTCAGCTACATGGCTAAGTATCCTGACTGACACTGACTCATTGTCTATGCATCCATAGTAAACCACGCTTATTGACAATAAACATTAAGGCAGTCCAGCACTGGCTGTGCAGAACTTAATTACCATACCATCTTGTGTAAGGGCCCAGAGTAGCCGGCATTAAGCCACATGCCTAACAAATAACAGTCACCTGACTAGCATGGTAGAAGAACAAATAGAAAAAAACAATCCGTGTCCATCAGAAGCTATCATCTTTTATCAGCCTAGGCCTATACAAACTATATTGGATTTAATTTCTAATTGACTTCTGGCGACCCAAATTTATGTTTGCCGCACACATGTCTCATTTTCAATATTGACTTTTTAATATAAAATTCGCCTCACAACAATTTGATATTATTTTAGCTAAAATGGTTGTAACAAATGATTGATGCATTTTCAACTTTTTTCAGAGCTGTGGACTCTGAAATTCTAGGTATCCTGCGTAACCGTTATGAGGACTGCATGATCTATGAAAACCCTGACCATCATGCTGCCTGCAAACCCCTCTGGGATAAATACAAGGAATCTGAAGAGGCTTGGTTTATCAAATGTTAGTCGAATTTTGCTGTACAGTTCTCAATTTAGAAAACCTATAAATATTTACATTTGACAAAATTAAATATTTGGTGGATAAACATCTTCAATACCTAACTTCTGAGGGACAGTTACATAGCTCAAACTAGGTTTTAAAAACTAGGTATATTGGATTTGCTTGTACAGAAAGGATAGTTGCTACTGAAAGGAGGTCATCGAAATCGCCCCTAATGATGTACCGAAGGTACACTTATTGGAAAAAATACCTTGTATTCGTTGATTAAAACTCGTATTTTTTTTATGTTGACTGGGAGGGGGATGAGAAAAAAACTTTTAATTTGAGAAAAATCACGCCATTTTGGCACATTATTATCTGTTTCGTAATGATTTCATAGTAAAAACTGTCAACTTGACAGTTGTTAAATTTGGGCCGAGTTGTATGGGCTTTTGATGACCTCCTTTGATCCAGAAAAGAAAGTATAATGGATTGCTTAAAGTTCTAAAAAATTACGATCTTTCAGATGGTGACCTTGGAGCTTATGGTGATGCCCGTAAAGCATATATGAAGCAAAAGCACCGTATGATCTGGGAGAGACGCCATGGGCCCCTCTCGAGCTTAACGGCCCCTTAACTTACCACTACACACGATACTGTGTCTTTTGCGTAACTAAGTAGATGTTATTTGCTGTGGCAATAAATAAAGTAATTTATAGTATATACGAATTTTCTTGCACAAAATTTACAGACAAGCCCCTTCATTTATATTGAATTCATTCATTTCTATAGCTTCTCTGTGGTCTAGTGGTCGACGAGGTCGTGGGTTCGATTCCCACAGGCCAAATATTTATGAGATGAACATAAGTTTAGTGTTTGTTTGGCTGGGTGTTTCTTATGGTAATACTAGCTGCTCCCTGCGTGTTTCGCTTCCATCCATTTTTTTAAATTAATAAAATTCTAAAATAAAAAGACCCTAAGTTATTCCCTATAACATTAGCTATCAGCAACTGAAAGTCCTGTTAATATAGGTTCAGCCGTTTCAGAGATTAGCCTGAACAAAAAGACAGGCAACTACTTAAAATTATTTTTTTTATTTAAATTCCGTATATACTTTCAAATAATTCAATTATATAAAATTAAAATTACAAATAAATAAAATTCAAGTGGTATGGTATGGTATGGTATAGCGGGCTGTTTTCCGCAACTCCACGTCAATGCGCGTATTTTGCGTACGGGTGGGGATATTTAATGTTTACTCAAACCACCCTAACTCCTCAAGAAACGCCAGCACATTTCTGATGTTGCTGACGATCTCTCGGAGGGTACTTTTGTTTCCGAAGTACTTAGCCCTGTATGTGGCGACCTCAGTGCAGTGCAAAAGCACGTGAGCCGCTGTTTCGTCCTCACCTAGGCAGGCTCTGCATGCAGGGCTGTCGGTGACACCTAAAACATGCAGATGTTTATTGAAAAACCCATGACCTGTGAGGGCTGCGGTGATTGTCCTCAGTTGTTGCTTAGACAATCGTAGTAATTGCTTAGTGACATGAGAATTAATTGTGGGAAGTGCCTCCTTAGCCTAAAATTCAAGTGTAAAAATGCTTTTATTTTGCATTTTTAAAATTGTTTGTTCCGGCTATTCTCTGAAACGGCTTGACCATTGGACTTTCACCCGCAGATAGCTCCTTCTTATAACATTATAAGAAGTAACTTTGGTTACTTTTATTTTAGAAATTTAATTTATTTAAAAAAATTGATAAACGCGACTACACCGCGGGGAACAGCTAGTTTAAAAATATAATTTCCATAAACTTTTGAAAGTAAAAACCAATATATTATTGAAAAAATAACATTTATTTTCGGACACATTCATCATACATGCAATACTGAAACGACTCTAATTCAAATACATCGATTCATTAGTTAAAACTATAACAAATAATCACAGAATTTACGAAGATGTAGGAAAAATAATATTAAATGTTACATCATTTCGTAATGAACTCCGAATGCGTACTTAATTCTATCTTACTGTTACAAAATACATAGTTATTGGTCAGAAAATAAAACAACAGCTTAAAAAGTACTTAAACGTATCTTCACTACAGTCTTAGAGAACTTTGTAATTTAAATCTTAAGTAACATTTATTTAACGGTGGACAGTATTCTGGCCATTATGTGAATGCTATCACATTCAGAACTTACACGACAATCATTTTAGTGGTCAAACAATTAACAGATAAAAATCTTACTTATAATATCTCATTTTGATAGATAGATCTGCTGGCCAATACTGATGTAAATGCGGACTGGCAGTGTAACAAATGTAAAATTAATTGCATTGAAAAAATATACTTTTACTATGCAAGATCCTGCTTACATAAAATATATAAAATTATTTCACAATTAAATATCATAGTTCCACATTGAGTGTATAATATTTTATTACTAAAATGTTCATACTTTGTACCTGTTTTTAATAAAATTAAAATGAAATATTATGTACACTATATACATACCTACGAAAATATGTAGTTGACTTATGATTACAAAAAGTATCACGAACTAGAAAATATGACGTGTGATTAAATATTATATTGAGTTAGAACCATATGGCATTAATTGGTACATAAGTATCACAGTAGTAATGCCTTGGAAGAAATACTAAGATCACAAAATATGTATGTATTTACATTTTTTTATTATTGCTCATAACACTTCGAATATTCATATAATTAAACTGATAATACTATTTATAATTACTATTAATTCAAATCATAATAACTAAACAAAATATCACTCACTATCTCTTATTTTAAGTTGGCTGTCGTTTAAAACATATGTCAGACACACCAATCTCATTAGATTTCTTTTAGATCTATAAAAATAAAATAAAGGTACAAATAAGAACAGAGAAATATCTATTCCGAAGGGTTGTTAGAAAGACAAAAGTAATTAATTCCCATTTACAAAATGATTTAAACTAACAAATGCAAAATTTGTTAATTGAAACACTAACAATATTCAGTACGGGTTACTAATGGTACCCACTTTGGTCCAATGTGATTTAAAACTAATCCTTTGGCAATGATTAATTATAAAACTGCAAACTCGAGATAATTATCAGCAGTTTTCACGTGCTTGATAACAAAACAATAACAAACCAGCAATTTTTTTTAAATATGAAATAATATAATGATTGTACTGCAGTAAATGGAACTCAAATCACTCCATCTCTCTTTAATAATGTGGAACTAAGAAATTTAATATTTGGAAAAACATAAACGATTGTCATAAATTAAAGCATCATCGCACTTTAGGCACGAGCATATTCTATCAAAGCAATACCACCTACATCTACATTCATTCAATACTCTTATAAAAACCTTTGAACGTTTTTAATTGACACGTTATTAAGGCCAGTTCGCAACAGTGAGATTCAACAAATAACTGGCATACATATTAAATTACGTAATTCATTGTAGGATCTAAATCCTTAATATGAATGTAAATGTTATCTAAAATTACATAAATTCGAATGTGATATACCTATAACGAAAAATTAATTCGTCTGTACAATAACTTTAGACAATTCTGAAATTAATACACAAAGCAAGTTACATGCAAATAGATTTGTGGCCGAAATATATTAGAAGATAAAACTCTAGAACAAGAATCAACATATCGTATGATCATTGTACTTTTTGTGGGCATCCGAAAAATGTTATAAGTGCTCGAGGTGTTTATTTAATCAAACTTAGCAACTATTCTTAACATATTTTGAGCCTCAAATCATTGATATGTACATTTAGTGTTTATTACTGTTTCAATCGTATTCGTATAAACGGCAGTAACATCATCTACTTACAAAATACGTAGATAACATACTGCTGATCTTCCATAAACTTAACAGTACCTTAAAGTATCATTTGAAGCTTGTTCAGTCCTTTGTTACGTGAAGAGCCAAGATAAAATAAACCTAAGAAAAATAATATATAAAATGTCAAAAGGTAAAATAAAATATAAAATTGATTAGAGTTATGCAATTATTTTTATCATATTGTTCATAAATTCTAAACAATTTTATAAATAGTTCAACAAGTAACTGGAAAAGACTAAAACAACACACCACGAAACCGACTCAGTTGGATACATATAAAATAGCGTTAGTCAATTAAAATAAAACATTAATAGAATTTATACACTAAGATAAAATTAAAGAAGATTTCGGTCAAGTTGATTCTTAAAACTTACCTTTACATTGTACATGATGGGACATTACTTTAAAATCGGCACTTTAAACATTTGACGAATGCTCCTTAAGATTTCTTAATCTAAATAAACACATAAAAATATAAACATCTAAAATATTATTGTTACAGACATCACAATTTATTGGACACTTAATTTAAGTCTAGTAGTTAAAATTCGTTGCGACCCTGATTCACATCACTCCATAGTTTCAGGTGTCGCGTTTGGAACACGAGTAATACTAATCTACCTCAAAAATATAAAGGAATGCATCTGCCTATTCGACGCGGTGGGATTACGAACCGTCGAAGTGCGCTGCCAAACGGATACGACCTGTTACAACAATACACAAGATGTTAATATAATATTGTAGACAAGTCTAACAGATCAAACTTATAAGTAATTATTGGTACTTACGTCGGTTCTCATGGTTGAGTAAAGCTGTTGGTGTCGGCAAAGCACTAGCCGGTGGGGAGCACCAAATATTGGTCTTTGGCGATTCGAATACACGAGAGCCCTAGAAAGAAATATTTTTTTAATATCCTATGCTGTTAAATTTCTGTTCAAATAACTATTTATACTATTTGTATGCACCCTAAACCGACGAGCATGCATGGAGAGGTTAATGAACATAGACGAAGCGAAAGTGGTGGGCCAGGATCGTAGCAAGTGGAAATCTATAGTCTCTGCCTACCCCTATGGGAAACAGGCGTGAAGCTATGTATGTATGTGCTATTTGTATTTTGTAAAGAATCGTAGACGAGTGTCCACGAAGCACACTTCAACATCCATAACTTAATTAATGCCTAAAGAATTGTCGAGAATAACATAATTTCAATTTATTGTCTGTGCTAAAAAATAAAAAAATCATCGTACCTTCTGTCCAGGTGGTGTATCATGAACAGAGTAGTCTTCATGAGTTGGTCCCGGCACTAATTCGCGGCACCGAGGCACTACTACGCCTGGACACAGCATCCAGCGACCCGCCTCGGTCTCCAAAAATATCTCCATGTATTGATTGAGGAAGTCTACTACGCCTTCTGCACCTATTGAGAATTATAAACTTAAAATAAATCAAGGACACAAACCGTTACTTAATTAACTTTTTCTGAATGTTAAAAAAAACTGCGCATGTTTATGTCAAAGCCGAAAGTTCAGTTATTTTGCACGTGCTGTTGAAAAGCTCACCTGGATTCGACCCCGGGAACACCGGCTCATACCGCCTCGCGTACTCCACAAATATATCATCGACAGGCGCGGGCGAGGCGCGGTCGGCTAGTATCTGCGCGAGGCGCCACACAGTGCGCCAGGCGGCGGACAGCCGCAGTCTCTGGTCGTTAGCGACGACAACACCTGCAGCGGCCAGCCGGCCTAGCTCTGGTTCAGTACCGCGAAGACGGCGGAAAGTCGCCGAGAAGTATTCGAGCGTAGAGCCTCGAGCTACGCTGCGGTCGCCGCTCAGTGCCGCGCAGGCCGCCAGCAGAGAGCCCGCCCAGGTAGGCGACCCTCCTGGAGCGACTACTACGTTGTTTTCTACGCAGCCGCCTACAGCGTAGACTAACCCCTCCAATGACTCGGCGTCCAACATGTCGGGCTGAAAATATTACTTTGTGAGTATTGTTACATTAAAATTTGCATTTAATTGGACTAAAACATGTGGTTTTGCAATGTAGAAGATGGCAAGTTTCCGATTTCTGTTAACCTTGCCTTATACCCTAGTCCAGCTAATGTTCATTGCTTGACTTAATCGCAACGGTTACTTATTCGTAATAGTTATCATACATAATTAAACATAAACAAAGGTGAAAACAATATGAGGCGTAATGTTTATGATCCTAAACTTGATCCCTTGATCGATCATTCCCGAAAAACTCCACAAGCTCCTCCAAAACACCACCGCTGGTCACCAAAGTGTAGTCGATGACCATAGCTGTTGCTTCAAAATGTGTGCGATACCTGCGGCGGCGCGCCGAAGTGGTGCGCATAGTGCGCGGGCAGGTGCTGCAGCGGCGCCGGCGGCAGCGAGCGCAGGCGCCGCGCCAGCAGCGGGCGGGCGGCGCGCGCGCTCAGGCGCACGCAGCGCTCGCCGCCGCGCTCGGCCACGCTCACGGCGCCGGGCACGAGCTCCAGCAGCTCGGCCAGCTTCACGCAGCCGTAGTGCGCCACGCGCAGCTGCCGCCCGAAGTGCGCGTGGTACGCGGGCACGAACCGAGCGAACTCCATGCGGAAGTTCGGCGTGTGGCGGAGGAGTTCGATCGCCTACGTCAAGTTCATGGTGCTGACACACTTATAGGCGTTTAGCGAATATTCGTGTTTTCGAGATTTATTTTTATACTTTTATTTATTCTCAGTTATCCTTCTGGAAAACCCTTAGAGCAAGTTACCTTTTGAGAAATACTAATAACGAAACCTACACAACATTACAAAAATAGTCCCGAAAACAAAAACATTCGCTGAACGACAATAAATGACGTCACATGTTAACAGTAAAAATATTAAGAAAAATGTTATTGCATAGAAATAAACATGTTCCCAAATATTTTTATGAAACTTTTAGACCTCTATGCAGTCTTATTTGTGCCGGAAAGGGACTGCCCTATCATCATGCGCATAACATAAAACTAAGAAATGCCCCAAGAAAATGGATAAAATTTAATGAAAAGATGTATCCTGCAAACAATTTCTGTAGTTCTACTTTTCGTCTTAACAAACAAGATGCTTACCTGCATAGCAAACTGTTGGGTGCGAGCCCTCTCTTCAGGTGTCGGGGTGCGACGAGGCAGCGATATAGTTCCATCTGCACCCAAAGAAACTGATTGAGGGCTGACACGCTGCATCAATTCCCCGATGGTGCAAACTCCGTAGTCAACCGGTGAAAACGGCCGGCCGAACATAGCTTGGTACAATTGCGGGAGTTCGTGCACCTGGACCGAACGCCCCGGTTGCGCTTTGAGCAGCTTCACGAGATCAGAAGTCCAACGACGGCCTTGAGCCGACGCTGATATCGTTATTATGCGCGAGGATCCTGAGCCGAGTACCTAAAATTAAAAGGAATAAACCGTGATCTCTGCTTGAAAAAAAATATTTGTTGAGATCAGAGTCAAACATCAATCACGACTATCAAATCGGTATTGACGTTTAGTGATCACACGTTAATTCCATAGATCAATATCTTAAAAATTAACTGCAACATGATAGGTTAGATAACACGAAATAGTAATTAAATATTTGATGTAAATGAGCAAAGCTCGTCGTTTTTTGCTGTGATTTAACTGTTACACTATAATATATGTACTTATATTTTACTTACCACAATAGCATTTCCAAGAGCAGCGAGCAGATCCGGTAGCTTGGTAAAGCCATAATCAGCTACGCGACATTGTCGACCGAAGTGATGGTGGAAGGCGGGTATTAGTCTGAAACAAACTTCATTGTTGTCAACCTAACTTTTTTGATTCTTCTTTTTGTTGTTCTGTTTGTGTATTTTAATTTTCTAATAGAAATAAAACTGTGATTTAGCTAAAATAGAGACAGAATCACTAATTCATTGCGTCGAAATTGTAATTGAAAATGTTTTGTAGAGTCTCATACACTAATAAAATGGAAATACTGACTTGCTGAAGGGTATGGAGCATCTGGGCGCTGTGCGCAGTAGGTCTATGAGTTCACGCTCGAACAAGGCTAGCATCGGCTCAAGAGCGGGCGCCGTGCGGGGCCGCTCGCGATCGCCACTTGAACGAGAGCACTCACCTAAAGGAAAAACAAAAATATTTTAAAATAAACCACTTATTCAATGAAATTAAAAGAATATCTAGAATACTTGCATACTATATTACAGAATACTCACTGTTAGTTGTGTTTGCGGGTGGTGGCGTGAGTGTGAGAGACGCATTCCTCCAGGTGAGATGGCGTGAGGGCGCATCGCGCACCTCTAGTCCTTCCACGCTGCGCAGGAGCAGCTCTAGTGCCACGCCGTGCTGCGTGTCACACATTAGTGTGTCGAACCGAGCCTCATAGCACTCCATGAAACTATACAAAACAGAATTTATTCCTACTTTAATACTCAGGTAATAAGTTAAAAATTAAAGAATAGTTTCGCAGTCAATGGGTTGAATTGTTGCGAATGACAAAAGCATAACACGAGAATTGACAGTTGAAGATAAAATAACTACTCAAAAAAGGTATTCTGGTGAATAAATTGTAAAAATTATGTATTGATGTACAAAGAGAAGTGGTAACAGATTGTGTTAAAAAATTACCTTAACAATGGCAAAATTCCTCCATGACTTTCCAACAACATGTGCACATTCTTAGCCAAAGTAGCGACCTCCATGTACACAGGTTGCAAGATTCGGCTGCCATCCTCCTGCCCCGTGTTCATGGAGGCGTGAATGTGGCACTTCCACGGAGCCTCCTCCATCTCAGTATTGGAGACCGGCGTCAAGTCAACCAGCTGAACCATTCTGCCAAATCCCTCGTGTATGATAACAGTGTCTTTGAGCTTCGCTATATCTGATGTCGTCAGCGCGCAGCAATGACGACTGGCATAGGCGTCCCTCAGTCTTAGGAGAGGCAACGTGTAGTTCTTTTGGTCTAGTAGGATGGCTCTGAGACGGGCTCTAAGAACTTCTAGGTTCGGTGCGGGTGAGGGTTTTCCTAGTGACAGTTCCAGCCTGCGACCTGTCCACTGGTTGTCTAGGCGGCGCTTGTGGATACGGGCAATAGCGAGCCTGGCATCCCACTCAGAGCGAAGCACCACAGTTGCTAGCGGGCCCTCCCCTGCCGCCCATACCGAAACCCGGACGGTCTGCACGTACTGGTTGAATAGCTGCGTCAGCATCTCCTACACAAAACAAAAGACATATATAAAAAAGGCAAGGTTGTCTTTACAACAATTATAAAGAAATAGTAATCCAGCTCAAAATTGGTAAAAATAAAGGTTTTAAAAGTAAAAATAAACACCTAAGTATAAAGAAACTCACATAAAGTGACTCAACAATACATACGTTTACCGATTGTAAGACCTAGACAATTCGTATATTCCGTATCAATGATAACAAAAAACTGCTATGTCATGTGAGAATGACGTAATATCTACCGCCCTATTAAAAACAATCTTACCTGCAGCACTGCGGGCTCGTAGGGTGGTAGGTTCGAGACGGTGAGTTCAGCGTTGAACTCCTCAGCCTCGCTGTGTTCACTGAAACTCGCTGAAGAGTTCCACGGAGACATCGCCCGGCTCGCGCTGTGCTCGCGTTGCCGACCCTCACCACTATTACTTGATGAACAGCCGGAACGGTCCAGGTTTACAGAACCTATCGATATTTTTTTTGTATTATTATTGGCACACACCTCTGACTTTTCGAAATCATGTGCGTAATTATCACTCGCTTTAACGGTGAAGGAAAACGTCGCGAGAAAACCTGCATCCCTAAGAGATTTTCTCGATGGCGTGTGATATCTGCAAACCCGCATTAGGCTAGCGTGGTGCATGCCCATTGATATAGCATTGAAGACTACTTTCATTTGTATTTGGTAATTTACTTACCATGAGTGCCTCTAATCTTCCTGGGTTTAGGTGCTGGCGGCGGACAGAAGTCATGCGGTGGCGGCGTGGGCGCAGGCAGTTGTTGCAGCGCCAGCGCCCACTCCTTGGAGATGCAGGGTGTGCCAAACGTATTAGCCTCGCGTGGTGAAGAACATACCTATAGAGCATGATTAGGATGTTGCATGATACACTTTTATTACAACACAAAACATCCCACAGCTGGATGGATGTTTGTTACTCTTTCACGCAAAAACTACTGAACGGATCTGAATGAAATTTGGCACAGAGATAGATTATAGTCTGTAATAGCATATAACATAGGCTACTTTTCATCCCGGTAAAATGTTATGGTTCCCGTGGGATAGATTTGTTTTAATAATTTAAGAGAAATATCCAGACCACGCGAGCGAAGCCGCTGGAGGAAAGCTAGTACTGAATAAAATTGAAACTGATAGTTATAAGCTACTGAGGATTCCACCCAAGGGTACCACATACACATAATGTACATTCATACATACATACTGTACATGAATTTATATATAACTAGCTTCCCGCCAGCGGCTTCGCCCGCGTGGTCTTATAATTTTTTCCCCCGTTTTTGCATCATTTTTCATTACTACTCCGCTCCTATTAGTCGTAGCGTGATGATATATAGCCTATGTTACTCGGGGATAATGTAGCTTTCCAAAGGTGAAAGAATTTTTGAAATCGGTCCAGTAGTTTCGGAGCCTATTCATTACAAACAAACAAACAAACAAACAAACAAATCTTTCCTCTTTATAATATTAGTATAGAGTATAGAAGTATAGATTAAATTATGTTAAATTACCTCCGAAATAGGTCCACATGTACATTTTGGAAAGTTGGTCATCAATCCAAAAAAGAACCCTTTAAAAGAGGTTTTATAAACGTAAATAAATAATATAGAACATACCTGGGGCGGCGGTGGTATAAACGTAGGCTGTTGGTAGGATGCCGGTGCGGTGCTGTAGCCTTCGTCGCTGGAATACGTCGGCGGCACCGCGCTCCGAGCGTACCTCGTGCTTATTTTACGTCCGTACACATCCTCACCGTCCATACGCATCAGAGCTCTACAAACACAGCACCATTCTAGTCCCAAACTAAGCAAAGCCTATACTATGCGTACTAGACAATAGATATAATACTTATACATATTTTTGTAAATACATAAGACACACCTAGAAAAACAGAAATACTTATATTCATCATATAAATATTTGTGTCCTGTGGGAATCGAACCCACGACGTCGTGATCAGCAGTCCGGTACTCGAACCACTCGACCACGGACATCAATTATGTTAATAATGTTATTAGATATTTTTTACAAGCTTCTAACATCTGGGGTCTCAAAGTTGAAGTTTGTAGTTAGAGTGCCCCATATATGGCTAGGCTCGCCCGAAAATTAAAATATATCGGCGAACTGTGGGTTAAGTACACATCTGCTTAATCCTTCAGGGAATATAAGCGAGATGGTACGTTATGAGGTCACAAGTGATATCAGTGTTGCTAGCATCTGTTGGCAGCGGTTGCCGCTTAACATCAGGCGACCCATAAGCTGTTTTACATCTATTTACATAAAAAAATCGTAACGGGATTTCACAATACTGTGACGTGTGAAGTTGGCTGACCCCGACCTAGACTAGGCTAGGTTGACACCGAATACCTGCCTATGTTTAGCAGCGCTTTATTAAGAGTTAAAATACAACATCCGCCGACCTCTGTAGTCTAGTGACCTCCAATTAATCATGAAGACATGGTACCGTTTTATTAACGGTATCAGACAATCAGGTAATAAATAATTAAATATCTTTGGACATTTTATACAGCACCATCTAGTCCCAAACTAGGCAGTTTTTCTATAGGTACTAGACAATGGATATAATACTTATATACTTTTTTGTAAACACATATAATGATATAATATATATGTATAATACTTATAAACATGTAATGATACTATTGACATGGTTTTAATCTATAATAGGTATTAATATTGAAGTAGAATGAGCGGACGTATGCAGTTGAAGTTATTCTAAGGAACGTTGAGCCAGCCGAATCAGAGCGCATCACAGTCAAACGGTAACTCACAAGGCCGATTTATTATTACTGTCCTTAAAATTGTACACATTGTACAATTTTAAGGACAGTAATAATAAGTTAAAATCAAAGTGTTTATAAACTTAATTGTAACTAATTGTTTTAGTTGTAATAGTACCTACATAATAAAACAGCTGATCAAAAACCACATCATCAAGTCAATATAGGTACCGTAAATGTTGACAATATTCGAAATCTACGACTTATATTAATTATGCAAGCGTTAATATTTAGAATCAGAATCATTTATTTTAAAACATTCAGAACATCAATGAAATGCTGTTAATTACAATAACACAGGTTGAAATATATGGATTTCGTTGGCTTCTTTTTTTTCCCAATATGCGTCAAGATATTTGCCAAATTGATTGCGTACATTGTAATACAAATACCTATAAGAACGATCGATTCAACTCTGCAATGTTCCGCGCCGTTGAGGATAAGATGGAAATCAAGTGTGACGTCGCTAGCTAGCATTGAATTCAACCGTTTATAGAAGTGAAGGATACATACAAAAATTAAAGAAATGGTTAATAACTGTCAAAATCAGCTGATCCGCAATCTAAAAACCGCTAGGTACCCCTTTTGATGAATCATAGATCCACGATAGAAAAATGTTAAAGATCTGCTACGAATTCTAAATAATTATGATGATTCCAGAGAAATTACTCAAATTGACCTTTTTAGCCTCCCAGGGCACACTTCAATGAGATTTAAATAACTACCTAACGGTTTACAAAATGGTAGAATTGGACTTGTTGCACAAAAGTTTCGTCATAGTAATGTTCAACATTATAATTATATTTCAACGATACGAGATGTACTTAGTTAAATAATTAAAACCAGACCAATTTTCTTCAGTCACAAAATAGTTTCCAGAAAAGCTTTAGAACGATAATTATTTTTTGAAAAATCGTATTACGAAGTATTATAAGTAGGAAATGAGAAAAGCTTACCCCGATAGTAACATTGTTTGTCGAAATATCGCGCCAGGCGATCATTAAAAGTATAAATAATAAATTAAAAAATCCTAGTATAAAAATCGTTACACATTTAAAATTTGAGGTATAGGTAAATTATCACTGTGTTCCGGCTCGTGCCTGACGATGCAATGACGGATGACTATTCAAAACGTAACTGATGAATTTTTATCACCGAAATTGATATTGTGGGTACTTCAAAATAATTTTCGAACAGAACCATAAATTCTAAATATCGGGTGTCAATAGACTCATGTACATACCTACTAAAAACAATAAATGACGAAATAACTGGATCACTGAACCTGGTTGGCCGTAGTTGATATGAATTCATAAAATCAGCTGTTATAATGTTTAGAATGAATTTCACTGAAAAAATAGGACTTTACTACGAAATCAATTGAATACTTGAATTGATTTTTAATTTGAATTCTCAGTCCTGTAACGATTTAGGATCACTTTTGAAATGTGCCTAATTTAAGGGCATAAGTCGAACCAAAATGTTAAGCTTTGTGCTAATTCTACAGATTCTACTAGACATAAAAGAATGGGAACTAATTACTGGCTTGGGAGGGAGAATTGTTGTGTCAAGTGACAATACGCTGCAGACAATGATTTCAACGTAATGTAGATATACATTTTATAGGTTGGGATTACCTTTCAAAACTATACCAACAAATAAACTGACTATTTCGGTAAATAAGCATAAAATAATTTTATTACTTGTGCAAAACCGGACGTAAAGTTAACATAAAACCACAGTATCCGTGATACTGTTAATAAAACATTCCATATTATTGCATTTCTGAACAATACGCGACAGACGCCTACAAATCATGCAACTGAATGAGTAAAAACCACATTGTTATACAGAAAATATAAATGGGAACTGAAATAACAGCCACAAGGCAAACCATGACGCAATAACAGCTGGCAAATGTATGCGAATACTAATTTCCTACTGTCGACTGGTAGGGCCACCGCATTGAGAAAGCATTTAATAGCTGTATTGAGGCGTGTGATTATCATTTATAGAAAGTAGAGATGCCTTGATTGAAGTGGCATTTTCTGATATTATCGCTCGATACATTGTCACGATCGCAGTCTTACAACGTAAACATAATTATACCACCTACATCTGACGTTTTTGCATGCACATAAAAGCGAAGTAAAGTAGATTATCTAAGTACAGCCATATGATGACAGCTGCGGTGATTTTACTAACGACTATAACTTTGGTTGTGGAAAATCCTAATAGATCCCTGCCATCTGGGGAGGGTAAGGAAAGGGCAAGGTATTTTAGACTAATATCGTTTAAAAATATAAGTTATTAATAACTATCCGTGCTATCGGTGTAAATATACTTTATTGATTCTGTTATTATTAAGTGTAGGTACACATACACTATCACAACCAACCGTAAAGCCACAATAACAAAACAATGTAAATCATGTTGATAAGGACATCAACAAACAACCATTGCGTCCATATTGGTTAATATACTTAAACATTTATGGCTATGTATCATAATTATTATTAAACTAATTGCGTGATGGTATGTACCTACCTATATGCGCAGTACACGCACACAGCAATAAACAAGATAAAATATAAGTAGTACTAGTAGACATAATATAATTTAGTCCGACGGTCAGATATCGTTTATTACATTTGAGTGCATACGCATTGTGTGTGTGCGTTGCCATTTTAATAATAATCATGTAGTTTTGTATTATAAATATATTCTGTCTCGCAAGGCCGACCGATAGGCCTTCGATTAAAATTTAATTAAAAATTTTAAGTAGGTAATATTTAGATCAGTTGATGAGTTTTAGGAAGTTTTTAAAGAACGTATAGTTAATTAGTTTTGATGAACATTTGGATAATAATAATAAATGAATTCTAAACCACAATACATAAACTCTTATCTCAGGACATAATAAAATGATTCAAATTTATCCTGTAAAAGATGTGTCGACTGTCGACACTAAATCGACAAGATTAAGAAGTTACGCATGTACGGTGATAAAGATGTTGATAACATTTTCATTATTATTGCCAACCCTGTTAGAAATCTGTGAGCACGCTACCGAACAGCTATTATCGCCTGTTGTTGTTTTCTCACAATAAAACTTGAACATTCGTTTACTATTAAGTGGAGCTCGCCTTTGTAAATTTCAATTACCGTAGCAACAATTGAATGCAATAATGCTATGCTGTCGGATAAGGTATATAAAAAGCAATTTAAAGATAGCATCTGTGACTGTATAGACAGTGATCGCTAGGAAGAAGATGTTACCAGGAAAGTTTGTAGAAAGTAGAAAGACTAATGAAGATAGATGTATTATAAAATTTAGTACGGGAGGAACTATCAAAAATTACGGATAGGTAAGAGCAGGATATTGGTGAATTTACCGCAAAAATAGGTTAATCAATGCCGGTGTCGACGAACCTTGTACAGGAGTTTATGAAGATTACAGACCCGTGTTTACTGTATTGGCCGATGTGCAGATGGGTGAATAAGGAAATAGGTGTCATTCAGGAAATTCAATTTGCAATTTAGATTCCGTCCGAGACACAACTTACATGAATTTAATTTAATTTCCATGTTGAGAAATTATATATTATGTTATATTTGGGTTGTCTACAGATTACGTATACAAATAAATTTAGATATAACCAGTAACTTTGATGACTGCCAATCTACATAATAGAGATATCACGACTTTATTCCTACAACCATAAGGTTAACCCTTATGGTTGTAGGAATAAAGTCGTGGTAGAGGTATGCTTATCTACAAACACAGTTCGCTGGTGTTTTTGGCCCCATTTAATAAATCGGGGGCTAGTCCTTTGTCATTAAACGGGTACAAATCCAACATCCGAGTTTTTACTGAGAATTTCATAGAAACACTGCTTGATCTAGGAATCAAACATAGGACATCGCAATCGACACTGAGATAGATAGAGTATTTAGGCAATTTATCTACATATTTAATCTGTATCATAGAAAAATATATCTTACCTAGAAGCGTGGTCCGGTGTACTAAACTTTAATACTGCAGTAGGGGCGGTGACCGACACCACTTTTCCGCCGCACTTCTTGGCAAGATGGCGGAGTCGAATAGACACAAGCTCTGGCGGTTGATGTATAGGCAAGTTCATCACTTCCACCTCACATGTCGGTGTCTCCTCTTCACTTTTTGATACCTGTATCATATAGGGATTCATGATATACCTGTAGGTACCTAGTGAAATCAGGAACATTGTGACTTGTTGACTCATAACATTAGATATCAGGACAGAAAACTAGTATTTACTTAATTAGTGACAGAAAACTTAGTAACTACATTTCGTATAAGTTTTGGGATTTATTCTAAAAACATTTGGCAATCATTCTGTGGTTTCAACTATGACAGACCTTGTATTTTTTTCACTGAATTAGTGTCATGTCCAATTAGCAAATAAATATTACATTTTGCCCCATTCATACATTTACCGAATAGAATTATTTAACAAGTAAGTTCCTTATGACTTGTGTGATATAATAGATTCATTGTAATCATCAGCAAAAACGTAAGTTTACATAACATGAACAATTCAAAAATAGTATAAAGTGAATTTAAATAAATACATTTTTGCAAGTTAGCAATTTTGTGAAATTATTTTATAATATTTCTAAAAACTAAATCTAGTAACATTAGTCTGCTCAGTCAGGGTTAATGCTTGCATTGACATAATTAATCACTTAATTATGCTTCATCAACATGAAGTAGCGTCGATTTCACAATATTGCATTGTTTACTTTTGAATTCTATAAACATCAACTATAGGTACACCTAAACGTCATTCACTAAGCTGTTACCGCATACAAGTCAACGAAATGCATGGTACAATGTCAACAGAAATTGTTGGGTCACGTAACTTTCTGATAGCTTATCTCAACTCCATACATTTCGTGGACTAAGCATGTAGTAACAACTTTAGAATGGATTTTGTTGGCAGGGCTGTTTACCTTTCTAGGCAGCGTAGACGCTATCTCGTCAAAACAATAATGGGACGAGGCACACGCAATTAAAGCTGCTGAAGTGTTGTTTTTGTGCACCAGTATCACTTCCAAATTTTTCCTGATAAATAATATTTCAATATAATCAAGTTCTCCCTGGTTGGTGTTAAATATAAAATACATTTTCTGTAGTTAGTAGTTGACTGTAGTACAGCACATGCTATTTTATAATCACATGCACTATATGACAAGAATTTTATTTTAAAAAAACCTGAATGAATTTAAAAAATCGCAAGAAGCGTAAATCTAAGAAGGATAAATAAGTAATAACTATGTATATTGAGTGTGTGTCACTATACTGCACAAGGAAACAAGCCATAAAAATACTTCCTAGTAATAACTTAACAACCACTTGTATCAGATTAGATGTAAGTAATTGGCAGCTTACAAATGAGTTATTTGAAGAACTAGCTTTATCAGAGACCTTTCAGTATTGCAGGTGATTTAAACAACAGTCACTATTTATTTAAATAGATATATTGATAGCATAAAGGGGGTTTGAATAAAACGACTACTGCAAATTAATAACAACAACACAACATACCTATATCTGAAGTCTGTTAAATCTGCGGCAAAGTCAATATCTCCTGAGATCAATAGTATGGCGGCGGGTGATGAGTGGAGATCGCCAAACCTCCTCATACACTGCCTAAGTTTATCGTCCGACGCATTCTTTTGGGTCCTACACACGTGTATTAAGCTCACCTATAATAAAAGGAAGGTTTATTGTGCAGGATGAACATAACAAACAACAACATAACTCGCAAAAGCAAGGCATGGGCATTTATGGAAAAAGGAGGGATATGGATTATGGAAGGTTACTTTGAAATATAACGAAATTACAACATGACCACTTACTTGAGCATCATTTAGTTCTAAAAGTCTTGAAGTTGTCTCCTTCCTCACATCGCAAACAACAACGAAGTCTGCTTCCCTCCTTCCATCTCTTACGAACTTAGCTCGGATAGCAGCCACCAGCTCTATAGCAGAGCAACCACGCGGTATCTGAAAATTTTCTAGTTTTAAATATATAGCTCAAGAGGATATTTATATGACAACAAAATATGGTTTTAGTGTCTACCTGGCAATTCTCAATATCCCAGAATATACCGATTGGTATGTTTGTTTGTCTTTGTTTATGGTGGCGGTACCGACTCCTCATTCTGTGTCTCTCCATTGCTATCATCCCCTCTTCTCTTATAACACCATCTATGTCATCTGATGAATCGTCTTCAGCATCTGTACCATAAAAGATAAATATTTATAATTCTCAGCAAGTCTTCAATAACATGAAGTTGAAGTTTTGAATCAATGGATAGCATAGGCACAGCAGAATGCACTTAGGCTGCACTGGCCCCTAGCAGTGATAAGAAAATAATTTGCACATCCTTTTTGAGATTGGCTACAGACTTAAATTGGATAACCGGTGGCCATCCAGTTATCCATTTGCATCTGTAGATCGAAACAGATATAACTACAATAATGGAACATAACAATGAATCAGTCTTCTGAAGTTACAGTATGATTCAAACTTAATGGTCACTCGGAAGTGAGCTACTCGCTGCGCAGTACCCCACCTCCTATCACCACTGTCACCCAAATTCGTTACTTTGCAGGGACTCGCATCATGTTCTGAGCCCCCATTATTATCAATGAAGGGATTGACTAAAATTTATCAATGTATGTATTTTCACAACAGGTAAATAAATATATATAATAATAAATAAATTTTCTTATTAAAAATACCTAATCACTCTTGCATGCAAGGGCACTATTATGGAATGTTTATTAAACATTGATTATCTTTAGTGTGACTTATGACTTAGTAATAATTAGTCATAGTTTTACAATACAGTAACAAATAGAAGGTTTAATAAAATAATTATAATTGCATTTGACGTTTTGATCTATACAGTTCATATCAGTGAGTATTTTATACTTAACATGAAAAATCAAGACTAAAAAAATAAAATTGCAGTACATCCCCTTTGCAGGAAAACTATTATGGAATAGTTGCCATACATTTAATTTAGAAGATTATTCACTAGAAAATAAAGATTACAATAAAATTGCAAGTGAATAACGAGTTTATATTTTTACTTCAATCAACTTGGTATGAATTTTAATCATAAGGATTCCTACAACTAAGTATGAAGTATCATACCTACATAACTACAAAAAATATAACAAGTTTTCCTGTTAGGTTAAATTCTTTGTTGGTATAATTGTTGGAACTCCAAGCTTTAGTCAGCAATTCTAACGGCTGTCCTCAGATCAGTTTAAATAAGTTATAACCAACAATTTGGAACCAACATTGGACATCACTAGTAGGGATGTTGAAAAAATATCGATATATCGATATTATTTTTTCAATTTATTGATATTTTTGAACGATTTTTAATAATTCGATATATCGATGTATCGATATAAAATTCCAAGTATCGAAAAGATATCAAAATCGATATTTTTATTTGTAATCTTTTAAAAATTTAAGTTAAAAAGATTACAAATGACCTTTTTTTTTTTGGCTGTTTTATAATTTAGTTTTACGTTGGCCGATATATCGATATTTTTTGAAAATATAAATATCGATATTGATATTTTTTTTTAAAAATATCGATACGATATATATCGATATTTTTTGAATTTACGACATCCCTAATCACTAGCAATAATCTTGGTAACTTTATTTACTAAAGCATCTAGTGTATGAAACCAGATGCAAGTTCGAATCCTGTTTGAACTTGAATTTATCTATACAATATATACTTCTATAGTACTAATATTGATGACAAAGAAGAAAGATTAGATTGTTTGTTTGTATTGAATAGGCTCCAAAACTACTGGACCAATTTAAATAATTCTTTCAGTGTTAGATAGCCCATTTCAGAGTTTGAATTCATACCCATGTCCCAAATCCCTAAACAGTATTAACATCAATCGGCCCAACCTGGGCATGAAATACAGCCACTAAAACAAAATGTCTAAAAATATTTGTGGTAACAATTAGACCTATTTTAGATAACATTTGCACATAAAACCTATCATCCAGAGTTAATGACTTTTCTCATTATTATTTGCCTTATTAGATTAAAAATTAATTACATAAAAACTCCATGTTTGGTTGAACAATGGAAACATACTACTTGACCAATTCTACATACCAATAAAAAAATTATATAACATACAAACCGCAAGTGTTTTGTAATCATGTTCAGATGATTTGTTACTCTCCTCTACAGATCATAGTGCATAGATATGTGTGTACCTACTAAAACTATTTATTGTCCTTCAACACAAGGCCAGACTGTGCAGTTATTCATAGGAATAACTGGGTCTTAAATGATTTGATTAAGTGCACAATGTTCAATAAATGTGACAGATATAGGTATAATTATAATTTATGTTCAATAACAAACATCAGAGCTACTTTGTACATATATACCGCTTGCACAATCTTACTATTACCATCACAACTACAATTATTGATTTACAATACCAATATAACATTAAAATTAACAATAAAAATGAATACGTGGAAATTTAACATCAATTCCCAAGACCTAAATACGGGAACTACATAACAACTTTCACATAAATAAATTACAGCAAATTTGTAGTTCTTCCAAAACAAACATCTTTATCTTCCGCGTAGTTACAGCTTAGTATATTTACTTTTTTGATAATGACAAGTATGTGTACTGAAAGAAATTGTAACATAACACATCGTGGTAATTAAAAACAACATTAAATTTACCTGTGATCCATGGACGGGGCGGTAACGGTATCTTCATCGCAGGACTAGACACGGAACTCGCCAGACCTTGAGCAGAATGACTTCTAGTTCCCTTACAACGGTTTGGTCCTAAGTTATCACAATTTGCTGTTGAAATCATTGTGCGCGTATACACAAATTTGTTGCGCTTAATTTGCAACGAACAAAAGTAGTCCAACATATGTTGGGCAAAAAAAAACAAAGAAATATCCACAATCACCGAATAACCACAACTCGCATTACACGTTCCTTATAGTTAAATAATCAAATTAAATGCTGAAATCTCATATGAGATTAGCGTCATGAAGTAAAACTATTACATATAAAATGTAAAAATAAATCAATCGACTCCTACAACGCCATTTAACTACCACCATATCATTATCAATAGAGTGAATGAAATGAATGAAAAACCAACGACTAACAAGCTTTTTTTTAAAAAAAATATAGAATATAATAAAACTTTGTCTTTGGGCGTGATCATGACCATCGTGACGTGAACGTGACCAATCGTGACAATCGAGACCGACCTATCCGATGCTAATATGTACCTTATTTAATTTTAATTCAATTAAATGATGCGGAGGAATTCTTCGACGCTTAGTGTAACGGTTTTTTTTTCTCTGTAGGTGTTTATTTTCATTTTTCTTTTATGTAAATATTTTAATTATGTTATTTAAGTAGATTTCATAAATTAATAAAGTCTTTAATAATTAAATTCCATGTAAACATTAAAATGTATCTGTCTTTGGTGACTTGAATACTCTTTTAATATGGACGTCAAGACATTGAACAATTTCTCAGCGTTAGTGGTTTGCCTTTGAACGATTTCTGTGTATAAAAAATGTCCATCGCAATGCATTAAATTGAAGTAGCGCCGCAATAGCATTAGGGTAAATTTTAGGGAGTAAGGCTGAGATTCAGACAAGAGACTCAGCATAAACTTAGGCTCCCGTATGTCAAATTGTCATACAAATTTGACATACGGAAGCATAAGTTCATGTTGAGTCTCTTTTCTGAATATCAGCCTAAGTGTCCATCGCCTTGCGTTAAAAAAACTTGTTTGATAGCCCTAAAGCTGTTTTGATGTGTACTCAGATGTCATCAGATTAAATAATTTGGACGTCGAAACTTTTTTCTCTTACAAAAGTCGCCATTTCTAGGGACAAAGGTTCTAAATTGGCAGCACCGCAATATCGGATCAGACAATCGTATGGAAAAACCTGACGTATATTCCCAATAGGCTTTTTCACCTAGTCACTTAAAAATGTTTTTACTTCAGCACTTCAATACGTCTGCAACTGATCCTTCACACCATTTTATTATCATTTAATGATTTTTTTCAAGTCAAACTAGGGTCTCACAACCTCACAGTCACAACAATCACAATCACTAATCTGTACCATGAACATACGAAGCCTGTCAAATTTTTTGTCATTTGTCAAGTCAAGTGTGAATCATGTCATTGTCATTGTCATAGTGGTGAGATAGCATTACCGAGCATTTTAGAAATTTATTTCTAAACCAAACCAATTCTAAACTAAGTTTTCAGTACACTGTTTACTGCATTTAAATTACTTTTATTATTTAGGAAAGTCCAACTGATAAAGTAATTGATTATATACATCATATTTATCTAGTACTGTTTATTTAAAATATGTAAAGCTTGTGCTGACTGTATTTCTTTTTCAGTTGTAACAATGTCGACGAACGGGGATATCACCAGCCTAGATGCTAGCGGCAAAATCATCAAAATGGAAGTAAGATACCGATATATTTGTTATTCGTGGCTCTTATTACCACTATAATCAACATACCTTTGAACAAGTCTGTTGGTTAGTGAATGTTATGATAAAGTATTTAAAATTCAGTTTCAATCCTTTGATACAAATTTCAATTCAATCGTGTATTCTGTCAGAGAGTCGTCTTGAAAGGGGGTAAAGTTGCTGAAATTATTGATTATAAAACATTACAGATTTTTATTACTTGAGATTTCTTTGTTTCAGGTTGACTACAGTACCACCTGTGATGAAAAGATACCATTGTGGAAATCATGGGCTTCCAAAGGCAAGGTTCAGGAGGCTATTGATCAGCTTTTGGCCTTGGAGAAACAAACAAGAACTGTAAGTTTAATTAATTTTTGTCTCTATAAAATAGTGTTGTTTTTACTGAATACAAAACCATAAAACCAGGATACCAGGTTTTGTGCAAACTTTATCCTTTAAGTAGTATTATTTGTGTGTTTGTGTGTAATTTCTAATACCCATAACCAACAGGATTCTAGTAGATTTCCTAGTTTTTGTATGTGTCATTTTTTGCACACTGAAAAAATCTACACCGCTCTCAGATCTTTTGTTTGATAATCCATTGCATGTTTTGTGTTATGGCTTTAATACAAGTTTTCTATATTTTAGGGTGCTGATATGGCTTCCACTGCAAGGATCTTAGTAGCTATTGTGCAGATATGTTATGAGGCGAAGAATTGGTCAGCACTTAATGACCAAATTGTGCTTCTGTCAAAAAGAAGGTGAGTGTATAGAGATACAAATGTTAAACCAACTACCTACCTTTAATAAAACATCAGCCACAGAGATGTGGATGTGCCTGATGTTTAGTCTTTAGTTTTACAGTAAAACTAATTATACTAGAAGAAAACTAGTTTTACTAGAGTAAAACTAAAAACTTACTTATAAATACTTGGAACAATGTACTTTCTTGTCTAGGCAGACATACACTTTTCTCAAACTTATGACTTAATAAAAAAAAGGAATTAGGGAAAGATGCAATAAGTATCACAGTTTCTTCAGGTATTTGATAGAAAAATCTATAATTATTTTATAATTTGTTATCACTTGTTACACATATCATTTTTAGGTCTCAACTAAAACAAGCTGTAGTGAAAATGGTACAAGAATGTTGTACTTATGTTGACAAAACACCAGATAAAGAAACAAAAATAAAACTAATCGAAACATTAAGATCAATAACGGAAGGTAAAATTTATGTTGAAGTAGAAAGAGCTAGGCTTACACACATCTTGGCAAAGATAAGGGAGGAAGAAGGTAATACAGCAGAGGCAGCGAAGATTATTCAAGAACTTCAAGTAGAAACATATGGCTCCATGGATAAGAGAGAAAAGGTAGAGCTGATTCTGGAGCAGATGAGGCTATGCCTTAATATCAAAGACTACATCCGCACACAGATTATTTCCAAGAAGATTAATACAAAATTCTTTGAAGAGGATGATACTCAGGTACTAGATTGTTTACAAAACTTGTTATCCTATGATATCTTCAAGAAATAATGAATATTTTATTTCGACTAATTGCTGACATCCTATGATAAGAAATTCTGAAATGAAATCAGAGAATCATGGTTAATTAAAAAACTGAGTAGAGTAGAGAGTTAAACTTGTAATAAAACAGGGCAAAATCTAAACTGGTATTTGAAGAGAGCCATTAAATGTGGTATTCTGCAAGTAATATTAATATTATAGCTTCTTTTTTTAAACACTTTCAGGAACTCAAAGAGAAGTTCTACCGGCTAATGATAGCAGTAGATCAACACAATGGACAGTACCTGTCGGTGTGTCGTCACTTCCGAGCACTCGGCCAGTCGGCCGGCTCTGACGCACTTGTTGGCAGTGTAGTGTTTCTGATCCTGGCACCTTACGACAATGAGCAGGCTGATTTGACACATAGGGTCAATGAAGATAAGGACTTGGATAAGCTGCCAGAATACAAGTATGATATTTTTTTTAAATCTGCAATCGTTTTGTGTGCCTGTTCCATCCCAGTAATCTCTCTGATCTGATCTGTATTGCTTTAACAAAATATATTATAGACACATCCCAGATAAGATCACCTACATTCTAGGTGCATGAGGAACTTTTATCTGATGTACTCACAAATTATCTTGCTACAAAAGCAACACTTGCATATTTTGTGTGTAAGTGGAGACCTCGCACATAAAATCGACGTACAGGATAGCCTCCAACAAGATGGACCGACGACCGGCGGCATGTGACCGTTCCTTGTGGAAGCCTTTGTTCGGCAGTGGGCCCTTTTGGCACACAAGAATAAAACATACACAGATAAAAAATGGTTTCGTCATTTGATGCTCTTTTGTTTCTATCATAAACAACAATATTATTCCTTGTTTTACAGACAGTTGCTTGGCCTGTTCATCAACCCCGAAATTATTAGATGGAACACATTGTGCTCCACTTATGAGAAGATGTTACGAGGCACGCCGTATTTCGACGCATCTGATGAAAAGGGTCTGGAGCGTTGGAATGACCTTAAGAACAGGGTCGTGGAACATGTATGTTATTTTACTGTTATCAAACTATTTTGGTGCAAGTATTTACGTTGATGTATGTTTACTTGTATCATTACTTGTAATTTGTTTGCCACAAGAACAAGTTTGTTTGGAGAACAAACCCCTCTTCTTGTGATAGATAAGAAGCAAGCATATGGTCAATAATTAAAAAAAAAACAGACCATAAAAGACACTTTCGTAATACTTCCTTTACATCACTACAACATTGTTTTTTTTCCGAGACCATCGGTTCGAAAAGTTAGCGCAGAGCATTTTCATGATATTTACGATTTGAACAATGTTGCCCAGGCGTTTTATCTGTTCCTTTTATTTCAGAATATCCGTATAATGTCGATGTATTACACTCGCATCACCCTGAAGCGCATGAGTGAACTGCTCGGGCTGAGCGAGACGGAGACGGAGGAGGCACTCAGTCAACTCGTCGTTAGTGGCGTAGTTCGCGCTAAGATCGACCGTCCTGCTGGCGTAGTTCATTTCAGGTAACTATACATCGAAGAAATACATTTATTTCGTTTAAAAACAATGTAATTGACGGCTCGTTTGGCGCAGTGGTCTTGCAATCGGGTACTCCATGTTGATTTCGGGTTCGATCCCTGCTCGGAATGAATATTTGGATTCTTCGCGTGTAAATTAGTATTTGTAAAGGAATGATACAGAAAAAATCCTAGGGCAAAGTTTTTAATAACCATAATAAAGGTTTATTTTTTTTAATTAGATTTGGGTTGGATTTATAATATGGATTCTTTTTTCAGCTTGAACATGGACGCCTCCGACCGCCTCAACGAGTGGTCAAACAACTTGAATACTTTGATGCAACTCGTGAACAAAACGACGCATCTCATTAACAAGGAGGAGTGTGTACACAAACATCTTCTAGCGACGGCTGAATAAAATACACTTACGTTTGTTTTTACCTCAAACCTCCGCCAATGTAAAGTTATTCTAAAACCTATTCAATAAACGTTGTATGCTGTGTATATGCTTTTTACTAATAACTAAATATTGTTTAGTATTACAAGGAATAAACAATAATTAGTGTACACGGTTCTTGCAATGTTTACTTGTAAGTCTTATTAAATAATATCTTTCACTGTGTGAAATAAGTATCATAGTAGAATCCTCTAATATAATTATTTACTTTTTACGTTAGCAATAATTGGCGGAGCTTTTTGAAAAAAATTAGAAGTTAATTTAATTTACCTACTATTAATTGTGCATTTTATTACGAAACTGTCTAAATTGAATTATGGTTGCAATAAATACTTGCTCCACGTTCTTGTTTTAGTTTCAAAGCCTATGGGCAGCTTTTTGGAAACATTATCTTTGGCGGGTTAATCATAAATCCTACATAAAGAGATTTTATGATTGATCATTTTAATTATGTGAAATGAAATCCTTAATTTGGGTCCGACTCGCTCAATAATTATCGGTCAGTTATCAGATAAGATATGTTACTGCGTGAAATGATTCATTAAGTCGCATTTACTATTCACGACCGGTACTATAGAAGTAGTAATTAATATCTTTACAAAATGGTGTGCGTTGCCTGCATCTTGCCGTTGTTAATTCCTGTGGGACTAGTTTTATTGTTTCGGTCACTAAATAAACATAATAAGCCAGCAATATTTGGTGTATATCAACAGAAGAATAAATTTTATTGGATCAAATATGCTGTAATATACTTTATTGCGAAAGTTAGACAGGTATGTAAAATATTATTTACTATAGTTTGCGCGGAACTAGTTGGCCGCGCCTTAGGCATGTGAGCGGCGGGTGCGCTTGCTTTTGTTCACAGTAACCCGCCGCCTCACCCCCATCCCACTAGTTCCGCGTGGACTATAGTCCATGAGGAATAATTACTTTAGGCAGCCTTTTTATCATCTATTCCGTTTTTCCACTCATGTCTCGCATGTGCATTATTCTTATCATGTAAATCGCTCCAATATAGTAAGCATAGATTTGTTTAAACTTCCTTACGAACTTTCATCCCATATTTCACCTAGTCGAAGTAGGTCGAAATTTCCAAATCTTACTTTTTCTTTACCATTTATAATATTAGTAGTGAAGTAGGAATAGTAGCCTAGCTGTATCGCGAACAGGTTTCAAGGTACCGCTGGTGACTCCAAGAAGAGGAGTCTCCTAACAATACGCGCCGTATTTAGGAATACCGTTTTCTGTATCAAACCCAGTTGCCTAACTGGAGTCCCCATAGACGTGAGACGAGGGTCTCCATTATTAGTAGACTACTAGTACCTACATAAATTACTTTTGAAAGTGCAGTACGGGATCGGACGACGACCTTAGCGAGTCGTTGGATGCAGCTGGCATACGACCAGTCTTAGTGGAAGTCTATGGGGAGACCTTTGTTTAGCACTGGACCTCTTTTGGCTGATATGATGATACTACATTTGGTTGCAAGTCATCAAAGTTCCTAGTATGAAAAATATAATACTTTTTCAGTTATACAAACATTTAAATCGTCAATTTGCTGTTGAAGTGGGTAAAAGCTGTGATGGCACAATACACGTGCATAAGCAAGATGAAGCTTTAGAGAACAAATATTATCTTGGAGATAATTTACAGGTAAGTAATTCAGCTGCCTTATCTCGTCGGTTTAGCGGCCCCAGTTGCGACTGCTACGCTAGAAGTCTTTTCGATTCCCAGGTTCGATTCCCTGGTCCAGCAGTGTTGGGGTTTTCTGTAAAATTCTGAGCACCTTGGAGTCTGGATTTGTGCTCGGTTGATGGCAATAGGCTCGCCCCCTATTAAATGGGACCTAAATATAGTAGCGAGCTGTGGGTGTATAAGTACATCTCTGCCTGGTTCTTCAGAAAATACAGGCCTGATGGTCTGTGTTGTAAGTAATTTATAGTACCTTATCTATATTGATGTTATAAACTAAATGGATGAAGTCCAGTAATTAGTTTTAAGTAAGTAATTAGTTATCTAATATTTTCAGGCTATCGACGCGGTGTACTTCAATGGTACCAGTAAGGACGGTGAAGCTGTAATCTGCGGGATTGCAAGGAGGCCTAAGAATGTTGTTGATGCTTTCTTGTACTTAAAGGTTAATAAGTAATGATTATATTATACTAGCGATCCACTCCTGGCTTTATTATTATTGATATAATCTTTAGCTATTGATAAAAACCGTATGAAAATGCGTACAGTAGTTTTTGAAATTAGCCCTAACAAACAAACTCAGGTGGGTATTATAATAAGCATAATAATTATGTAGTCTAATACTAAATACTGTTATTTTATTAAAAATATGTTAATGTGCGGGTTTGGCGCCACAAAAAGATGTAAATACTAGGTGGTAGACAAATTAATGGAATGTGGGTACCTTTTCGCATTCTCTATTCTATTCTATTATGTACTTAAGAACATAAACCTCACCAAACCATTTATCGTCATCGTCCCAGTGCTGGGTACCCATTACCAGACCATCAGGAGACTCACTTGGCATCTGTATATCACACAGGTTAATTAATTATTTTCAGGTCAAAGGTGAAGACCTGCTCCTGTCGCCTGAGTTACCAGACACATACCAGGAACAAACGACAATTGAAGAAGGACAGTATAAAATAAAAGGTCTTGAAGTTGCCAACTTTATACCTATGCGCACTTGGAAGTTGTATTATAACGGTGACATGAAGTAAGTCCCTATATTAAGTTTTCTGTTCTTGCATTACGAGGATGCTGGAATTAGATTGGAAAATAAATGGTTGGTCAAATATTTATCTCCAGATACTTACTTGTCATTAAAAATATTAAACTTAATCAAATCAGATTAATGAGACGTTTAGTACCTGTGGTCATCGGTAGTATGTGTGTTACATTATAGGCACAGCCTAATTATACATATAGGTACATGTACCTACTGCCTCGTTGGTCTAGAGGTCCCAAGCGCGACTGCTACGCTAGAGATTCTGGGTTCGATTCCCGAGCAATTGTTGGGTTGTTCTCTGAAATTCCCAGTAGCAGCTCGGAGTCTCGATTAGTGCCCGGTTGATGGCAATAGGCTCGCCCCATATAACATGGGACTCAAGCATACCGGCGAACTGTGGGTGTACATTACTCTAATTACACATTACAGTAATTATTACAGACCTAAAAATACTACAGAGAAAACTGTGAAGGTGGAAATGGCATTGACATGGAGCGCGTTGTTCTCACCCTTCAACTACGATACACAGATGGCGCCAAAGTGTTTCGCCAGAGATATAGCCAGAGAAAAATGGTCCAGAGGCTACTTTGAGCTACTTGAAAAGTGAGTACTTACCATAGTATCTACCTACTCTAGAGCAATAGGTATAATTTTTTCTTTTATCCCGTGCTTCGTTTTTTTTTTATTTGCAAAGACTTTTTATTAAATAAAATACCACTGAGCATCAAAGATAAAAAAATATATTATGACTAAACTGTGGTCCCTCAATTCTCATAAAGGCGAATTATTGTTTTTTGTGAATTTTACCGAATCTAATATAATAATAAATTTATTTCCCAAGAATACAGTATACACATCAATCAGACATCAATAAATATAATCATTATGTCCAAAAACTATGGAATTATTGAGCTAGTTGGTAGAATTATAAAATTATAATACTGCGGAAATCTGTAATACATTAATAGTGATCCCTGCCTCTTAAACTAGGGTAACCTGTATCTTAAGAGGCAGTTCGTTGTTTGTTAAACAAACTTAGCTACGCACACGTTTGCGCGTGTATGATGTACAAAGGTCATCTAGAATGATGTAGACTATTTTAGGTCTATTTACACATGGGAGGGGTGGTAGGTCTTTGGTGTAACTGGTAGGTAATATTTATCATGATCAAACTATTTAAGCATTACCATTCTTAGTACATAATTAATTTAATTTATATTTCGTACAATGAAGAAGAAGAAGCACATAGATATTCCCGGTACTCTGAGAGCTTGCTAAAAATACAGCCGTTATTTTCAGGTGAAAATACGAAGATAGTGATGTACACAATAATTATTCAGCTCTGTATTAATGTAAAGCTGTGCTTTCATTTGCCTACTCTTTTGGCAAATCGAACTGCATGTGTACCGAATTATACCTAATATCATTGCTAACAAACTATGTTTTTAGATTACATCAAACGCATTACGAACAGATGGGCGCCTTAGAGGGAACCGTAACGATTGATGGCAAAGAACATGCTATCAATATTCCATGTGTCAGGGATCACACTTTCGGTAAATATCATAAATAAATATCTTGGGACATTTTTACACAGCACCATCTAGTCCCAAACTAAGCAGAGCTTGTACTGTGGGTACTACACAATGGATATAGTATTATATACTTTTTTTGTGTAAATACATACTTATAATATATAAGAAACACCCAGACAAACACAAACACCTAAGTTCATCACATAAATGTTTGTGTCTTGTGGGAATCGAACCCACGACCTCGTGATCAGCAGTCCGGTACTCCGGTGACGTAGTAACAATATACATCATAACTTACAACACTAGGCAATCACTGATCAACTCCTACTGTTAGCTGTTATGTTTACGTCCCATATAAAGGAATGCGAGCCTATTGTAGTGGCAATAGGCCGGAAAAAATCTAAACCCTCAAAACTCTTTTATATTGCTTCCATAAATGCGTGTCTATAATAGCTATACCGTATGCGTTGACTTCCTCGTTTGTCTAGTGGTCCCAAGCACGACTGCTACGCTAGAGGTCCTGGGTTCGATTCCCGGGTCGAGCAGAGTTGTTGGTTTTCTGTGAAATTCCCAGTAACAGCTCGGAGTCTGGATTTGTGCCCGGTTGATGGCAAAAGGCTCGCCCCCTATTACATGGGACCTAAACATTTAGTTTAGTTTTGCTGGGCGTTTTCCGCACTTAGCCTCATAGTTGGGCCATTGTACGTGTCTTTCAAATGTTCCCTAGTCTAACCAGCCCAGGGACCTAAACATACCGGCGAAATGTGGGTGTACATTTAGTACGCCTCTGCTTACCCCTTCGGGGAATACAGGCGTGATGGTATGTATGTGTATACGTTGTAGTAAGGCGGATGCGGAAGAGAAATACTACATCAAAGGAAGGTAGGTATTAATCTAGGTAGGCTTACTGGCGGTTCCTCTAGTTACTAGAAATAGGATTTTGACATACCGTCCATACAAATAATGTGATATAGGATATAGGAACTGGCCGTTAGTTTAGTTGGCTAAAGCGTTCGGTGTACCTAACTAGAGGGTGGAGGTTCGAATCCTGCCTGGGTTCAATTTTTTCTCTCATACAATATTTTATATAAGGTATACCTATGTTTTGTTTTACAGGACCGTTTCGAGACTGGCGTACTTTCTATCGCTACGTATATCATTTTATGTTCCTCGAGAATGGAGACTGCATGGCTATTGGTAGCGTATGTCAACCAGCTATTTTATCACAGTAAGTATTTTTGCTACTTTCCGCAAAGATATTCATTATTTTTTGTTCTATTCATTATGGATTTCACATTTTATATGCTCTATACATACTGAGGTAATCTTTGTTTTATGTAAAATTTTACCTTGCTTGCATCAGCTTGCATGTCGCAGCGCGACTGACAGAAACAACGACAACAATTTAAAAAAAAAACGAACGTTCTCGAGGAACACTCCTCTTAATAAAGACCTCTGATTGATTTCATCATCTTTGTTTCCTTTGATATTCTATCAACCTACTGATGTTCTTTTAATTTCAGCCTCACAATCGGTTATCTCTGCCGTCAATCAGACCAAGCTGTTCTCCCAGTAGAGTTCTGCGACTTTCAATTGTATCAACATGGAGAAAATCAAATTTTGCCTAAAGACTATGGATTTATTTTTGAAGCTGGTAAGTTCGTACATTCAAATTGCCTTGCCTTCTGGTCTAAAATATAATACTTTGATAGTTTGTTATTGAAAGAGTATAAAAAAAACATAAATCTAACAATTTCTTTATATTATCAGGAGGCCAATCATATGCCGTTCGCGTACAAGTCGACAGTGAAGAAACATTCTACATTGGCAAGTCCAGGGAAGCCAAATTTTACGAGCGATGGTGTAGTGTTGACGTTAACGGTGTTAAGGGGTCGGCGTGTGTTGAGTGGCATTATAATAATGTTCAGTCAGAGACCAAAAAGGTTGAATAGCCGTCCTTTAATATAAGCTTTCATTAGGTTTTTGAAAATCGACTATTTAATTAAGGTGATTTTTATGAATTTATCAAAATTATTATTGTTCATATAAACCTATACTGAAGATCTTACTATTATTTTACTATGTGTGGCATAGTAACTTAAATAAGTCGATAAGGTATTTATAAAAGGCAATAATGCACCTAATTAAAAGACCTTGTGATTATGATAAGGTCTATAATTAATTAATAGGTCATTAGGCAAACGATCGTTTATAACATAAATGTAAAACAATATTAGCGGAGAAAGTTAACTATATTTTAGCATAACATTTGTTTAACTTAAGTTACAACTTAAGTATACTTATATATAAAATATGGACTAGCAATATTATTCACATAATGACAATACATTTTATTTCATTAAATGAAAATCAATCATATCAATTGTTACTTAAAACTAGATAACTGCGACAAAAATCTACTGACTACTACTGACACTAGCATGGCATGACTAGGCATGATGTTGTACTTAACTGCTTAGCCTGGCAGCAATCATAAGCAAGATTTTATCAAATAAATAAAATAAAATGTCATTCTTAGGCAATAGATGGAGCCTATGCCTATGTTCACCTTATGTTTAAGATGTTGCATAAATAAGTATGTTTGAGAATTCTTTCTTGTAAATATTCTGTCGCAGTCATCTCCCCACTCAGGACCTATCCAAAGTAAAAATCAACATTATAACTAATTTGTTCAACTATTTATTTACTATTACCGAATAAACCTTGTACAAAATAAAAATTGTTAGAAATATGTATAACATCTCTGTTCATCTCGTATACACATTTGATATACATGCTCTATTGAGGAGGTACACTCGTATACAACAATTTTAAGGTTATCAGGTTTTCATCACGATTTTACGTAATTAGGTACATCTTTGTAGACCAAATGTGTATATTAGAAAAGTAATATTTTGTATGTTGATATAAAATCCTTATAAAACATTGTACTTTTATTTATCGAGCATCAAGTATTAACCAGCCTCTTACTAAAACTAAATTTGTGTAAATATCAATAATTAAAGTGCAAACGGAAGAAAAATATGTTTTACTATTTGTGCGATAATAAATTTTATTTACTACAGCATAGAAGCTAAAATTAGTTTATATGTAGCAAAAAGCGGATACTAATATGAAACGAATAAAATGTAGTCATGATAATGATTATTAGCGCGAATTTAGACATTGATATATAACTACTATTATGGTACCCAGTCAGTGAGTATAATAACAATTCCATAAAAGTAACTATATTTCCAAATATAGTAATGATGATCAAAAAGTTAACATACTGAATGATATTCAACAATTTTAAAAAGTACAGTTGCAAACTCAATCATGATATTGTCGTTGCGCGATGTTTTTAATTAAGTTAGCCACTGTACTTTAGGAGTTACAATTATTGTATTGTAAAATACATTGATGCCTAGATCACATTCCTGATCCTGATCCATTTAAATTATACATTAACATGTTACGTACAAGTTATGGAAGACAGACTGATTTACTTAGAATTTCTGACTCTCAAGTGGAAATATGACGTGTACTGAAAAAGGTGAATTTTAAAGTGTGGCAATGATACTCAAAATTGTACATTAATGCTCTTGTATTAGAACAGTTTGTGAAGAGATCAATTTCGTCGTTATATAGTTCCAAGGTGTACGTCTTCATAATTATAATTTTGGATGTCAATTTACTTAGACAGTCAGACAATTGACAATATAAATTCTACCTCTAGGCCTACACAGTCAAGTTTTCTATCAGACTAACTGTCAAAAAGTTATGAAAAAATAGTTTATAAACACCCAACTTTACTATTTTTTTATCAATTAATCCCATATTAATTCATAACATCAAATCTTCTACAATATGTATTCTAACCTTATTTTTTTGTTTGTCACACCGATCTAGGACGGGGACATATTTTTAAGTTTAATTAAAAATACGAATTTCAGAATTGGTCAGTGAGAATTTTGTAATTATACGAAATTTCCGATACTAGATTTGGCAGTATCTTACACTGGCACCCAAATAGACCTACTATAGTCGATTAGTCATAATTCATAACAACAAACTCTAATACATTATTTTCACAAAAAGTTTACGAAACAGGTACCTATTTGCCAAACATTGAAATTTTAAGTCAATTAATTAAACGTTATTTGGCTGATATTAAGGCTCATAGCTATACAAATATGCATAAGATTTAAGAGCCATTGTTCACACATACATTTATAACAAATACGAGTTCATAATTTTAAATAATTCCCGTTAAATGTGAATTATGCACTACAAATCGAAGGACGAAATGTCGGACGTGATATTATGCCTTAATAGTGATGTACTATAGTATCGATTGTATTCGATTTTTTTATTTCTTTGTAGTGAGATCTCGGATCACTGTATATCTATAGGTATAAACAAATCTAGATTATTGCGACCCTAACTGGAATGGACATCAGACTAGACAAATACTAATCACAGCACCTAATTAACATAGTTTTATCAACGTTTAGAAACGTTTTCAACATTTCATATGACATTATAACACAGTGATATAAGGCAGGAAACATTTTAATTAAGTACTGTTTTAGAATCTCCACGACACATACCTACGTTTACTGTAATCATAAAAGCTCAATTTTCTAAACAGGATTTGGAAAAATACTACACATCGAAATAATATTCTACATAATATTTAATTTATTTCTAAGCTTTAGCCGAAATATATAATATGTAATTATATTGATTGTTTCAAAGATTGCTAGAATTAAATGTATAATAGAATATTTTGCTAAACAATTTATAACCACAGGGTACTATTAATAAATACAGATAATTATTATAGATATTAAAATTATTATAAATTTGTAAAATCACACAAATATTATTGTAAGGAATACTGCTGTTATTTTATTATACTGACTAGATTTGTCTTTTTTGTTTTCAGAATGAGCACTTTTACAAAAAAATTAACTAAATTAGGCATAATTTAAAATATAATCACATTTAAATCGTCTTTTTTAACATTGCCCTCCTGTCCACTTACTCTAACTTAGGAAATAAATAAATAATAGAAATAAAACATTTTGAAAATTGTAAATTAGTAAATATAACAACAAAAATATAAACCTCTTTGGTAAACACAATACTTTTTAGTGCAGTGGCATAATAATGCCATTTGGACAAGATAAAGACAATATAAAATAAACTTTGTGCGTGTTAGTTACGCTTTTCATTTTGCAATTTTTAATTAAATAATACATTGGGTTTAGTCAAACATTTTAGTATCGGGACGATAAAATTTCGGTAACAGAATAGTTACAGTGATTTCAGTCAATGTTATTGAAGGTTACATACCGCAGATGTACCCGGCGCGTGGTCGAGTAGCGCTCGTCGACGCTTGATCCCTTCGACGTACACTTCACGGTTGAACAAGCCCGCAGCGAGGGGTACTCTGTCACCAGATACAAGGTATGTTTTAGGTTTTATTACATAAGGTTCTGAAAAAATACCCGCAAGTTTTTGGCAGTTATCTATAGCCCCGCAAATTGATAATATGCCTGGCGGCCATCTTGGTGACGTAACTGGTTTCAGTACGCGTTAGTACCACTAGACAGCAAGTACTCAATACTCAATACTTTATTGCATTCCATAATGTTTTATAAAGGTGGACTATAGATAACATGTCTAACTACGGCGGATGACGTCACTTAGTAGTTAATTAGACAAAGTTCCAGCCCGTTAGCAACTTGCGGGGCCAAAACTTGCCACCCCTAACCAAACAGACTATCAAAATGCTCTTAAAATAACCGTAGATATTTGGCAACTTTTTGGCAAATTGCAAAATCTACGGTTATTACTTTATTTCCTTCGTCGTTAAAGTGAGTGATAACTGCCAACCCGCATTAGGCTAGCGTGGTGGACTATAGCCCAATCCCTCTCATACTGAGAGGAGACCCGTGCCCAGCAGTGGAACAGTATATGGGTTGATTATTATTTTATTAATACTTACACGTCCGTTCCTGGTCGTAGCATAGTAGAGAATAGTCCCCACACTGGTTTGTGGTCGCTAGTGCACACCGACTGCACAGAGTTGTATGCTAAGCATTTGACTCCTGACGTCACCGGCACCGAACTGATGCGACGCAGCCCTGAAACAACTTGTGTGTGAAAAGCAAACAATGATTTATTAAGCACGGGGTAGAATAACAAGTAAAGGAGAGTTATTTTAAACGTTTAATAAATGAAATAACAAATATTTGTGTATACAAATGGTACTTTGTTGGTCTGTCTTGGTTGTCATCATTTTGATGTTGATAGAGTGAACTAGAGATAATACTCATTTTAGTTCTGTCTTAGCTAATGAACATTGTGAAATGAAGGGGTTAGATATATGTATATACGTGATATTATAGTTATCTAACTTTTATGAAAAAATTAAACTCAATGGTAGTGCCAAGCGCGCTGCTAATCAATGGTAGTAGTGTAAAGTGTACCATATATAGTGCACGAAAAAGGTCTTAATTCAAATGATAAGGGTAAATTATTTGATTGGCATATTTTCTATTACTATTTTCAGCACCAACACCATGCAATAATACAAAGAAAAAATAATATAAAAAAGAAGAATTTATGGCGTGATACATTCATACTAATATTATAAATTGCAAATACTAACTAGATACTACATCTAAAAAAGTAAAAGACATGCGTGACGTGAGACTCACCAGAAAAGGCAGATGATGAGTTTGTGGACATTGACTTCGCTTTGTATAATATTCTGTCTGTGTACGCGGGCGCTCTTTGTTTGCTAGATGTGTCGAACTGTTGACTGCCTGGGTCGTACTGAAAATACGCAATTACATCGATATCTTGGTAGAACACTAGCCCAGTAAAAGTACTAGGGGAACCCCTACGAAAATCTAACTTAGCGATCTAGTACACCCCTACCTTACTCTTTGGGGAAAATATGCGTGATTATATGTTGTTACTATTCTAAAGTGATACAGAGAAAATTTTGTGCATAAAACCTTTTTTGCATTGCGGAGAATCCTTATTTATCGTCTGCAACCAACAAGCTACATTATATCGAATTGATGCCGACTACAACCCCACTTGCCTTACAGTTAAGGGTGATTTCTGACACTTACGCGAATACTAGACATTAAAATAAAACTACTTTTTACGGATTTTATCGCGTTACATTGATATTATTTTAATCCCGACGTTTCGGACCCTTTACAGCGTCCATAGTCACGGGTGACTAAGGTGGTAGGCGTCTTGACGTTTCAATTACTAACAGCTACCCTACATTTTTGTTAATTGTTGGCAATCCGATTCACGCAGAACGAGCTCACCGTATCCTTCGTATCGTTAGGCCTTACAGGGGCTAACGAACTACGAACTGCTACTACTTACCTTGTAAGTAGGTGGGAACGTGATGGGTGCTTCCCTAAAGTCCCGGAAGGCAGCACCATCTTCTAGCACAACAGTCAACTGGTCCGCGTGAAGCAAGCCGTGCGGCAGGTGGTGAGGTAACGGGAACTGCAAAATATAAAAAATCTAGTGTTAGAACCGTCGAGAATATTCTTACGATCTTTCCCAAAAATTCATCAGCTAAGGCACAACTTATTAGGTATTCTTTCTAGTGACGTAATTTTACAGTTTCATCAATAATTAGAATATAATGACAGTCTTGTACGCATTTTTTCTTATTCTTTTTTTTTTCTAGTTTCAAATTTTCTATTTCAGTTGTTAATTTAAGTTACCAGTTTTGTGGTGGAAAATAAATATATTTTTATTTTATTACTTTTTTTTTATTTTGGTAGAAAGTTCTTCAATAAAAAAAAAATACAGACAATACTGGTGGTTCGTTTGCGGGAGCTGCAACAGTTAATCACATGAAGGGTCATGTGATTAACTGTTTTTTGCTTAGTAGGTAGGTTTGTATAAGACAGCGCCGATTAATTGGCTAGTAAGGTAGAAAATACCGTTTTCTAAGTTTCTTTTCAAAGGTAATGGACCTCCAGGACCTCTAAGAAGAAACTACTACTAAATCTTGATTTTATGAGTTCTAAATCAAAATTTAGTACGTAGTATCAAATAAGTGAATTCCACCATGCAGGGAAGCGTCTTAAAGTGACTTTTGAAGAAAGAGTCCTAGAGGCTTTTGGTCCCAACTGACGGCAGTCGGCAAGCATAGTGCAAAGCAGCTTACTTTTAAAGGTCTACAAACAATTCACGATGTTATACTGATCAAAGAACGTACTTGAGTTTGTTCAATCCACCGCAGCACGGCCGCTCTAGGTTCACCCAATCTGAAGTTAAGATCACCGCACCAGAACACGTAATCGAAATTATTCGTGACGTCTGGAATAAAGGGAATTTCAATGATCAGGTTTGAGAAAGTTTTACATACCATCATCCCTGAAGGGATTCTCCGTGCGGGAATCGAACCCACGACCCAAAGTGCAGAAACGAATCATTCAGTCACCTTTTTAGCGTATAGATGATTTAAAAAAATTTACGCCAACGGCGGCGCCCTAAGTATATTTTGTATATTAATAGTTGTAATTATATTCAAACATCGTTATCAGAAAGGGAATTGATAACGTGTTTATAAATATTTTCTTGGCAAACTTTCCGCGGAACAAAGTGGTTCACATTAATGTTTGTTCCGTATTTCGTATCATTTGCCCAGATTAGGTTATTGATAGGGTTAAGTCGGCTATCACTTCTTCTCAAAATCAGGTCCAGTCGCACTGAGTGTTTAAACTGTTTAAAAAAGAGAGTTATACACATAAAGTAATATATGACTATAAGTAAATGGAGGTGTTATACAGATAATTATTATGTTTCCATAGATACATCATTTAATAATATAAGAGACCCGCGGAAATAATTAAACACTTCATTGGTTCACGGGGATCTCGCATAACATTTTTCGTAATAAGTTATATAATTATATTATAGTATATAAAGTTCTTATACATCGTGTGGTATAAATTAACAAAAAATTTAATCCTCCATTTACTTACTTCTGCTTTAACATTGCGTTGGAACTGTGCCAATATGAGTGTACGAATCGTGACTTAAGTGACGTAGAAAAATAAAATGCAATACATACCTTTACTCTTATGCCTGCATGGCAAATTCTTTGGCAAATCAATCGATCTAATTATCCTCTTGATATCAGACACTCGTTCTTTCACCTTCTCCTGGTGTGCAGTTAAATGGGCCGTTACAAACAAAAACGTGGAGCCAAACAAAGCAAAGGATATAGCCACGGCGCCTTTGGTACGAAACGCAGTACCGGGTCTGACGGATAAACTCGCGTCTTCCGGGAGAGAACAGAACCAAATAAGATCTCTTCTTATAAATATCATTAAGTGGATTGTACCTGAAATAGAAACATTAATTTACAATCAAATATTAATAGAATGGCTTTTTCCTTATTAGTGCAGTTAGAAACTACGGAACAAAATCCCAAATTGCTTTTATATTCTCTATCTACTAACACTATTTTGTTTATACATATATATTTTACATATGTTAGCTTGTAATATATATTTATGGGGCATAGGTGCCTGAAATAGATGATTTATTATTATTATTAAAATAAAATACCTTTGTTTCGTTAAAATTCCTTTTTTCATAAAAGTTTGCGGGCTTTGTTGAACTCATACTAAGTTCATATTATTTATGTCAATAACATAGGAGATAGACAACTTTCTATATATAAAACCTCCTTTATGACACCCTTTTAGACCAAAGAGTTAGCTAAACATGTTGTTTATCAGTTAGTGGTATGGCATTAATTAAGGAAAAATTGTGTATAAGGGGTTGTTTAAAATTAAGACGAGAAAATATTAACTGCTGACAGTACCAATACCAGTGTTTATATATTTCATAAAATAAGCATGAATCTATAAATAATACCATATTGTCAAGATTCTATGAATCTTATTAGATATGCTTTAACACCCATAACAAATAAACTTTCTTCCCCACAATGTAACATGAATACAATAACAATTCAAAGGTTTTCATTATCTATACATTTGAATATGCTGATATTGTTTACAATCTCATACTATGTTTCTACAGAGTCAAGTACATAACAAAGGATAGTTATTCATTTGTTCTCTTTACATCCATGTCTAATTACGCCATAAATATTCCATGGAAGGATAAGGTGATTAAATCTAGTGTCTACCCCAATGGGAAACAGGTGTGAGGCTATTTATGTATAAGTTAGTTCAATTACTATGCATATAAGATTTAAAAACTCATAGTGATGTTGATGGGTATGGTATGGGTACAGTCTAGCGATATCTATTCATTCGAAATGGGCTTATACCTGTATTAGGAGTTAATACAAGAAATACTAATAAAATTAACCCTCCGCTGGAACTGGAGGATCAGATTTGTGTGAAACTTAGATGGGGCTAGAAATAGTAATAAAAAATCACTAAACCCAAGATACTAACCTAAATAGTAAGAATGTAATAACAGATGAGATGGTCCCAAAACTTCTTGTATAGTTATCTCCCATTCTGTCCGCTCAGAATAAGACTCTTGTGTGCCAATAGCAAATATGTCTGGCACATGTGTCACTTGGTTCGGGAATATAAAATCTGCTAGTTCCCTGTAAAAAATAATATAGTTGAGTCATAATTAAGGAATAAATAAACTTAGATGAATACCTAATAATTAAATATTAACCCATCATAACATTGTTATTTATTATATGCTCATCATATTATAAAAAAATGTGCCATGCAGTTTGAGTATGTTTAATCGGCATGAATTAAAGCCTCTTAATTAAAGTTCAGGTAATATGGGTTTGATGGTATTTTATGTAGATGACAATATAATTATGTATATAATAGGTTATTTACTTTGGTGGTGGTTGTCCATTCATATTCCATGTCCCCACAAATATTTTCACCTCCCTGTCTGGGAAAACATGTTCTAACTCTGCAGCTCCTAGAAGGGAATGAGATGCTAGGCGTCCATAAAGATAGTTCCTGAAATAAAACATCGATTTTGCTATAAGTATTATAACATTTATATCAATGTAATAATAGATAATAAATTAAGATAAAATAATATGAAATGTAAGTTCAGTCACCAAAGTAGTTTTTTAAATTTACATCAAGCATTAAAGAGTTTAGATTGTATGAATGGCTACATAATATTAAGTTATACATTTTAGTGTAGCTGATCTTTGTATGAAGTCAGGCTAAACTGGAAATGTATATATCTTCATAAATGTATCCATATTTACATGTAAGTATTGCCATGCCTAGCAGTGGCACGATAATGGGCTGGAATTGTTATTATGATTTATGCATTTTAGTCAAAAACACTATGTACTTAACACATGAAATGTAATGAATAACCTTTCACGGGCCTCCTGTGTAGGTATGAGACGCAGCACCTGTGCGGCAAGCAGCGAGTTGCGAGCTAAGCTGTCAGTGCTTCCCGCACGCGAAGCTGAGCGAGCGATAGTTGACTTGGTCCTAGTGCAGACAGTTACAGGATACAAACAGTTACCAACACCAAGACTTATAGAATAATTATAAACCAGTTAAAACATATATATTAAACCTTACCTTCTTTTCCGGTCTAAGGAGCTACTCCTATCACTTTCAGGTGATGACGCACGATACAAAGGCTTCGACTCATTTGAAATCAAATGATCAGCTGATAATCTTTTAACAAATATTTTACTCTTTGGTTTAATCCCTTCAAATGATCCTGAATGTTCAAAACATTTCTTGATATCATCACTTTTAGGAAACTTGACAGTAGCTTTAGGTATTTCTTCCGATTTAGTTTGTGAACATATTGTTTGGTCACTTATACTGTTTGAATTGTTCTCTGGACTACCTGACATCGATCGTGGCTCCTCTTTAGATGTTTGGTTATCCACCAGGCTTTTAGGACGCGACCGTCTAAAGAAAGTCCTACAGCACTTCGGATTACTGTCCTCTTCATTTTGGTTATAGTTCGCATTATGACTTACGTTGTTACAAAGAGGTTCGATGGAAGAGGTTTGTTGGTTTGGGGCTTCTATGCTGTGGTCCGCAGTCTGAGCACTTTGCGCTAGAAAGGGATCAGCAGGCGATATCGGTCGCGATGTAGACTGGGCAAATTCGTCATTGGAATCAGTATCGACGAAGCATCCAACTTTCGGTGATTTTTTTACAAATAAGCGTTTTCGCAGTGACAATTTTTGTTTCGTTTTTATAGGTGAAGTTGTCATGTTTGGTTCTAAGCCCACGGAACGATTAATTTATGTTACCAATTACATTTTTACTAAATATAGACAACATAACCTCACTTTAAAGAACTGACATTTTGCGTTGAGGAAACTGTCAAATCCACCAAAGTCAAGTCAAAACATCAATTTTTACGATAGGTACGTTCAAAACACCTGTTAGAATTCAAACACATTTTTTAATATGTTTACAAAATCCATATTTTTTTCAGAATCAATTTGTCCCCGTATCTATTTGTTAGGTAATGCAATAAACGCGTCAATAAAGTTGTCATGGCAACACAGTTTACACACGCATAACCGCACAATACAGCCATTATCACGCTATTTATTTATTATGATCTATAGAGACAGGATTTAGGGTTTAGGCACAGTATACTGTATACATAATAGACTGTGGCTTAGGGTCGAAAATAAATTAAATAGGTAGGTAATAGGTATTCACTTGAAAATATAATTTATTTTATACTTAGGCCATCCATACATATAATTGTTCCACCCACGTTTGTTTAAACCCACGACTCGTGAATAAAGATACTTAATAGTTAATTAATATGTTAATTACCTAATAAGCCTGACTGAAGTTAGCCGTTTAATTGCTGGATTGTTTAGGTTAAAAATTGTATCTATAGCCTACTGCGCAACCGAACAGCCAACTTCAGTCTAGCCAGGGTATTTTTAATGTTTAGTTAGTAATAATTATAGTTTTAGGACATTACTTAGATGGTAACTAAATAATGTTTAAAGCAAAAATGCAGAGAATTATCATAACTAAGCTTATTTTTATGGCAGATGCCCCGCCGCCTGTTCCAGGGACGAGTAGGTTCTGGCCATTATACAAGGGAGTTGGAGACAAGCTGCCTCCGACTATGGACTGGATGCCATCACCTAAAAAAAATTAAAGTATGTAGGTACCTAAATAATGTTACCGTTCTTGTGGATGGCTGCCGCCGTGGGTGGAGGGTAGGTATGTCCGGCTACTCGGACTCATACTGACTAAAAACTCCTTTGCCCGCTGACCTCAGTGTGTGAAAAGACTTGCAAGGTAAGCACTGGAAAAGTAGCTATAGTCTGCGCGGAACTAGTTGGCCGCGCCTTAGGTATAATGTGAGCGGCGGGACGGCGCAGCGGGGGCGCTTGTTTTCTTTCACAGTAACCTGCCGCCTCACCCCCGTCCCTACCTAAGGCGCGGCCAACTAGTTTCGCGCGGACTATAGTAATATTTTTTAATATAATCATTTGTATATACCTACCGATATTACAGAGATCAGTTGTACAAGCTCTGTAGTATGTCCTGAAGTTAAAATCAGTTACTTCATGGTTTAGATAATCTGGATCATCTTCACAACCTCGTAAAAAACTAGCAACTATGCCAGCTGGGTCCTGAAATAGTCGGTTTATATAAAAAAATAGAAGGTCTAGAAATCTATACCTTCTTACCTACTGTAAGTACCTAGCATAGCCAGGGGAAGGAAGGAAGGAAGGGGGGAGGAATATCTAATATTGCCCAATTACCTAGTTCTAGATTCACAAGTAGGTATATACATTATCTACTTACCAAGAATTCTTGCCGGAAAATGGTACAGTATCTTTGGGAGCATTCAACTGTCCGAGTATCATTTGTGACCGTAAGACATGCCTGGACCGAATCCACCGATGAGAAGCTACAAGTGTAGCATCGAAGTTGACCTAGAATGAATGTAGATACAGTACGCGCAACACAACTTGACCGTACTGAAGTTAGCTGTTTGTCAGTGTTTAGTTGCGCAGTACCTACCATAGATATATACCTAATATATAAATAAATTATATATCTATGGTACCTACACAATTTATAACCAAAATCATTGCCCATTCAAACGACCAACTTCTCCCCGGCCAAGATATTCCGCGCTTATTGTAGGTAGGTACCAATTATAATTGGCATGGATAGGTACTAAGGTACAACGGTACCTAGGTTCACATCAAATATGTAAGTATCTACTTACCTCTGTTATTAGTTATGTTTGTATTAACTAATAAACAGAAACACAAACTACTATAACAGTAAAAACTCACCAATAGATTTTCCTAAAACACAAGTGAGCACAAACAAAACAATTTTGATATCCATTTTGTGCAAACAAACATTTCTTTGTCACTGAATCGGACGTGCTCTAAAGCCATTTAGGTGTTTTTTGGTATCATTCATTATCACTATCGATGAACAGCGTTAACTGATTATCTTATCGGTTCCTATTATTAATTCGAATTAAATCACAGATCGCTACATCGGGTACTATTTCCTTTGATGTACCTTTACCTATGTATTGGTGATTAATATTACCTACTTACTAAATATTAAAATTAGCAACGGCAAAGAAAACAGTTTTTTTGCTATTCTCTTTCTTCTCACTAACAATAGTGACCCTTAGTAACCGTCTAATAAGTTACTCAAGTGCAGCAATTAATGCTCCTACGTCGTAGTGGGTACGTAAGCTAAGGTTGATAGTTCTTCAGAGGCTACTTGTTGCTTCAAGAACATTTATCTTTCTGCCGTCCGCGTCCGTACAGCATTTCTTTTCCTCTCTATTCATCCCTGTTAGTCATCACCTCATCATTCACTCATATTTCCATCATTAAGGTCCTGTTTAACCACCTCATTATGTTCCAGTACCGTAAATTAGGTACATTAATTTGTTCTATTTTTTATAATTTATCCTGCCGTTTGCACACTACATAATTGCTACATTTGCGCCCTAAGTGTTGTGTCACTCTGTCGTCAACATTAAAAAAATTAAAAGTCTCTAAGAATGTAGGTAAGTATAATATAATTCTTATTTCAACTTCACCAGTTTTTTCCGCGTTCCAGTTAATTATTAGACCTAGTATTTATTTATTGTAAGAGGAGTGTCAAATATGCATTAATTATACTGATAATGGAAAATTACCTACCCTGTCAATCAGCCGCAACTGACAAGTAAATAATTTCATGTCATGTGGAACAGGAACCCAGTTAACCACGCCACAGATGGCCAGGGCAGTGGCCGGTGTTTATCTTAATTGCTATTTCACTGTCCGTACATCAGGCGCGAGATCCAGCCAGCTGTGAGTAATCGATTCCCACGTAATTACCGGTTTTACAGCACCAGATAACGGAGCGGTAATGTAGGTGCGACAGACTGCCTGGCTGCCTTTGAAATGTTACCATTAGAGTAGGTTAGAATAAGAGAGGTTTAGCATAGTTTAAATTTGTGTACTATTTATTTCAGTGCAAATTATAAGTTTCAGACCAAAAAACGAACTAGGTCCTTACCTATCATTTAATGAACAAGAGTTTTATACTAATAACTAAATTGAATCGCACATACCTAGGCAATCTAAATTGCAAAACAACCATAAGCAAAAAGTTAATTTACTATATTACTTAATTACCTATTTATAAAACTGGATAGTCAATCAAAACAAAACAGCGATGTTATTTAACCCGAAGATAAAGCTGTAGCTAAAGATACAATTATAACACAATTTTATTCTGCCGAAGTCTTCATCTTCAACCGACGATGTACCAAAATTTCGACCCCGAGCAGGACAAAAGCGATGATCATTCCATACAGTAGCAAAAGACACACTGGATAAAAGTCCACCATGTTGACTGAACCAAAGCTGCCCCCCGCTACTGAGCACACCGGTTTCTTAGCGTATAATAAACGGTTCCACCTGTCACTCAATCCATGTTCTTGAATCCTGGAATACCTGTGAAAATTAAAGTTTTATAGGAAGAATGACTACTCCGCAAATTAAAGTTTTTGCATTAAAAGTTAAAAAGAACTTATTTAAAAATAATGAGTATATTTATTCATTTACCCGACTTTAAACATCTCCGCAAAAGGGGAGTATTTCTGGCAACATAACCACGGTGGAGGGATCTGAATGAAATCGATTTCCTGGAGACCACATTTTTCATATTCTTGGAAAAACGCTGAAACGATTTTGTAACCAGTACCTATATTCATGCTGAAAGCAAAGGGTTTCTGTAACATAAAATTATGAAAATTAAACAATATTTTTAGCATGAAACATAAAACAATAAAAAGGATAGAACGTACCTACTTTTTGCAAAGCCTTGACGCCTTCTTCGATGCTCATAAAGATTCCCTTTCCTTTTGGTGCAATTTTCGTTTCGAAGATTGCTTTTCTGATAGGATCGCTAGCAACATAAGCAGCCTGTAAAAGTTAACATGTTAAACTTTAAATATAAAAAAAGGCAAGAAATTTTTATAAAATATCGTTATTACTGAAAAGTAATATCTGTTGTATGCAACATCTTCCACACCAAGTTCTAGCTTAGAATTCAGTAAATCGGAAAGTGTTCGAATTTGATTGGAGGTGGACTGCAGTAATGCTACAATATTCGCTGAGTAGGACGTGTATAGAAACAGAAATGCTAGAAACATTGTAAACATCACGAGACGTCCGAGAGTTCCTGAAATAGAGAGCATAAAATAATAAATAATAGTATTCATTATTGACAAATCTCTTTTTAATTGAAATAAATTTTAATGCTAACCTTTTAATTCATTGGAGCTACCCTGTTGTGAAATTGCACTTAGCACAAATATTGTAATATCGCTCCAAGTTGGGGACAAACATGTTTGATCTATCTTCTGCTAAAATGAAATAACGATTGGATCTTATAACTGTATTAATATAAGTGTTTGTTATTACTTCTGGATTATTGTCATTACCTCGTTCAATTCTTCATATTTCTTGATATCCCATTTTGTATTGATGTATAGTATAACTGTCATAATCACCACGAATGCACCAGTACTGTACCATACACCAGTTGTGAAAGGTAACAAAAACAAATTGTTCTGATACGACAAAGGTGGCTGTCTAAACACAAATTTTGGTGTAACCGAAGTCGGGAATGTAAGGTATTCCAAAACGCGTAGTCGTTCCGTTGTTATAAATGTCACGGTTCCTGATTGCATACAAAGAATTATAATAACAATGAAATTCAATATAATTTAAGCAATAAACGTATTACTGTTGCTAGTTTTTTGTCTATCGCTTTTACGACTGACTGTAACAAGTGGCAATTGAATTTGACAATATTTAATCTACTGTATTTACGTAACTTATTTCAATGGTATTTAAAATCTGTGTTTTGTTGTGTGTTTATTTTGTAAAAAGAATAGTTACCACATAAGTCGGCATTTTTTCGGACCAATTCTCCAATCATTCCGTTCCAAGTTCCATTTATGAGGTAACCCCAAGTATCAGTGAAGATAAGTGACCTCGACGCATTTAAAAAGTCGTAAAGAGGGTGTACGTTGTGATAACTGCTCTTGCTAAGAGTATCTACTAGAATGTTGCTGCAAGGTGGAATACAAATACGAATAAAAGTATAGATAGTGCAATAACGAATGTAAATGATTTCTTATTAAGTATTATGGTTATAAAACTAAAACTTTTTTGTGTTAGGAATGACAGCGTACCTAAGTCCAAGTAAATCGGTTTTTGTCCTATTATCCCCAATCACAATAGAAGATGCCAATGATTCTCCTTTTAAATCTTTTCGTCTCATCACATTGGATTCACTTCTGTCTTCTGATTTATTCAGACCAAAATTAACAGACCATGTCCCGTAGTATTCTCTATTCCATTCACTAGTAGTTTTTATTTTGTATACTGTAAGAAAATTATCTTTAGGTAACTTAAGAGCGTTGTTATACCAATAAGAACCTGGATTTTGCATGCAACCCACTTGCATGTAATATGAAGTCCTCATTTTCTTGCTCATGCGCCATAATTACTTCGGAATCGACAGAAATGCTCAGATCCTTAAATTCGGAAATCATGACTTCGTTGAAACTAATTGGTTTACTAAGAACCAGCCATCGGTAGGACTTGCTAAACATTCTGTTTGTGTTGGCCTTGAAAACAATAATCAGGAAAATTAAAAGAGTCAAGACATCATTTTATATATTCTACATACTTAGTATATACATAAAAATACAAAAGTTAGGTACCTGGCTGAGAAAAAGTTTGGTATCTTCACAATTAATATCAACTAGGAATAATAAATAGTTATTTAAGTGAAAACTTTCGATTGTTTCATTTTCTCGTAAATAACGAACAGCTATTGATTTGTCTTGATTGGCTAACATTCTTGCTAACTTTATTTTGATGTCCGCTGAAAATTTATGTCATCGTGTTTATAACTTAGTACAAACTTTAGTTAGTGTTATTTTTTAATATTATAAACAATACTTACATGATTTCCAGCACAATTTTGCTACAACTGTAGTAGGTTTACTGTAAGATTTGACGACATCGACGATCATTTGCAGTTCATTATTTGGGTAAGATATTGAAACACAGTATTCAAGACATAATATATTTAAGAGCAAAGTAAGAATATTCATTTTGGGACCAACTGCAGAAGACATGTGAAGTGACAAAGAAGTCTAACTACTCGTGCATTAGTCTAAGAAATTGATTGTGCTTTCAGTATGTAACCTACAATTTATGTGCCTATTATTGCCGTGCACTTATTGTAAATGCCTTTTGATAATTGGGTATAATACACAGTTTGCCTGTTAATCATTAGGGCTTTCCCACCACTTAAGGCTTTGCAGAAGTTATTATTCATGTTTCAGTGTCTACCTTAGGTTTAGCTTTAACTCGACCTATAATCATTTCAGTAACTAAGTAATAGGTGCAATTAACATTACCTACAGTCAAGTTAATCTGTGTTTTACTCGTAGTTCTCATCTTTCATACAACTTAACATATGCAGTATTCTTCGTCTTTTGTATACTAATATTTCTAAGCCAAGAAGGAATACAGAAACAATAATCCCATAAAATAATATTAAAACTGCTGGATAACAGTCAACCATGCTGACTGACACGAAATTCGATCCTCCTCCGGTACATCTTGGACGTTTCTCGTACATTAGACGATTTTCACGATATTGCAGGCCATGCTCTTGAATACGTTTGGTTCTGAAAAAAGAAAAACCGTCAAGAAGAATTAATACAAATTATACTAAGATTCTCAAAGAAATTCTGGGAATCTAAGGTAGAATTGCCTTAAGATTACCAACCCAATTTTGAACATCTCCCTGTAAGGTGTATTTTTTCTTACTGCCAGCCATGGATCAATTACTTGCAAGTACTGTATTTCCCGAAGCCCACATTTTTCGCCTTCATTAAAATATTTTCCAACGAACTTGTATCCAACTCCAGTTTCCATATGAAAGGCAAATAGACCCTGGAAATTAAGACATGTGTAACCCGAAAATATGGGAAGAAAATTTCTAACTTCAAGACTCCTCCGTGCCTTGGAGAGCACGTTATTGCAATAGACCCCAACATTGTTCCTCAGCAGTTCCTGAGAATTTCATAGTAAGTGGTAGCTTAAATTAAGAATTTTGAACCTTTCTCATTTGTATAACTCCTTCATCCATTGTCATGAAACGAGGTTTTGTACCCGGTGGAGCAACCTTCTTTTCATAGATAGCTTTTCTCACTGGTTCAGTTGCAGTCTGAAATAATTCAGATAAAAATCAAGTTAAAAGTATGGAGGAAACGAAAGACGATAAATAAACAATATATAAGTAAATCTACGTTTCACTGACCGAGAAATAATATCTGTTGAATACAGTGTCATGGACACCGAACTTTATTCTAGAGTGGAGTAAGTCTTCCAAAGTCTTAATATGTGAAGAACTGGATTGAAGAAGAGCAACAATATTGGCTGAGTAAGAGGTGTAGAGGAACATCAGGGCTAAGAAAAGTACCAGCATCACCACTCGACCCAAAGATCCTGGAAAATCAGCAGAGAGAAGGATGTTACTATTTACTCTACAATCGAGTCATCTTTTAAGACACCTCAACTTGAGAAGAAGACTTTTTGTAAGGATTCAGACGTCATTTTATTGTAGTGATTGTTACTTATAGAATAAGCCGAACATGTTTTTGCCGAATCATTCAAATCGAGTAGTTATGTAAACAATCATAATAATCCATTGACTTTTTCTTACCTTCCAAAACGTGCTTTGTATGACTAAATAAATCTTTATACAATTTTTGTACCTTTTAGCTCACAAGGACTTCCTTGTTGACAAGCAGCCCCAAATATTAAAATGATAACGTCTACGACATTGGCCCTTAAAACGCCAGCATCTTTTTCCCTCTGAAACATTAATTTTCGTGGGTACTATGATATACCTCTAATATTATTTTTAGGAAAAAAAATTAAAAAATGAATGAGATGAGATGAGATGAGATGAGATATCCGTGTAGATAAGATACCTATTTGATAGCACTGCATAAATAATAAATATAATGAAACGAATAAGCTCTAATAAGTCTAAGAAATTGCTAATATGACATACTTGTTTGTATCGAGACTCTTTGCATTTTGCTCGATTCCATCGGACATGAATTATTGTACATTTGCATCGTAGGTGTATATTTTGACCTTTTACAGTTGCCAAATTGTTATTAATTTAGCAATAGTGGTAGATTAGTAAGGTACTTACCGACTCTATCATATGACGGTATTTATTCCACTCCCACTTTGTAACAAGAAGAAGCACCAAATAAATACTAAACACTAAGGCCATAGTACTGTACCAGACCGTAGTATTAAAGGGTAGTAAGAACAAATTGTTTTCGTAAGATAGCTTCGGCTGTTGAAACACAAACTTTGAGCGGGTTGGTGTTGGACTTGCAATGTAGTCTACTATGGACACGCGTTCAAATGTGAAGAACATTGGTGATCCTGTGGATGATGGAACAGAAAATTAATCTATGAACCCTCAAAATGGCAAACTGTAGTCGATATCAACCGCTGTTCTTTTATGGGAATGGCCATAATCACAAACTTGGCAAAGCAATTGGTAATATTTACAAAAGATTTAGTTTGTAATATTTTCGCAACGTTTTCACCAACTAGATATTTAGGTATCCAAACTTAACAGTTTCCATCCAGTTTGATGCGATTACGATTCTAGATCTTAAATTGGATGTCATTTGTTCACCGTACTGACTAGCTACTGCCAAAAATAGATCTCGTTTATGAACCGTTTAATCATAAATCAACCTTCCTGTTGTATCTAATTCCTTATTATTTCACAGACAACGTAAAGTATCCTCGTCGAAGTATTAAGTCTTAAGGCTGTTTTATCTAGAGAAGTATTCGGTGCTCATGAATGTTACCTTTAGGAAAAGTTTAACCCTACCTCCAACGTCAACTTCCCCCCTAACCAAGTAGCCAGTCATTCCATTCCAAGTACCATTGACGCGGTAACCCCAAGTATCGGCAAAAATATACTTCCTTTTAGCGTTAAGGAAATCTAGCAAATGGTTGGTCGTGGGGAAATTCACCTTCGTAATGGTATCGACATGATCGTCTCTGAAATTGTGAAATTGTTATTAAAATACAAAGATTAGTTAGTTTGCTAATGGAGTTGTGTATAAGAATTTTCCTGTTACGTTGATATTGTACAAACCACCTCTAGACATGTTTGTCTTATCTTTGTGTAGATGATCCAGTTCATTATACTTATCGAATTTGAGGTACTGTTAGATTATTCATTGTGCTACCTATGATTGATGTGTCTCGATGAAGCTAAAACTAGTTGCTCAACCGCTAACATTTTGCCATTTATTCAATCTTAGATAACTTTTTATAATGACATGTGTTTAGGTAACGGTGTAATGCTTACAGGCCATCAGATAGATGGTTGATGCTCTCGTTATTTGTAAGAACGTAACAAATACTTATTTCGTATCCTTCTATATCGATACGTCGTAAGGATGTTGGTTCAAAAAATTGATCGGATTTCTGGAATTTACTTTTCGTGTTCCAAGTCCCGTAGTACTCGATTTTCCAAGTGCTGTTAGGACTTATTTTGTATACTGAAAAAATAGGATATCATAGAAAATTATTGGGAATTCAACGATCGATCGAAAAAAGTGTAAATATGTAAGCATAGTATTTTTTGTGTGATTCTTAAATTAGAAGCAGAAAATGTAGCAAAGAACCTTACTGAAGTGTATATCGTACACGTCGCTGATATTTCTAATGACGAGTACTTCAGAGTCAAGTAGCACATCGATGTTATCTACAGACTCTGGTACAATGTCAACGTTGTTACTGCCTAATAGAATCCAACGAAATGGTGCTCGAAAGAAGTTCCTTGCACTATTCTGCATAATCAACATAAAAAAAACAGTTGATTTATTAACCTAGAGAGAAATAGACAGAGAGAAGGAGAGAGAGAGAGAGAGAGAGAGAGAGGGGGGAGAGAGAGAGAGAGAGGGAGAGGGAGAGAGAGATGGAATTAAAAGTAGTAGATATGTGCTAGGTATGGTAGATAGAGAATATTTTACACAAAAGCTCATACTCAGTGTGACTATGTAGAAACCTAGGCAGTTTTTGTTTTTTGAAGACGAAAGGAAAGGTAGCCTAGGTCCTTCCTCAGAATACAATAATTTAAAATAATATATTCTCCTTGCCAACTTTTATTGAAATTTCTTCAGCAGTTTAGGAACAAAACAGTCGGACAATCGAAGCTACTGTCTCATTATAATATTAAAGTATGCTCTAGGAGACACAGACCCTTTCGAAGTATTTCTTAATATCAGGACAGTCCAGGTCAGCCAGAAATACAACGTGCTGTTCTTCATCATAGAATTCGGCGTCATCTCCGTTGATCACCCCTCCCGTACTGAACTGAATGTTTTGTGCGGCAAGAACAGAGTGCAGCTGAATTATTTTAACTGGAACAACATGAAGGAAATCATTCCTTAATAATAAGACCTGGGATTGTATTGATGTGGGTTTTCCATATTATTTATCTGCCAAAAGAAACCTTTGAACTAGGTACAGTATGGTCTCTTTTCTCCTTGTTCTCTAAAGTACAGTTACAGGATAATATATTTCAATAATTAGGTTTATAATATTATAATAATCCTTTTTTGTGAATCTCACTGGAAAGAGAACGGAATTGAACGATAATGTCAAAAGCCATTTTTTTGTATCTTTTGCACTTTGCATAAAATTTTCGTATGATTGCATAATATTTGCGCAAAATATCTCAGGTTTTGCTGGTAATGCATATAATATAATATAGGTAATGGGTATTACCTGTAAAAACCTTCTAAAAAAAAAGATACAAAAGCATTTACGTAAAACTTTTCCCGTTGCGGTTAGGAACTAAATTAAATACAGGAAAGTACTATCGTAAAGTTACTTTTCTTTTTATATACGTAATTATGTTGTATCGACGTCATCACAAAATACCATCAAAGTAAAGGATAAAATCATCTTTTCTCCTGTTGGTTTTTACAACCAATATTCACTGCTAATGTTATCTGTATAAAATTGGTAATATAAAAGTAAGAACCACCAGTGGATGTATTATGGAATATCTTAGCTAAGTACTTACCTATGCATATCTTTCACGGGGCATAGATGTGGAATATTTTATAGCACATTTATTTTTAACCCCCGACGCAAAAACGACGGGGTGTTATAAGTTTGACGTGTCTGTGTGTGTGTGTGTGTGTGTGTGTGTGTGTGTGTGTGTGTCTGTCTGTCTGAGGTATCGTAACTCCCGAATGGATGAACCGATTTTGTTTTTTTTTTTATTTGAAAGGTGAATTAGTCGAGAGTGTTCTTAGCTATGTTTGATGAAAATCGGTCCAAGATGGCCGCCGCCACAAAATAGCGAATTACAATTTTTTTCACAACTCCCTCAATATGGGTATCAAATGAAAGCTAAAGGGCTTAGCTAGGAGAATACTATACTATTTTATAAATTTCAAATCCAAGATGGCCGCCACCACAAACTGGAAAATTACATTTCGTGTCGGGGGTTTTCTAAATTTTTAATTTAGGTTATTCAAAATTATGTTCTACTAGCTGTTGCTAACGGATTTACTCGTGTTCCAAAAGGATTTTTTTAAACACAAGCTAGTTTTGGTCATTCAACCTATCTCCTTGCCAAAACTCGTTACTTTATTAGGGTCGATTAAAACACTTACTTGGTGACCAGCAAAGTTTGGCTATGACTGATGACGGTCTAGCAGCAGCTTGAATGACGTCAACAATCAGCGTTTGCATTTCTTTTCCATGGCTTAGTGAGAGAAATGCTATAGTTAGGATTATACTCTTCATCTTCATATTTGGTGGCAGATATGGCGTGGCGCGTGGGGTAAAGAATGAAATTTGCTGAATAAAATTGTTCTGAAGAAAACTGAACATGTTTGAATTATAAATCGGTCTTTATTTGGAATGTGATTTTCCTCGGAACTATGGTTTGCTGATCACTACAATTTTGCTAACTATATTTGCGAATACAGTTTAACTTCAATTGCTCTAGTAAATAAGTATAGGTACCAAGTTATAGCCTAAGTTTGCTTTATGAAATAAAAATAAAATTTTCTTCCATCATTTTAATTTAGGGTTGAGCTTCGGATACCCTGCATAGGTACTTACAATTAAATAGTCGTAAGAACTCTTAAGGAATGTATCAATGTAGATAAGGCGAACACTATTAGATAATTTATTCAAACGGGAAGGGAAGGGATCGGTAATATTCCAACGCAGAGTTCATTGTTTGAACTTAGGAACTTACAGTGAAGTTCAGTTGTGTTCTACAGTCATTACGGCAAAGGTATTTGCTGTAGATAACGCTAATCATGCCTATTTAATAACTATCTGTGTCAAGTTTTATCCGTATTGTTTGTTTACAAGGTGATAGGGAATAGTATTTTTCCGTAACAAACAAAAGTTGGCAATGTATTTAGGGTTATTCAAAAATTTTCACACACAAAAAATGAGTTAGAGATGAGAGAGATTATATTGTAGTCTGTAGAATTTCATACTTACAAAAAAAATGAGGTATACGTTAAGTACGTTTTTAACATTGTATTTCTACGCTGAAACAAAACTTTTTCAGCTTTATTAGCTTAATATGCCTTGGCATAGAGATAGGTCATATGTTATATTTATTTTTTATTAAATAACCAATTTATTATAATAATCAGAGAGAACTCGAAATTGACTTTCACTTATCATAGGTTTTTTTTGGAATCGAATATTACAGTTCAGTACTGTACTATAAAAGTACCCTCATTTTGTAACGTTGTTTACGCTACGTACGGACTACGGAGACTGGACGTAATGTAATTTAGTTATTTCAAAACAAATTAGTAAATAGGCGGAATAACCCTATTAATAGTAAGTACATAAATGTTATCACTATCAGCACTACATAGTAATATTAATTACTAAATTGCATAATGTAACGGGCCGTGGTCAGTACTTCACGGGACTTTATCCGGTGTATACCTACATTTCCAATGTGACTTTTCACCTCCTATTTTTTGACAATTTGTGCACCTTTTAGTCAGAGAAAGTGATTACAAGTTTTTGGAATAAAAAAAAGTAGAATGTTAAATACTAATTTGTTTTCTAAATTACTGTTGACGAGATGTTCATTAGATTCAGTGTCATTGAGTAAGCAGGGCGGATCTGCATCCGAATGGACCCCATTGTTGAGGAAATCTTCCGATGTGCCGCTTTCTACCAGAGGTGGGTTTCTTGCTTTTGTTTTATTTATTTTGAACATTCCTACAATTATGTGTGACCGTCGTAACTGTGGGTTTCTCCGAATTGGATTATGAAGCCACAGAATCATATAACTTATAAGATTCTACGCCATAAACTAAGTAGGTAGGCAATACATAAATTTCTTATATAGTTATCGATTTAATATTTTTTTTGTTCTTGGTTGGCTCGTGGAGTACACATTCTTTAGAACTATAAAATGTATAAAATTATTGTCTAATTAAAGTGACCTTAATTGTTTACTTAGTTTAAAAAAACAATTTTAACTAGGTAGTATAGTACCTTAGTTAAACTGCAGCAAGAAACATCAAGCTGAAGAAAGTTACCTATATGTGTAAGGTTTAGTAGAACCTACACTTGTAAGGCGAAATTATCCTAACCCTGAATTTACATTTTTTAAAACGGAGTGCAGAACTGCAACTTTTCCATCCAGAAGCAGGGTCAAACTGTACTAAACATACAGATAAGGAGACTAATGGCTGACCCATCGCAGCAGGCAGGTGGCCTTTCCCGTCCCCCGGATCCGGGCCTGAATGACTCACACTCAATCATGAGCCTGCGATGATCACGAGTGGATAAACAAACATAGTGGATCTGTTATCGTGGAAAATATTTGGCTTGACAAAAGGTGATAATGTTAAGTTAATATTTTGCGTGAGCTTCAATAATTAACGGGCTACGGCGCGTGCGTAAAATTATCACATACTTATAGACCTGAAAACCGTTTGAGGAAAATATTTTCCTCTATTTAGTAAAGACAGCATTCTTGATAAATTCATCAATTTTTTTTATTAACGTTCCAAACGAAACTGTGAATTTAAGTATTTAACGGCTGCAATAGGTGTGAGTGTGATAGGGTACCTACTAGTTGACGTAAATGGGTATATAATGTCTAATGCATAGAAGTGGGCCGCGCAAAATGTTCCACTATTAAGGGATAGCTTATACTCGTAGTGTGTATAGAATAAAAAAAACTCGTACCTATATTTAATATTTAATGTTTAATATATTTTAATAATATAATGACAATTAATATCATAATCTGAATTCAGATTATGAAAATTCCGGATGTGTGAGTCCAGCCTAAGACAGACTCCAAATTAGGTGAATAAACCAGGTACGATTAAATCAGCCCAAAAAGCCTGACAACCAGTCTATCCTTCGAGTATCGGTATTGCCTAGAAATTGGGTTGCGGAGGTCTGATGGCAGGTCGCTTCGTGTAAAATACTGATATCACTGATATCTGCATCTGGTTAGACTGGACGCCGACCCCGACATGGTTGGGAAAAAGGCTAGGATGATGATGAATGACAATTATACATAAATTTAATGACAAAAAGGTGATGGAGTCATGGTCAAGGAGCATTTAGTTTCCTGCTTTCCTTAGGTGTACGTACCTACTTGAATAGGTACACATGGGTAGAATCACAGTACCGAATAGGTACATGTTACACCGTATAAGAAATGTAAATAAGTAGACTCAATGCTTCAGAATTCGACTGAATTTAACCGCTAGGTTGAATTTGGCAATGAGGACTCATTGAATGAGTTTACATTGCAGTACCTACCTGAAATTATGATCCATGTATGAGTTACCTATTTGTAACTGTTAATGAAAAATGTTTGGTAGGAAATTAGTATTGTTGTTAAGTGTTTAGGTACCTACCTAAGTGTCATATTTCATTTTATTGAGAATATAAATTTTCGGTTGCTGCGGCATCTGCAATTTTCGGTTGCTGCAGTTGGGACTTTTGTTGGTGACGTACTTACGCATCAGCAACAAGGTGTCCATGAGCGATGACTAACTTACGGCTGGTGTGCTCGTTTGATGGCTCGTCTGCTCGTTTTCCGAAATAAAATCAAGTTTTTTAAATATTTCTCCCACAGACGTTTATGTATCTATCTATTATACCAGACTGACCTAAAAATATATACCTAGGTAGATAAATAAAGGTTTTATTTCAGCTTTAAAACAGTTTGTATGAATAAATCTAAATATGCAAATAAAGTATAAGCGATTTAAATATAAGGTTTATTCATAAGGCAAAGTCAACCTTATAACAGATACACGGCTATAAAAACTCACGGTTATTCTTCTGTCTAGGTACCTACTTATAGCCGGCCATGCTATGGCAGGATTAACCTAAGTCTTTGTCCTAAGGTCTAAGGTAGCCCATAATTAACAAACCAGTCAAAGAGCCACACACTAGTTACACTGAGGCTTATATTTAGAGACAACATTAAGTGTAAATTGACGCTTCCGTATGTCAAATTGTAACACAAATTTGACATAAGGAAGCGTTACTTTACGCTCAGTGTCGTCTCATCTCTGAATATTAGCCTAAATCAAATCCGTGAAGCCGTTTCCTAACATCGGAATTGCGGAATTAAACCTAACAATACCTAGCATCTGAAATTTGAGACTAAAATTAATGAAGTGTAACGTTACACGTGTTTTAACTGTGCCTTAACACCGAGATAAAAACGTGCCGCGATAAGTTAATGTTAATGCACTTTCATCACGTGTCGTTAGTACAACTCCTGACTTAAGAATGTTTATTTATTGATTTTATACTCGATTATATTAACTAAGTACTTAGTAAGAATAGACTAGTCGTGTGTGAATAACTATCTATATTCTCTATGAATTAAATATGTTTGTAAGATATTTGGTGTTTTATTCGCGTCTGAAACCATACTAGTACGGTTTTATATATAGTTAAGACGCAACCGAAGTATAAAAAAAAAAAAACAAAGTAGAAGAACAACAAACTTTCTACTATTTTTACTACTTCTACTAAAAAGAAAAGTAAGAAAATTCTATACCTTAGACTAAGATAATAGAGGTTTTTATAAGTGAAAAAAAGTTATTGAGCATGCAGCTGGCTGGTTAGTTCAATTTGAACCTACTTTCGTGAAACTCTATAATAAAGGTGCTTGCTTGCTACCTGGGGGGCAGCATTACCCTTAAATTTCTTAGTCCAAGCTTTATTAAGTTATGTAAGGCTTTCTTATGGCAAGGTAGGTAACACAATATCTTCCTTTTTGTTCCAAAATGGAACTCCATTCGATATTCGTATATGAGACGTACGGAAATACCTGCAAGCTGTTCTGGTGTCGTCTCCACGTCTACCTACGTCATCAGGAGAATCGTTTGGAGATCCGAGACAACATTCCTAGACATCGTTAATATTGGACATGCTAGTCATGTTCTTCAAACAGGAAAATAGATAAAAGCATTTCCGTTTTCCCCGTGCGAATGTCCGAAGTCCATGAAAAAGGTTCTTCAACTTTGCATTACCAGTATTATTAGTATCTTGTGTAGCTAATGCAAGTTTGCGAAAATGCTGAGTGATTTCTTCGTTTGCTAACAAGATAAGTAGGTATCATTTGATATCATTGTCACTTGAGTTAGTCCTTAGGGTTGCACCCCAAAAATGATTTATTTTAGTATGTTTATTTTTATACGTTTCATCACATCTTGTATTAATTTACAAAGCAGAAACGCAACCGTTGTACCTGTTGTTCAACGTGAGGGAATTAAAATATGTGACCTTGTTTACCTAAAGATTAATCAGATTCGAATAACAAAACAACGTAAAATAACGGCGTCATTATGCATTCTGTTATCAAAAATCGTTATCATTATTATCATTACCTACCATACCATTCGTATTTACCTATTTGTTTACGAGATAATAGAAAAAAAATCGCTTTAAACAATGAATTGCGCATATTATTAGGCCATTTTCAGATGAAACAAGACAAATTTCCGACAAGAGTTCAAGACTGGATTCTGGATGTTAGGTACTGGGTCTGATATGGTGCTACTAGGATAACATAAAAATCAGAGAGTACTTACCTATTTTTAGTTCTAAGTAAAAGCTTTACTACACCGAAGCATCTAGCTGACCAAAATTAACCTAGACGGGTAAATGACACAGTAGCAAAAGCTTCGGGTTTTAATGGATCCAGTTTTTTCACAAACAAGAGATTTTAACGCTTTGTTTTTATATATCTACTTAGCAAACTTAATAAGTAGATGGGTAAGGTACTCAAATTTTTTATTGAAATGTGCCACCATGAAACAGCAGAAACCTTCATTCGATAATAAAATTGGCACAAGACGTGAATATTTGAACAGTGGTTAAGTAAATAGTACCCCGCGACTTGCGACCGCGACTAAACAATTTGACATGGATTGCGGATCTCTTGCGAGACATCCGTATTTTTGTTTTATCTGTGGTTAAATCTCTGCATAGGTTCTGATTCAATTTTGTATAATACCCATGATAAAGAAAGTTTAAAGTTCAATAACCTCGAAAATTATATTTTTTGATAACTGCGTCCTCCGTCTATTTGAGAAAAGCTTTTTTGAGGCGATCAGAACTCAACTAAGAGTAGGACATACCAGTAAAATCCAGTAAAGAAAAAAGAAAACTAATAAAAAAATAGGGAACTTGAACAATCCATAATCACCATATTTATAGACGGGGCTACTTGTTATAAATTCTATTTTAATATTGACAATGAAAACGTTGGTGCCACGGTAGGAACTAAAAACTAGTAGATATTGAATTAAAACCATTATGTTCAATCTCTACTACAGCGTGACGAGGGACGATAGCGCAGTTTTAAATTTAGAATGAGGAAGTCTTTTGTGCAATGGTACTGAAAATCTCTGTTACAATCGAATATAGGTTGATTGAAAGAGTTTGAGTAAAGGAGACCGAGGTCAGTACTCAGTATTAGACAACTTTGAAGATAGAGAAAGTACCTATTCTTAGAAGATATAGTGATAGCTTTTGATCCTTTGAATCTTTCTACGTTTGTCGACCCGGATACAAGTACAAAGGCCTAGGCTCACAAGGTTTGTTGTTACTTTAAAATAAATAGTTTTCGTTGTTTAACAACATACCACAAAAATATTTACGTTCATTTGTTTTTTCCTGCAATCAGTATCATGAAGTTTATGTATACTTGTATAGTTTTGATGCTAGCCTAGTGCGTACGTTACAAGTATTTTTATTTTATTTTATTTATATATTTAAGTATAGATACAATTATAGAATATACTGCTTCCACTTAGTTTGATACAGTTTTATCTAATTTTGCTAGCAACAAGACACGGTTTTTACCTAAACTAAAGTTAAACAATAAATGTCTACATTAAATGCCGCAAGGAAGCATTTTAGGACCAACGACGTCTAAATATACAAACCAATTTCATTATAATTATTATTAGTTCGTTGAAATGTCAATCTAATTATAAGGTAGGATCTGATCTCTCATCACATCTTAACTACCTATATTATTACCTTTCATCACCTCCCAGTAAGTACGTACCCGTTAAATTATTTGGCAGATAATTACATACAAACTATATTACCTTTTCGAATTTATCCGGCGTTAAGCGGCTATCCAGGAGGTGGTGAAATAGGCCATTAGGCTAAAATTCAGAGAATACGCATAAGATGATATTCAGAGACGAAACTAAGCATGAACTTAGGCTTCCGTATGTCAAATTGTCATACAAATTTGACACACGGAAGCGTTACTTTACGCTTGGCGTCGTCTCTGAATATTGGCCTTAGAGTCTTTACATAACTAGCAGTATGCTACAGGGTACCTGCATATTTTACATTCTTTATTTTTTTTTTTATTTCCACTCGCACTTGCGTCGGGGGCTACGGGAACAACGCATTCTTCCGCGGCCCCCGACTAATATTTTACATTCTAACCCAACTTACCAACCCTACCGGAAAAAAAACACATCTATGTTTTATATTTCCATGTGAACGTATGTAGTATGTTTAGACACAAGAATACACCAGTCCGTCATAATTGAATGGTTTATAGAATAAAACCGATACGAGAAATGTGTATTCTTTATGTTTGTTAAACGTAAGGAAGTTATAACAAGGAAAAACATTATTATTATAAACATTACACCATGTTTACGTTAATGGTATTTTATTGAGAGTTTTGAAGAACCGTAATCGTAAAGTTACCGCGTTATCCCGGCGGTGACTTTCAACCCAGAGACGGATGTTGATGAAAATCGATGTTCTCTTTATCTTCCTCATCATCTTCCTAGCCTTTTCCCAACCATGTTGGGGATGCCTTCCAGTTAACCGATTCACCTGTATTGTGTACCACCATATGTATTTTACACGAAGTGACCGCCATCAGACCTCACCATTTCTGGGAAATACCGATATTCGAAGGATACACTGGTTGTTGGAAGGTTGTCAGTCTTTTTGAACTTCTGACTATGTACCACAAATAGTTGTCATAGATTTTCGTATGACAACCGGGACCCGCAGAGGGTCTCGTTGTGTTAAGAATGGTCACCCATCCACAGACTGACGGCGACAAGCGTAGCTTAACCTGGCAGATCAGTTGATCAGCGCAGTTATAACTTAGCCACGAGCCCCTCTTATCTTCTCTTTATCTTCCTATAAGTACTAAATAAAAATCTTTGGGCTACGCGAGGAGGCAGTTGCCTACTTTGCCTGTGGTTTAGGTTCCAGGCCTGATTCCTAACTTTTGCCTTGTGAGTTCAAATAGAAAAGCCAGAAAAGGCCATATTCGAAAGGGATCAATTCATAATAGGAATCTGAAGTACCTACTTAGATTCTTGGAAATTTTCTATGTGTGAACCATATTATTTAATCAGTGATGGAAGTCGACTTAAACATGATTGGGAAAAAGCTTTACGCAGGCACACATTCCAGTTACAAGAACCAGTTAGATTTGTAATATAAGTGTGTGTATGTGTGCACCAAGTGTGCACTTACACTCGCGAGCAACCAAATCGACTCAACCTGTAAGCACGCATACATATACGAATATTTTTTTTCATACGATACTTGTATATAAAATTCATATATGATTAAAAAGCTTAAGGAATCAGCTTTAAATTGGTACCAGCATTGTCAACATCCATTCAGTACTTTATAAAATAATTGTAATTTGTAAAATAAATAATGTATTAACAAAAACTAATCACCGATAAACCACGTAGAGAACCGCGTGGTCTTGATGAATGTCAGCAATGTACCGATCAGCCGTCAACTCTCCTACTTGGCCTCCTACGGGCATGAAAACGAGCGCGGCTTTTCAGTCTAAACAGATACCAAATTACATCATGCGTGAACCGCTGATGTATGCATTATTTTAGCAAACCAGCACTGCACAAATCACTCACCAGGACGCCTTTAAACCCTACCTATCCTGTCATTCCCATGTAGGCACATTTTACACTTATCAATAAACAAAATCGGCTACTACGGCCCAATGTTTCAATTATGACGCTCTCGTACAAATCAAAGGCGCGCTTGGCGATGATCTATGGTTAATTTCAGGCCCGTGGCAGGCCGTTTTATAGAGAGATTAGCTTCTCTTAAGCGTCTTCTTATTGTTGACTACCTGACAGCCACCCTTCGAACGCGTCTCAGCTCTTGCTGCAAATCAACACCCGTTAGGTGTCGTTTTCGCAGCTATACTGAGACGGTAAACCGGTATTTTTCTCTAAAGTGCAATGTTGGTGGCTGGTTCTCGGTGTCCGATTAAAGGCAGCAGTCTCTTGAAACCTTCTGTATACCAAATGATAGAGCAGATTGGTTCAAGTGAAGCTGGGCATCTAATGTTTATTGACTACTAGCTTCCCGCCAGCGGCTTCGCCCGCGTGGTCTTATAATTTTTTCCCCGTTTTTGCTACATTTTTCATTACTACTCCGCTCCTATTAGTCGTAGCGTGATGATATATAGCCTATGTTACTCGGGGATAACGTAGCTTTCCAAAGGTGAAAGAATTTTTGTAATCGGTCCAGTAGTTTCGGAGCCTATTCATTACAAACAAACAAACAAATCTTTCCTCTTTATAATATTAGTATAGAAGTCCCTTTTGCAACAGGGTCCCATATTAGCAGCTTCTTCAGGCATAGTATTGATAAATTCGTCTAAAAAATTAATATAATTTCTTTTTGATAGGATTGTCTTACAGCTGGAGCTTAATTTCAGTAGATAAACTGATTGTGGCAGTTTTTATAAGGGTAATTCAGAGCGCAACTCGTAGGTACGGTAAAGTCAATTTTCCTCTGCGCGCATTGAAGTCCGGTAATTAAAAGGTTACTGAATATTTACTAAATGATATTGGTACTAATGTAAAGCTAATTAATCAAGCTTTCAATAAACATATGGTTCTTGTGAACACTATATACAATTTTTGAAAAAATCACAAATGTTTACGCGGTTATAGGTTGAGTCGATTTAGTTGCTCGCGAGTGTAGTTTGATGTTGTACCTACGTACCGCAGCCAAGCAGTCTGCCGCGCCTATCGTTATTACTGCGCACAGCGGTAGCCGGCGAACCTTTCAATTAGTACCTACAACATCAATTATGCTGGCGACAGCACTAGTGCGGTCGTTGTCACCGAATAATTTTGAGTTTCTTTTTAAAGTAGAGGTAGGCAAACGAGCAAATGACAAATGAATGAACAAACCTTATGGTAAAGTGATCACCGCCGCCCATTCAAAACTAACTAACTAATTAAAACTCAAGACTGAAAAGATTACTGAGGTACCTACCTATAATCACGTCATGTTTATTTAAAAATAAATGTTAATTTACTCGTTACTTAAGTACTGAAGCGTATTATTTGTTTTACAATCTGTCTCGTCATGCTATAATCATTTTAAGTTCGACTGTTTTCGTTTCAGTCAAGTTTGAAGCTACGATGACGAGATATTTATTTTGTGGTATTCACAAACTAGAAGTAGGTAAGTACTAACCATCCAAAAGACTATTTCGTTTGGATTATTTTATAACAAATTAACTTAGTCATCATGAGCCATGGTATTTTAACCCATCCGCCATTCATAGTTACAAGCTATGATAGCATTACATAGAAATTACGCTTCATATGAGAAGTCCCTGAATAAAATCTTGAAGTGAAAAAAGCATATTTGTGTAGTAGTAGTGTAGTAACTTACATAGTTTAAGTGTTTATTATATTTTTAGTATTAAGGAGCTGATGTTTCCAAAAAGTAAAAAAGCTCCGAAAAAAAAAGCAGTAGCAATAGTCTAATAGGAAAAGCCTTTGAAGTGTTTACTTAGGCTGTTCATGTTACCTAAGGCTATTCAGAGACGATGCTCAGCGTAAAGTAAGGCTTCCGTATGTCAAATTTGTATTACAATTTGACATACGGAAGCGTAAGCTCATGCTGAGTCTCTTCTCTGAATCTCAGCCTCAGTCTTTGTCTAGTAGATTTTCTTGATGACAAAATAATGTCATTGACAACAAGAAGTGTAAGCGGTGACACTGACCGGAGTGTAATCGTACGTTTAACCTAGCGGGTGGTGCACTCTAGTGGTCAAACGAGTGAAAGCAGCTTCAATCACAGAACATTGAGTCATTGACACAGCACAGGCCATAATATCGTCACAGTTTTGTATTTTACTTTTAGCTTTATCCTTATGACTATTTATAGCATGTAGTATGGATACATGCATGACATGACATGACATGACATTTTTTTTTTGGTTGCGTCTGCCACTTGGAGAGTCGACACTCGCCTTCCCTTATTGTCTTTGTGACGGTCATGGCCACCATGCGAGTCTCGATATTCACCACGACTGTGACGGGCTTCTCTGGAGTATCCTAGGCACATGGGCACATCAATACATACCTACTCTGTTCCTTAATATAGCTGGTCATAGGTTACCGAAATTCTCTACCAAGAGATTAGTGGACGACAGACTCTTGCGCCTGGTATTTTTCATGCTGATTTTATATCTTCGGGTGAATTCTAAGTCTAGAGACCTTATAGGTACGGCAAATGACGTCTACCTTTGCCTGAACTCCTTGTAGATAAGCTTTATTAAAAAGGGCGTTGTGCTCTACTTAGTGTGGTAACGGCACTCACTGCTGGCCCTGAGGCTGTGAAAACTGTGTAAACCTTTTTGTGAAGTTGTGTAGATATTGCAATAAGGTACAATAATTATTAATGTTTCGTAGCCCAGTTAGCAATGACAATCAATAAGTTGAAAACGGAACTCCAAAAAGTGAAAAGTTGTGCGTCACTATGTGTATTCTATTTTAAATTTTTCTAATTAATGTCTTTTAATAACCCTCCTTCTGGCGCAGTTAATTAAAAATAGGTAATTTGATTCTACACTTTTGGATATTCACGTCATCAAAGCACGTTAACCTATAGAAGTAGGTAAATAATAAGATATTTATGGTATATTTAAATTTTTACCACAACACAGTAAATAATGGCGTTATTTCTAAGAACGATAGACGGATCTACAACGATTTTTTTAGTAAGTAAACATAAAGTTGTTTTGAAGCTGTAGGTCGCGTTAATTATAAGAATATTTAAAAGTAATTCAGGCAATACTTGCGGAACAAATATGAACACCATGTTTGTTTTGAGTCGGTGTAGTTGCTAGGCTTAGCACTGTGATAAAGCAGGACCAAACATAAAACGAATCTCGACTCGAACCATGTACAGTTCCCGCCAAACTTATTGTCCGGCTTGAAGTTGGCACGAGCTAACTTCAACCCGGCCGTAAAATCGGAGCAAGATTTTTTTTTGAATAAAATGATTTTATACAACAGCCTATAACTTTCGTTTTTATTTATTAAAGTCAACAGAGATTTTCACGAGTTAAAACCACGTCTCACCCACCTGCTGTGGGTATGTTAAAAATATATCAAAAATTATATTGGAAATTCATAAATGGAGAGTTTTTTTCAAAGTCCAATAACTCATAAGATAAACCAATTTATCCAGAGGGACACTTGATTATAATTATGTATAGGTAAGTAAGTAAGATCTATGCATGGAAGTATCAAGTACTCTTCGATGCTTTTATATTACCTATTCAACCAGCTGCTACCTACTGAAGTCCACGTGTGTTGTTGCTACACCTACTTTATACTATTACAAAATGGTTATTATCATTATAGGAATTAAATAATAATGTATGCGCGCCACCGCCGTCGGTTAAGACTGCCTATTCAACTGATGAACTGAAAACTGTTAACACTCGCTCTTTCTTCAAAAGTCCTGTTTGCTCTCAATTGTAAGAAATTTGATGATACTGTGTCTAGAGTTCAAGATGCTGCGAGTTGTCAAAGGTTATCAGATGAGAATAACCGGTATCACCTAGAATAAAAAAATAATAAAAAGATCTATTTACAGAAAAACATTTGATACAGTGACGACTGACGACACATTCAAAACATGTTAGAGATACTTATCCAAAATGAAAAATAGATTTCGACTTTTATTTTGTTGAGATTAAGATCACAAACATATTTTATTTTATCGAACTCTTCGCAAAAAAACTAACGTTCGTAGGTACTTAAGTGCCCTGTCTGCGCATTATAATCTACCCACTAGCATAGATCAAGACAGTTTAAAAGTTATCGTTATCAGTTATTTTTATTGCCTACAATTCGTACCACCAGCGAAAAGAGGTTATAATCCACTTGACACAGATTAAATAACTTTTCAAAATGATATCTATGATAAACCACAATAAAATTATTTGACCAATTCAATTTTTTGCTAAGTGTGATTGTATTTGTAACGATTATACGAATTTTGCAACCGTTGTGACACAACAATAAGTGGAATAGATGATTGTCTCTCAGTTTCCTTTCAGTAGCAAAGCAAGGTCGCAGCATCGACCCTGGTGTCTAAAGTCTACTAGATTTACTTGAATATAGGGAAAATATTTCGTAGTGCACATGTTCAAGTTATAACAAAGACCAGTCCCGGTAGTGCCTTCTAAGTTAAAGATTCTACCGGTTAGTTCCGGAAAGATACGTGTCCTGTGTATACTAGTTGTCCAATAAAACGGATATATCTAGTTTCGAGATCAGAATAATCTATTGTTAAATGGTCTATATTCGGCTTATATGTTTAAATGGCATTGATTTGCTGATCGGTTTAGAAACTAATCTAGTATGCGTCCGGTTCATTTGTAGTCATCTCATTTTGTTTATTGAACACTAATACGTTGTTAGTAAGCATACAAATGGGTAAATTATTAACAGGTATGCTTTTGACAAGTCTTTAGATACATAATCTTTTTATAATAAGTACTCTAACCATATATTCGTGAAGTATTTATTTAGCAGTATCGGTTATACTGAAGTGTATTAGCTTGGTCGTGATAATCTTCCGGTATAAGCACTTCTACAATGAAATCAATAACATAATATTAACAACATTTTGATACTTACATTTTCATTGAGAAAAAAAACTTGATTTTGTAAATCTACTTTTCCAAAAGTATACTTACCTACATTTACATTTCAAAGCCCTCAGAAAAAATCAAATTTCTTTTATTGCTATAATATAGGGAATATTTACATTCAGGAGAGGGAACTAAGCGCTAACCAAGAGATGTATCATCTATAAATATGTTTCCATAGGATTTATCAGAAAACAATGTAAAAAAGTTTCCATAATAAAAGAAGAATTTTATAATCAAACGAATGAAAATAATGACAAATGAGTTCACCTGCCTCTACCCACGAGGATGTTAAACAATAATGTAGTAAATCCATTATTGTCATGTTCAATATTTGTACAGCATGCGGCTGCGCAGCGGTTCGACATTTGTTTAAAGGTGTGTTTAAACGATTAAAATAAAGAAGAAATAAGTTGAGATAAAAATTTACAAAATGATAAAGCAAGTATGGAAGTATTATTAGCAGTAAGTAATGTACAACTATTACTCCTAATAATACTATCTATATTTAAAATAATACTATATTTAATTACACATAATAAGAATAAATAATTAAATAATAAATCTATTGTGATACTTAAAACACATAATTAACTAATTAATTTACAATTTAAACTCCTCCTCTCTCCTTATTTTATTTTGCTATGCTGTGCCCGACAGGGTCCATAATTGATCCCTAGATATAAGTTTACCATCTGTATATACATTATGGAACGCAATGAATTTGATTTGATTTGGTTTGAACTAAGAAGTCTCTTCTTGAAGCCACAGAAGGTGACACAATCATAGGTCAATAGAGAAAAGTAAACTGCCTCGGTGGTCTACTGGGCCAAATCGCGATTGCTACGCTAGAGGTCCTAAGTTCGATTCCCGGATCGAGAAAAGTATTTTTGGATTTTTCTGTGAAGTTCCCAGTAGCTTTTGTTCACAGTAACCCGCCACCTCACCCTCGTCCCTACCTAAGGCGCGGCCGACTAGTTCCGCGCGGACTATATATAGACTAAAACATAAATAACTAGCTGTGTCCCGCGGCGCTACCCGCTTTCTTCTTGTGCAACCCAGTCCCAGTAGCATTTCCCAAAATCCTTTCTTAGATGCTGTTTACACCATCAAAGCCTGCATGATATACTCGTAATACCTGTAAGGAACCTACTCACCAGGTGTTAAGATCTCTAGGCCTTATAATTTCTAAGATTTCGTGATTAATCACTGAATGTGTGAGTGGTATTTCGCTATTACATATATAAATAGAAGATAGATATTTATAAGATAAGGGGGTCAAGATAAGATAACAAACGAGGCAAAAGGCTGGGTTTTGCCTAGTTAGCCTAGTGGTTCTATGTACGACTGCTACGCTAAGGGTTCTGTGTTCTATTCCCAGGTCGAACAGTGTTATTGTGTTTTTCTATAAAATTCTTAGAGTAGCTGACAGCTCGGAGTTGGGATTTGGCAATAGGCTCGCATCATAATACATGGGACCTAAATATACCGTCGAACTGAGGGTGTACACGTTTGCTTAATCCTTCGGAGTAATAGTACCAAAGCCATGTTATCCTAGTCTTACTATCAATATCTAGACTTCCAGTCAAATCTCTTTACGGTATGACCTACCGGTATATTGACTAAGCATAATCATGCCAATTATAGATAAGCCACTAAAAAAACGTACTTAGTACTTACCTATATCGCCATTTTGTACCGCAGACTCTCCAGGTTAAACACACCCCTAGCCTAGCCAAGAATATTTACCAAAAAAAAAACACGTCGGTTACTAGCTTGGTTTATTTAGTGTGATTTTCAACATAATAATAGTGGGAAAACTGTTTGTTTATTGATATAAACTAATATTTAACTACAATAAATTCTAAACTAAAATAGTGAGAAGCATTGACTAATATCCACAGAGTATTGAAACAAGTATATTTAAGTACGAAGAAACAAGATCCTGTTTCTTCTGAAGTTAAAAAATTAAGTGAGAACTGAGAAGTAACCATACCTACTATACTTTGTAGCGTCGTTGAGTTCGAAGACCTGAAACTACACATTCTATGTTGGTGATTTATTTCTTGCCCTGCGTTGACGCTACTTTGACGTTTAGCACCACACTATGGGTGAATAATAAAGATTTTATGTGAATATTCTATTCATCCATTGTGTATAAGTTCGTGGCACATACAATTCTCGCCAAACTTATTGTCCGGCTCGAAGTTGGCACTAGCTAGAACTGTAAGTTGAACCGTCCAAAACTAACGTAAGTATAGGGGGAAAGTGTGCGCAGTGCAATTGCGTGCAAAATGTACCAAAAATCGACTACTGCGCATCCTCCAACCAGTTTGGGATTGGCTTCTTTTAATTTCGTGAGATTCCTTAACAAAAATGAAAGCTTTCTTAAAAAAAACAGATGTCTGCATTTCTGCAAATTATATTGAATGAAACAAGTACTTACTTATCTTTTTTGTATTTTTTAAGCATTTTCCATGCTAAGATTACAAGTTATTTTTACCTTAAGCTGTAAATGTTGCTGTGCTACGTCACCTTAAGATGTAAATTAGAATGTGGAGGAAGATTTCGACTGGCGAGCAGGGCGAGCGGTGGCTTAGTGGTCAGAGCGTCTGGTGTACCGAACCAGAAGGCGCAGGTTCGAACCCTGCCCGCCCGCCGATTTTTTTCCTTCATTAAAAAAAAGTACTTACTTTTTTAATACTTATTTACATAGCTAATAATTTATTAGCTATCTACAAAAGTATTTAATATATCTTTTATATTGTTAAAATGTTTTCTGTCTATTCATGTTTTCCAAACAAGTGGCGTTTCCTTTATTATAATAATATAATAAAATAAAACCCCCAGCTCACGCGTACTTGCACTGACTCGTTGGTGAGTCAAGTCAAGGTAAATTAACTTGAAAATATTTGACAAAAAATATTGACGGTTACCGTAATACCTACCAGTTGCGGCACCTAAACCTTTGAAATATGAAACTAACAGAAGGTGTATACCGTCAATAATGATTTCATATTATATAGACTGAGGAAACAAAACACAGTTCGCGGGTAATGTTTTTACAGTCGCCCGACTGTAAGAACATTACCCGCGAACTCTACCGCCCGGTAGAGTTGGATTTTAGGTAGTCATTTTATCACGATCCATTGTTATCTTTTTCGATAGATCTAGTATTACTATTAACTAAACGGTACACTGATTATACAAGCTGCAATTGTGCTGTACAAGATCTAGAATCTACTACCCTTATCAAAATTAGCCAGGATACTATGACTGTCAAATGCAACGCTACCTCCCGTACAAAAACAAATTAATCAGGTTTAATTAATCAGGTTTAATGGGTGAACTTATTGTTTTTATTTTATTCAAGTGAGCTAAATAATGTCTCGTCCGTCTGACTGACCGAGTAAAGACTGCATGCTGTTGAGAATTTTAGAAACGACGAATTTAAAACTGATCTATTTGCAAATACAGGACCAATGTTTTAGAAATAATTTTATTGGCATAGAGTGAAGTACCAAGTAAGTAAGTATCACTTTATAATTATTATTATTATATATTTATGCTGCCACATAGAACTCGTTTTTCTTAATCAAAGGCGGAAGCCCATTATCCCAATAAGAATTAAGTTATTAATTAAATTATGGTTAATTGACGCTATTGTCACAATAAACCACTTTCATTTTTCTATATCTTAGTCATAGTTTACGCAACAAAGCTTAAAACGAATTAGTTAAAGATTGACGAAATAAACATATAATGAATTAATGGGTGATTGTAATGTCGACCGGCAGCCGACTCGTAAGACTAATGTAACCGGTAGTCGCATGATTGAATTACTTTATTAGTGCTACCTAGCTCTTTTATATGCCTTTTAGCATACATTAGCGGAATAAAGCGGCATTTCTGCAGTTCCGTCTTTTCCATAAAGTCATAAGAGGCATAGGTCCAGAATCCCGGCTTGTTATCATACCATACCATCACGCCTGTTTTCCTCAAAGGATTAGGCAGAGGTGTACTAATGTACACCCACAGTTCGTCGGTATGTTTAGGTCCCATGTAATAAGGACCTTTTGCCATTAACCGAAAATAATTCCAGACTGAGCTGCTACTGGAATTTCATAGAAAAACCCAACAACGCTTTGCTTGACTCGAGAAACGCAGGATCTTTAGCGTCACAGTCCTGCTTGTTAATAATGATTACTTTCTCACATTTTTTATATTTTCTAATAGGGTCCCAAACTCTCTTATGTAAAGGGCCCTAAAATTGCTTATGCCGAAAGGACCCTGAATAGCCTGAGTAGCACTTTTGACGTAATGTCTGAGCGATCGGCTTGTGTGCTTCGTTCGGATCTTAGGATTAATTCCCACAAGGATCAAATATTTAAAAAAAAATACTGGTATTTACTTTCAGGTCTCGTTGTTTGTTTAAACTATGTGATTTTATTTTGTTTTATAAAATAAAATACCAGAAAAAAATCTCTTTAATTTTCGATTGATGAATATTTTTTGTATTGTGTTTAAGAGAATTGTTTGTAAAACTAACTCTAATATTTCTCCTATCCTAATACCCTCGTAGATGAAGTATGTGAGCGTATCTTAGAATATTCTTATGTACTAGCACAGGTACCTACTAGTCCGCACTGCAGTTTCACTTGTGTACCTACTTCGAGGCGTGATTTATGTTAATTCATTGTTGTCACTTACTTAGAGGAATGTCTATTCCTCTTCTGAAAGTGAAGCTTAGGAACATAGAGCACCGTACTGTCAGAATCAGAAAGTGTAGGTAATTTGACAATCTGTTCAAAAAATGGAATGAAAACTAAATGAACGGCCACAGTGTCCAAAGTGTACAGAATAACATTCATTCATTCATTCATATTCTGAAATAAATTTTATCCCATTAGTATTATAGATATTTATGAACACTATATTTGTACTGATATATTTGATTCTTTACGTAGTACGGACGCAGTTTCGTGCAAAAACAATTTGGAGGTGTGTTTTACGCATTGACGTTCCATCATTTAAATTCAATTCATATATGTGTTGAATTGGCTCATTATCTACAATGTTCTTGTTTATTCGCCTATCAATTGAATTGCGACCTCTTTTATAGACGTACGTATTTGTCTACGTCATTTTTTAATGTTTGCCTCTTACTGCGCAGGAATGTCTGTCTTGCAGATTTCTTGTTGTCATCGAAATTGTTTTCTCTTGCTAATGTAATGTTATTATTACTGTTTAATAATAACGGCATTGCCAATCTATTACCGCTTATCTTAGTTCAGTGATGACGACAATAGGTCACTTATGCGCGTCGTATGATATCGACACACCCTCAAGTCCTATGTACATTGCTATTTAATATCTTCCATGACGAAATGCTAGGTAACTATATGTCATTGCATAGTCATAATATCAATAGTTATGTGTCTATTCTATTCATACCAAAGTGCTTTGCTTTCAAAGCACTTTCGGTTCGGTTGGGTTAGGGTGATATTGCGAATGTTTTCATACAATTTTTTTACCCGATTTGATTTGATTTCTCTCTGCCAAATTTGATTTAAATTAATATGACATTTCGACAGATCTATCTATTTCCAATTGGTAACAAGTACTTTTTAAATATAATTATGCCCTTTTCTACTTTTCGCTCGTAATATTCAAATGTATTTCTTTCCCATTCCTAGGCACGAGCTTTGTCTTAGAATGACACGGGCACAATTTTAACTTAATTCTACCTATTTAGGTAGCAGGTATACTTTGTCGTCATAGCCATTGACGATAATACCAGCGTCTCTACTGACGTATTTTGCAACCACAAGATCAGTGTTATAGTGATATGTATTTAATCAATATCGTGTCATAAACTTCTTTATACCTAGGTACATTTTTATATAATTAAGTTGTGTGTTAAATTGTGTAACGTTGCAGAATCTCGTGTAAGAAATAGAAATCAATTATCATGCGTAGATCATACATGTCACAATATAGATAAGCAACGAAGTCTCACTCAAAGATTGCGTTGTAATGAGTCTACGTAAATAAGGTTTTACATAATTGTCATGTTCTTCTTCAAACGAGGCCTAAAAAGAGCTCTCCACCATACACAGTAGGCGGCGGCTCAGCTCTGTCCCTAGCGTTGCTGATGTCCATAGGCGATGGTTACCGTTTACCATCAGGTGGGGTGGGCTACCTGCACGACTGCCACTGTAGGCAATAAAAAAAATCTGTTGTCTCCCCTCATATGGATCTTTTTTAATTTGTGGCAGTGACAATGCATATTTGTAGGTAGGTACATACCTATTTCATCTCGAGCAAGTGCTACAACTCTGATGTCTTTACTACTGTATGTGTTCCTTACCATGTTTCTGACGTCATAAACTAATTCGTCTATTAAACGACAGTAGTCCCCAATTTTAATTTATTGAAAAATATGATTGGGGACTAGAAACTGTAAAGTCAATCAATTTTAATACAAATGATCCGTTTTGCAATGTCTACGACCATCGTTTGTCCTGTGCTCTTAAGTTCTGGAGACTTAACGACTCTGAGAACCTTCTCTCGATATATTACCTGCCTCTATTAGAATAGGTGGGCCAGTCGGAATTTTTTTTATGGGAAAATTAAGATAGGTTCCTTACTTATATTAGAATTTATATATTTTATTTTATATATTTTGCCATAGATGGCAATTTTTTATAGTTATTTTGTTATTTATTTGTATTCTCATGATCTGGTCTTACTAGGACAAAGGTACGAAGTTACTTAATGTTCTATCTAACGTAATTTACATGTTTTATTTATATGTTACGTACTTAGATCTTATCATTAAAACTATGTTGACACACTTACATGTTCGCGTTTAAATTATTCATTCAAGACCTGACGATGGCAGGAGTATTATAACAATGTACTGTTTAAAGTCTTAGGTATTGATTGCTGAATAAAAGCTGAGGTTTGTGGTCAGCTACAAGTACTATGTATCCGAACCGTAGGAAAACCTAGCAAATTGTTAGTTTGCCAGTTGCCATTGTTCCTGGCAATGGAAGAAAAAAGAAAACGCAGTTCGCGTTGCTGAGTTTTAGACCTGGCAAGTCTGAGCCTATGCTAATTATAGTTGTATTATACTTTGTATCGACACACTAAGAAGAAGAAGAACCTAATTATTTCGTGCTGTAATCGAAATAGTCATCCGTAGGGCCTAAATACCAAGCATCAAGCACTGCAACTGCATCAATAGATCTTGTCAAAAAGAATGTGGTGTTAAATACAGCCTCAGTTCCTCAAGTTACTGTCCATGTCGTTGTTAGAAGAAAGTAATGAAATGGATGGATAGCCGTGGGCTATGACCAAGTGAACAACTACAATGGCTTATAACAGTGGTTTAAAAAGGCCTAATGTTTACGTACACCTAGTATGAATTACAGAACCTGTATGAAACAAATGCAGGCAATCCATTCAACTTCAGTGCATCAATTGTAGCGCACGTTAATCCAACAGAAAGTAAATATCCGTAATTGATACATAGCACGTTGAATATGGATTATTTTGAAGCTACCGATAGTTCTTGCTTCTATCGTGTCAACCATAATATTTTACCTACTAGAAGCACCGGTAGACCGCAATATAAAATACTAGCGACCCACCCCTGACTTCGCACGGGAGCACAAATAATATACAAAATCCTTCCGCGTTTATTGTTCTTTCTATGAGTGAAAACCGCACCTGAATCCGTTGTTTAGAAGAGAAATAGCGCCAAACAACGACATTGTTTTCTACTATTTAGTGACTAGTGATAGTGAAGTGATAATGTAGTCAATAGTTAAACAAAAACAATAGCCAGTTATAACCAGTGTACAAAATTACAGGAAATTAAACTCGCATACGGGTCCGACGATTGCGATTTTGACAACCAATTCATACGGCGCGTGTGTTACTGAACTTGACCGCTCTGTTACGTAAGGCGACTGGTTCTGCGAATTTTATATTCCGTGCCGCATATGTTACACTTTATTACATAGAGAATTTAAACTAAGGAGGTTAAATAATAACCGTTTCTAGTTTAGGCACGTAAACAGCGTAAACTATAAAATGTGCCGTAATTTCAATGGTAAACATTTTAGTTACTATAATTTATTTTAGTATTCCTATAAAACGTGTTAATCGCATCGTAATTTATTTATTTATTTTAAGACGATAGCGGAATTCGATATGCTTTGATATTGAATAACTAAGCTGCATAATATTTCAAGCCTGTGTCTTAATATTAATATAATATGAATATACCTTCATATTATTTTCAGTTTACGTACCTTACACCAGTTGCCGTCTACAAAACACCTAAGTAGTTAATGATTTCCTCAATTCTGAATAAGAAAAAAAACAAATTAGATTTATATCAACAGGATAATTTATTATGGAAAAGTGTATTATATATCTTTACGTTGGTCTGGCGATCGACAGTGACTGCGGTATATAGAGTCGAGGCTTGTGCGCGGGCGCCTAATTGTAGGCTGTGCGTTGCGCATGACGGTTCAGTGCATCGACGCGCGACTCCTGCGCACGCTTCGCGCCTTCGACGATACTCGTACATTCCTTTACTTGTGATATATGGTTCCTATGGATATTGTCAAATAACATCCAGTGAAAAACTACTGAACATTTAGTGTATAATTTTTTGTGGAGTTTTTTTCATTTCAAATATTAAAAATGTTGACCGGCTGGCAGCTAATTTTGTCTAAACGTAAGTTAATATTTTTATTTTTTTACGATTTAATTTAAAGTAATAAAAGCCGGAAACTGTGATATAATAATTTTATTAAATAATGAAAAGTTAATTACGTAAATAGTAATATATTACATTGTTTAAAAAATTAATCTTTACGGTATTCTACTTAAATTTACAGTTTCAGTCTACTGGAGGCTGCATATTTGAATTTTAAATTAAACTTATTGGTATATAATTATTTTCACCGATTTGATAATATAAATTAGGTAAATTACTTCAGGCACTGTACTTTAAAAAACTCTCAAAAATTACTTTTTATTTACGAAAGTAGTATAAGTAGATCTAAAAACTATTTTTTAGTAACAAAATACCTAGTAAGTATATTCAAGAGAAAGGAAATATATTTGGGAACGGCACAAAGAACATGTTGGGTTAAAATTAACTGAACTAATCTGTACATAGGTATAACCAGGTATCATAGCGCGTATTTGCATGGATTATAGTTGTTTTAAAAGTACGTATAAAATAGCAAATTTTCCAACAGTTGGTTGTTTCTTAGAAATTGTAATAACCCAGTACAGCAGCGTTTAGTGTCGCGTAATGGCTTCAAAGCATTGAGGTTTAATAAATTATAATTTATGCACACATAACTGCACAGTTATTCCATGTAAAACTTCATCCGTTTTGATTTATGACAGAAAACACGTATCTTTCCTTTTATTAAAACTTAATTTGCAAAATACTGTAATATGGAATTTTTGCTACACGTAAAATAGTTTATCAAGCCGGTTTCTTTACATAATTAATTAATTACGTGTTATAGGCGTATAAATTTATGGATTATTTTTTTATTTTTATAATTTATATAAAATTTATCTTCGTAAAATGTTGGTATAAAACCTAATTCTTCTACTTCTCTTCTTCTACGCAGGTTTTAAAATTCTCTCTTTTTTTAAATTAATATTTAAAACTATTGGTCTTCGTCTTGGGCTTTATTATCACTAATATAAAATACATATTATGTTTTTGAAGTTCGTTTTTGTAAGTTTTTTCTAAGGCTTTTTTCAAAGTTGGTATTTTTTTTAGTAGTTGGTGCTTAGTTTATATTTTGTTGGTTTGTTGTGGTTGGTTAGTAGTGTTTTGTCATTAACTTAGGTACTCTCTCGGGCTGAAAGACTCAGTCTCTCTCGTACTCATTTGATACATCAATGCTTATTTAGGTCTAATGTCTTCTCAAACAAACCAACTCGCATGCAGTCATGCACATTTGGTAAGCTCATTAAACGTTGTTCTTACAAAATCAGAATAAGAATCAGAACATAAATACGTAGTACTTATCTACAAACTTTCGTGGGAATATCTTAGCGATACAATTACCTATTTTCCTTACGAATTTATTAACATAAACTGCGTAATGTGATAAACCTTTTTTTAATAAATAATAATAAATAATTTCATTACCCAGTGGAAAAATATTCTAGCATCATATAACATAATAAAATATTATTATATTAATGTTATCAGGCATCTTAAATGCCTGAGTGGTCTAGTGGCCAAAAGTACAGCAGCTAAGCTAAGGTCCTGAGTTTTATTTTCAAAACGGGCAAAGTAGGTACGTAACATTGAAAATTTTCATTTTTAATAAATTTTAGTGTTATACATTTTGGATTTGTTCCTGGTACCGAAATGTAAATAGGCCTCTTATGACTATATAATGGAACCATGAAAAATGCCAAAGTGACCCACGCTTAGTTTGTGTTTGTTCGGACTAATCTAAGAAACAACTGTACGGATTTTCATGCGGTTTTCCCAATAGGAAGGTAACACTTAAACAACTTACAGGCTTAAGAATAAAATTATGTATAGGTACCAGGGTCACCGTAGATTGAGTACTATTTGAAATAAAACGTGGTCTAATTTCGTTCGCTAAATTTACGAGGATAAATTAATTTTGCTCCAAAATTCGATACAAGTCAACCTTAGCCTTATAATTAAAACCAAATAGTTGTAAATGTCTTTCACTTTCTTGTGTACCTTTGCATAAATAAAGATAAGTACTTAGATAGGACTTACGTATACTACGTAAATTTCATAGGACATGCTACGTAAATTCCTCATACATTTTAACTGTAAGGTATCGGTTTCAGTTCACTAGAAATAATGAAATAATTATTGATCTGATCTATAGCCTAATCCCTCTCATACTGAGAGGAGACCCGTGCCCAGAAGTGGGACAGTATATGGGTTGATTATTTTTTTATTTATTTATTGATCTGTAGTACCTAGGCGTTGTACTATCTTAGAAATCTTTCACAATATCTTGTTTTTTATTATAAATCTATACTTCCATACTAATATCTTATCTTATCTTACTAATATTATAAATGTGAAAGTTTGTGAGGATGGATGGATGGATGTTTGTTACTCTTTTCACGCAAAAACTACTGAACGGATCTGGATGAAATTTGGCACAGAGATAGATTATAGTCTGGAATAGCACATAGGCTACTTTTTATCCCGGTAAAATGTATGGTTCCCGTGGGATAGCGGGCGAAGCCGCTGGCGGAAAGCTAGTCGATTATAAAGCTGAAGTGTTTGTTTGTTTGGTTGAACGCGCTAATCTCAGGAACTACTGGTCCGATTTGAATAATTCTATTTGTGTTAGATAGCCCGTTTATCGAGGAAGGTTATAGCCTATATATATCATCACGCTACGACCGAAAGGAGTGGAGTATCAATTAAAAATGTTACAAAAATGGGCGAAAAATTCAACGATAAATTTAGGGCGCCATTGCAGTCGTCATTACTAAATAGTAACTTTCAATTCAGAAATCGCTAAAAAGACGTTCCATACATTTACTGAATTCAATGAAATGTATGAACACCGAGTCTTTTCAACATGCCAAGTCATATCCTAAAATAAAATGATACATTTGAGAATAAGTGGTGCAATGTTTGCCACATTCAGTTTACATATTACGTGTTCTAATAGCAATATGAAAAAATGCATAATCTATAATATTAGGTAACCGTCAATCAATACCGAGTCAATCGTTGTTATGAATTCATTACTCAGGGTTCCGTGTAGGTAACATAATAACATGTAATATTTTTCGAGAATGTTTTTTTTTGTAGGACGCAGAAATTAAGGACTAAATAATATGATCACGGAGTTCTCACTATCCTAAACGTTTTTTGCGATAAAAATTGTGACCAGTGACTGGAAGTTGTGCCTAAATTAAAAGATATCTGTCTACTACATCAAGTAATAAAGTAGAAAAAATAATAATTTAAATAATTAAGTATATTTTTATTAATTAAGCATATAAAATTAATATTTAATTCATTAAAAAAATTTATTACTCTGAATAAATTTTCTGGACAATGATAATTTCTATTCTTCGTAGAATTTTACATTAAGACTGCTATATATATTTTTTATTATTATTATTGAAAATGATTCTCGATCGCGATACCGAGAATTATCACGTTTCTCAGGAAGTAATCTATCTCCTTGCGAAATTTTAACGAAATTTGTTGAGTGGTTCAGCCTACAATGTGCAATACATTGGACGCTGAACATACTTATTGAACATACATTATCTATGAACATATTTTTATCATAGACTACATTTAGGTACTATCAAATCATCATTATAAGCTCTAGCTCTAGGCTATCTCTAGGTAAACATAACAAATGATTACATACCTACTTAATTTATTAACTACTCTACGGCTTTTTGTTAAAGTTTATTTCGAATACAGGAAGAGATGTGATCGTATAAATTAAATAAAAGGAAGGCCATGTTACGAAAGTTGCCGACTTAGGTGATGAACTATCAATAATTACATTCGTATTTTTAACTTCCTACACCTCACTAGTGCCGATATTTTATTAGGTATCTTCATGCTGTCCTTGCGACAGGAATATCAATATCATGCATGATGTTGACTACATACATACAATTGTAGTAAGTATACATTTTGATATACCACCTATCAATGTCTATTAGCATACATTAAATATACGTTTCTTTATTTGGGACTGACAATCATGTTTTACTTCAAACGAGGCCTAAAAAGAGCTCTCTACCACATACGTAGGCGGCGGCTCAGCTCTGTCTCCGTCGTGTGGTCTCCAGGTGAGCCACCAGCTCGTCTGCCACTGTAGGCAATAAAAAAAACATTTACTCTATTTAATCCTCTAATATAATTAGGTATATTACTGCACTATCACATTCCTCTATTTTATGTTTAAACCACAATGATATCGTATGTGCTGCTGATAAGCACCCATACAGTTCTCACCAAACTTATTGTCCGGGTTGAATTTGGCACGAGCTAACTTTAACCCCGCCGTAAAAATCAGACAAAGTAAAATATTGGATTATCGTTTTTATTTATTACAACCCAAACTTATTGTTTGGAGAGAACTGTACGTACGAACTTCCCATAATGGATTTTATTATTGAAAGTGGTTGTTTATTTGCAGAATTTAAAGTTTCTTGTCCGCCCGACCTTCGGAGCTGGGCAATATATTACATACAAGTCCTCTGTTATGTAATTTTAAATCTGCAATACTTGCGGCATTGAATTTTGGGATCAAAATATTGCTTCATAGTGCAATGTAGCCTTAAAATATTCTTTTTTGGTAAAACTTGGCAATCAAGATGATGACACACGTTTTATTTGGCTACAATTTTTCCATACGGGACACTCAAATGTTTCATCAGAGTCTGTAAATGCTATTGTTATTTTTGGGAGACTGCTGGTGTTCTGCTAAAACAGTTTGAAGGCCAATTAAATTACTGGGTATATGATACAAGACTTATGAGGTCTAAGCTAACACACACTATAAAGATTCCGCAATGGCTCTGGCATTGGAACCCGCTGAGGGCTTCATAGGCTGGACAGACCAGATTAAAGCTGCATTGAATGGTCCACTGCATTAGTGCACCAGAAAAGCTGCGGTACGAGAGGAATGGCGATGAATTGTGAAACGTGCCACCATGTGACGACCACGACCACCCTCTCAAGAGTGTAGCGACTAAGAAGAAGAAGAAGAAGAGGGCTTTATAGACGGAGACCTTATCGGGAGCTTCTTCTTTCTTCTAGAAAATAATATTTTGGCAATGCAGCGTTCTCTCCAAACGAACTCCTGCAGTAGAGTCCTATTACCACCATATCAATATATACACAAACCGAAGCTATGAACTCTGAGTCTAAAGACACGGTTCACAAGACCAGTTTTAACATCATAATTAGAATTATGCAAATTTTTGCTGGTTTTTCTATATATTTCGCCGGTATTATGGATTTGGCTAGAAAAAATATTGTTACCAAATAGTATAGTTTTCTAATTAATTATTTTATTGTGTTTTGGCTAATTATTTTAACTATGTGTGGGTACAAAGGGCAGGGACGTAATCAACGCAAGCTTATAACTCGCGCTTACTAGGAATTCCTCGTTTATGGGGGATAATTGCAAACCCCAATTCCCAGCACGAAGGAGTTTCAGCGGGTTGCCCGGGCCTCTAGGCCAAGGAGAACATGCTGATTCCTTCAGTGTAGCGCGCGTGCGGCCCAGGACATCTAAGGGCATCACAGACCTGTTATTGCTCAATCTCGTGCGTCTCGAAGCCGCTGGTCCCACTAAGAAGAATTTTAATACGTCGCCAGTGAGTTGCGTGACGGAGCCACGCACAAAATATATAAATGACGACGCTATCTAGTTCTACTCTACCGTATATTTTGTACTTTGGTGAATTTTTAATAATATATCTTATTTTAGCAATACCCCTTAATTATTCAATTAATTTGCATAACGCGATAATGTTGAAAAACAAGTTTATTGTCATTTAATAAAATAAAACGGGACTATGAACTTTTACTTATTTAAGTTTAAACAAAAATCACCATACCCTAACAGGCTTTACACTTATTTAGTGTTATATATTGACATAAATTACCTATGTTACAATTTAAGAACATCATTTGCTAGTTTGCCGATAAGTACAGTGGGAATGTGTAAAGTCACCTTTACGAATTTTGCCGATGAGCAATTAACAACTTATTAAGTAGGTACTTATTGCTTATGACTTAGGTATTTTGTATCATTTGGATAAGTTAATCGCCTGCGTCTATTTATTTTTTTATTTATGTACAGAAATGTACAAAGGCAGTCATTTTCTGCCAGACAACCTTCGGGTGGTGCAGAGACGATCAAGGTTTAAGGCATTACCAGAAAGGAAAGTTGAGGCAAAGACTAAACGCTCAATAACTAAAAGTCACTTAAACTTACTTAGATGCGTGTCTATCAGATGTACCTACCTTTTATTTAAAAATGCGGAAAGTCCTCATGGATTGTCCACCGCTTTGAGAGACGACAACTTATGTTGGACTCATACCGATACCCTCTAACATCTTCATACATAGGTACTCCCATAGGTATATTACAGAAAAATGACATCCATCTATGTGTTGACATATCAGATGCATCAATATACTACATTATACACAATACTATGGTATACTGAGAGGAGACCCGAGCCCAGCAGTGGGACAGTTAATGGGTTGATGATGATACACAATGGTCGAATTTTTACGAGCTTACTAGGGGAAAATGAACCTACAATACGTCAAAAATCTATCGCATTTAGGTATCTATCTACTTATAATATTGGAGATAATTTATCGAGAGGAAAGTGCATGAATAGAAGCTAGAGTCGCTAGAAGATGTCTAAGCGTAAGTCGTTCATTACCTTGTAAAGAATGCAAGATAATCACAGAGATACATGAGGACACTTGCCTCTAAATTACCACTTGCGAGAAATGCGTATCGGTGCACTAGTACTAAGCACAACGAGTACCTCAGTAATGTGGTATGACGATCCAATCCGTAAAAGCGGGGTAATGCTGAACCAGTCCTAATTGCCTTGCGCGTGTTCTCAATGTCGGGACCGCATTATCGATCCCCAGTGCTTTTCCACGCACAAATATTTCTCCTTGTCGTACATTCTCACTTTTTGCTTTTTACCCAACTGCTCCATATGGACGGTAGCCATTTTTAGACTGACCCAGACTCAGCTGAAAATAAGGCTCCTAAATTCTTATATTAAAATACATCCATAAGCAGTGATAGCCTAGGGAAATAACCACTGGACTGCCAAGTCAAAAGTCTCGAATCTAAGGCCTCAGACTCTGACTCTGAGGCCTCTGACTCTAACTCTGAGGCCTCTGACTTTTTAGAATCGTGTGCGTAATTATCACTCGCTTTAACGGTGAAGGAAAACATCGTGAAGAAACCTGCATGCCTGAGAGATTTTCTCGACGGCATGTGAAGCCAACCCGCATTAGGCCAGCGTTGTGGACTATAGCCTAATCCCTATCATACTGAGAGGAAACCCGTGCCCAGCAGTGGGACAATTAATGGGTTGATGATGGTGATGAAATAAATCCTTATCAATCTACTTAATTTCGTGGTCATAGGAATCAGAAATGTCACCTTCGAGCAACAAGTATAGTCTTTGCCTTCGAGTTAAAAAAAAATACATTTACCACTCCAGGACTGATTGACATTACCTACCCACATGTTGCACAATTTGAATTTTATCAGAATTATCCTTCAGAAGGCGCCAAACTAGTCTGCGACGTAAAATTCAGCAAATGAGATCGATATTCACTTAAAAACGGACATCTGTGTGTAAATAATGACGCTGAAACTAGATCCGAACAATTCAATATTAATTTTCTGGTACGTTTCCATGAAAAATTCTATCTACATGTAACTATCGTTAAAATGTATGATATGTTGACATTACGCATTCACGGCATATCAATGGGGGATATAAATTGCAAATTGTCACTCAATATACAATTATGTTATTCTTAGGCGGTAATTAGTGTCACGTTTCAATTGCTTGAGTGTCCGTACACGTGATTGAACGATCCAGCTTCAACAGATGCCTTTGTTTAGATACTACACACATATACTTCTATACTAATTGTCTGTTTATCTTCACGCATACACCGCTGAACTGATTTCGATCCAATTTGTCAAGGAGATAGATTCTATCCTTGAAAAGGATATTAAAAATAAGGGTGTGTTCACAAATTGCAGACTTTGAACACACCCTTGACAAGGCCCGCCATTACATCAGATTTGATCAACCACAAGTCCTCGCAAAAGAAAACCGATTCCTACCCAGGATGATTCGTGAGGCCATTGAAATTAAAAAACATCCAAATTTCAATAGAAAAGATGGCTGGGTCTTACCACCTGCTTGGAACCCTATTATAGATTCAATTACATCTAAATCCAAGCCTAAAAATGCAAGACCGAAGGATACGGTGAGCTCGTTCTGCGTGAATCGGATTGCCAACAATTAACAAAAATGTAGGGTAGCTGTTAGTAATTGAAACGTCAAGACGCCTATCACCTTAGTCACCCGTGACCATGGACGCTGTAAAGGGTCCGAAACGTCGGGATTAAAATAATATCAATATAACGCGATAAAATCCGTAAAAAGTAGTTTTATTTCAATGTCTAGTATTCGCGTAAGTGTCAGAAATCAGTATAAATTATGTTATTTGATCATAGCAAGACTTAACAAAATTAAATGTACAAACCTTAGGTAATGCTTACTAAATATTACAAATGAAAACGAAAACCTAATTATATCTACGGACAAATTGATAAACCTTCTTTTTTCTTTGAGATGTTTACCATCTTTTTTTGCGGGCTTAAAGACTGCAATAAATAACTGAATTCAGTTTTACAACTCTCCCAAGTGCCTACCCAATATTGAAAAAATTAATATAGGTAAATAATGTAAAATGTAAACGTAAAAAACTTACTACCTACCTGTAACAAAATCATTTGGTTTGTTGGTAAGAAAACGTGTCTTCTTGAAATTGAATAACTGATTTTAACATAATAATAGTAACCAGTTATTTCTCATGTATTTAAATGCAAATGAAATGTAAACTTGAACTGAAACAATGAAAATTCTATGCCTAATAACAGGTATATATACTATAGCTATTACTCGCGGTTTCGCTCGCGGTAAAAAAGTACATTTCTTATTTTCATAAACTGCGAAGAACTCTTATTATTTTTCTACAATACAATTCAGCCAAGTGACTCTTTATCACATCGGCTATCTGCCAATGAAAGTCCCGTCAAAATCGGTTTAGCTCTTTCCAAACCAAACCAAACAAACACTTCCTTTTTATTTGTTGTATAACTAAATAGACGTCTAGCAATACAACTCTGAAAACCTTATCCAATTTCGTACAGAAGTTTTTGCGTGATGCGAGTACAAACATACACACAGATATACAAACAATAATTCTATTTCATGTTTCATGATTTTTATTTTTTGTGAAATATCAAATTTATTCAGACATCGGTCAGTTACCATTTTTTAAACGTATCTATTAGATATTGTATTTAAATATTTTTTGTATGTTGAATGAATTTACCATTTTATTTTTTAAGTTTTAACCACCATGAACGTTTGTTGTCTATTGTACTATAAATATTTGGGCCGTCACGTTTTGCACGGCCTAACTGAGTAATAATTAAAATTATGTATGTTTTTTAAACTAAGTCTCATTGCCTGTAACGTGACAAAGTATATTGTTTGGCAATATATGTAGAAAACACCATTAGTGACTGTTTAAAAGGGAATTATGGTAGGAATATGTTTATATTAAAGGCTCAAACCACTAAAGTATTACGCTGAAAAGGCACATAAATAGTTATTAAAACTTAGGGCGGTAGGGAATGGATTTTGGGAGTTTCCAACGGGATTAGGAACTTTAGACGTCGGGTAACATTGCGATGCATTTTTGTTTAACACGGATTCTTTTCTTAAACATAACATGGCATTTTATACAAGAATTTTCACACAACTATTGTACTCATAGTAAACATTACAGTTTCAGGGAAAGTTTATAGAAATAATAGATAAAATAAGAATAGAAAAAAATACCAGTTGTTGTAATAATTGTGTGGTCATAGTTGCTGCAGGTTTATAAAATGCCATTGAACATACTGTCACGCCTATATTCCCCGAAGGGGTAGGCAGAGGTGTACTAATATACACCCACATTTCGCCGGTATGTTTAGGTCCCATGTAATAGGGGGCGAAAATGCCATTGATCGGGAATAAATCCATACAGGACTGTATCTATTATGTGTCCATACTTCGAACTGAAAATTTCATAACATAGCCCTTTGTTTGAACTCGGAATCGAATTTAAAACCTTACACACACCAGTGAGGCAGTTATCAGTATTATTACTATTTTATTTTTATTACCTACACAATTTCAATTAAGAATATAAATTACATTAAATTCGTATCTCATATAAAGGATAAAAAATGGCAACGTACAAAGCACCACTTGTTTCGTTTAGTTCCTAATTCGATTCGCAACAATGAAACTGCGAAACTTTATTGAAGTATTTTATTTTCACATTATAAAAAAAACAATTTGTATTTTGTAACTGCGTCATTAATTAGCCGTAACAATTTAGCTCACCGTAAAATTAGTTTTTGTTGCGAACGAATCCGAATGAATAAATGATAATTACTTCGTGATTTGTAACTTTTTGATAAATTAATACTAAGTATCTAAGTACCAAATCCAAGCTTCTTCTTAGAGATTATCATATCTTCTGTAAAAATATGTAGATATTTAATATTACAGAAGATTATTTAATCATAGACTGCTGTCCTTTCATCATATTTGTTTGGAACATTTTTTAATTTTTATTTTATTTAAAACTGTGGATTCAAATGTTCAAAAAACGCAAATCATACATGGAGTGTCTTTTTCCACACGATCAACTTTTGGGAAGCCTGCACCTAAATTCATCAACGGTACATAGTTCCATTCTGGTGCTTGTAAAAGCTTTCAACTTGAACTTCTTTTGGTCCGGATAAAAATCTTAAAAAAATGACTAGTCAGTTGACGTTACTTGCTAAAATAAAAAAACTCCTATGGATTAATATTTATTAATCTAATTTTCCTTAAGGCTAAATCTAATCAATCTTAGATTTCTAGTCACTAATCGTGGGATAGCTTTTGGAAAATCTATTATGCCACCCACTTGGCACTTGGCTAGATGTCGTTTGATTTACAGCATCAAGGTGAAAGGGACTGGACTCGCCAAACAACTCTCTTGTCGCTAATAAGTACCAATTGGACTCGAATTGGTTCCTGTCGACTTCCCTCACGATTACGATTTTAAATCGCAAAGTCGTTTCTTTTGTTTTAATGTACTGAAAGGGAAAGTATTATAGCTAAGTGATCGTAAAGTTTGCAAATAACTTCACGTGGTACACAGCTGTTCTGAGAATGGTAAATACAGGATGCATTTTGCGCAGATCTTATTACGAGTATAACCAGTTGTAACTAGGAACCTATAGTTGTGTCACTGCTATAGTTTCATTACTGCATTAGTTCGTGACTCAACCTTGAATTGTGCTGGGTGGAGTTATGCAAGCATGCACTTATGTACACTAATGTAGAGTGGTCTTACGTCAGAGTAAAAATGATCCAGGAATCAGAATGGTGCGATAGATTAAAGACCATTTTTTATCCATGGTTTTAGCTGTACATATCTATAAGTAAAACGAAGCAATGCAGTGATGGTAATGAAAATCCTATAAAACACGGCCCAGCTTCTTGGAAAGTTGCAATTTATTGCTTTTAAATTACAATGTGTCCCAAGCCGCGAAACCAACGCCAGCCTGTCTGGCAACGCCGACCAGTTGCGCGCAGCCATTGGCCGGCGGGATCGTACGACGGAATAATCCGCTCGTCCACTTTGATAGAAACTTTTTCGCGGATCGATATAAAAACCACCACTTCTAACGAGTTTCTCGATACCAATGCCAAATTAGGCAAGATACTCGGCGGGAACGTGGTTTTTAGCTCCATATCGGATTGGTTTTAATGATGCAGCTTGAGGACAATGTTGTAAACGTCACTGCATTTCGGTGTTAGGCCGTCAACGGGAATTTTAACGGGCGCTCTTTGATCTGTATTCTACGAGCGACGGAGGTGCGGAAATAATAAAACCGTTTTCGTTTGCCAGTGTGACGTCTTTTGAACTCACGTTCGAAATGTTCTATTGTTGTACTGAAGTTTTTTTTTATAATGCCTGCAAATGCAAACCATGACATCTACCATGAAGGTACATGACGTTGAAGAGTGATGGTCAACCTTTGTGTAGAGTTACAATTGCCTAGGACAAATTTAATCCATGACACATGACCCATTGTTAAAGGATCGTCTAGGCATTGTACTTTAGGTTTCCTGACAAATGGTAGTTGTTAAAGTGACTTCATGTACTTCAAAAACACCGGTTCCGCTGGTCAAACAACCGCGACTGATGACATTTACTGTGCTAATGATCTCGAGGGAAAATAAACAAAACAACAGAAGTCTTATTTCTGAGAAATTAAGTGTAGATTTAACTATTGCGACTGTCTTTGTAACCTCTTCACAGCTAAACCGCTGAATCGATTTCGATGAAATTTACCAAGGAGTTAGATTGCATCGTGACGACGAACATAGGTTAACATCTAGATGACTTTTGTTTAAAAGACTCCTTTAGTATCGGAGCAACAGTATTAAGTATCTTTTACTAGGAATAGCATGAGGACCCCTATCATTTGGGATTAATGAAAAGTTCATTGTTTCTATGAGTTCTTACCATTCTTCAGTTTTTTAATGACTTGGGTTAACCCAGGAGTATGTAAATAGACTTAATATTACTGTTACGTTTTACATAAGATCACACTATCGTTTCCAAGAAGACAATGGACGTATGCAATGGACCAATTAGCATTCGCGTGGAAAGTGCATGTCAGAGTTACGTGTTAGTTTATTCTAGGCAGGCACGAGTTAACGCCTAGTTAAGTCGCCGCTGCTCGTTAACAATTAGTGTGTCAATAGAAGCACTTGGTTAACAAACGGATAATTACTGGCACTTAAACGCCCATTAGACGTAGCGGAAACTAATCGTATCTCGAACACTTTTTTTAATAAAAATGCATCTTGTGCAACAGAAGATTTTTTTGCAGTAGTTAATTATGACAGTAAAGATTAAAGTTGGTTTCTAAATTTCTAGGTTTCTTCTAATAGTAAGTAGGTACTTGAATTACCTACTAACATAAATCAATTATTAGTATGAAAAATTTCCAAAGACAGAAAAATTTAGGTTGTTACTTGTTTTTTTGTCAATCAAACAGTTCTTCTTTAGCTAAAGCGTCCATCTATTTGATGTACGGGAAGTATACCGTGGGTTCTCTACTCTAGCTTTTGACCCATTTTTTCTTCTTTTATAAGCGTTGCCCTCTCTCATATTCTATCTGATTCAGATGTCTGTATATATCGGATGTCGTACACTCCCAGTCACGACCCGCTGCACAGCTATTTGACAAACAACGATCGCTAGTTATTATCAACAATAAAATACTTCATTTGACGTCCCTTCATCCATTGTCCGTGTTTATGAAACGGAATTAATACTTTTTAATGATGTCTAATCTCGTGAGATGGGCTTTTTCAGGGTATCATTCTATTTCACGAAGATTCGCCTTTATGTAATTGACATAACGTTCAAATTTCAGTATTTTAACGTCTTTCATGAGATAAAACGTGTATATCACTATTAATCGACTACGAAGTCGGTATTTCTTTTCATATAATATCTGTAATTTGAGCTAGAATGGATGACGCACTTGTTACTTCACGCGTTATAATATTCCTCTTTCCTGCAGTTTTCCTAAACGCATAGAATAACAAATAATTTAGAAACTTGGCGTTCAGGAAGTTCCGCGTATTGAAGTGCTCATTGTTATTAAATATTTGTTGAAATGTTAAGGTCGAAATTGCTTTTCGAATTGACTTAATTTCAAATGCATAAGAGTCTATTTATTTAATATACAATTTGCATTTATCGTGCTTATAGAATTTGTATACCTACAGTCGAAGTCCGTGTTCTCACTTCTCATCTCACATGATTATTTTCCTCCACATGCTGATTAAATTAATAGGTGCGCATAAGTTTAGACTTTTTAAATTGAGAATAATTTATTCTCAATTTCGAAGACTGATTATTTACTGTAACTGTTCATTTTTCTTTCTCCGACTTTTACGGGTTAAAGTTAGCTCGTGCCAACTTCAACCCGGACAATAATTTTGGCGAGAACTGTGCCATTGCTTATGTCTAGGCTTCTCATTGTATAATTTAATGTAGGAAGACATCTAAGTACCTACTGTCTGAAGCACAGATACAGTTATCTAGTTCAGACTCAGATGTTTCACTGATCGTAGTTTTATCTCTAATATTGTCTGTAAGTGTACGTATATATATATATATGTATTAACCTGAATAAATTATTATTGGTAACAATTATTGTTATTTTGTGGCTACATAGTCAAATAATTCTTCGTTTGTTTTGGTAAACTTTGGCCCAAACTTTGCGAAAAAAAAAACTTAGGGTTTGTTTTAACTGAAGTACTCAAACGAGAAGTAAAAAATATCATTATTTTGGCATAAAATATCTCGATGCTAGGGTACCTCGCTACACGTCAATACTCTTCTGAAAAGTGTGAACCAAATATGGATTTGAAATCTCCATTTTAAATCGAAATAACAGCCTCACAAAACCCATGAAATTTTTAATATACGATTTAGGCGATAACTTGCATCGACATTTAGTTTATATTATGTATATCTTCCTATGGCTTCATAATGCATTGTCAAATAGATTCAGCGGTTTTGGAGAATCTAAAAACTGCCATATAACTATTTTTATACAAATTAAAACACATTTCACAATAATACACGTGTTCTAAATTGTAGTTTTCGGCCGATAACCCCAAACTCTGATGGGTAGGGTTCGTTAATCAAACTGAGATCAACTCAGCATTGTGTGCAAACTCTGACGTCAGGCATTCAGTTTCGGTTCATTTCTCCAACGAGATTGCGCTCTGTTGCGACCGCGACATTGACTACAAAACGCAGTTTCCGTTCTGTTTTCAAATGTAGGTTAAGTACCTAAACAATAGCAGAACAGTATTTGTATTCTAGCTAGACGGGAATGAAATTACCAAACGGCGTGCATAACAGGGTACAAGACGATTAATCGCCATAATTCGTAGTCATGAATAACCATTTTGAACTCTATTTGTTGCAGTAAAAAGTGTCTATTGTCATGGTTTCTGTAAAAGAAACACTTTTGTTTATTTTCGCGCAGCTGGTTATGTATGACCAATTGCAATCATTAGCAAGGAGATCGATTACTTAATGGAACTGAATGTCGATAATGGCCCTACCTTAATATGCTACAATGTCTGCATTTTTCACAGACATCTTGTTTTAATATCAAGGTCGAGGGTGCCTATTCCTAGTTTTGTGGACTACTTATAATATCACAGAATTTCAATCCTTGAATTCCTTTCAAGTCTATGTATAAATATGTGAAAGTTTGTAAGGATAGATGTATGGATGTTTGTTTTGTTATTCTCATATACAAAAACGACTGAAAGGATTTTTATGAAACTTTACAGTACATCTTATACATCAGAATAACAGATAAGATATAAAATAGTTATTTGTTATACAAGAGTGCAAAGTTGCTTTTTAACCGCGTGCTCAATTTTGATGACCGAGCAAGCGAAGGATTCTAAAATTGAATTCTTAGCGTCAGCGAGGGAATTAAAAGAGCACAAGGTGAAAAATCTTTGCACTCGAGTGCAACACGTAACTTTTCATCCCACCTCAGCGAGGAAATGACAAAAAAAAACATTTATAACCACAAGATACTTTTAGGTATTAGTTAAATACTATATGATAGGTAAGTTTTACAGAATACCTATTCTTTAAATTATAACAAATAATACTAGGTATAATTAAGAGAAATTGAAAGTAACGTTGCTACAATTACTTGAGTTTAATATTTTTGTTAGGTATTGTAATGTTGGTGTTAGTGCCTTAAAAAAGTACACCAATCGATATATCGATATTATTTATTTAATGTCTCGATATTTTTGGGCGATATTTAATATTTCGATATATCGATGCATCGATATAAAATTCAAAGTATCGAAAAGGTATAAAAATCTATATTTTTTATAGACCAATAAACATTTATAAGATTATAAAATCCCAAAAAGGAATACTTTTTTTATACTAACATCTTTTTAACAAATTATATTTAATGTATTTTTTGTTTTTGGTCAACTTGATTTGTTGTTTTATAATTTGGTTTTTAAGATATATCGCCCATATATCGATATTTTAAAATAAAAATATCAGTATCGATACTGATATTTTCAAAAAATATCGATTCGACATATATCGATACTTTGTTGCGTTTAGACTCGGAACCTAGGTAAGGTTCCAAGTCTGAGTTTTCAACAAATTAAAAAAAAGTTGTATGATAAATTCGGCGCCAGGAGGGTAAAAGCACGATGTTCTAAATTCAATTTACTTTGTCTCTCTAGAGGATAAAAACGACTTTTGCACTCAGATATCGAAGAGTAAAAATACTCTTTCCGAGATGGTGGGATGAAAAAGTATTTTAAGATGCGAGTCCAGCCGCGGAAAACAGCTAGTAGCTTATAATATCAAGCAAAACAACAAATGCATAGTTCCGAAGACGATTACAAAACTAAAAGCTAAATAGGATTTAACAAATGATTACAAATATTACAAAATCATATCCATTAAAATTACATAAACTCTAATACGATTTGCATAACCTAGCGATCGATAGTCACTGTTATCAAAAACGTATAAAAAGGATGCCCACTTTCTAGTCATTAGCGAGCAAGTAAATTGTGTTTTAAAATAATTATAATGTAAGACCTACTTTTTACGAGATAGGTATTAAAATGTATGAGTCATCATAATATTACTGATTAGCGTTGACGCCACAGACGTAGATCTAAAGTTGTGCAATTTAGTGGGATGGTTTTCCTGACCTGAAGCTTTTGAATAAGCTAAAGTTGCACTAATTAATTGTTCAAAAGCACAGAATAGGTAATACTCGTAGTAGTAAAAGTCCTATCAAAAGTCTATAGTAATTCTAGGGATTTTAACAGCTGCCCGAAGAGAACAATAAAATTGCACTTCTCTAAATTCAAATTCAGTAGTCTATAGGTATGACTTGTACACATCCTCTGATTGTAAGAGGACGCCACTTATTCGTTTACTAATAAGGCCTAGAGAGGTTGAAATCTACGGACGAATGGAAACAAAATGTACTTACTTACTAATGGAAATGAAATTAGGTAGTGAACGCCCGATTAGTGTTTTTTTTGTTATATCCTTTTTCATAAAATTTCATCGATTCTAACGTCAGGGGGGATTTATTTATTTAATAGAATTAGAGAAAACGCTGAAAAAGCAAAAATAAAATAGCGTTTTGCTGATCAGATATTTCATTCTTTAGGTACAAAACCGTTGCAGTGAACTCTTGCGTTCTCCACGCATCTTGTGCAACAAAGTCAAGGCCATGTGAATACGTAAATATTTCAAATTAATCCGCAAGTAACAAGATTGTAATTATGAAATATGGATCTACGTTAAAACATGAATTGTAGGCGTCAATTAATTTGTTAAAATACGATGAAAAATATTCATAATCAAATTGTTTTACTTTGTTTATGCAATTGAGCATAATCACCTAAATTACCGTTGATTGATTGATGTTATTATAACGAAGTGGTTTTTTTAACGCAGAATTCAGAAGCATGCAGACAGGTGCATGATTTTAAGGCATGAGTTCCTTTATGAACAAAGGGTATAAGGCCATATTGAGCAATTTATAGTTACATAATTATTTAGAGCTTGTAGCAGATCCTTATTGATTTTCGGACCTTTGCAGATCTAAATTCTGAAAAAGGAAGGTTCCATGCCAGGTAGCAAAGCAAAGCCTTTGCGGATGAAAGTATTATGTTATACTTATTAACAATATTTTTTCTTCTGTTCCAGTATTCCTGATACCTCAACGATGGGTGATGGCCATCATGGGGTTCCTGGCAGTCGCCAACGCGTACACGATGAGGGTGTGCCTGAACATCGCCATCACGCAGATGGTGCACAGGCGGGCGCATTCTGCCGGTAACGATGGATCCTGTCCTGCTGGTGACGTCGAAGAGATCGGCGGGGATGCCTCTGATCCCACTGTAAGTAGCTTACCTAGTTAGCTCTATATAAATAAATAGGTAAGCAGGGCTCGCCTGATAGGCAGTGGTAATTGTAACCTTGCTATCGACGGTAGTAACACTCACGACTCACGCAGTTACAGTTAATTAATGATTCTGGATAATTATGTCAAACCTACACTGTAAAAATAACATGAAGCTACTGAGATTGTATATATCTTGCATTGATTGAATCAGGCGTTTTTTAAGTGCCGGATTTTCTGCACTAATAAAGTCTATGCTTAGTCAAGAAATAACACAGATGTGATAATACCCCTCCCCCCCCTTTTCTCATACTTAGGGCCTGTTTCACCACCTCCAGGTGGGTTCCCGTTAAATAATTTGGCAGATAATTTCATACAAACTGTATTCCATTTTCTAAATTTATTCGGTGGTTAGGAGCTCCGTGGTAGTTATTCAGAGTTGGTTAAAACAGGCTCTTAGTCAGGTATTAAAACTATATTAAGTAATGTATAAGTGAGTGTAAATGTGAAGTGTACGTCTATAATTAGTGTTGATACACTGCATAATGCCTTGACGTAGTAAGAGTAGCAAGCCGATAAGTTACGCACTGACCAATTCAACGCATTCTTACTGCGAGTGGTACACAACCGTGAAAATACTCGATTTGTAATGTTTACAAGATAACGTTTTCTCATTTCGGTCGGCACATTTAATAACTTAACTTATTTGGAAAAATAAAACAAATCCTTCACGGTACCTATTGATTGCTATAAAGATTGCGCTGAACTACTTTGACATACTTATAAAGATAAAAGGGTAATCAAATCCCTATTTATTTTAGACATGTTTCTGAAACGTATTGGGTACCTATACCTTAATTATACCCGTATTTTATGCTGTAAGTAAAACTTCTTCTAACAGTAAGTAGACTCAGATACCTATGTTCCTATTAAGTACAACTTACCTAATAAAACTTACCGATTAGAAGACAACGCGGTGAGTCTACTAAATTCGATGTACGAGTATTAAAGTGTTCACCGGCGTTCCATATAAGGCTGGTGCCTGGTGGTATTATTAGTTAAATTCACAGTGATAATTGCATCATTACCGTTAGCAATAGTTGAATTATTATAGTAGGTAATAGGTACTGCGATAAAATAAATACTAAAAACATTGTCCATTTCAGGAACTTACCGGCTTCGACTGGGACGAAGCGACGCAAGGCATGATCCTGAGTGCTTTCTACTATGGGTACATTGTCACGCACTTGCCGGGCGGGATGCTCGCCGAGAGGTTCGGAGGGAAGTACTCTCTCGGCTTCGGAGTGCTGAGTACCGCTGTCTTCACGCTGTTCACACCATGGACTGTGAGCGCTGGCGGTGCTACTGGTCTTATCATATTGAGGGTGCTGGAAGGTCTGGGAGAGGTAAATATAGCAGTTTTCAAGTAGAACGAAATGTTTCCAAAACTTAACGAAATATTTTTTCGCTGTTTGATGCTATTTCGGACTTCTGATGTTCGGAACAGAATAGTGGTACCAAGTAACAGTTTGGAATGCAAAGGTACTCGTTCTCCTGTAGACAACGTGCGTGTTTGCCATACGTATGGATGCAGGGCTCACCAATTTAAGGGGTCCAGCAACTGCAACTGCTGAACCACAATCAATCATAATTGTGGCAAATGTCACGTTCGGGATTATTAGGCTAGAGTTATATCTAAGAACACTAGGCTCTTATGAGGACAGTATATACAAGACTTCTATAGCTAAATTGAACCTTATTTACAGGGCTTCACATTCCCTGCTTTAAACGCTATGCTAGCGCGGTGGGCGCCAGTATCAGAGAGAGGGCGAATGGGATCTTTGGTGTTTGGAGGTGCGCAGATCGGGAACATAGCTGGAACTTATCTCTCAGGGCTGGTGATCAAGGAGACTGGTGAATGGCAGTCGGTCTTCTACCTGTTTGGTGCTATCGGAATTCTCTGGTTCATTCTCTGGGTAAGTAACTTCCATCCTAATATTGAATTGACGAACTGTCAGTTTATCTTTTACCTTTTTATGCTTAACCTAAAAAAATTGCAAAGAGATGATATATTGTGTCCTGAGGAAGGGGGCATAAGAACTAAATATCCCTTTGGGATGGGATTGGAACCGGGGGCAACAGCTTAGTCTTGAACTAAAATGGCGGATGCGCAGCAGTCGATTTTTAATACATGCACGCAAATGCACTGCGCAACTTTCCCCCTCTGCGATAGTTTTAGTCCAATTATGTGGGTGATATTTTCACGCGTAAACCGCTAAATTATTTGTTATATTTCGTACTTAGCTAAATGGGAACAATACATTTGTTTCTTAACATATTATTTTAGTGACAAACACGCAAACTTTATTTTATTTGTTTCGGTCGGTTTATATTCCACATTTAAATGTTATGGCAAACAAAAGTATTTACTGTAACGTTCTATTAACTTGTGTTTATTGTTTTTAGGCGTTGCTGTGTTACAATGACCCCGAGTCGCATCCGTTCATATCTGACAAGGAGAAGAAATATTTAGAAGAGGCATTGGGCGGTCATCGTAGCAGCCAACCTTCAGCCATTCCTTGGAAGGCCATCTTCATGTCCGTTCCACTTTGGGCCCTTGTTTGTGCTCAGGTATGTAACAATCTTCCGTATCTATACTAATATTATAAAGAGGAAAGATGCGATTCGTGATTCGAATTAAACAGCCTCCGAAACTACAGAACCAATTTGAAAAATTCTTTCGCCATTAGAAACCTACATTCTTACCGAGTAATATAGGCTATGCGTAAAGGTACTTAGTTATTAAAATAAAGTTGTAGGAGATAATTACTATTTCGAAAAATATTTACTTATTTTATTGCTACGTTTCGTGTACCGACAGTAAATATTGTTTAGAAAAAAATATCTCGTTATCTAAGTTCCGGAATAACTAATAAAGTTATATTTATAGCATCAGACTAACTATGCAAAATTTACCTTGAACGAATTTGCTAATCCATTTATCCAGTCCCCTCTAATCCAACACCGGTATTAACAATTACAGGTCACATAAGTATACATTTATATACCTACTAATCTCTATCACCTTGCAATTATTTCCTATATCTCGATCATACACAATTCAGGAACTAGCTTCTGCGAGAACATTAGTATTAGCTTAGCGACGCGCAGTCCATCAATATTCTGATGCGGCAGTTACTTACCAAATTTGGAGGTCGCTGTGAAATATTAGGCATAAAATAAATTCCAGAGCAGTCAATGAATCCAAAACAATGGAACGACGAAATTAAAACAAAAAAAGGCGTTATAATTCGAATAAGGTTTTTAGTGAAAAGAAAATTAGAAAAAAAAGTAGTTTTTCTTTCTATTTGATTGTTGTAATAAATAATAAAATCTGGATAGGGCAACGTAGCCAATATAGGCTGATGTGATGTCATGTTTTGTTTCGAGTTAAAAAAGAACGAAATAGATACTATAATGACCGACGATATACAATTTCATAATAATAAAGTTCATTGACGGACGAGTCCATTGAATGCGTGAAAAATTTAAAAAACAGGGTCATGTTACATTTAACAATAAGTCGATAATTTACACTACCTTCCTATACAATTACATGGTTTGTCATAATCATTATATTACGAGGTGCTAAAACAAATTTGAGTGACAAGCGTTGCTTTGTTAGGGGGTATTTAAAATTCGGAAAATCTTTTGTGGTATCATTGACAAATCGAGTATTCACAGTCCATCGCTCTACTTATATTAATACACCAAAGAAAATACATATTATGAGGGAAATAAACAATTATTGTAAGTCAATACATAACGGTAATAGATGAACAGTTTGGATTTTTGTATTGGAGCCGTTCATGGTAGTTTGTTACTCTATTATGTAAACAGTTGTGTAAGGTGATGCCGGTGCGGAGGTATTTCAAAATGCTCCCGTTACCCCAACATAATTCACGAAGTGCCCCAAATAACATGTGGTATTAGTCTCGTAGTCTTCAAAATCTACTTAGTAGCCAAAAAAATGACCACAAAATCGCGTATGTGCAAAATTGAATAGAAAAAAGGACGCGCTTTAGTTTGTAAGTACATATTAATATATTATGTAACTACCAAAACAATATGAGTCCTGATACTTGAAATAAAAGTATTTATTATTATTATTTTCTAACTCGACCTCTTTTAGGAGACTTAGGCTAATATTCAGACACGGTGCTTACGCTTAGCGCCGTCTCTGAATAAGGTTGACCAATGACCACTTCGTGGTAGGTAAGTTCTCGTTATAAAAGCTATAGGTCTCTGCGTTGAGCTAGAAAAGCCCAAGTCCACTGTGTACGCGATTTTGTTTGCATGAGAACGATGGTATTAGCGAATACCATCATCTTCACATAACAATTATTTTCAAGTAAGGTTTCCGTCATCGCATACTTAGTGCCTGCCGGAGATCTCGTGAGTGAAAGCGAAATATCTTCTCGCAGATACATAATAATTATTATTATGATGCATTTACATGTAGCTAAGTAGATAAGTACGATGAATTTGCAAGTGAAATAAAGGTACCTAGTACCTAGGTAAGTACAGTCCTTGGTTCGATTCCCGGGTCGGTGGGATTTTCTCCCATACCCCATGGGGTAATACATGCGTGATGGTAGGTATGTTATCTATGTATCTAAATATACAAGGTGGAAGGGACATCGACGCACATCTGAATACCATGAGTTCAGTACATGATTTTGGCCCCCCTGCGTTGAGTTTTTCTGCAGTAATTTTTATTTGAACGTGTAAAAAAACATTATTTCTATCTACCTAAATTAGATTTATAATTAAATAATAATTATTTCATTTATTTCGGATCGCGCGATCGTGCGACAACATTCACAGCGGAGCGTTATAGTTGCGTTTTTAGAAATACACTGCGCGCTCAAAAATGTCAATATCTGTAATAACCGATCATTTTTTACATGAATGACCTAGGTCATTTAATTTTTGACCTTCAATGAAACCTTGTCATGACGTGTGCGTCGATGTCCCTTCCACCTTGTATATAGTTGCCTATTATAATAATTGACTTTCTAAGAATAGCAATACATTTACTAGTACTAAGTAGGTACTTACTATTAGAACTTATCTCTTAACCTCTAAAAAATATGTCAAACACCATCAAGGTTCGTTTACACCAACCTGTTTATTATCTTCTATACCTAAGCCAGGCTCCTAAATTGGAAGCAACTTAGGCTGATATGCAGAAACGAGACTCAACATGAACTTATGCTTCCGTATGTCAAATTTGTATGACAAATTGACATACGGGAGCCTAAGTTTATGCTTAGTTTCATCTCTGAATATCAGCCTTAGTGCAACACTAACAAAACCTTAATGTCAACAGATCGGTCACGACTACGGGTACTTCACGATGGTGACCGACCTCCCTAAGTACATGACGGGGGTGCTCAAGTTCGACATACATCGTACAGGCACGCTTGCTGCCTTGCCTTACGCAGTCATGTGGCTGAGCTCCATCGCTTTCGGATGGATTTGCGACAAGATTGTCAAGAGAAACTGGCTGACCGTCACCAACGCTAGAAAGACTTTCACCACCATTGGTACGTTACGCTAATGTAGATGCTAATTGAACACCATAACATTGTTTGCTTTATTCAATTAGATAAAATTATTTGCTTTACTCAGTTTTATGATCATTGAGAATTTCACAAGGACTGCCTATGCCATTACCTAAGTTCTGGAGGTAACACGTACAAATAAATTAACTTTCACACTTGCTACTTTACAAATATTCATTAACGTTTTCTGTTTAACGATAGTTTATAAATTATGACAACGTGCAGTTCTCGCCAAACTTATTGTCCGGGTTGAAGTTGGCACGATCTAAAAACAAAGAGCTAAAGACATTGGTTTAAAATTATTTAAAATAACACCCTACGACTTGAGCTTTCGTTTTTATTTATGGCAATCTAATATTTTTCTTTCTCCGATTTTTACGGCCGGGTTAAAGTTAGCTCGTGCCAACTTCAACCCGGACAATAAGTTTGGCGAGAACTGTAACTAGGTGCAGTGAACAAAAAAGATAAGTAGGTATACAGGCAGATAATTAAATCTTTAAAATAATTTATTACGTAAAATGTGTCAAAACTTAGGAATTGTTGGCTGCCTACATACCACCCTAAGGGCCGCACTCATAGATGTAACTTAGCCTAATGAATCATTAGCTAACAAAGACCCAATATATCTTCGTACACTGACAACAAACTCAAATATGGAAAAATTGACCAAGATATAGTAGCCACTGTTTGTTAACGATTCATTAACGTAATGCCTCTGAGTTAGACCATAAAACTTTTATGTAGGCATATCACAATCTTTGTCAAAAAACAAATTGCTTCTCTATTCAATCTATTTGTACAAAACTTACACATAAAATTTCTTCTTACAGCTTCCGTCGGTCCTGGTATCTGTATGATCCTCGCATCTTACTCTGGCTGCAACACAGAGGCCGTCGTGATCCTATTCACAGCATCTATGGGTCTGATGGGCGCCTTCTATCCCGGCATGAAAGTGAACGCCCTCGACCTGAGTGGCAACTACGCCGGCACTATAATGGCGATCGTCAACGGCATAGGAGCTATAACCGGCATCATCGCGCCATACCTAGTCGGCTTGCTGACTCCTGACGTAAGTACCGGAACGAATTGCGTATTGTGTTGCAACGCAAGGTTACATTTAAAAATCGAACTCCGGTCTAGGATTGGGTTTGTCAACAAAAGTCTTTGATGGCTATGGTAATGATTAATGCTCTATGGAACATAATCCGCCATTTAGCCGAATTTGGAGAGCGTAGCCACTTTGTTTTTAGTTCATGGACATGTATTAGCTTTGTTAGGGAGTGATTTAGGCCACATAGAGCTCCTTATGACGAAAACTTTTTTAAACTGAAGGTGTATGTGTGTCTTAAAAGATTTGTATGCAGGTTTCTGAAAATAAAACACTAAAGATTTGTCTCAAAAGTTAATTATTTAGTCAGTTTACTCATCTAAAGTTATGTTTTACAATAAATATACAGATTCAACTGGTCACTAAGTTAAGGTGTAGTGAGGTTGAAGGCGAATAATATTTATAATTATCTTTTCAGAGCACGTTAGTACAATGGCGACTGGTGTTCTGGATAGCTCTGGCAGTCTTTATCGTGACGAACTTAGTGTTCGTAGCTTGGGCATCAGGCGACGAGCAATGGTGGAACAACACTACGCAAGACCCCAAGAAGCAGCTCGAAGCAGAAGCAGGAACCAACCACTCCGTCAATGCCGAGGTCAAGTTGTAGAACCTTACCCAAAACATTTTGGGTCAAATCATGAATAAGAGGAAAATATTCGACATTAACTAAGGCTCGGGCCGTTTTCCTGTCGTTAATCTTCCGGAAGAAAATTGTAAATAGACACAATTCCTAATATAATGTTATTAGAGTTAGTGCCCAAGGAAATACCGAATTGCACTGGTTGGAACAATAGTAAAGTACTTAGGTCATCTTTTTAAAGAAGTGCGTTTTTGACACGAGACATTTTTTTAGTATTAAAATGTTTATAGACTAAATGTATAGTACAAACAGTAAGCGTTTTAAATTAAATTCTTTATATCATAATAAAAGGCGATTCACTGAATCCACAGCCAGTTATATGTGATAGTAATAATAATTAAGATCCCGCTTTAGATAGATATTATTATTATGTAATTCATTAGGAAAATTCTAATTATCGAATGACAGTAATCTTGAATTCTCGAGAGATCACTAAGATATAAGAAGACATTAGTAAGTTTAATTTAAAATTTATTTATTACAAGTATTATAATGATTTTGTTGATGACTGTACCTTTAAGATTATTAGATAAGTAGTCATTTACGAAGTATTACAATTGTTTAATGAATACTAATTGCCTATTTCTAAGTATTTGAGCAGCATATTTATTTTTCAAATTATTTTGTTCACGTATTTTTGTGATGGAAATTTTGCAAGAGGCTGTGAAAAATTTTCGTTATTTACGAGAAAATAAAAATTATCTGCCTACCCCAATGAGAGGCGTAATGAAAATTTTCGTTCCTTAGTAGTCTACATTTAGTTGTTTTAATTATCAAACAATACTGTAAGAGCATAAAATTATGCTACTAAAACCGACTTGCTAATATAGGACTAAAGCAATTTGGCAAAAGAACCCTAGGTAGGAAACCTAATACGTAAACTAAGAACTTGGCATTTTGAAAAAAAAACCTGCTAAACACGAATGTTGCCCAGGCGCATTTTTTTCATACTACTGTAAACTTCCGTTAAAGGCTTGGAATACAAATGTTTAAAAGAAGCATATTTTCTAAATCATTTTAAGAATTTGCTTACGTGTACAGTCACGAGCACAGATATATAAACACTTACAAAAGTGCTAAGCAAATTTTTCATGAATTAACGATTGCAACTTTTAAATAACACCAATTTACACCACCACCACCAACAGTATTGGCTCGTAAATACTGTGTTCGTAATACCACAAAATGTCTATTAGTACTTTAGGAGAAAATCGCTCTTCAATTTTGCTTAGTGTATACATGTTTTTGCTCGTGACTGTACCTGTAAACCTAGGTTTTATTGCTGGTTATCTTACTCCTTGCAAATAGCAAGACAATATGCTCCTTTTTACCATTTATGTTCTCTAGACCTAAATACTCGAGTACTTTATGCATTTGTAATCAGGGTGCATTTTGTGCCATTTAAGAGATCTGTATACTAGGCTTTATAATAGATTAATTAATTGAATAATGGATATTCAATTGCTTGTTTAAACTATCTGAGATAGTAGCTCGCAAGTTATTTTGTACAATATTCTTGTATTTTGTTAAAATAAAAACATTTCAAAACATCAATATATTAATTTATTTATACCATATTACAATATTGATCAATTCAAAATACGCAGTATCGCGTAAAATAAAAAAAGAGTAATACCTAAATATAGTTTATTAGACTCAGTCTAAGTGTTTTAAACACATCTATACCATAAATATACATTATACAACGAAATCGAGGAAGTTGTTTACACATGACTCTTGTTTAAACAAAATAAACGGTAATTATGTACTACTTCAACTAGATTCAAAATGAATTAACAAAGAATGGAATCAGCAATTTATCTGGGATTTATACAGTTATAAAAATCACTCATTGTATATTAAAACTACACAATTACTTAAGCTGCAGTTTCTGTAGTAATATCAGAGGCCTAAAGAGCAAGACCACATTGAGCAATTCCCCTCCAAGCCATTCATTAGGAAAACTCGTAGGAGATTTTTATCTATTTTCTAACGTAAAACATTAATTGATTTATGAAAAGCGACGCATATTAAAACGCACATAGTCGAAAAGCACAAACACACAAACATCATCATCCTCTTAACCTTTTCCCAACCATGTTGGGGTCGGCTTCCAGTCTAACAAGATGCGGCTGAATATCAGTATTTTACACGAAGCGACCTTCAGACCTCTGCAACCCATTTTCTGGGCAATACCGATAATCCAAAGATAGACTGGTTGTCAGGCTTCTGACTACTACAAATTTTTTGATTTAATTTTAGATTGTCATAGGTGTTCGTATGACAACTGGGACCGACGGCTTTACGTGCTCTCCGAGGCACGAAGGGGTCTCGATGCGTTAAGAATCGTCACCCATCCAGAGACTGACATCGGCAAGCGAACAAAGACACAAACATGAATATTAAACCTTAATATAACATAATTATTATACCAAGTTGTTTGAAGTGGTAACAAAATCGTATACCTACGGGAAATTAGCAAATTACCTACTACAATTTGTTGCAATAATGGTTTTATCGACCCGGTTTAAATTGGACACCAAAAAGATTAACTATGAAACACCTATATTTTACATTTAGACAACAAGAACCCCATCAAAAATATTTAAATTTTCAGTAAATATTAGTAAATGTACGTACTACCATTGACATTTATATAATTCACAATAATGCTACATGAATATAATATAATGATTATTGAATTAATTCACATAAGTTTACTGATAAATGCAGTTGCTACCAATACCTATTGTCGTGAGAGAGAAGGACATAACTGCCACAAACGTGAACAAATCAAAATCAAGTGCATACAGTGCATTTGGCTTGTGGAGGGACGGGGAGTGTTGTCCCTCGCACCAAAGGGAGGATCCTCCGACCAGGCGGTGTTATGCCTGGCGGGCCACTGCCCGACGGTTGATGTCGGGCGGTTGTATATATGCAAGTTGCACGGTAAACTTTACTTGCGCGATTCAGGACTTGTTGCTTCTTTCGTACAAGTTCTTATGTAGCTCGATAGATGTCGCTACATCACTCCCCTCCGAGACCGGAGGTCAATCATGTGCTGATGAGTCAGGAGTCGGCTGACTGCCACGTCGGCCAGGAGGGACGCTCCCTGTGCTGATCGGCCGAAGCGCAGTGTGCTGTGCGACTGGCTGACTGCCACGTCGGCCAGGAGGGACGCTCCCTGTGCTGATCGGCCGAAGCGCAGTGTGCTATGCGACTCGCTGCTCGATGATCACGTCGGGGTCACCACTGTGGAGGGACGGGGAGTGTTGTCCCTCGCACCAAAGGGAGGATCCTCCGACCAGGCGGTGTTATGCCTGGCGGGCCACTGCCCGACGGTTGATGTCGGGCGGTTGTATATATGCAAGTTGCACGGTAAACTTTACTTGCGCGATTCAGGACTTGTTGCTTCTTTCGTACAAGTTCTTATGTAGCTCGATAGATGTCGCTACAGGCTTAATTTATTTTTACTAAACAAAAGAATGAGTAAGTTATAGTTTGGCTTTTTATGACAGCTCTAAATGCGTGTACTAACTATAACTATTAATAAACTTTTCTAAGCACACAGCAACAAAGTAACTGAGAAAACATATTTTTGAAATCACTACTGTATCAGTAGGTTAGGTATAGTCATTTTATCTCACGAAGACTTGACGTTTAAGTATATTTTTATTGACATAAAGACCAAATTTCAATAATTTTATGAAAATTCTGAGATACAACATATAACATCTATAAGTGTGTACTATTCTACCACGATACATTCAAGTTGACATTTATTATCATTTACCATTTAAGTTGTTCACATTTAGTACACAGCGAAAACACAGTACCTACAATTATTATTATCTACACATACTCAATTTTTTTTAAGGAGGAGGCTATTCCCGCTAAATCAAATCGCCGCTAGCTAATGCCGTTCAATCAAAGATGTATTTTATTTCCGTGGTTTAGAGTTCAAAGTGTTGGATAAAGCGTGAATTGATACATTTTTGATCCATAGTAGGATGTTCAAGTCGATGATAAGGTATAATATTCCGCTTATATACAAAGCATATTAAGGCATCCTTTAAAAACGTGTCCGTAAGATTATTAAATATAAAAATGGTCCTGAGTAATGATGAATAAATTGTTACACAATCATTATTTATTTTAAAAAAAATCTACTTTTATTGAATTTATCGCAATTAGTCAACTTATGAAACGTTTGAAACAAATACGCGATTTACCATCATCAAGATATAAAAGAACAAAAAGGAATGCTTAATCAATCTGAACATTACACCGCAAACGACTCAACCACCCATTATATTCAAAAAGTAATTGCTACGTGCGTGGCTTCTAAAAAATAAGATCGTTACATAAATGTGAGAGGCATATTTATGGATCACATGACGCGGAAACGTTAGGACGCTTTCGAGAACTAAATACCTGCGACCTTCGATTATTCATCGTTGCCGCGTATGGAATAGTGATCTTAGGTATAAAAATATACAGTTTTCGCCATACTTATTGTCCGGCTTGAAGATGGCACGAGCTAACTTCAACCCGGCCGTAAAAATTAGAGAGAGAAAAATATGGAATGATATAATTATTTAAAACGACAGCCTTGAGCTTTCGTTTTTATTTATTACAATCCAATATGTTACTTCCTCCGATTTTTACGGTTAGCTCGTGCCAACTTCAACCCGGACAATAAGTTTGGCGAGAACTGTACTTAAACCGCTATATCACAAAATACGGTTTAAATCAATTTTGAACTTAACTAAGATTTAAAATTTACCACTACTAGTGACCATTTTAAAATCCAGTTTTAGACCGTATTTTTGTAATATGGGTCTAGCGAAAACCGTGCAAAATATTTTAAAATATGGCGTGTAATAACTATATTAATGCATAATGCAGACATATTATGCACACTGTATTGCCGCTCTCTAATCATTCAAAGATGTAAAATAAAAAACTGCATTTTTATTCTAATGCTTAAAATATTTTACACTGTTTTTGTAATAAAACTATTTTGTCGAGTAATATATTTAGGTCACAGGATTTTTTCAATACCTTTTAGTTTTAGTAGAAGAGGGTTCGGTATTCAAAACATGAGCAGAAATTTATGGCCGCTACGAGTTACGCAAATAAATTAATTCAAATAGGAATTTGAAAGATGTTTGCCGCGTAACTATCAAATTCGATCCCTGACTTGACATGAATACTTAATTTCATACACAATTCAGCAAATAAAATATGTATACTTCTATAGTAAGTATGTAAGTACGTACGAAAATATTTAAAAAGAATGGAATGGAAAGAAAGTTGGTTAGGTTGGGAGTTGAAATACCTCTTTGAATCCCAACCCCTTCCTGCCCCGGATATGTCGCTTTGGTAGGAAAATTGTAAGATACAGCAACTAAAACCAGTGAATCGTGTCACGTTTATCAAGGATACAAATACTTCATAGTTACACGACAACATTTAGCCGGCCATTCAGTCCATGCGATACTGATTTTTCACAAACCCTTTAAACGCCTCCTCCTTCGAAATTTCAGAATAACTCCATAACCGACGATGGACTGGTGGTATCACTGAGATCGGTCCTCTGGTTGAGGATCCGCAGCGCCTGCGCCGATCGTAAGGAGTAGATGTGGTTGTTGGACAGGATTTCTTCTGACCCTTCCGATTGTTTCGCAAGAATCGCGCGCATGCGACGGGCGTCGTCATAATCCATGTTAAGCAGCTTGCACGCATCAAGAAGTCTGTATAGTGAGAAATTTATTGTCATAATATTTCTTGGCTATACGCCCAAAATTAAGGAGTTCGCAGTTGTACTCATAATTATGGCTTAGCCCGGCTACACGCTACCGTCTTGCCTGCGCAGTCCAGGCCTCTTCTGCAGTCATGTCTGCACATAAAGCTGGAACATTGTGATCTGCGCGAGCTATCGTATTGCCGTTCACACGCACGCGCTTACCTGCGCAAACTGGATTGTGCAAGCGTGCTCTCTGGTAAGACGAAGCGTGTACACGGGCCATAACGTCTGTTTTAAAAGATCAGTACACTAAGTTCCTATTTTGGAATTAAAAGGCATCATCATTAAATTAATGCTATTGGAATTACTTTGGACGCGTTATAAATAAAGGAAGTCATCAAAAGCCCATACAACTAGGCCCAAATTTGTACCGGAGGTACATGATAGCTGTCAAGTTGTCAGTTTTTACTATGAAATCATATAAGAAACAGATAATAGTGTGCCAAAATGGCGTAATTTTTCTTAAATTAAAAGTAATTTTTCTCATCCCCCGTCAACATTAAAAAAAGTACGACTAGAGTTTTAACCAGCGTAAGGCAGGGTATTTTTTCCAATACGTGTACTTTCGGTACATCATTTGGGCCGATTTCGATGACCTCCTTTAATAAATGTAGCTTTGTATAAATGTTACCTAGGCAGCTGGTAGATTTGCGATGCAACTTTGTTAGGCGCCGCAAAGGCAGGCACGAGGTTACGTTTTACGTCATGCGTGAACTGCATAGTGCCGCCTGTGTTGAACCAGCTCTCCAGAACTATCTCCTACAAATGTTCATTGGATTGGATTACTGCTATTGATAATATATTACGATACACGAGGAAATGCTTCATGAAATGCTGTTTACGTTTATGAAAATTTACTTACACCGTAATAATTTATTCGCTTTAATTTAAGGCTCAAATAGCAACCTTTTGATATATCATAAATATGAATCATGTTATATTAAATTCTGTTCGAAACAGGCGAGGAATTTTACCACCCATACAACATTTTGCAATTCATCTAAATCAATTAATATTTTTTTTACTTTCATCATCATCATCATATCACAGCCTACTGAGGTCCGCTGTTGAACAAAAGCCTCCCCCATGGACTTCCACAAGGACTCGTTATGCACCTGCACCTAACGACCTTTATTCCTTTACTTATTATATAATAATAATAAAGAAAAATAATTTCTTGGTATAAGCTTTCGACAAATCTGACGTCTACAAATGTAATTTCAATTATTTTTGATACTTGTTTCTATTCGTTGTCGATCCGAACGTTAGATTGCAACTTGGCTAGGCCTACTGGTCGCCAAAAACGTGAAGCGTGTGCTTATTTTAAGCCGACTACGGTGCTCGTGTTGAATACCTCAAAGATGTAGAGGTCGAGTATGTCAGCCAGGTGCGCGCGCAGGCGGGCGGCCAGCGCGGGCGCCAGGCGCTGCGCCGCTACCGACAGCCGCGCGCACAGTGCCGCCAGCGGCCGGCACAGCGAACCCGACACGCTCAGCGCCATCTCCTCCACGATCAGCAGCCCGTGCCATCTGATACAATGGCTAAGCTGAACATAATCCTCCCCACAGACGTAGATCTAAATAGATGCCACGAGTGTATGTACTTCGCGTGTCTAAAAGATGATTTAAAATCATCTTGCGAAGCGTTATCGTTTAGTCTGCGCTCGATATAATATAATCGTCATTATTGATTGTCATTCGTCATTATTGATCAGTTGTGCGCGGATAGAGAATTATCATCACTAAAACGCTCTTGTGACATTAGGTAGAAAAAAAGTGTCACGCATACATGCGCCATACAATCACCGGTTCTTGTAAACCGACGACTCCCAGCGACCTTTACCAGGTCGTCGGTCCATCTCGTTGAAGGCCGTCCTACACTGACATTTTTGTCCATTTGTGAGTATATTATGAAAAAGGATAAGATGTCATATTATGTGGTTACAACAAGCACATGGAACAGAGGTAGAAGAAATTGGCATTTTTTGCCTGTATTTCAGTTTGTATGCTCGAGCTTCACGCTAATACCATTGAACGGATTTAATCTAAATTTTGCAATAATATCTGCTAATTTGCGGGTCAAAATGTAAGCAATTAATCCTCACGGTAATAAAATAGGACATAAAGATAAAGTATTTAATTATGTTTCTTTATAAAAAAATATTCATTGTATTTCAGAATATAAATCAGTTGCATTTTTTATTAAAAAGAAAACATCCTAGTACACGAGCTGTTTAATCAGTGACTACTTACTTCTGCCGCTTGTAGTCTTTCGACCCCGCCTTGAACTCTAGTAGTATATGTTCGGCCAACGAGGCGAGGCCGGCGTCCCTGAGCCTTGCCAGAAGACCGGGCGCCTCAGCGAACACCCCCGCTTCCTCTGCCTCGTCCTCACCTGACAGCGGATCCGTCACCGCTAGGTTCACTATTGGGGACGTCTGGGCATAACATCGATAAGGTGAGCTTGGTGAGGTGATAAACTTCTACATACAAGACACAACCATTTATGACACTATTGATTGATTTTCAATTTTGAAACGTCAAACTAGTTGCACGGTTCCAATAAAAGTGAGTCTTATGGAGAAGAGCCGGAAACAAACTTCATATATACTTAAAAAAAAAATGGTACCAGTAACAATTGGATGATCGGCTTGATGTGTAGATGCAGAGATTAAAGAGTAGGTATTAGGATTAAAAAGATACCAATGATACTTTAGATACTTATCTCAAGCAGTACTTAAGACAAAACCATGTTAATATGGAGACAACGCAAGAGAAAGCAGTTTAAGAACTTACGGTGTAAAATTAATGTTAAAAAACTCACTATATCATATTGGATCGTATCAGGAACCAGTGAATTTCTCCTGGACAGTTCACTAAGCGCCAAGTTCTTAGCTCGTAGTTCCACTTCCAATAGGGACAACGTATGCGCAGTAACATCTGTAAAATTATTCGTGTGTCAGTTTTTATCTGATACTAGCTTCCCGCCAGCGGCTTCGCCCGCGTGGTCTTATAATTTTTTCCCCGTTTTTGCTACATTTTTCATTACTACTCCGCTCCTATTAGTCGTAGCGTGATGATATATAGCCTATGTTACTCAGGGATAATGTAGCTTTCCAAAGGTGAAAGAATTTTTGAAATCGGTCCAGTAGTTTCGGAGCCTATTCATTACAAACAAACAAACAAACAAATCTTTCCTCTTTATAATATTAGTATAGAAGTATAGATTTGCATAGTTCTGTAATGGACAGTTGGAAATGGAGGCGGTGTTTAACTATTAGTAGTATCAGAAATATATCGGGATCCAGTCTCACGATACCAATCTTTGTTAATGAGAAGGCACTTTCATATGTAGCTTATTGAAGTCTATAATGATCCTTTAAATCTTAAATTATTGGGTAGTTCTCCTCCGTTGCTCTTGTTACATGATTTTAGGTTAACTTGTTTCGTAGTCGAGTTGTAGTTTTTTAAACTTAAGGCGAGGATAAACTGAACTCTACGCTGGACATTTAATTTGAAGCAGAGCGGATTTACCAAGCCCTTAAAAAGCTTGGTATACAAAGTGCCCTGAGAAAGAATCCAAAGAAAAGATCCTGGTGGTTCCAGAATCTTTAACAGTTGGTACAAATAGTGTATCTGACCTTTAGATTTCTTCACTGGCGTATCATCAGACTCGGTGTAGTCATCACTATCGGTGCTATCCTCACTGTCTTCCTCATCATGGTGCTGCTGCTGCGTGAAGTTTTGGAACTGACGACGGTAGTAATGTAGCTGCAGATAGTGCTATAAGGAAAAAAGTAAAACGATCTTTTTTACAAAGGAACTTCATGTAAAACGAATGTTATAACCCCGTGTGGGGTTATAAGTATACGAGTAAAAATACAATTCCTCACTACCATTAGATCGGCTTCTCGTAATGAGGTAAGACCAGTTTTGCTGGGTGGTAATACCGCTTGGATTTGACTGGCTGGCGACCACACTTATGTTGGGAGTCTGTCATAAAGCACCTATGAGTGTTTTAACCTTTGCGCGTGAGAGTCAGTTCGTCGCAGTTGCTTTACAGTCGATAGGGGGGCTATTAAGGATCGGCAATACCAGTGTATTGCAGGTATCCACGGCTGGTGACTACTTACCTTTGGTTGGGGCTTCCTCCCGGTTGCCGGCATAAACCATAGAAATAACAAGCAGTTTTAATGTGAGTCAAGCAGTTTTCTCCAAATCAAAGGTAATTAAGCACTCTTTACCGTAGCCTTTGCTGTCCTACTGCTAGACAAAGGCCCTCCCAAGTCCTTCCACGTACTCCTTTAACGCGACCTCAAATTATTTTTTTATTATTGGACCATACTCAATACATTGATTGCACTCCACAATGTTATTCTATCTTTATGTTTTAGTGTGGAGAGTAGTTGTTTCCCTTCTCGTGATTTGTGTTTCCACCCAGAATGGATATAACATCTTTAGGTATTGAAGTGGGGTTTGCAAGTATTATTATCTATACTCTCTATATTATAAAGAGGAAATATTTGTTTGTTTGAATTGAATAGGTTTCGAAACTACTGGACTGCTTTGAAAAAATGTTTCACTGTTGGGAAGCTTCACCAACCCCGGGTGACATAGGGTATAATTTATAATAAATACCCAGAAGACCACGCGGGCGTAGCCGCTAGCGAAAAGCTAATACTAACGAGAATACGCATACACTTTTTGTAAAGAGAACTTTGACAAGTAAATTTGATGATTTTTAGGATTCGGTACCTCAAAAGGAACAATATGTTGTCCGTCTGTCTGTCAGCATTTTTTTTCAGGAATGCGTGGAGGTATCAAGTTGAAATTATTACTAATTGCGTAGGTCTACGGTGCCTTGGTGCTGTAAATGTAATGTAAAAATCAAGCTTCTAAGAGTTCTAATTCTAAGTTCTAAGTTGCGCGGTAAATGCTGCTTGTGTGTTTCAATATTTGCTTCGTCGAAGTTCCTATGTAGTGCGATACATGTCACTATAAATTAAATGCGTTTAAACTTACCAATGAGTGTGACCGTCGTTACAAATAAAATGCACTTAAACTTACCAATGAGTGTGCCCACTGCAGTAATACGGTTCGAGTATGGTGGGCGGCATTAATGACAGCTGTCAGCGGATGTGACGCGGCGTTCGGAGTCAGGAACGAATCGACGGTGAGAGAATCCAGAGCCGCGCTCAGCAGTTGTGTGAGTCGGACGCGCCACTCCTCTACCAGCTCCAATTGTAGCTCCAAGAATTGTAATCTAGCCATGTGAGGAAATTTAAAAATATCGTCATAACTATAATACTGCCTCGTTGGTCTACCTAGTGATCCACTGGACTAACAAAGTGTTGTTAGGTTTTTCTGTGAAATTCCCAGTAGTTTTGTGCCCGTTTGATGGCAAAAGGGTCGCCCCCTATTACATGGGACCTAAAGATACCGGCGAACTGTGGGTGTACATTAGTACATCTCTGCCTAACACTTCGGGGAATACAGGCGTGTTGGTATGGTATGATAGGTATCGTCATAACATGAAGAAGGTTATAATATTCTACTGTGTGCTAATGACGGTAAAATAGTACACAGCTCAGTTGGAGAAGTCATTAAATGCTTGCACAAAATCACGTCCACTCACCTATGGCCCGGCTGTGGTAGAAGCGTATATCTATCTTCAATAGTCCGCAGTAATGTGACGAACCAGTCAGCAGCCCTAGGGATCCAAAGTGCGGCCCCAGTCGCTGCTCCTGCGCCCGACCCCACTCCCTCGCTCCATTGGGGACATTCTAGACTCTCGTCCATTTTCGCTAGAGCATCTGTTTAGACAATAATGTTTGGATATTCTAAATTAAGTATTGATAAAAATATTTTTCCGTGTAAATGTCCTCGTTTTTTACGATAAAGCTGTTATTAGGAACTCAAAGCTATTTGGTGAAAAGGAAATTTGAAATAATTTCTAATTTAAAGAAATGTTCACTGTTAACATTTTCATAATTATTAAGGAAACATAAGGTTGATTTTTAAATGTCTATATTATTGCGATGACTGTAATGTTGCAAGATTACCACGCGCAAATAAATAATTATAGCATTAAGTCATTAAACTTCATATTCTGTGGACTTATATTCAATAATTCCTTTCAATACATCTTTAAAGAATTGCTTAAACTTAAACAAAACAACTTACATTTCTTTTCTACAGCCAGCCACCTCACAAATGTCTCTGCTTTAGTCAGTACAGAGAGCACACTATTGATGTCTTTCCCCGTAATTTCAACCAGCTCTCTCTGAAAGCCTAGCGTTTCATCCACGGCGTGGGCGAAAGCAGCGTCAACATCGACAATTTCACCTTTATTTCCTTGTGTGTGATACAATGCTAGCACAGTATGAAGTCTCTCTGCTGACAATGCTATTATACCAGCATTGAATTCGTCCTGAAATGAAATCACGCCTATATTCTCTGACAGACGAAAATGAGTGCTTGTTTTGGAATAACAATCTATATAAATAGATAAAATTAAAGTGTGTGTTTGTAATTTTAAATTTTCAAACAGTTTTTCATTAAATGCTTAGGAAAGCATATAGGTACCATACATACATAATCATAAATGATTTGTTTTTGTCTTTCTGTGCTTTTGTTCCGGCTAAGTTTGTTCCAGCTACGGCAGATTTTTCGGCTTTCTGATACAGCTGGATCGATTTTGACGGGATTCTCACAGATAGATAATGTTACAGGGAGTAACTTAGACTACTTTTATATTATACATTTTATATTTGACATAATAATAAATAATAGTTCCCTGAAGCGAAGCGAGGGCGGATCGCTAGTATAAAATAAAAAATACATACCAATACTTTGATATGTCTCATGTCAAGTTTATCAGCGATGGGCTGAACATTAGCCTTAACAAAAGCCTGGTGATGTTTGATCCAAGTGAGTGTCTGAGTGAGAAACCACTCAGGTCTATCAATGCGCGCCGTTTGACGTGATCCCGTGAAGTGGAACTGAAACCTCTTTTTGATAGGCCTTAATAGTACCTTTACAGGAAGACATGGGCCTTTTTCTGTTGAAAAAATTGGGATATTACGACTTTTATAGTTATGCTATAAATTAGGTATTTAAGAAAACCTTTTTTTAGAAAACGAGATGGGGCCTGAAATTCAATATAATTACGCAATAATTTAATTACACTGTACATCAATTAGGCTAGTTTAAAATCGCACTATAAAGTTAGTGACATGGCTTTAATGATTATTCCTTTTGTTTTTAATATGAAACCACGAATTTAATAGATTAACCCAATAAATGTAGTTTGCACACCATACCTATGTGCAAAAAAATTGGCGATTTTTTTTATCATGGAACTTCGTAAAACTATATCTTTCCTGCTCTAATTCGCATTTGCAAAAATTGTAGGAAAACGAAAAGGATGGCAATATTAGTCATATATGCACCCGCATACTGCACATTTTCGCATAGGTTGCATTCTAAGCGTGGGAGAGGTTAAGAAACATGCAGTTGTTACTACCTTCTCGTAATTCATTCGTAACATTGTTATTGGCAAGATCTTCAGGTTCTTCAATGAGAAACAAGTATTTAGTGAGACTGGAGAATTTCGACATCACCTCTTTAGGTGGTGGTGAGCTTTGAGCTTGACCTGAGAATGGCCATTTGAGCAATTTTAAAACCTCTTCATAATGTCTGGAAAATAAATGGAGTTATGTATACTTGATTACACTACATAGGTAAGAGTTAAGACTCCATTGGCGCAGTTATATAGCTAATTGTTTCTTTCCTTAAATTATTTATTCAAAAATATGTCCAATGGCTAAATTGGCTCTAAAACTGGCTCAAGTTGTTAAGTAATATAATACAGCAATTCCTAAAGTGGGTTCCTCTAGTCTCAGGGTTAATTCGCTAGGATTTTTACTGGTACTCATTTTAAATTGCTATATTTCTTATTCATTTATCATTAAACTAAATTAAAAAGAATTCTTTAGTAAGATTAGGCACCGCTGATATCATACATACTTGGTAAGTTTATCCTTGAGCACATTGTGCCAGTAGTGAGTATATTCCTTTACATAATTAGCTCTGTGTCCTTTTTGGTAACTCTTACACATTTCTCTTAGCTCACCGTACAGGATTACCATTTGTTCTTCATCATTTGTCTGTTTTAATTGCTGACTGAAAATCAAGAGAAGGTAATAGTGTAGTAGCAAGTCGGGTTAACATAAATTAATAATGTAGCTTTTAGTCATATCAGCAAAAGATGTTCACTACCAAAGGCTTATCCTGAAAATGTCTACAAGGATTGGTCACATGCTGTTACATAGCTTATTAGTAAGCAAAATATAAGTTTTGTGATGGAGTTGAGTACCACTGCACCATACCAATGCTGCTTAATATAAGTGCACACTAGTAAATCATATGGGTAACTCAAAATATTACAAACATTTTGGACTTTCTCTGCAGTTCTTTAATGTGAAATCTAATGTTTAGAACTATATTTTGTCATTGGAATATTATATATTGTAATGTATAATATTATATTGTAATGTATCTCGTCTCTCTAGTGTATTTATCCTAGTCTTGTGTAGGTCTTAAACAAATAAAGTGAAAGATATGGTTTTGAGCACTTAACTAGAACAGTTCCTCATCTAAAATTGCTAGGTATATAGGAAAAGAGAAGGCTAAATACTGCAATCACGGTATATCTAATGCATACAACTAACCTCAAGTCCTCAATTCTCTCAAAAGATTTCAAGTAGACCAAAACTCCCTCCAATTTGTTGATAGCAACAAATCTCTTGTCAATCTCATTTCGCAATGGTTCAGTTTTATCAAGAAATGTTGCAACTTTCTTCTTTAGCTCTTCACTTCGTGTTCTTAATCTGTCTATGTTATTTGAATTTAATTCTGCTTTTTTCAAAGCTGATGATACTTTAATTGGCACTTCGTTATTAGCTGAATTCAACTAAAATAGGAATGAAAACAATGCAAGTGTGGTGAGTAATTAATTCATCATTCATTTATTTCGGACGCCCACCGGCCAGTTGGAGTGACGACCTGCAGAAGGTAGCTGGCAGCAATTGGACGAGAAAAGCTGAAGAGCTGCAGTGGACGAATACCGGCTGATGATGATGATGATGATGGTGATATGTAATTCATGCCATAAAAGCGGGGCCACTAGTAAAATAATAAACCTAGGATGTTTTTTGTAAAAAACTACAAGCCTGCCACAGGCTATAGTACATTTTGATGCTTTATGAGGTTGGAGTGAGCTTACTACCACCTGAACGGGTTTTGATGAAACATAACAGTATTGTAGCGATCCCTTGATCCCCCCAATCGTAACAATACATTCGAATAACACAGGATAGAAAACGTCCTTTGGGATGCAAGTTAATCCGCGGCCAGCAGCTAGTTTTACTTAGAATTGCTTGTCATTAAAAAGTACAACTAAGTAGGTACTTACATTACTTTGAACTTTCTCCCGCTTGAACACTAATTCATTTTCTAATTCTAATGCACCTGCCAAATCATTTATATCTCCACCTATCCTCAAATTAAGGCTTTGTAGGATAGCCTTCTTATTGTCTTCGTCCATGTTAACTTGTTTATTTTTGAAACATTAGATTTATTTATTTATTCCATTGATTATTTAGCATTTTGCAAAGATGAATTTATGCTCGACGGACACGAAAACAGAAACACGGAGCGGATCGATACACGGATACAGACAGTTGATTGGTGACTTGACAGACATCACAGACATGTCACGCACAGAAATCAATAGAAGTATTGATCTGACAAGTAACACACTGACAGAAAGTGTTGCTCCTTTTTATTTAGGGAAAATGCTAAAATTTGTCCCAAAATATGCTAAAACCACGTTAAATAATAAATTAATAATGCTAAAAAAAATGCTAAACGACAAATGAATGATTTTTGATGAAACAATAGCTAATATAGGGAAATGAAAGGTAAATTTAACTAAAATTAAATAATATATAGGAAAAAAAATAACCACATACCTTCTACTAACTACTTTTATCATACTTTTTTTTATTTTGATATATCTTGGTACTTGGTACTAAAAATGAAGTTACCTATCGTCTACGAAATATGTTAAACTTTGGTTCTTGGTACGGCGATGCCGTGGCACCACCAGTGAAAATGAAAATTAACGACTCGAGTGAAAAAAATATCTCACCCGTCGTTAATTTTTCGACTCGAATTTGAGTCAAAATTACAGTGCCCGGACTTTCTCACATTAATATTCTAAATTGATGATTGAGTTTAAGTGAGCTATTCTTAGAAAATCATCCGATTGACTCGTTTACTTATGAAACCACTCGATTTAAATTTAAAATGACTCGAGTCGAGCGAATGATAAAACGATATTTGTTGCTATTGTCCATGAAAGTGCTAAATATGCAATATGCTAAGTTCATAAAAAATGCTAAATTTAGCATTAAAAATGTCAAAACGGTAACACTGCTGACAGGACACAGCGTTTTTTTATCGATCCTGAAAAAATGAGTAGGTATGTACTGGTAGGTACATAATATATCTAAATTTAAAAGGGAGAGTTTTTATTACTAAATAATGAAAACGAAATCAATACAGTTTTCTAAAACTTTTACCCGGATTATTAATGTAGTTTTCCACCTACTGTAGTTTATTACCTACTTGGAACACAAGCAAATTTTTTTTGTAGGTTTTGTTTTTGGTAGCTAATTTTACGTCGTTTGGTACCTAAAAACTCTACAAACTATTTCTATTTCTATTCGGGTTTTAATGTTATATGTTTTGGAATAGAAAAATTGAAGCTAATCTCTTATGAACAAAAAAAGTTACGATTCAACGAACCGGTATCGTAGGTCGCTACACAAAAAAGCTGGTATAATTTTTTTATTTGTAAATTTGACATTTCTATGTGTCAAATAGGGATGTGACATCCAACGAAAAAACGATTATTAATAAATCGATTATTATTGTTTGTAAAAAAATCGATTACTATATAATCAATGTTTATAATAAAAATAATCGACTTTTTCAAAAAAATCGTTTTTTTCTTTATTTTAGTGAGATCAAATTAAACGTATGAAATATCCGTAATTATGACTTTACTTATAAAAAAATCAAAAGTAATGCCAGTAATAATCAGCCAGAGTAATGTAATTGTAGTATTATTAGTTGTAATTAATATTTATAAATTAAAACAAAAAAAAATACGTAAAAAGAAAACTTTCAAATTTAACAAAGTAAACGGATTCAAGTCGTTAAAACAGTCCTTGCCGTAAAACAGTTTAGTAACACTGACAATATGTAACGTTTGATTGGTGAATCAGTCATTAGAAGAAAATAAAACTTTACATTATGGTCTTTTTATTGAAATATGAGAGTTAATACTCTCAAATAAATTAATATTAAAATGATTTTCGATATCAAAACCTAATAAAATATTAGTATTGCTTTTTAAAACTTGTAAGAATACTTCCACGAAACTAATAACTTCATAAACAGATGTTGTTGTTAAGAATGCGTCAAAATAAATCGATTTTTTTTATTAATTACATTTTTTAAATATATAAATCCATTATTTTAATCGATTTTTCGGAAAAAATCGTTTTTTTTTTCATAATCGATTATTTTTTTACATCCCTAGTGTCAAACTGTCAGTGACTACTGACTTGACTGAGACGGAAAAAACAGGTCGCCTTGATTTGATTATTGAGATTTTATGATGAATTTTGTTATTTTCTTAAGTTTCTCTAGTTGCACTTAGTGTTTGAATTGATACCTGTTGTACTGTTCTAGTATTTAAGGAAGATGTTGTCCTTTATTACCACAAACAGGAATGATATCATATATTTATCGTTGCTCTTATTTAGCGTAGGAATAGGGCCTCGTTACCGGTCTTTAAAGACAGTGCAAGCCAAGAAATGGGTCGGCAGTATAGTCGGCCTGGTGCTTATTGTCATTGTATCAGGATACAGCGCTATTCATCCCATTTTGTCTGCTATTTTGGGCATCATAGCTATAAAAGCAGCTACAGTCAGGTAAGTTTTTTATAAAGGCTGTATCTTCATATTCATAGATAGTAGTAGATTTACATATTAGTAATACATTAGTATTGTCTCTTTCTGTTCAACATTTATATTGTAGCTGTTTATTGTCCCTAAATAAATAAAATAAATTAAAACATACAACAGTGAAGCATAAATATACCTTTTTGCTTTGTTTAAAGAAACTATATTAGATCTGCCTTTATTCTATTGTAAGCAGCTAGGTAATAGGTAATGATTGTGTAATGATTATTTACTTTACCTTAAATCTGTAAAATCAACCCATAATAAGTACCTTTAAGCTGAAACTATGAGAAAAACGACCTATATTATATCTTTTTGTTTCAGATACTGTCATGTAGTAACTTTCTTCTTAATGTTTGGGTATCTGTTCTTCTTCCGATTAGCTGATAAATTTGGCTTACCCCTTTCTTCAGGGCAGACCAATCTCATTGAAATGATAATAGTCCTCCGAGTAGTTGGTGTTGCATTTGAAATCAATGGCTCATGGCTAGCTATAGGAAAAGCTAAAAAAGATGAAAACAATTCACAGAAAGAACTAAAGGCTAAGGATGATGATTTTCTGGAAATAATTAATCCTGACTTTCAAGATCTGTTCCATTATTCATTCAATTATGTTGGACTACTGACAGGTAATGTTATCAAGAATTTGTACCAAAAATTTAACTCAACTGTAGGTCAACTGCTATTGTATGTATATGAGCACCACTATTGAGTAATAAGACCTGTTTGTACACTTAGTAAGTAAATAAATGATTTGAATTTGACATGTTTATTTGCTTGTATTGTTTAGAGTCATATAATTATTATAGTGGCATATTTTTTATGTTCATGGATATTTGGTTCTTTATTTATGAAATCTTGGCTTTGATACTGACAAATTACCAAGGTTTATTTATCACCTAGGTTGGTGCATTATGTCTATGCCTTTCATGCATCTTTATGAGCCATCATGTGATCAGGCAGCAGGGATTTAATAGAAAAACCCAATAACATGTAGCTTGACTTGGAAATTGATCCCAGGACCTAGCCTACCAATGATGTAGTAACTATCATCTTTCACAAAATAATATATCCATATATTCACATCTTTTCTTTGGTCTCTCACTCTGCTTTCTCTTGTATTCATAACAATATAGGTATATTCCATATTCTTGCAGGTCCCTACTACAGATATAGGACTTTTGATGACTACTTCCATCTGCCATACAGCAAGTATGTTGACTGTTTTGGTTTCACCATTAACACACTGAGAATGGTTCCAGTTTACATTTCACTGTATTTGGCTTTTTCTAATATTTGGCCCTTAGAGGTAAGCCCTGGCTACTATTCCGACATAATATGTACTGAATTACTATACTATACTTGATGTACATTAAAGTATACATAAATAAATAACAATAAAGTACAGTCTGTGTGGAACTAGTTGGCCACGCCTTAGGTATGTGAGTGGTCGGCGGGACGGAGGGGTGGGGGCGCTTGTTTTCGTTGACAGTAACCCGTCGCCTCACCCCCGGCCCTACTGAAGGCGCGGCAACGAGTTCCGCGCGGACTCTAATAAACTTGTCTTCATATAAATTGATTAGCTAGACACCCTGATTTAATTAAGTGATTATTTTTCCTATTACCAAAAACCTTTAATAGGGAGGGGGAAAAATGAAAGTTTAAAATTCCAATTGATTAATTATTCATATTTTTCCAGTATATTCTAACAGAAGACCACAACAACAGGAACTTTTTGTACCGCATGCTGTATCCATGGGTATTATTTGCTGCGTTCCGTCAGCGTATATACTCCGGAATGACTCTAGCAGAGAGTGTATGTACCTCGGCAGGTCTCGGAGCATACCCTGTTCAAGGCAGGAATAGAACTGGACATGGACCTACTGTGGGATATTTGAAGTTGAAACAAATGTAAGGCTTTAATAAATGTTGAAAGCTTTGTAATTATTCCACTAGTTGTAAATGCAGGTTGCTAAGAAGTTCCAGATCTAGTCCATAGTAATTGTTAGTTACTGTAATTGAAGCTACACCATTGTACTGTTAGGTGGAGACCAAAAATAGAAGGATCTTTTCTGTCTTCACTGTTTATGTGTTCTACTTTAATGAACAAGTTGGTATACTTACCAAATACATGATCTCACTTCCTTACATTATGATGATGATGATGCCCAATTGATGCAGTTGCAGTAAAATTGGCAGCAGTTGCTCCATATTATATCTCCTGTAACTGGTTACTGTGGAAGCTGGTGAAAATAATTATGATAAATGTTTCCCCTCTAAAATTAGGCTTTTCGAATCACCACATACTCTTCATTGGACTATGTGATGATCCGAAAGGACAAAGCGGGGGCCAAAAAGGGGAAAGTGTTATGTGGAAAAATAACAAATTAAGGAAAATCGACACTCAAATTTCACATACTATAAAGATACCATATTTTGGCTTCTCCCAGAGCGAGCAGCACATAATATACATATTATATGTACTCGTAATGAAAAAGAGAGTGAGATAATATGCGAAGATTGCGCTCCTCTGACACTTACGCACAACTTAAGAGATGCAGTTATATCACGTGTATTGTAGCTAAAGTATAAAAAGATACACAACGTTTCAGGTCGGAAGATGAAGCTAAGAGCTGTCAGTATGACTTCAATACAGTGGAGTCCATGGATGTGTGGGGCTGCGAAACGGTGGTCACTTTACGAGATTCTATGAAGGTGTGGAACAAAGCTGTCCAATATTGGGTGGCCATGGTTGTGTACAAGAGATTCCCTGTCAAGCCTTTGAAGTAAGATTATGTTGCACATCTATATTAATTTGTTATAAAACAGGTATGGGATAGGCTACAAAAGGGTGATATTAGTCAACATAATATGAGCAGCACAGGCACAACTTGACAAAATCATAGTAATAGTTCAATCAGGTATAAGTTAAATAAATAGTGTTCAAATTGAACCATCAATGGAGTTACAGTAAAGTAAATATAACATGCATGTATGATGATTCATTGCCGCGTTTACGACTATATAGATTATAGAGAAGTAACTCTATGGTTAGGATCCTTTCTGCCTGTGACTGGTAGTAAAGAACGGTATTTTTTTCAGGATCCATGCTGCTTTATTTGTGTCAGTGATCTGGCATGGGTTCCATGCTGGCTACTTCTTCTGCATTTACTTCTGTCCATTTTATTTGATGGCCGAAGACATATACTACAAGCTTTTCTATAAAGATGCTACAGGAAATGTGAGTACCAACCATACTTACAATTTAAACTGCAAATGGGTGCATTTGAGACAGAACTCTCGAGCATTTTACCCACGACATTTGAACATCGTCCTAAGTGATCGAACTAGAGTTGAGAATAGTAAATAACTAAAGTTTTCACTTACTGCCGTGAGCATCGTAAAATCAAAGAATATGAATGGCTCAAGTCCATAATAAAGATTTCCTTTATCAGAACAATAACTTAGTCCCCAGAGCCACACACCTCGGCCAGCCCCAAGAGGTAGATATAAGTACTGGGGGAATACTCTGATAGGTCCTCACTTAATCTGATTTGCCTGGTTCTTGCAGATATAGTAACTATTTCTATCAATTTTCCTTTTCCAGAAAAAGAAAATTATCGGCTTCGTAATGTGGTTCCTCCGGTCTCATTCGGAATCGTACCAGGCCGCTGCATTTCTTCTTCTCACATTCGATCGTATTTGGATATACTATTCGTCAGTATACCATTATTGGTACGGTGTTTGGTTCGCATTCCTCATACTAGGCTTGGTTTTGAAACAAGTGTACAGAAGTAACCGGCCAAATGTAGCAAAAAGTGATATTCAAATAAAAAATGAGGTTGTAAGTAATTAATTTAATATAGTAATCTCAGATCACGGTTAGCTCAATTCGAATGTAAGTGTTATCTTTAGAATAATTTCCAACAAATGTTACGTAATCAAAAACGGAATATTCAAAAATGTTTATTTATTAGGAACGAAAGACGATCTCCAATTTGATCTTACTATCATAGCACTCTGACATCTCAATGACATTACTTATCTGAATATAATAAAGAGATAATAGCTTACTACGTACTTTAATAGAGCAATAATTATGCGATAGCTGGGTCGAATTTTTTATAGTCGTATAACTTATCTAAGGAATTCATTTAGAATTGGACTGAAAGTAATAGAAAGGGATAAATGTTATCGGTTATTTTTTGCCCTTCAGGATCGTCAATATAATTATTATTCTAGTAGCTAAGTAGTAAATTTTTTGTCTAGTTTACTACAATTTAACAGCCTTATCAACAGTTACTCGAATATAGAGATTCGTTCCCATATAAATAACTTAGTAATAATATCTAAAAGCTCGTTTACACGGCAACGTTCGGCTATGATTGTTAGAACGTAATTTTGTTGCAGCACCATTTTTTCTTCTGACATGTCGACTTGAGATCCGAATAAACAGGGTTCTGCCCTGCCTAATTTACCAAATAAATAAACGAAACTCTTGACTTTGATTGTCTACTTCAAATTCAAACTAAGGACTCACAAGAATATTGTCGGTTGCCGTGTCAACGAATTTTTATGTGTAAATTTTTAACAGAACTTATAAGAAATATTTTCGTATGTATTAGTTCCGGGTGGGATAAAATGAGGCAAACATTTTTCACTTATATTTTTATAGCACTTTGTGGTGGTAGAGATTATTTCACAAGCTGTAAGTTAGCAATACGTACCATATACAAAGTGGAAGAAACATCGACGCACAAACGTCGTGACAAGGTTTCACTCAAGGTCAAAATAAAATGACCTAGGTCATTCATGTAGAAAATGATAGCTTATTACATATATTGACATTTTTGAGCGCGCAGTGTATCTCTAAAAAAGCGATCATATCGCTCCGCGCTAAATTTTACCGCGCACGCGATCCGAAATAAATAAAACATTGATTTTTTTAATAAAAATATAATTTGCGTGGATAGAAAATTTTTACACGTTCAAGTAAAAAAAAAGCAGAAAACATAAATGAAAAAAGTTACGCAACGCAGGGGGTTCAGAATTATGTAGTGACCTCATGGTATTTGGATGTGCGTCGATGTACCTTCCACCTTGTAGATAGATAATTATTATAATACCTGGTAACTACTTAATCATAAGAGCTGTGACCCTGAGGGTTCTAAGAATTATTTTTCAAAGGAAAAGAGATTCTTTTCAGAGATATTTAGCATTTATTACCTAATGCAAAAATATAAAAAATATTTTTCTGTTAATTGTTCTTTGACAGATTAATAATAATTACATTGAATAATTGTATTTCAACATTGGGTGTTCCACTAGAGGTGCCATAGTATTAACTATGACGAAGTTTCGATAAATATCTTTCTTTTATTTAACGGAAAGTAAAGGTAAAGCTGTGGGTTGCCACATATTGCGACGAAGCGCTGATTTATAAAATAAAGGCTCAAAATATACATACAAAAAATTTTAATGTATAAATTGGAATGGGTAATTTATTGTACTTGTTAAATTCTGTAAAAAGAGTGGAATAAAAATGGGTGTAGGTTATTTTTGTTTATATTTTTGTAAAAAAAAGTACACGACATTCCTTGGGTTTACAATATGTTGATTTTATAAATGCACATTTGCATAGATGCTAAATCATTTATCAATAAATAACATAATATACATACTATATTATACTTACTATGAATCAATATGACAAATTTAGTTTTTTTTTATAATACGTAAATTATTGATGTATTTCGATTGCAGCTAATATTTCTAGTCTACATTGTGTCAATTGACTGAATAAATTATTATTATTTTGACATTTCATATCGTTTTTCTCATTTTATATAATATCACTGCGTTACATAAAGAGTATCACAATCATTTAACCTGCTGATCGCCACAGAGCAAGTACCCCATGGTATCTTAATATTTTTATTCGTAATCCTATTTCCACATCAAAGTTTTCAGAGTTGTTGAGTGTATCAATCTTTAAAATAAAATCCTTACACTTTTCATATAAGGTTGAAAATGCAATGAACGTTTTTTAACTTGGTTTAAACGTGACAAAGGATTGTCGATTTTTCAGTAGACAAACCAGTATGACATTATTTTATAGATTTATGCAGTTCTCCATTTAAATTAGCCAATTTTATTATCGTTTTACTTTTGGCTGTGGCTGGCATCTGTGCCAATCAGAAAGTTAAATATAATAAAAAAAAGGAAACATTTAATGTTGACTTTAAAGCTTAACAACGGTAATAAAATGTTAATTGATATTACAACGCACCATTTTCTTAAAGATAAATAAAAAAATATAAAATATAATTAATTACGAATTATACTCTGGATATATTGTTGTATCAGGTACGTCAAGACCACTGTCACACTGAAAGGAAAATACAATATAACAATATTAGAAATGGCACTATAGTATATTTTGTTCCTCATAAGAATGGCCAGGTTTAATAGTAAGTAATTTTGGTAGAGAACGTATTATGCCTGCGTGGCTTGGCTTACGTGCCTGCATTAGTTGGTAACAATAGTTACTGCTCTAACATAAATTATTAAGAAATTAAATTGCGAATGGACCATATAAAACCATTAATGTGCAAGTGGTATGGCCCATAGTAAAAAAAAAACTAAACAAAAATACTTTACACATCTATTACCTGATAATTAAGTAAGACAAAGCACCTATTATACCTAGGTTTATATATAAAGCTGTTACTTATTCCACTGTCTGTCAAGATATTTTGGCCATATTCCGCAAAATATTTGTTTCAATGTTGAATCAGTAAATTTATTGAAAAGGCCGTAATTGATCTTAAAACAATCTACTCACAAAATTTCTTACCAGTAAACCAGCCATGAAGTATACAATGAGTATTCTTAAATAAGCCATTAAGTCAGATCATACAGCAGAATGATTTTGTGCATACAGTCCATAAGTCTATATAAAGCCTCAAATTATGGGTACCATCATACCTCACAGGAAGAATCCAGGCATTGAATTCATGCAAAGTTTAGTTAACAGGTTAACTGGAAAATACTCTTGCGTTCCTGTCGATCATAAGAGGTTAGCCTCCACCTTATTTATATACAATTTATTTAAAACGTAAGTGCGTGAGATTCTTTGTGACATAAATAACAATATCAGTGGAATTGTCATGGAAGCGTAATTAAATGTGAACAATATTTTGTTGAATTTGTGCTATTTACTTATCTTCATAGTTTAATTTATTAAAATATGTTACCCACAAAAGTATAGGCGGCATTGCCTGGTTAAGCTTTGATTATGATGAGTTATGAAATACCCATTAAAAAACTACACTAGCGTGAAATAAGTTTAACTGGCAGAGTGAGTTAGTAATACCTAATTAAAGCCATAAGATGCTGAAATTAAGATATACAAAATCAAAGGTCTAGTAAGCATTAACTTGTGCGAGGTAAAGAATAAAAGAAACAGTGGCGCCACTCAATAGCTTGCTACAATAAGTCTAAAGTACATTTACCTAACATTCCATCCATAGTGGACGGGCTTGCGCGTGGATGCTGCATTACGGTGCGCATAACTTTGCCCGTAATTCTTGTTTTGGGTTGGTGGCTGATTATATGTCTGCTGATATCCTGATGGGTAAGATTGGGGGTTAGAGCTCCTCGAATTGGAACTGTACGAGGAGTAATTCGGATTTTCCATGATTGGCCTAGTGTTGAAGAAGTTGTTCAAACCACCACTCTTGGATAAATTGCCGAGAATATTCCCGAAGACGTTGGAGAGGCCACCGGCTCCATTGCCACTACTTCCAGCGCTTCCACCTCCGCCGTTAGCGTATTTATTCAATGTATTCAATATACTGTCGATAGGGCTGCCACCGGAGCTAGAGTGCGAACCGCCATAGGGAGAATTACCTCCGTATGGTTTGTTGCCTCCATTGTTAGAAGAACCGCCGTAGGGCGAGCTTCCACCGTACGGTGAGCTGCCGCCATACGGGGAACCTCCTCCAGTGTTACTTGCTCCTCCGTACGGAGAACTGCCTCCGTATGGTGAGTTGCCACCATACGGTGAGTTTCCGCCGTAAGGAGAGCCTCCTCCATAAGGCGAGTTGCCACCGGTGTGCGAGTTCCCGCCGTAGGGTGAACTGCCTCCGTAAGGTGAGTGGCCGCCGCTGGACGTGTCACTGGGCGGGGCCGGTGGGTTGTAGTTAGGAGGAGAGTCGAAGTCCCTTGTGGGTGGTTTAGGTGCAGGTGGCTTAGCAGGCTCCGCGTTGGATCCTCCTGAAATAAAATTTACATGAGATGTTTTATTTTGAAGCAACATTAAATGTTATAGGTTTTAATTAGTGTATATTATTAAGTGAAATACCCGTAGATAATAATCTCATGGTACATAATTTGTTCTTACCTTCGACTAGAGACTTCTTCTTGCAAGTAGGGTATGTGCCGCAGTTGGATGCATGCCCGTAGGAGCAAGGATCTTCAGCAAGAACGCACACCTCACTGTTGAGGCATCCTATGTCCTTACAGGTACGCCCGTATTCTGGAATTTAGGATACATAAAGTTAGACTATATTGTATACAATCACAATAATTACGAGTATGTATAGAAGAAAAAACACCATGATTAATAAGAACAACAGGTAGTCAAACAATCGGCTATTTATATGGCCTAGTTGTTTCACTCACGATATAGAATAAATATCTAGTGCGATAAACGATAAAAAATAAAACTAGGAAACGGTTGGTTGGTAATGAGTTGTTCTAAATTTGCAACTATGACACAACAATATAATATAACAAGGTAACCTACCTTGTGTGTGGTTAAGTGAATCAAATGGTGCAAAGTACAATGACCGCAATTAGTTGGTTTGATTCCAGAAAACAAACAATGAGTAACCGGATAAATTGAAAACAATAAAATGGAAAATACACTTATCGAGCACCCGTTTTGTAGAAAGCTAATGCAAGCAAGCTAATGTCCATACGATTGTCGATTCTAACGTTAGATTGTAACTTCTATAAGATCCAAGTGTAATCTAATATATAAAATTCTCGTATCACAGTTTTCGTTGCCATACTCCTCCGAAACGGCTGGACCGATTTGTATGAAATTTTGTGTGCATATCGGGTAGGTCTGAGAATCGGTCAACATCTATTTTTCATACCCCTAAATGATAAGGGTGACCCACCCCTATATGGCAAAACAACGTTTGCCGGGACAGCTAGTTTAATATATAAAACAAAGTCGGGTTTGTTACAACACATAACTCGAGAACTGCTGGACCGATTTTCACGATTTTTGACTTGTGTATTTGTCACCACCTCGAATAACAGAATAACTAAAAATTGGTGTAACGGGGTTCAAACGGGAGCGAAATTGCGGGAATCAGCTAGTAAGCAATAAATGTATTGAGTAAGTACGCTGTATTTCTCTATGGATCGTCATTTAATAATATAGAGCAAGTGTACTCTAAAAATAGCGGCCTACAGACAAAATGTGGAGGAACAGTAGGTACCTAGGGATAGCAAAGTAAACGAATCCGATTTTCAGAATTATCTTTACTACAAATACAAACGAACAAAACGGACCTTCGTAATATAATTTCTGATAAGAAAGAACTACCTACTGCTACTATTTATTTTCCAAAACATATCCTTAATATTTTTCAGGATTCTGGTTAGGCCATTTTTTATTTATTATACTTGCACTGATTGGTACAAAGGCGGTCTTAATGCCATTAGGCATTTTCTGCCAGACAACCTTAGGGTGATGCAGAGATAATAAGAACACTGATCTAGTGCGGGTTGGCAGACTTCACAGAGTTTACATGCAGTTTTTTTACCCATTTGAGGGAATGACAATAATAAAAATGCGAATTCGATTTTGAAAAATTAGTAGCGAGTACCTACTTTGGATTAGAACTCTAGATCTATGAGTTCTATGACTTACAGTTAGTGATCGCTCATCAATCATACCTACTTATAACTTATCTATTTCTTATACCTAAGTATTACCTACACAGGAAGCTAAATGTTACAATCATATTATGCTCTTTTACTGTAATAATAAAAGGGATTTGTATAGGTAAAACGTGTTTCAAAATGGACAAAAACTCCATATAATACCGCATGAATATATTATTATTTTATTCCGCTGTGTCTACGAGAATTTCGCCCTTTTTATAACCCAAAAGGCGTGACCGGGTAAAGAATTCGGTTGTAAGGGAATAGGGATCATTTGCATATACAAGATTATATACTTAGATTGGACTTGCCGTCGTCTTCGAGAGTCAATATCACACGTAATAAAAGCCTACCGAACCGAAAACTTCCCCGCCGAATTGTTTTCCACTATGTAGGTTTATGTGCTTTATCATAATACATTTTTGTAGTACAGGTACTTTACCGACATTGCAGAACGGTACAAAAATTCGAGACTTACAAATTCGTACCTTTTCGAAGCCGAAATATTGGACCAAAAAATTTATTTTTGTACCTAGCCAAAATGGGACGGCTATTTTCCTGCACACAAAGCCATCTTCAAACGTCTTCTCCTCTTTCTCTCAATGTCTACTGAACAAGTAACATGTTATTAGAAACTACTTTAAACTTTTCAATCCTAATGCACAACTTTCCTGAATCCCAGAAGCGACTTTAATCACTTGAAAACGGGACAACTGCAGTCGTCTTAAAACGGATTCTGAAAGCAGAAGTTCTAGTCTTTCTAGATCCATATCAAATTCTCTGTAAAAGGAAAGCCGGGTGCAGATTATAAAGCCATGTCTGCCGTTGAAGTAATGATGAAGTTCAACGCTGGTTGTTAACCGAGAGCTCTGCACTTTACGTCTTAATATTTCACTACAATTGTTATAACAATGGTTTTACGAGTTGAGCAGCCGCGTTCAGACTCTTGCCAATACTGCGTCTAGTTCAAGTATAGTAAGGTGAATATTGTAAAACAGGAACGCAAGTATTTGTGTTGTTGTAATGTATCTATTTGTGTATTGAACTGTTGTTTTTAATAGTGTTTGTCAGGCTATTTTGAGTTGAGGCACTAATAGCTAACACGCTAATTGACAGCACGGACATATCAGACATTGCGCGGTCTAGTAACCTTACAGTAGTAAAGTACTATCATCAGAATGTAACCTTAGTTTAAAAATATCTAAATGTGATATCAGAAGTTGATAAAACATGTTGGAAGTTTGTTTTCCTTACTACTACTAAAATAGAGTGTCTGATTTTACAGTTCTGAAACATTTCAGTGTATCATAACAACTTGATGCTAACATCACCGCAGCTGGCATGAATATCTTACTCAAAACAAAACCGCGAAAGTACTAGAGAAACATTTCAAGCTAACGAGCAAAATGTAAATAAAATTTTCGAGTTGGCGAGTCATGCTTTAGATGCAATATGAAATAAAAAGGGCATCTCGAGTAGCATCATAACTCATTGTTTTGTAGCTCTGAGAGCCGGATGCTCGGTTTTCGTGAACATTAGGTAATGGAATTGAGCCATATCTTGGCAATTCGGGGGTTGCGCGTACGTGCTCTCAGAAAAAATGCTTGCTGTCAAATATCGTGGGATACTGAAGACGAGGATCGTTTAAAATGAGATATAATATCAAGTGACAGCTTGTTACGTAGGCGTGAAGGTTGAAGGTCGAATGGACTGCGCACATGTATTAACAGGAAATGTTTATATAATGGCTCGGTATACGTCTGTTTGGACGGAAACCTAAGATAAATCTACTAAAATATAAAGCTTGACAATTAAACTGAATCTTACTCGAGAATCCATCAGCATAACACACCAAGGCGAATGCACACAGCACCGTTCTCCAATCCATGATGAACCTGAAAAAAAAACATGATTTAGACTCTATGAGAACCGTGTAATAAGTGAAATCGTGGTACTGTTTGTTTGAAAACTCAGATTACCTATTGGAACCTCAAAATTCTTAATTAGCCGAACACTGTACCGTTGGCAGGACAGGGGTCCAACAAAGTTGAAGTGTAAGCAAGATGAAATAGCCGACACGTGTATTTCAACGCTGCACACGTCTGTCCGACAGCTTTGCTGAAACTTTATGACACCTAGCTACATTCCCCGAGCAATTTCGCCCGAAACTGTTTCGTATAACCTCGTTACCGACTACTGCGCTCCACTATGTAAGTAAACGTTTTGCGGATATGACACAAGTTGTTTCTCTTTATTGAAAACAGGAGAAGCGACGGATCCAGTTAGTGGAAGCGTCGCGTCTGTGTACTTTGTAGATCGACTTGGAATATTTAATTCCTTTCGGTGCCGAACAGTTCACGTACAGTGTATATTTGTGCAAATTGAACTTGAATTGCTTTTTGCACGTTGTAAAGTTTGTGTACAAACATTTTGCAGCACATTTAGTGTTACCGATGTGCGGTGACTGATAAAATAATGTCCCTCCAGAGAAACGATCAATGAAATGCTCCAGTTCGCTTGTCAATTTAGAAGTACATCTGGTTGCTATAGAACGATTTTCCCGCAACTACACAATAGTCTAAATGGTGAGCTATCAAATGATTTGACCAACCTAGTCTGACTAGCAGAGTACACATGATTGAATCTATACTAATATAATAAAGCTGAAGAGTTGGTTCATTCGACCGCGCTAGTCTTTGGAACTACCAGTAGGATTGGACATTTTATAAGATTATTTATTATGAGAGGAATATTGAATAAACACAATAAAAGGTGTGATGTACTTTTAAGAAAAATGTCAATGGGAAAACTTGGCCTTTTTAAGAAAAACCCCTTAAACCTTAAGTAAGGGCCATATTCGTGATAATGACATATGGCCCTAACTCCATTTAATAACGTTCCATTTTTATGTTGCTTTATAAGAAGACATATTTAAGGAAACGTTCCATTACTCCCCTAACTTTCCAAAATGTTCACTGAAAAAGAATTCTCGGTTGAAATAAATCCTTAGGTGAAGTGATAGGGATGGAGCCATAGGGTGCGCCTCAATGTCGTAGGTCAATCAAGGTTAGGGGTCGGGTCTCGGGGCAGTCACGCAACTTTAACTACAGCTTATCAACGGCAAGTACAGGTGGAATAAACTACAGGGAAAATCAATTTCGGACGATTTTTCCGGCAAGTTCAGCCGTGGATGCTTTTGCTTTTAACTTTTGTTGCGAGTAATATTCATTGGCTATTTAAGCAAATACCGAATCGCTTTTAAATATTAGTTATAATTTTAACACCTTTCTACAGTTCTAGGTAGCAGTAGACTTGTCTTGTCTAGTATAGTCCTGCTTCGAATCAAGGTTTTCCCAAGTGCCGCTTCGCATAATTAAAGAAATACAGGGAAGAATATCCTGTGAAAGCTTACTAAGCAGAGGTTAAAATGAATGGTGCTGATTAAAAAGGAGTTTTAAATTAAAAGGATCCCTTGGGGGATATTACATGCCATAGAGCAGAAATTGGATAGCGATACGAGAGATATATTGCCCGACATAAAGCCGCGCTCGGTAACTTTCTGCCCATTTCCGGCAGCCCACTTGTGAATCGTATTTCGGAATCCTTTTTATCTTTTTGCCAGTGGGAAGCGCGGCGGAACGCGAAGTGACAGCGGCACCAAGCCACTTCGCAGCTCATATATCACTTGAGCCTGTAACGGCCATGTTAACGGCCCGCCTGTCACCTCCGCGTTTCAGCCGTCCACTAGTATTCCTCTTACTGACTATTGTCTATTTAATAGCTTTCTAATCCTTCACGTCACATACAGATCACAAAGATGTAACATAAACATCGCAAAAGTCCAGGAAAATGCCATCCGAACAAGAGAATGTTTTTGTCGCGTAATCGAATTTTAAATGTAGATGTCGAGGTAAGGTAAATTGGTGGACAAAGGAAGTAACCGAATCAGAGTCAAGATAGAAACAAGGAAAACGTGCCGTGGCTGGCGGTGTCAAGCCCGTGAATACATAGACATAGTACGTGACGGTTCACGCTTACAGTTCGACGTTGTTGGTAGCAAGATCTGGCGCGTTCAAATTCTAGATGCGATGCACCGCAGGCAGCTTCCACTTCACAAATTTACGGATTGCACCGAGGATGCGACGGGTGTAAAGTAAGGGTGCCGCGTACCGGGATTTATATCGGCGGAAATCTCCGGTGTTCACACTTCATGCCTGCGGCGACGACGCCGCCAGATAAAAATGCTCCCGAGGTGGTATCACGTGCGGTTTGAGCAGATTTTCGTTCTCGCAACCTAAGCTTACACGACACATCGATTTATACTCGCCATACGAATTTAAAGCTTCCAGTACTGTCGGTGCCTGAGATTAAATGTGACAGTCGAAAATCTAGAACTTACAACGACTGTAGCAAATTGAATATATATATAATATTGCGCACAAACCGGACCAATGATAACAAAAGTTAAACCGCTACTGAGAAACAAAGCTGTTTACTCTTTAGTACGTGTATTAGCTGATAAGACGGGGTAATTCGTAAATGAGATCATACGTATTTTTTAGTAACACGTATAACCGGTCATCGGTTGAACAACAAAGATTTTTCACAACTATGCAAGGGAGCGTTGCAATAAATAGATTCAATCCATTCTCACCTTCCGACTTTAAAATTGAATTCAATAGTGCGCAAAGTAGGTAATTATGAGACGTTTTTAGTTATAGCTACTTTAATGTTTTGGGCTCAATAATCTCTAAAGATAATAACACATTGGAACACTGATAATATTGACTATACTATAGTATATGTAGTAAGTAGTCATAATTATATTTTTCAGGTGACTTAGTCGCACGAAGTCAACAAAACATTTACCTATTTTTATTTGATCATAAACAAAAGAATACCGAATTGTTTTTACATTTTGATGTTAATAATAAAAACATACCATCATTATATATTCCCCGAAGTGTTAGGCAGAGGTGTACTTCTGCCAGCACCCAGTGCTCCGTATGTTTAGGTCCCATAGTCCAACCGGGCACAAATTCAAACACCGAATTGTTACTGGGAATTTTACAGAAAATTGAACAACAGTTCGACCCGAGAATCTGAACCAGAACCTCTGGCGTAGCAGTTGGACGTTACTTATACAATTGTACAATTAGCAGAATAAAATATGTTTAATTATACTTAAGAAATTCTCTTTTGGGGTAAAATTATAGTCCATTATTTCTGTTGTGTTGATTACTCTTAGAATTATGGCAATTATTGTCAAAACTTTTCCCATTTATTTATGGAGCAAATAAACGAGTTATTGATTATGGCGTAAATATGACTAAACAGTAAAGCGTTGTAGCTGTGTAAATACCAGTTTGTTTTTGTACTTGTTATTTAAGTATTGATGAGTAACTTATAATTACTGACATTTGCAGGTTTCGCTAAGGTAACAAATGAGTTATGAATTGACTATGAAAAAAATTACGACCATGACACACACATGACGACGACATTTTAGGGAAAAAGGGAGGTCAGAAAACCGAGAGCCATGTTTATTACGATACAAAATGTACCTATACAACACGTACAAACGTTTGATCAGTATTATAAGTTAATCAGCCTAGGTCTGAAGAAGACAAGAAGAAATTGCAGACAGAAAATTGGATTTAGGTCGTCTATCTAATCTAATTTGATCGTAATGCTGCGGGTAAGAGCTTGCGGGCCATAAATCAAAAACGGGTGAAAATGCGCAGACAAACGTATTTAGAAAAGTGCGAATGACTAGAATCCTTCGAATGGGATGAAGCTGTGAGATTATATTGGTTGGAGTCAAGCCAAATGTGAATCGGGGCTATTGAGGGACAAGCATAATTCACACATATCACCCATAAACGTTCCATTTTTATGGGTGTCCGTGCCTTTCATTATTAGATAAGTTTTATACGTGCAATCGGAGAATAATTGTTACATTCATTTACAAATCATGATAGCTTAATGTTGATACAACATGATATAACAATAGCCCTTATGTTGGATAATATACTTACAAATAATTATTTAATATTATGTTGTAGATTTTGATTTAGTGTAACGCAATTTTATTTGAAGGTAGCTTTTCCTATCAGTTTCTAACCTCGTTCAAGAATTCAACTTCTTAAATAAAAACTGAAAGTGCTATCGTGCTGTTTTATTTAGTTAGAAAAGTATTTTTGGTGTATCAATGTCGACATCGTCACAGAATAATCGCCGCCCGGGGAAGGTTGGAGGTGACGCGACGGGGCGTGTCAGGCTCCACCTAGTAATGTGACCTACTGAAACCGAAGTCCACTAGTAGTCTAGTCAGGAAGGAACCAGGCAAAACACTGCTATCCCCGGGAGTAGGTATCAATGACGATTCCCATCATGTTGTAAAGAGCCATCGTTGTATTGCATCTGAATTATTCATGAAATGGATAAAACAAAAAGGGCTGCTGTGTTTTAGTTATTTCTAGCAGTCTTTGGTATTTAATAAAACTTGTTCATGTTTAACAGAAAAGCTATGTTATTTGGACAATCATTTTTAGTATTTTTCGAGTGTCTTTACTCTACTCTACACTAGCAATAGCAAGAATCATTGCAGATTTGAATAATGATCATCATAACTAGATATTCTTAAAGGATTGAGTTGGAACTTAAATCGAATCAAGTCAACTTGTCTATCTAATTACAAATCGCTTATAGTTTTTGTGTTGTTTTATGAATAATTTTCGCTTCTTTAGCAATTAATATTGTTGTTTTTCCAGTTGCGTGAGAAAAAACCGGTTATGTGTAGAAGTATGATGATGCAAATATCCTTGAGACGGGTCATTCTAACTGTGATAAAGCGCGATTGTTCTACTTAGGGCCCATTAGTTACTGTCTGCTACAATCTTATTTTGTATCAGTTTACATGTTGTGGCCATTATCATAAGACGTCTAGATATTTGATTATTTGGGCATAAATATTAGATCCTTACAATTTCTTGCGTGATATGTAAAGTCAAGTATTTGAGTCTATGTCAAACGATATTTCCATATAAAGTGAGCTTTGATTAATGTTTCGAGGACGACAATTCCGGCTTTTAAGGCTGATATTACGTTACGGAAATAATCTCGATAAGAGTTCATGCGAAGGTCGCTTTAGTTGGAATATGTATTTTGTTGACGCGAACGTAGACGGCTAATAATTGACATTCAAATAAATGAGCCATCTAATATACATTTTGTCTGGTTTAACTCATTCCTGTAAGTGTAACCAATCATAAAACTATTTTTGAGCAGACCATTTACCACTATAAAGGTCAGAATAAGGAGGCAGATGTTCAATCAAAATAGTAGAATAAGACATCACAAAACAGGTTTTGTTTTGGCAAAATCTCAGTCTTGTTTGGGTTCTGCTCTCGCCGGTCACTATTGGAGCCTGTGTACATTACAAGGCACAAAAATGTATAGCATATTCAGTGCATAGGATATAGCCTAAGTAAATAGAAAATAATGTTTATTGGAGCGCTCTTTGGCGTGTTAACATCATAACACCTATCGAACTATCGCCGTAAAATCACAAACCCAATTAGATACAGAAAACCGTATCTAAATCGGTTTAACTGTTTTAGAGATTTTGTGAATTGTACAGTCACAAGCAAAAACATGTATACACTAAAAAAGTGCTAAAGCGATTTTTTCCTAAAGTACTAATAAGTAGAACTTTTGTGATATTACGAACACAGTATTTACGAACCAATACTATAGTGACATTGGTGTTATTTCAAAGTTGCAATCGTTCATTCATGAAATAATCGCTTTAGTGACTCTATATTCATTTGTCCACAGAAGAACAAACAATCTCTCACCCCAAAACGCATACGTATACCCTCTCTGTGTAGTATGTTGGAATAGAGGAAATAGTTTAGTAGTGCCGTGTCTCGATAATGGCGTTCAACACTTATAGGATTTCTAACTGCGCGTTGTGCACATGAATACTAAGAATTTTGTAGTATTAGGTGCGACTGCGACACAGTAACGTTGTCGCTATAAAGTATAAACTTCCGCAATTGTCCCACAGCTATCGTTTCCAGCCATTGTAGAATACTGCACTGGATTTTGGACATTTTAGTAAAACGTGACTTATATCCATTCGACTCTACGCTGATATTAGCAAGCTGACGTTGGCATACCGCCATAATTGTACCGCCGCGCGTGTGCAGCTCCCGGCCTAGTAGACTAGAGGGAGGAAGTGTTCCCTCACACAAACTAGACATTTTTATGGTTAGCAATAAATCATACTATGATACACATTTCGGGATTATTTACCCTTTCATTTACGCTAGAGCCCAAATAATAGTGAGTCGTGTTATCCGACGAAGTTATAATTATCCTACCAACATATTGTACCTAATGCCATCAGAATGCAATGCAATTTAAAATACAACTAACGTATTAACGTTAGTTGTATTTTAAATTGCATTGTAATGATTTATTGGATTAATTAATTATAAATTTGTGGTTACTGTATGGGGAAATAATAATATGGAAACCACTAGTGTTGTTTTTGCTGAAGAGGATAACTATACATACTTACATTAATCACATATGACTCAGTTATTATTTACAGAATAATAAAAATGTATAACGGCCAAACAAAGCCTCAAGCCAACAAGAACAAGAAGCATGTTTTCAGTACAATAGTAAGTACCTACTTATGTTGTAAAAAAACCGGTAAAGTGGGAATTTTAAACTTTGGCCTCTTATTCAATCTATACTAATATTACAAAGAGGAAAGATTTGATTGTTTGTTTATTTGAATTGAATAGGCTCCGAAACTACTGGACTGATTTGAAAAAATATTTCACCATTATAAAGTTACATCTTACATCTTTGACGACGTCTGTCGTCTAGTGGTTCGAGTACCGGACTGCTGATCACGAGGTCGTGGGTTCGATTCCCACAAGACACAAACATTTATTGTGATGAATTTAAGTGTTTGTGTTTGTCTGGGTGTTTCCTATGTATTATAAGTATGTATTTACAAAAAAAAAGTATATAAGTATTATATCCATTGTCTAGTACCCATAGTACAAGCTCTGCTTAGTTTGGGACTAGATGGTGCTGTGTAAAATGTCCCAGGATATTTGATTTATTTATTATTTATCTTTACTGAGTAACATAGGCTATAATTTATAACAAATACCCACACCACGCAGGCGAAGTTGCTGGTGGAAAGCTAGTTTTATATAAAATACTTAATATTCACCAGCCGGGCTAACATGCACGCCGCGAGAAAATTTTCTCTACTCTTTTGTCTTGCTCTTTCTCGTGCGAAAACGAGACAAAAGCATGACATAAGCGTCGACAAAATGTTCTCGCGGCGTGCATGTTAGCCCGGCAGGTCTATATATCCTTACTAATATTATAAATGCAAAAGTAACTCTGTCTGTCTGTTTGTCGCGCTTTCACGCCAACTGAACCGAATTTATTTTATTAAAATGAAATTTGGTACAGAGATAGTCTATAGCCTGAGAAAGGGCATAGGCTACTTTTTATTACGAAAAAAGGGCTGTAAGGGGTTGAAATAGGGGATGAAAGTTATAAGAAATACCCTGACCACGCGGGCGAAGCCGCTGGCGGAAAGCTAGTATACTATAAATGTAAATTACTTGTCCTAGTCCGAATTGACTATTATTGCTAACTGAAAAACGAGGTTGACACACACCATAAAGATTGTTTTGGCTTTTTTGCCAGAATCCTAAAAATACCTTAATATCTGTTTGGACATTTTACACAGCACCATCTAAGCATCTAAGCTTGTACTATGAGTACTAGACAATGGATATAATGCTTATACGCTTTTTTTTGTAAGTACCTACATACTTATTATACATAGGAAACACCCAGACAAACACAAATAATTCACAATTATATTCATCACATAAATATTTGTGTCCTGTGGGAATCGAACCTACGACCTCGTGATCAGTAGTCCGGTACTCGAACCACTAGACCACAGACCTTGTAGAATTAACTACATTTATTTGAAAATTAGCTTTTTACTCGCGCTCATCTTATTTTACCCAACCCTGCGGGAATTTCCCAAAATCGTATCATATTGGATGCCTACATCATAATAAATTAATAACTATCTGAGCCAAACGTTAGCCTAATCTTTTCTGTGGTTTGCGCTGTGTTGATAGATAAAAAAGTAACCCTGAGAAAATGAATTATTTAATAAATACAAAGGTCAAGGTTGTTTTTAGTCCTGACATAATAGAATAAAATGTTTACAATAGGAATCCCTTCGATGATAATAGCAATAAGTAATCACAGGATGTATCAATTTTTATTCTGCTTCAGGAGTGTGCACGGATATCCTTGTTAGACTTTAAACGGTAGGTATATAATGTAGTATATATATACTACAAAAGATTGATTCAATAGATACACGGCATATTGCTGTTTTAAGATACTATCTGAGCGGATATCACCAAAATTGCCAAACATTCCATACATTCTCCCAAGGGCCCTGCAATGTAGTCAATATTAGCTTATAAAGCTGCTATAGGTACCTACATAACCAATGTTATATTTTGTACAAAAAACGTTATCACAGGTGCTGTGGAATATTAATAAATGGATGTTTTAACAATGCTACAAAATACTGGTTTTTCAGTTTCATTAAATCACATTTCAATAATTGTTATATTTGCACAGTTTCTACAAAACATGTTTTCCTCATATACCTACTAACAGAATAATGTTCGATTGTAACCCTAATTTAATGCGTCACAAAATTATATATGTATTTATATTGAATTTGAATATGACAGAATATAAAATAAAATATTACATTTTAAACACATTCATTTTAATTTACGTATAGCCTTATTATATACATTAGCATTTTAACTATGATAATCTACTATTTGTTGGTCCGGACCCAAGCTTAGCCTAACAATATACTTATCTTCATCTGTCATACCAATACTTTCTCTATTGTTTTGATCTTTATTATTACTATTTATCATACCTGTAAGAATGGTAGTACAATTTTTTTTATTAATTTGTTGGTGGCTATCGTATCACATTGACCCTGCTGGGTCTATTGTGGTCACCATTCGATTAATGGTAGTATAATACGTATAATAGAGGAAAGCTTTTGCCATTCAGTTAAGCACAACTCCAAAAAAAAAATGCTTGCCTATGAAAGAAACACTGAAGTAGTACTCCTATCATAGATAAACACAGGCATTGTATGTATTTATATGTTTTAGCCATACACTTTGTTTATTAAAGATTATATATCAGTATTGGTTCCTGGGTTTTTATTGAGACAAGGCAAACAGGATGTTTTGATTGGTTGTATTGGATATAAATATCTTGAACTATATTCATGGTAATTGTTAAATACAAAAACAATAGGTTCTGACTAACATTGTAAATTGAGTCATTTACCTTCTACAAAGCACTGGGTGTTAAGGCTTTCCACGTTGTAAGGTCATAGATTTATAATTTTTATCTAGACTTAAAAGCAGGTAGTAATAAGTTCAAATGCGTCACAGTCTCACTCTTGTCTGTGAATTATAATATAACTATTATTTCTATAGCACACTGTGCTAAGCAGTTTACAGGAAAAGATGTGGTATTTATCCAATTACGATTTTAAAACAATAAGACTAATTTAGAAGTTACTAAACTATATAATACTTAACATGAATAAAATTGTACATACCTTACGTTGTGAACTAAGGGGAATCCAGTACCTTTGGTCTGACGCGGTGGTGGTTTATAAAACAGAAATAACTATCAATTAATCTATTTTTCTAACATAACACAAACCAGTCCGTGTTCCGCGAACAAGGTCAATAATAGTGATTCGCTTTCTTGACGTAAGCAAAGCGAAACACATGACAGAACTTCACTCGTGCGTTTCATAACTTCATATTCCTGTTTTAATTCTTTACATAAAAGTATTAAAGTGAGATAGATAATTATTTCAAATGCATGAGGTAGAAAGAGGTGCTGAATAAGAGTATGCGTAAGATTTATTTATATCAATACGCGGAACGACAACGAACGGATCGATATATCATAGTTGTCATAAATGACATTTAAACTGTCAGAATATTATGACAGCAGTTGCTAATGTTGCCAAACTTTTGGCATTAGTAGTATTAAAAAGTTAAATAACAAAAAAATATATGTTATATATGTTATATTTAGGAATAGATTTTTAATGTAGTTTTTATTTGTTTTGGTCCCTATATTATATTTCCTATTCTGTAGCGATCACCTATATTAAACTACCTGAATTAAAAAAAATAAAAAAAAATAACAAAAAGTTTCCAACGATTCACTAAATATGAATTATTGGTAAATAAAATTATTATTTCTTATCGAAAGGCAAAGAAGCGACATAATAATAAACAATGTAAATGTTGTAATATTTTGTTTCTTATTATTTTATAAAGATGCAATGAATATGTAAATAAACAAATTAAGGGAATAATATGAAGGAGTGATAGCCTTGGGATATGACCAGTGGCCTGCCAAGTCCCAGGTCTCGAGTTCAAATCGAAGGCACCTCATCGGGCCTTCACGGACCTCTGACTTTTCGCAATCATTATCGCTTGTTAATGTGAAGGAAAACATTGAGAGGAAACGAAACCTGCATAACTGAGACATTTTCATAACAGCATGTGAAGTCTGACAACCTGTACTAGGCCAGTGTAGTGGACTATAGCCTAAACCCTTTCATTCTGAGAGGGAGGCCCGTGCCCAGCAGCCATGGGACGATGATGTCGATGAATAATAATAAATAATTTATTGAAAATCTTTGTGATTCATGAGTTCGTTCAATGGCGGTGTTGGGGTTGGCGCTGATCAGTCATATAAAGTCATCAGCTTCCACCATCCGCTACCGGTAGTCCCTAGTTATCTGAGAAACCATCGATGTGACAAGGATAGATGATTAAAATTATATGTAGGTACTTATATGCTTAACTACTTAATTAGCTAATACTTAGTGCTAATAGTAATTAACCTAAGATTAAGGAATAACAAAAGTATCGTTTACCTTTTAGAATTTTTGCTATCAGTAGATACCGAAGACTTTTTCAGAAAGAAAAATTCACTGACTTAAGAAAACTCTACGGCTCTCAACTCTTGCTTCCTTTGAGTGGGTAAACAAGTTAGGCGGTGTAGCGAACTTCTGTTTTGTGTCAAGTGAAGCGTAGAATTTAAATTCGCGTAACCTCGAGATGGTGCACTGCGGTCGGCCCGATATGTATTCGTTTGTAAAATCTCATTGGTAAGGCCGTGGTCTTATTTGGCTGCACTCTATTATTTATTTATTTTACAAGCATTGCTTTGTTTTTTTTTCACGATGATGGATGACGAATAACTCACTAACTAGAGCTCGTTTAAACTCGTATTATGATGCGCATACGTATGACGTTGGTACATCAGTACTTTATTGATTTTGAATTTTCTCGTATGCGTAAATGGCGCATGGCATGGCAATGGGCGCGTAATTTCAATTTAGATGCGCTCTCCTTGTTTAAATTAGATAAGAGATTTAAATAGGCAGACTGTAGGAACTTACCTGCTTATAAGCCTTCAGTAGGTAGGTAACCATGCTTTGAAGATTTTATTTTTTATTTTTTATACTAATAGTTCCCACATCTTTTTACAAAATATGTAGTAGGTAGCGGAGGTAGGTAACATTAAGGCTGATTTAGTGATACCTTTGCCTTCTTCTCGCGTCCCTACCTCAAGGAAAGCTATAAAAGGTGTATGTAAAGGGTGTTACGTACGTAATTATTTTTATTATCTGTTGGCAAGTTCCATTCATCATCACACACGTTATTTATTGCCGACTCACGCTTGGCGCCTGTTCATGCCGTCAGTGAATTTTTCTTTATTACTCGCCACCCGAAGACAGAAGTATGATGACAATCATTTGTATAGCTTAACAGTGTGTTTTCGAACCTCTGTATGGATATCACGAGCTTATTGTGGGATGCCTTAATATACTTAATTATTTCTGATTTTAAAAGGAACATTATCATCTATCTTACTTATTACCTGCAACTGCAACAACTTTACTTAAACGGTACTTTATTAGTAAAACCAGCATCAGGATTTTTGTAGGTAGGTACGGTCTACTCGCGACCAGGCATCATAAGACATCAAACTTAATTAGGAGGTGGCATAAAACAGAAAGATAAGACACACCTAAGCCCTAGTGGCCCTAGTACTTAATGGTGCTGATAACGTTATACTTACACAAAACAATAAAACGCAAAAGAAGTTTTAAAATGAATTAGATTTCGGTGCTATTTATTACTTTCTACAGAATAGGAAAAAATACGTAGGATCATCAATGGTTACGGAATCGGCAATCATCAATGGGCTGGATTATTTTTGGGCCAAAGAATCAGCATTGCCATTCAACGTGGCAATGCTGCCAGTCTTCTGGGCGCGTTACCAGATGATAGCGATGAGGAGTACTTTGACGCCTAGGTGCGGATTTTTTTTTTTTTTTATTGAATTTGTACATTATGTAAATATATATAAAGTATTAAGGATTTTAGAAATAATAAAATATGGTTACGTAAACATAAAGAATACCTATACGAATATTATAAAGAGGAAAGATTCGATTGTTTGTTTATTTGTATTGAATAGGCTCCGAATCAACGGAAAAATTTATAAGACCACGCGGGCGAAGCCGCTGGCGGAAAGATAGTATTTCATACAATGATATATGAATTTCATGTGCGCGCAATCAAAGAAGGAACGTGTAAGTAATATTAAACCGTTAAGTAAATGGGATTTCCTTAACTCCTCGAATATATATAGAGATATTGCATTGTAAAAACGGTTATTGTAGATCTGTGAATAGATATTAATATCTGTGTAATGGATCTGTATCTCATGACGTATATTTTCCTCGATATGTAAGCTTTTCATGTTTTTTTTCCATTACTTTATACAGTTTTGGTTCGTTTAAGTAACATATAAAATGACTAGCTTCCCGCCAGCGGCTTCGCCCGCGTGGTCTTATAATTTTTTCCCCGTTTTTGCTACATTTTTCATTACTACTCCGCTCCTATTAGTCGTAGCGTGATGATATATAGCCTATGTTACTCGGGGATAATGTAGCTTTCCAAAGGTGAAAGAATTTTTGAAATCGGTCGAGTAGTTTCGGAGCCTATTCATTACAAACAAACAAACAAACAAACAAACAAACAAACAAACAAACAAACAAATCTTTCCTCTTTATAATATTAGTATAGACTAGAGAGGCTAGCGTCCAACCTTTACTGTAGAGATATTTTTTTTAAAGAATCCGAGTTATTTCGGTACCTGGTACCTACCTAGCAAACCTTTGCCAGGTACGTTTGAGCTTTGGACACAGAATAAATAATAACAGAATGGCCACTCTCCGCCCCTCCCTAACGTCAGATACCTCAGGTCCCCCACATTCTGCCGGTGTCCTTGCTGGACGGACTGCTAACAAACTCTACGCACTCTCACGCACACATTTGAATTTGCACGTGTACAAACGTAATTTTTACAAGTTTGGTATTGTAGTGTGCAGTGGTATCTCAAAGTTTGTATGGAGTGTCATAGTGTGCTTTGGAGTCGATCATTATGTCTTGCATAGTCTATATTGAGACTTAATCAAGGCGTGAGGCAAGGTTGTACACTCTCACCCCTTCTATTCAACATATTTATAGAACAAGCAATACTTAAAATCATAGAACTTCCAGAGGGGGGAGTTAAAATCAATGGATCAAGGGTCTTATTTATAAGATTTGCTGATGACATAGCGGCAGTAGCAGAAGATGAACTACAGCTCGAAGCTCTGCTAAATAATATGAACTGCATATTTAGAGAATATAACCTAAAAATAAACATAAAGAAAACTAATACATTAATAACTTCAAAAAATACTCAAATAAATAAACCAATTAAAATAAATAATACAATTCTAAAACAAGTTTCAAGCTTTAAATATTTAGGAAGCCATATAACACATAATTCGAGGTGTTCTGACGATATCAAATGTCGTATAGCGATGGCTAAACAAACCTTTTATACCAAAAAACATCTTTTTAAATCTAAAATGAAAATAAATATTCGCAAACGCTTTATTAAAACGTACATCTGGAGCATCGCTTTGTATGGATCTGAAACATGGACCATGACTAAATAAGATATAAAAAGATTAGAAGCCTTTGAGATGTGGTGCTGGAGAAGGATGGAAGGAATCAGCTGGACAGAGAGAATAACAAATGAAGAAGTTCTACAAAGAATAAATGAAAAAAGGCGGTTACTGCATGACATAGAGACCAGAAGGGGAAAAATGGTAAGGAGAGGAAGGGGTAGGCCAAGAACGAGCTACATAACACAGATAAAAGAGAAACTAAAAGTCGCGACGTATAAGGAGGTCCAGGAGTTGGCTCTCAACAGAGAGCAGTGGAAAACGCTGCACCGACAAGAGCGTAGCTCTTAAATAGAAGAAGAAGAGTCTATATTGACCATCACTATGTCACATAATATACAAGGTGCTCGGAGAAATGACTTCCAAAGACAAAATTTAAAACCAGTAATCAAGGGTCATTCGTAAAACCCCATGAATGTTCCGCGCGGAACTCTACATTTTGTATACTTACTCTATGATTGTTACTTCCGAAGGGGTCATAGCCGATGTCTATGCCTTTTTTATCCAAAAAAAAAAAACAAAAAAACAAAACGTTCCTCTTCCTACCATTAAGTATAATATCCTGGATTTACGCCGACAACGGATGACGTTTGCATAAACATTTCACAGTTAATAAAAAACAACTGTCGAGCGTCGAGTGCGAATCTCAAACGGAGAGCAACAGAATCAGTAGGGCGGAGTTCGCTAGCTTTATCCTCATGAGAAATTAACCGTTCCATTAGTTTTAATTCACTCGACGCCCGCGCGGTTCGTTATTTCTGCTATATTCAGTATAAAAGTGCGTTAAAACATAGCTTTCGCGCTCAAATGCTGAACAAAATGAGATATGGAGTGTAACGAGCAATACTGGCGAAGTTATGTTGAGCCTTCTAAGGTTTGATTCAGATATTTCTGAACTGTTTTACCACGACACTGATATTAAAAGGAAAGTTCCGAAGAGACATACCTACCTGCTTTGTTAGAAACTATATTAAACTAGTGTAATATTGAATGTCTTCGGTTAGAAAGTAGATTGTATACATGACATACTTACATTCGTGCTTAATTATTCACGCCTATATTCTCTGAAGGAGTAGGCAGAGGCGTAGTAATATACACCCACATGTCGCGGGTATGTTGAGCGCCCATGTAATATAGGGCGAGCCTATTGCCATCAACCAGGCACAAATCCAGACTACGAGTTGCTACTGGGAATTTCACAGAAAACCGAACAACACTGCTCGACCCGGGGATCGAACGCAGGATTCTAGCGCTAGACCAACCATCCGTGTGAAATTGATTCTGATTGTTTTTATCATGGCAGCTCTTAAAAAATATTCTGGTAGAGGCTAATAAAGTCATTTGTATGCACTTACTCTGTGTACAATTGCACATACCGGTGGTTATGGGTACCTACCTAGGTAAACAAACAGGTTAACAACGTCCGTGCTTTGACAAAGATTTTGTTGTAATGTATCACACAACATAAAATTTGCCAAAACGCAGGTGTTGTTAGCTGCGTGCACACTAATCTCCCTATATAAAATTCCATAGTTTATTTATATCTACTTATACCATATATCTACGTAGAAAACTTATCTATCTAATGCACGTATGTTGAGCTACGTTTACTTACTCAATGGTTTCCGAATTGCACGAGCTAAGCGGCCGTTACGTGGGAACTATGTATGAAAGCAATGGCATGGGATACCTATGTCCGTCTGTATGTAGGTACACTGTATGTTGAGTTGTTGACGTACGTGACACAAGATTTTGTGGGTGAAGATTCGCGCTAGATATCGATAACATGGCCCGTATACACGGAGCGTTTTTCGACCATTCCAATGAACGGATGGTTTGTAAATTTATATTGCTGAGCGTCTACTAATACTGCCTCGTTGTTCTAGTGGTCCCAAACGCGACTACTACGCTAGAGGTCCTGGGTTCGATCCCCGGGTCGAGCAAAGTGTTGTTGGGTTTTCTGTGAAATTCCCAGTAGCAGCTTGGAGTCTAGATTTGTGCCCGGTTGGTGGCAATAGGTTCACCCTTTATTACATGGCAACAGGCTCGCCTTTATTACATGGGACCTAAACATATCAGCGAAATGTGGGTGTACATAAGTACACCTCTGCCTACCCCTTCGGGGAATACAGGCGTGATGGGATGGTATGTCTACTAATACTTGCAATAATTATGAATTACACTCAATCGATCAATTAATCCTATCGTAAAACTCTTCAATAACTTTTATTATACTTTAGATTATTTTCTCTATGCGATATTGTTTTGTGGGACATGCCTATTTCAGCCAGCCTACATGGCGATCAAAGGGCAGTTTCATTAAAGTTATTGAATGAAAATATCATCTCATTTATCAATCATGGAAAACGGGAGTATTTTTCAGAAAATTTGAAACAAAATAAACTAAAACAAAGTCCGCTGTCGTATAACTTGTAAGATAAATAGAATTGCTTTCGTGGAGAACCAACGAGCGATCTATTTATGCGTCAATGCAGTTCTTCAATTCAATCTGCTATTCGAAAAAGGCTTCAAACGATATATTGGATGGAGCAGAGTGTCATAGAACGATATAAAGTTTGCTTATTTCAATTATATATTAGTTTATCCACATTTCTGGAGTTAACAACAAACCTTGTAGTTAGTGTGTGTGAGAGGCACAGGAAAAAATATTAGTTTATCCTCCGTCCTCACTAAATAATAGAAAAAAAATATAAATAAGCTGCAACAATATCACAATGGACTTGAGAGGAGTCCCGTACCCAGCAGTGGGGCAGTAAATGGGTCTAAGATATAATTATAAACCATACCAAATTACGGAGAGCGTATAAATTTATTTAACCGCAGCTCTAAACAATAAGACAGCGATCGTCGCACAGTAAAATATATGTGTTTTATCAACAACTAATTAAAGACAGAACAATCCAACAACGCTAAAATATAACCCTTAAAGTTTCATATATTGTTTCAAGCCTGTAATTGCGTCTGTCTACGAAACATGCGTAAACGAGTTCTCTTGTTTCATTAAGGTATAATTTTTCCTAAGTCTCATTACTTTGGCGAATGGACGTAAGGGGTAGCAAAGACTAGCAGACCACCTCAGAAAGTTTACGAGCAGCCTGCAATATTGTGCGTGGAAACTTAATGAAAAGGAAACACCAGTATTGGCTATGTACATACCTTCTGGACCCTCGGTCGGGCAGAAAGTATGCAATATTGCCTAATAAAGAAAGGGAATAGACGAACTGAGTAGGATTGATGTATTTTTGTTCCTTTTGCCTTGATTCTTAGTACGAGTAAGATACGGTTAGGTGGGTTAGGTATATATTTTATTTATGAAATTAGTAGTGTTGTGTAGGTATTGTTGTATAGAAGAGAAGAATATAATTTGTTTTATATAAATTCTTGCTTGCTTACGACATCTGCACTACACTGGCTGGATTGAATTCAATTGATTTTAATTGAATTGATTAAATTACGAGGCGATACGAATGGAAGAGTTGGAAGGGGCCGACCTCGGCGAACGTATCACAACCAGATTGCGGACGTTCTCAAAAAAGGCAAGGTTAAGAGCACCCTAAACCGACGAGCATGCATGGAGAGGTTAATGAACATAGACGAAGCGAAAGTGGTGTGCCAGGATCGTAGCAAGTGGAAATCTATAGTCTCTGCCTACCCCTATTGGAAACAGGCGTGAAGCTATGTATGTATGTATGTTGATTAAATTCAACAGCAATATTAGCATCGTTACTGTATTAGAAAAAAACAGCTTGTTTTCTAAAACGATTCACCAACAAGGAGCTTGGAGTTATAGCTACGTGTGTTGATGGGGCCTGAGCTTCTACTTATGTCCTTCATTTAGGTTACCTGACATCAATAAGTTACGTGACAAAGATCTAAACGGAGCATTGTTTCCATGATGCGTAGTCAGATGGGTACAAACAAGAAGTGCATTTCTGCGTAATTTTAACGACAGTGAAACATAGTTTCTCAGAAAGAGGTCGCATGGACAAGATGCTGAACTATGCACAGTTACGTTAAACATTCTCACTGCAAAAGAGAAAAAGAACGGGTACATTGTGTTTATTTCATATGTGATTCTAACCACTTGTGCGTATTAACAGTACCTAGGTACCTACGGATCAGTGGAGTGGTAGTAAGTAGTTCAAGATTCTGACACTCATTTAGGTACACAGCTAAATGAAGACTGTTGTAGATGAGGGAGAAGTAAGAGCTCATCTTAGCTGTGGTGAATGTTCCTGACTCCATGACGCATAGGGCAAGTGCGGTTTTCTAGTCGGTATGAGTCCTACATCCCCAACCATCCCCAACCACCGCCAAAAAAAGAAAAGTAGTAGGAGACTGACTAAAATATTCTCCATTCACAAATGACGACAAAATATAGGACAGCCCAACTAATCTTGTATTAGATATCACCCTATCAACGAAATAATGTAATTAACCCTTCGAAATTAATATACGTAGGATGTATGTAACCGACTTAAATTCCTTAATCAATTTAACAAGAGTACCTACACATACAAGCAAGTAGGGGTATGGAACCACAAAATGGTTGACTGTAGGTACATTTTAGCAGTCAATTTAGCTATGGAATGTGTCGGTAATGAAATACACCTAGTTGCTTTTATAGAGACGGTTTTGGTTTCATTTAAATTGATCAGAGATTAGATTTTTTTTTGTGGTTTATTTATTTATTCTAATTATTACTACATAATACACACAAAATATTTGATACTTAGATACTTTGTAATGTATAGTTTTAGTGAATATTTTTATACTTACTGTAGTAATTTTATTATTTTGTGTATGTGTAATTGTGTGTATTAGATTTATTATATTTCTTTGATCAATACTATTCCATGCATTGTGCGTATATGGCGATAGGTTCAACTGTTCTGCGGGCTATAGTAATTGATAGATTTGATATATAATTGCGGTCAATTATTGTATAGGCTAGGGAGAATTGAGTAGTGGACGGTATATTTAAATGCGTATAATGATAAAGAAAATGAACAAATCGCGACGCACACATTAAAATTCTACGCACGCACAAATTATGATGAAATATATACCTACAAGGTTTTTTCAGCTAGAATATTTTTTATATTAAATATTTTCACCTCGTTAATATAATCGATAGTGCATGACATTTCACGGCAATCGATCATTAATAGGTTGAAACCAGTGTCAGCCAGTACCGAAATTACTTCATAATGACGCGTTTAACTGTGAAATTTCAATTTGTAACCGTGGTAATAGGGTCTAGTTGTCTAAATAAAATAAATAAATCAATCAAAATCAAGTAAGTTTTTTTTGGACTTTGTTCAGTGAATTTATTAAGTAAAGCTAAGAGACAACGTTAATAAGCTGAACACATATTATTTAAATATAGATACGGTTGTTAGTCAAGTTGAACGAAAGGGATAATATAAAGATAAGCCTGAAGCCAAGCTAGAAAAAAATATGCCTGCTTTCCAAAATATTACATAAACTCAAAGAATTCGCGGTACCTCACGCCTGTTATCAAACACGTTGTCAACTTACTTTGGAATCACTGACTCTCTGCTTTTATATCACACACATAAAATGAATAGAAATCGACTTACTATTATCAATTTATATCAATAGAATATGAACGAGGAACGTGAAAAACGTTTTGTGGCAAAGTAAACAGAAATCTCTTAGAAGCGAAATCGTTTTATAAAATAAAGTAAGTCCAATAATTCAACACTTCGTCGCTCCTTAGCGGGTGAGAGATATAAAATGGAGAAAAACGTTCCTAATTCAGTTTGCTCCGACGAACGGTGTACTCCGCAGCCACTAGGTCTTTACATCGAGTGGAAGAGGAAATAATATCTATCGATGGATGGCGACTCTCTACAGTTGGCTTTGAAAACGACGACTTCGCTTACTCAATGTAATGGTGATCGTAGCTCCGTATATTAAACTGAGAACAGACTTTTTCTCCAAAGGAAAGTGGGTAGATACTATTCTGTTCTAGACTGCTTGCGGAGGCGTAAAATTAAGTAGCTTTCGCCGTTCTCTTCTGTCGTCGACGCAGCGAGTAGATTAATCCTTCTTATGGTAGCGAGGAAATAAATAATGTATAACTTACTGCCTAAGAGCGTACAATTGAAGTGTGAATAAACAAAGACCGTAATATATACGTAGTTTATTTAATGCATTAAGAGTAAAGCAACGGCGACGCTCCGCTCCGAATCCAGCGCTTGAATACAAGACGAATTGAGTACATTATCTACAGTAACATTCCCGGGCTAGTTAGCTCCTTGTTCACAGTGGAAACTTGTCTACGTCGCCTTCAGAAAAGCGAGGGGAGGGCAGGCATAGGAGTGGCTTTTATGCACCCACCGCCACGCAAATTGTAGCGGAATGCCACGCTTCTAGACTGATTGCAGGGTCTGTATATAGTTCGTAGGTACCGCGGGCAATGTGAATAACCGTCGTGCGATGTCGACTAGTTGCTATACAAAACAAACTCTTCAATAATTCAGGCTATTTTAACTGAGTGAATGCAACCGGGACCGAACGTCACGTTTATAATCACCTACTTTGAATTTTGTTGGTCGTATGCTTGTTTACAATTTTATAGCATTCGTGCTCCACTTTGACAATTTGTATTAAGTGGAATGTTACTTCTTGTACTTCCAATGAAGTTAATCGATTTTACTATTGCGAAAGAATACAACAAACATAGGAATTGTCTCAATAGTCTTGTGTTAAACTAGTGCGGCTGCTGAGTGTAATGGTTTTTCTATGGAATTTTCAGTAGCAACTTGGTGTTTACATTGGAAGTAAAACCTTATCGCAAGGTATAGGCGAACATTGGTCTATATCTGTCTAACCCTTCTAGAAATATGCTATGTTATTACTAAGTATTTAAACTGCTAAAGGTACTTAGGTATATTCGAACTCACTATCAAATTCTCAGTAGCTTTTCATCACACGTAGGTAGTGTCTACCTTGTGTATCTTATGAAATTGGCAGCTTTCCGCTACCTAAGACTTTTCTTATTAACCTGGGCGCTTCCTAAGCTCGTGTTAGGCGTTCGCAACAGACCCCACCGTTGACAAAGTTTTAAGCTCGTTCCGCCATAATCTCTGGTCTCCTACACTATCGTGTGAGATTACTTTGATAACTACATACCTATATACATTATAGGTACATAATATAATGGTAAGTAATAGCGTGGTATAATAAGAATCTACGCCTCTTCTTCATGTGTATTTCGATTATATTACCTACTCTGTAACAAGACAACATAAAAAAACTTTTGTCAAAAATAAACAAATAAACACGTACGTTTTCTTTCTTTTACCACCAGAGGTGTCAGTCAGTCAGTCAAAAAAATTTAAAAGCCATGAATGTATAACTAACAACTCTCAGTAAATATTATGTTGTTGTTAAAAAAAAACAATAGGCATTGGCAACATGCAAATGCAAAAGTGAATCTTGAATTTCAGAACAGGGTAGGCCCTGGATTGACAAAAAAAGTAAATTACTTAACCGAACAACACTTGGTTATGATTTTAGAAACGCAAATACTAGGAAATATCGATTACTTCACACTATATCTGTAGGAGATGTAGTGTGAAGTAATCTATATTTCCTAGTATTTGCGTTAGCGTAAGCGAAATATATCGCGTTGCATAAATAACTTATTTTTTTTTAGTTTATTTTACTCTGAATGGATGATGTTTCATGTACCTATATAGAAACTGTAGGTACATCAAGGTAAGCTTATACCTTGTGCTTATGTGTTGGATTTGTTCCTAGATTTTACTTAACGGTAGTCTGATGCCTCAGGCGTCATTAGGCTTTTAAGACCCGTTAAATTATGAACGGTTTAGTTAGAGGGGAGTAACTTTAACTTTCGACTTGCCACATATAAGATAAAATTTTGATAATTTGTACCACCCAACCTATCAACGTTTGGGATCAAAAGCAATATGTTATTTATGCATGTAATTTTAACGAAGTTATGAAAGAATTTACATAATTTCCAGTTTTCATGTAACTGGGGTGGCGTTTAGGTTATATTTAGCTACAGTACGGAGTAAAGTTAGTTTGCAGTTTCCATTATAGTTGCTCCTGTAGTGTCCCAGAATGCTGTCCGCGGTCATCTCTCTTAATTTTGTACAACTTTTGTAATTACAGTAATCAAATGTTGTGGCTAGCTTAATTTAAATTATTAATAAAGTAGACACGTTTATTTTTTTTAATAATTAAATTTGGTTATACTGTGTATACTTTTAATTTATGTAACAACTGGTTTTACGAATAATAATTATATTATCTATTTATTATTAAGGGCTAGCCTTGAGTGTATTAAGTCCCAAGTTGGGCGCCAATATACGTTCACTTAATTTTGGGCGAGATTTACGACTGTTTAACTTATATTGTTTCTATCACATTTATACTTCTTTTATATACGTTTAATCCGTGTGATCGGGTAGGAGAAAGATGATAAATGAAAAGTGGTGATCATCTTCGGATAACATCACATATGCTCGCGTGGGCTCTACCCACATGTGCATATTCCAGATAAATATAGCCGTTTATTACATTTACCTACAGATTAGCATCAGCACCAATTTAGTGTTGTTAAACTTTTGATAAACACGATTCTAAAGAAAGTACTTACCTTCAAGCTACCTAACTTTGAAAGTAACTTTGGACTTATTTTAATGAAAAGGAGCCTATAATATGATTACATTGTAACAAAGAAAGCATACTTGTGATGAATTTAGAGGAAATTTTAGAATTTGGGTTTATAGGAGAAGCTGTTACCTAGGTACTTATGTTTTACTCCGTCTACTTTAATTTTAATAATTCTAGAAAACTCTTGTTATGAAACCTACAGAACTGTTCTTTGAAAGTAAAGTAGAATTTGGTAAAACTAAAATTTGGTAAAGCCATAAAAATAGCTTTCAGTCTAACTAACCCGAAGCAGCATATTAAGTAATATCAGTTCCTATTTGAGGCAATGTTATTCTAAACCATACTTTACAACCACGCCTGGATTCCCCGAAGCGTTAGTAGGTGTGCCAGTGACATCAATTCATGCATAGCGTGTTCGTGGGTTGCAGTAGATACAATTCCATACATTTCGTGGCTAAGTGAAGCTTGACGCACGTGCGTAGTCTTCGTGCGCTGCGGTGGGTTCCAGCCTTAAGGGCCTGCTTGACTATCTCTAACCGTCGGATAAATTAAAAAACTGGAACATAATCTGTATGAAATTCTTCCAAGTAATTTAACGGAAACTTATCTTTTTTAATGAAGGAAAAATCGGCCGGCGAGCAGGATTCGAAACTGCGTCTTCTGGTTCGATACACCAGACGCTTTAACCGCTAAGCTATCGCGAGTCCCGCTCGCCTGTCGAAATCTTTCTTCACATTCTAAACTTACATTCATTAAAAATAACTCTTAGCATGGAAAATGCTTAAAAAAATACAAAAAGATAGGAAACTTACCTATCAGGAGGTGGTGTACCAAGCCCTTACTATCATTGGTACCTTCGTAATAAATTATTCGTTGTTTATACAAAGGATTTATGTAACCACTCCGCAATTCTGTTGTTTGCCCGCGTGTTTCAAGTGTTGTTTTAGATTAAGCACGTCGGTGTGTTAACACCGCAGGAGACGCAAGTCAAATAAAAGAGTTCGCGGTATTTACATTATAAGTTACATTTGTTATTTCATCATCCGTTATGGTTAAATATAAAGCTCCATAATTAACTGTAATATTTTCTACGAAGATCGAAACGCTGTTTTAATTTTTTTTGTTTACTTTGTGTAATTAAATAAATGATAAATAAATAATTATTTGTGTGAGATCAGTCGTAATTTAGGTATACGAATAATAAATAAAGCTGAAGAGTTTTTTCATCGCAATAATCTCTTGAACTACCATTAGGATTTGAAAAAATAGTTTTTGCTCTTGAAAGACCAATTCTTAAAGAAATAATACTTTAACATCACGCTATGACAATTACGAGGTGGATGAAATCGCAGTCACAGCTGGTAACAATATAACACGATAAATAACCTTAAAATAACATTTAATAACAGCTTAACTTACGCGTGATATACATCCTTACAGTTTTGGTATTATAGGATGGCATTGTACTGATCATTATAAAAAACTTTTACTATGGAGCCAACCCTAAAATCTAAAATTAAAAATACTGTTCTATATATTTTATCGAGTTCAGTGTAGTTACATAAATATACATGTAAAGCTGATTATTTTTTCGTGAAATAGCTGCAATGTTATTTCATAAACAAAAATGCTTCTTACAGGATTGCATATTACATATAGGAATGGATTAGATATCGTGTGACAAATAGGGTGCAATTATTCTTCAGGTATTCATTAGCAATGCATATATTCGTAACATTGTTTCTACGAGCTGTAACTACGAGTACCTAGCGTTACAGTTGGCTGAATATTTAGAATGCTGATGCGAGTGCCGAGTGCTGACCGATGGAGACAAATACATCTTAGTGAAGCGGTGAACACTGGAAAACAGATATAGCACGTTTTTTCTGTACAGTCATGTAAATTGCAAGAAATTGATGCAATTTTACATAGTTTAGTCATTCAGAGATTATCAACGTCTACATGTTGCCGTTCACATGTATCTTGTCATAGTAATTCAGTGATTATCAAAGTCTACATGTTGCCGTTTACATGTATCTTGTCATAGTAGTTATCAACGTCTACACGTTGCCGTTTACATGTATCTTGTCATAGTAATTCAGTGATTATCAACGTCTACATGTTGCCGTTCACATGTATCTTGTCATAGTAATTCAGTGATTATCAAAGTCTACATGTTGCCGTTTACATGTATCTTGTCATAGTAGTTATCAACGTCTACACGTTGCCGTTTACATGTATCTTGTCATAGTAATTCAGTGATTATCAACGTCTACATGTTGCCGTTCACATGTATCTTGTCATAGTAATTCAGTGATTATCAACGTCTACATGTTGCCGTTGCCGTTATCTTGTCAGAAAGTGAACGGTTATGTTTACGTATTTCTTCTATCATGCTGGCTGTCTGCAGATCCATAAGTCTTTCTCTTGCCGTGTCGATTAAAAATAAAAAAAACAGATGAAAGTATTATTAATTATAAGTATATTCTCCACAAAATGCTCATAAAGACATCATATAAATAATCCGTAAACCTGACGTGCTATCTATAAAGTTCTAAAGGTCCTCAATTCCTCAAGATATTTTCTATTAACATGCGCATGATTTCAAAAGGTCTTGAAATTTGCCTAAAGACCTTTGAAATGGTAGCCCGTGGTGATATTATTATAAGTAGTATATTATACATCACTAATATGTGCAGGTTTTTTAGATAAAAGAACTTTACAATATATTTTAAAGCCACTTTACATTTTGCAAGTCTTCAAACCGTTAACAGTGGATGTACATATTATGTACATCCACTGTTTGCGGAGATTATTCCTTACATTGGTTTTTGGTGTGTAATAAAGTTGTTTTTATTGTACAACTCTGCCTAAACCTTCGGGGAATACAAGCGTGATGATATTTTACGAGTATGTTTTATAGAAAAACAAAATCTCCCATCAACCTCCATAAAATACAAAACTTCCTTTTGTCCTCGACAGCACTTTTCAAAGCGGGAAATTTATTTAGACAGCCGCTGTATTGATAGCAAGACTTGTATGCTAGGCTAGAATACACTAGGCTAACATTTTAGCGCGTCGATAAACAACTCAGGAAGATCGAAACGAGTTATTTATTTGCATCCACTTCGAACACCGATTGGTATTTTTACGTACACAATGGAAGTTCGTAGTAAGGGAGCTTAGGTACAGTTTTAAGTAACTTTATGGTATACTAGCGGTCCGTAGCAGCAATAGTTTTTGCGTGATTCGATTATAAACATAATTTACAATCACACAAACAGAAAAAAAACTAAAAACTGTTATTTTTGACTTCTGTTGCTCTAATAAAGGCTTACCGTATTAGTTTTTTTACAATAACTATAATCATTCGTCCAAAAATGAATTTAAGAGTGTCTCTTGCCATTAATCGGGCACAATTAATACAAATCTAGAAAAACCGAATAATAGGTGGCGCAGAATCATTGACTTATATAGTATTTATATCAATGCGCAGAATTCTATTTTATTCGACCTGGGTAACGAAACATTAGACCAATGAGGCAACCCCATAGAAGTAACTTAATGTCAAAGAACTTGCTTGTAAAAATACATGTTATTTTTTCTTGTATTGAACAGATAACGTGAAGATAATCTTTACATCTCCTCAACTATCCGGTTTCCTATAACGTAAACAATGCGACGTTTTTCGAATGTTTTTTGCTGTTTTCCTTAAGCTTTCTTCTGCAAAAGGATACTTAGGGCCTGTTTCACCACCTCCTATTAAGTTCCCGTTATATTACCTGCCAGATAATTTCATACAAATTTTGTTCCATTTTTGAATTTATCCGGTGGATAGCGGCTATCTAGACAACACGCGACAGAACGAAGAAACTGGCCCTTAAAAGATTGTTTGTGTTTTGTTTGCGAACTTCAACCGTGTTGATGTTAATATACATTTCGTAGCGAATAATTTTTTGTTCGGGATTTTTGAAACTGACGTGAGGGAAAATTAAAAGCTGAAGTATGCTTACTATGATCGATGAAGAGTAATGGTGGAAATTGGTTACAGTTTTTGATACAAGTAAAGTCAATTCTAGTGATTATGAAGATATTGAGAATGTGTGGGTTACACAGATACACGCCAACCCGTGCAAGGCAAGCAGCGTGGTATACGAATATTTATGTAATAACTGTAAACTGTAACAGTTTCATGTTTGTGTTTGTCGGGGTGTTTCCTCATTATAAGCATGTTACAATTAAAATATGTAAGTATTATATACATTGTCTAGTTCCCATAGTACTCTGCTTAGTTTGAGACTTAAGTGCTATGTAAAATGTCATTATTAATAATAAATAATGTGTTAAAAAACCCTAAAGTCCGATCCGAAAGGGGTATATAGGTATCCCAATCACAGTACCAAATAAAATAAAATAAATTAAATATTCATATAAATAAGGCTGTTAATGAAGTTTTTAATTTACGATTTTTGTACAAAAATTACCAATATTACCCAAAATCTACCAATTTTCTTGAATGTAGCAACACTATCACCTGCCGTGGTATATTTGGCACCTGTGACGATTGCCCCTGTAGCTAAGAACCTAAGTTTCCTTGTTTTATAAAAAAATATTAAGTTTTATGCGAAATATTTTTTTTCTTGTAAACTAAAAAGGATTACATAAACGTAATCTAATATCGATACCTAATAATACCTTCACGGGTCGGACAGGGTTTTCTTAACATATTGTGTACTTAGAGCTTCGGTTTGTTTACAAAACTGATCGAGGGTCTCTTGTACTTAAGACATTAACAAACTGTAGTATGAAGTCACAATGACGTCACAGCTATAGACTGACCGATCGAAGGTAAAGCATTACGTAATATAAATTCCACTTAAAGCAGAGCAATTAAAATACCAAGGCAAGCCTGGAATTAGATCGAGCTCCTGATTAGGAAATAATGACGTCAAGTGCTATTAGATATCATTTCAAGCATATGCTAATTAATTTCTATATAATACTTAGCACCTATTTTTAGTAAAGGAAAAACTAGGTACCAAAAAAAGGAATACAAATTAAACATTTCGGGCAAACCAATAGAGACCATTACTGTCTTCGTCGGTATGTTTGAGTCCCATGTACCTAATAGGGAGTGGCGAGCCTATTGCTGAGCACACCTCCAAACTCCATGCTTACCGAGAAAACCCAATAACACTTTGCTCGACCTGAGAATCGAACCCAAGACCTCTAGCGTAGTTGTCGCGCTTAGGATCACTATGCTATCGAGGCAGTTTGCCAATGCGCCGATATTATGTCCTTGTGATCGAAGGCAATTGTATAAAAAAGACAGACATACATTTTGGAGTTGTTGGCCAACATTCAGTAATTGAAGAGGCAAATTGTACACTGGTAGATTCTCCAACGTGTCGATAGATCGATAAGATTCGATACTATTCGAAACGTCGAGATATATCGCGATAAAATCCGAATATTACCTTGGTATACAAACTGAATATTACTGAGTAGAATCAGCAGCCAAGTACAACGTACATACATACATACATACAATAATTTCGCCATATGAGTTCCGGCGGCGCCGTCAGTTTGTGTGCAAGTTAAAAGCCGCTAATCCATTTGCCTTTTATCTCGCTATGGAAAATGCACCGAAATGTTTCATGCCAGGAAAATGTTGAAGGAAGCTCTGCTATGATTATTTTTTGACCATTTCGTGTAGGTACATTAAAATAACGTCGATTTTGCCTCGAAAATCATGAGTTTAATAGAATTAGAAGAATAATTATTTTATTAGAAAAAAATCTCGATTATAAGAATCGAGATGGGTTTTTTTCTATGAAAATAATTTTGTTTCTTACTGGTGATCAGTGATATTCGGCTGCAACTGGTTAGACTGGAAGCCGACTGGATGTCACTAATATAGATAGGATAGGATGGCTATATAGTCACATACGCCACTGACAAAATCTCTCAGGTATGCAGGTTTTCATCGTTTAAGTCTACGTATATAAGTCAGGGGTACGTGTCTTGGATTTAAACTTTTCGATTCGAGATCTTCGTCGTGGCAATCTAATAGTCATTTTGGTCCATGGTAACCTTAAAGTCAACGTTATTGTAAAGAAATGTTTTAAGACAACTATGTAAAGAACAGTGTTAACCTAGGGGTATGACCACTGGACTGCCAAGTCAAAGGTCTTGAGTTCGAATCCAAGGCACGTACCTCGTGACTTTTCGAAATTATGTGCGTAATTATCACTCGCTTTAACGGTGAAGGAAAACATCATGAGGAAACCTGCATGCCTGAGAGATTTTCTCGACGGCATGTGAAGTCTGCCAACCCGCATTAGGCTAGCGTGGTGGACTATACCATAATCTCTCTCATACTGAGAGGAGACCCGTGCCCAGCAGTGGGACAGTACTTATATGGGTTGTTTTTTTATTTATTTATGTAAAGAACATTGGAATAGTAATACTAAGATACTTTAAGTCTAGGTTTTATAATTTATTAAAGTTTTGTCCAGCTCTTACAATAATTTACGTAATTATTTCACGTCGCAAATTCCTACCGCAATATTCCAGAGCTGAATTATGCAATCCAGCTTCAAGAAAAAAGGAGTAAAATAAAACTTAAAAAATCCAGTATTTATAGGATGTTATTTACAGCAGATTCTTACGATGAAACCAAAATGGAGACGGAGACGAGATCCAATATAGAAAGCATTTATTATTCAGAACGGCTCTTCATATATTTCACGATCTTCTCAGTTAACTTAAAATGAGTGAAAGATGCGCGTTGTAATGGCGGGCACACAATATGTAACTAAAAGTTGCTATCTAGTTGCGTTAAAACTATTTGAAAAACTAATGTTCCGACCAATGAGAAAAGTTTTTTAGTCAGACTCTTTTAAAGCGACATTTGAATAGCGTGAGTTGTCAACACGTTAAGGCGATTCTGCTGCTCGTCGTCATCATCAACACCATCATCATTCTTCTGTTCTTACGGTGTAGTTCTGTCTTCAAATTACTAGGGTAAGGCCAGTATGTCTTTTTCTTCCATACACCTCCATCAGCCGTCATCTCATTCTTCTTTTGGTACGATAGCATCTTTTACACAGATGATTTATCTTTTCATTGGTTGCCCTTTTCTCTCCTTATCTATCCACAGCAACATCTTTGTCTGTTTAACCTTTAATAGAAATGTATCTCAAGAAGACAACTTACTTCTATAATATCTAGTGTTGGCATGAGCTACACAATAATAATATGTCGAGATAAGTAGATAATATAGTTACATCTTCTGAATAAATAGGTAGTAAAAGACTACAATATTTCCTTTATGGTTAATTTATTATTCGGGGTGAATAACTGGGCCTTTAGTCTGGTATATTATTATTGACGTGGGAATAATCAGATTTAGGCTTGATTTAGCTTAGCTGGATTTACTCTACTTGGAATAAATCCAGGGAACTTTGGCGACTTTATGATAATGAAGAGCTGTAATTCGTACAAGTATTGAGATATGTTTGTTTATTGTTTTGTTGACTTTCACTTACATTTACGTACTTACGTAGCGTAGTGTGGCGCTAACCTTAGAACTAATATCGTAAAGTACAAGATGAGAACAAGACGATGTACACACCCGATGTAACTTTTCATTACGCGTACCACACCGCTCTGCAAACACCGAATTTATGTCCAACTTTGTACTTATCTTTTCTCTGTACTTTCGCTTTGTTCGTCTAGTTTAATTTTCCGTTGTTACTATTTACTTCGTCTAAATTCCGATGTGCCGTCCAAACAAAATGATTCATGTGCAGAAATGCTTTCCCAAGCTTTTTTAATGTTCGAACAACGTCGGCTAGCTCCTAACTCATTCCATGATATCGTGGTTGCATTAGAAGATTGCTCTTTCATCTAATACGGGATGCATTTCGCTTTTATCGTTCATGTATATTTTACTTCCACCGCATAATGAAAAGTTTTACGTGATCAGAATCTCTTGGGTCGTTCCAACATCATGGCAGAGCTCCTAATTGCCAGTAATTGTAAATCTTCTGGGGGCACCACCACTTACGACTGTCAATAGATCACGTCGGATATGCGTGGGGCTGTTCGGATGGGGGCCGCGTGCGTTACGAGCGACAATTAATTCAAAGCGGTTGTGAATAGCCACAAAAATGATAAATTTGTACACGCGACACGTCCGCACCATCCCCGCCGTCTCGTCTGAACAAAACGCCGCTATGGTCCTAATTGCAGTAATTATGAAACTCTTCGCTCGTTGATGAAAGTAATTTTTCTGTAGCGACTACCAATTAGGCGTTACCAATTAGTGGGAAGAGGCGCAATTTGTAACATGAACCCAAATTATGAGGGAAAATATTTGCTGGCTATGGTTCAAGTGTGGTCTGCAAGTCCTAATTCCAAATGAATCGTCTATAACAATAAACGAGTCAGATCAACAACATATATTATTTCAATTTTTAGCAAGGGTTTTGAGTAAAATAAAGTATAGAAGTATATAATAGTATAAGTATATAAGTAATGATGAATAAAGTATTCATATAACATTTTAAAAGTATAAAGCAGATTTAAAACAGAATTATTTTTCTGCGCAAACAAAAAGGTTGTTCAATAAAACGCTGTTTAAACTGAAAAAACAAGTTTTGTTTTGTTAGGTCAAACTCAACCCAAAAAAGAAAATATTGTTTATAGAAACATTTATATCCCTTCTAACTTAATTCAGAACTCATTTATTATTCCCTAGTCCCAGCTTTGTACCGAATAGGTCTCGTGATTGTTTGTTATTCGTAAATATTGTTGCCTTGTTTAAAACAAAGAGTAATTACAATAACATAACTTAGTTTTATAATACTAATGACGGCGAAGTTTCTCATTGTTTAGTTTAGAATTTGCTTAATCTGTCGGTAGATTCAATCGGGGTAATCCTTAAGAAAGTTTCAAAAGTCATCACAGTAAGCTATGTTTTGTTCCTTCTAGTAACATAAATATTTTTGTATTAAAACTCAAACGTTTTAGTAGATTGTCAGATTTTTGTCTATCATGTAACTTAATTAATGAAAACAGAAAGTTTGAAACTGTCGACATTAGCGAAAAAAAAAATAGTAGGTATGCGATTTTCTTCGTGATTATGTAACAATTTCGAATTTGATAGAATTTGCTTGGTGTCTGACCATCGGTTCTGAAAATATACCTAAATAAGATTGAAATAGCTTTGATTTTTCTTAAGTTATTTTTAAAATTAATTATCTGTCGTCTTCAATTAGTTGCTTGAAGATTTAATTGAAAGTTTATTACAGAGTAATTTAAGGGTTATTAATGACCGAGCAATAAGCAATAGTTCACTTGCTTACCATAATTGAATAAATTAAATCGTAGGTCCCTATCTAGCATCTAGACTGCATTAATTTCGCTGGGGCGGCCCGAAGACTGCCTGAATTAACTCAGGGGTAATAAATCTTTTTGAGTCACGTATTCTATCTCACGAAATGCACTTCCAAGCTATTAAGTAAGCGATTGAGAAGTCTAAACTAGGTAATTTAAGCTTGTTAATTTGAAACGCGGTGCACTGCAGGCTAGATTTTCTAATGTGAATAAATTCAAGTAAGTGGAAAAGCTTGTTGGACTTACTTAAACGCAATTGCTTTGTTTTAAGAACAATTAGTATTTAAGATAGTCAAACTATTTAGAACGTAAACGATGTAGTTAATGTACTTACCTATCTAGGTATCTTTTACCTTTACCCTTGATGTTATACATCGGAAAAGAACTTTTAGAGACGAAATGTAACCTCTATTCTTCCTCTGGATGCAACCAGTCTACTTGAAAAAAAAATCGTGATTGGTGGGTGTGAAAATGTAACGGACAAGAAGAGAAACAGTAGGATTATTATTACTATTAGATAGCATGGAATATGGATTGGATTAATTAATATTTTAATTTACTTAAATTATACTAAAACTGCTAGAGTACATAATAATCTCTTATTATATCTCTTTTTATAAATAGGTATATTTTACCGCTATTAAAGTTACTGCATAGACCTACCCATTGGGCGACTATGCAATCTATGCATAGTAACAAATGCTTCTATGTCGCAGTCACTACCAGTCCAACACACACATTACTCGACCTGACGGCCCGTCTGTATTGTAAGGACAGTCTTATCTAACATTGATTCATAGGATATTCAGCCTTTCAGTTCAACCGTGTCCGAACTAGGCCGGCGGACATGGCCGAACAAAACCGAACATCTGGACAATGAATATTCATGCGCCTTCTCAATAATCGTGCTTCTGATCGTTCCGCCAAACAACCCTCTTGTTATTGTTATCAACATAATCAATTGTTTCAGCTAAGAATGTCTTGGTTCTCTACAAAATTACCGAATTGAAATCGATACTTATATTATAAATGCGAAACTAATTCTGTTTATCCGTAACCTTTTCATGCCTAAACTGTTGAACAGATATGGAAAAAACTAGGCCTTGAGATACTTCCATTTTGAAGTAGAACGTTAGATACAAAATTGAAAATGGTTCTTTTAGGATACGACTGAAGCACGAGCAACAAACAAATGTGTGATTTATAAATACTACCGAAATGTTTACGACTCCTGTGAAAAAATGTTTTTAATTTTCAAGCGACCCATTACCTCGCGACTTATTAAGAACCAACTAAAAAGTAATAGGTAAGTGTTGTTGCAATCACATATAAATTATTAGCAAGTGCCCTAAGGCGGAGGCGTTAGTTTTCGTAATTTAATCAGTGGGTTGTTAATTGTTACATTAACTACCATAAATATGCCATAGATATAAATGACCGGATGGCCTTACCTAAAAACAAAGTAGACAGGACCTGGTAAAGGTAGCTGGGAGTCGTTTGATGCAGGTTTGGCGACATACATTTGTCATATCATATTTGTCGTGCTGTGTAAAAATTATTTATTATTTATTTATAATTTATTTATATCGCCATTTTTAGACCTTCCTTTTTCGAGCATTGTTTTTTTGGCTGATATTATGATGACGATAAGTATACTTTTTTGTCAAAGAAAATGAACCCACAAAATCAATATTTTTTTAATTGGCCGAGTAATTAAGTATATCATTCTGGGGGGATAGACAAGTTGCATTTTGACATTCAAATCGACAAACAAAATGTATGTAAATGACATCAGTGACAGCCTGATTTGCCGAAAGCTTGTGTCATTTCCATACATTTTGACTGTCGATTCGAATGTCAAAATGCAACTTGTCTAGCCCCCCTGAACGACTGGGATTCTTAGTCTACGTAATACTTCGTGTAACCGTGGAGTTGCGTGTGAACATACTCGACTAGTATTCTTCTATCCCACGTCTAACTCGTCTCTACGCCATGGCGACTGAAGGCTTTACTTATTATGCGTTCTTGCATGTTCCATAATAACGGTATTTAAATATTTCTATCATTAAGAGTTGACTAAACCACTACCCGAAAAAAACTGTGTTCCATAAAGAACAGTGTTCATAATTTCATAATTTTGAGTAGGTAATGAATAGAGTACCCTATTACTGAAATCAATTTTTATTACTGCTTTTTCTCTATTTTGCAAATAATTTATAACGTGATTATAATCCTTAGTCAATTTTGTCGTTACGGTTCGACACATAATTATATTATAACAGTAAAGAGGAGACTTTAAAAAACGTTATTGGATCGGAAAATATTGAAAGTACCATCCCCCGATTATCAAATTGGATCCGTGCTCGGTGTTTGCATATTCGTTCAATGATTGTGTCACCGTTCCATAGCGCTCAGTCGACGAGATTAAGGTGTTAAAAACATTGATGTTTAAACACACCGGATTATTTCATTTGGTTTTATTTATCTATCAAGTTTGTTTAATCAGGGAATATTCGTGTTCAGCTTATCAAGAATCAGAATTGGAATCGTTTTTTTGAACAGTAAGTATATAGAAGATAAAAATGTTTCTGTAGAAATTCATGATGTAATCAATTGAAAGTTTAGGGTAGGATATCGCGTAATAGTCAAAAGAAATGACAAATTGAGATATTGAAAGCCAAAGACTTGCAATGGTAAAACAATTAAACATTTCTTATGTCCCTAAATGTTTAAGTGATATGTAATTGTTACCATCAAGTACAGGACTGTGGAAAATTAAATAAGTATATGGCAAATTTGGAGTCTTGAAATGTTATAACCTCATCTATACAGTAACGTTATAAGTTCTAATGATTCAAATTCTTCCTTATGACACTTTTACCTATTTTTTATAACCGTATAAGCATAAAAAGATTCCGTAGTGTCATGATGACCCATAAATGTGTTTTATCTTCCGCTTTGCAAATAGAGTACTACGGGGGTTTTACGTCCTTGTCATTTAGGGACTTCCTGCTATTCAACGTATTTAGGACGTAAACATAACAGCCAAGACGTCACTCGTCACACACATACATCATGCACCAAACTTATACACACATCCAAATAAAACACGAAATAGTTTTAGTGCTGTTACCCAAAGACTTGCGAAAATATTGAAACTGTCTCGACTATACATAATTCAAAGGATTTCCGATCCAAAAGGATAAAAAAACTATCTGGCAGTGGATCGCATAATGTGTGTGCGGTTTGCATGTACGAGTCGGAGTCGGCGAGTTGGCGAATGGTCCACATTTTCTTTTATTGAGCGGCGACTCGTGGCTAAGTGACGACAAGGGAGTCGGAGGGCTGGCCATTAAGTTAAAACGCTCGTCGCCCGTCCTCTTCGCTGTTAATGTAATTTCTCGCAAACTTCCCCTTAATTCGATAAGGGCTACGAAATAAACAATGGATGGCAAGGATAAGTGTTTAACAGTTTAGCATTGACAGTTTCTCGTGACTTTCTTTTGACCGGAGAATTACCGATAATATATATTTTTATTTCTTTCTTGCTTCATTATTCGAAGTTTTTGGTCAACAACGGTGTTTTTGCTTTGGTACAGTTTATTACCCACTGTTTTCAACTATAGGATTCTACTAGAATTTCTATTTACACCAACTTTGTATAAGATTCTCAGATCAACTGTTTAATTAACTTTTGATCGTTAAAAGTTAAATATTGGGTTTTAGAAATTGAAGAAAACGAAGTGTTTTTAGTACCCGGGTGTACTTTTGTTCGTAGTTTTGGTTAGGTACGTGATTTCATTTCCAGTGGCGTCTTCACTGAGTGCATTTGAACGAGAAAGCAGTGATAGTCTAGTGACATTACTATGAAATAACAAGATGTACTCGAGATTGAATTCAAGACACTTTCGAATTCTGAAATCATGTACGACAGTCAATTGTTAAACTCCATGCCTAAAAGCCTAACCTGCACTAGGGTAGGCCACGTTGGACTATACCTTAACCCTTCACATTCGAGATGAGACCCGCATTCAGCAGTGTGAAGGTAAATTTGTTAATATGAGCGGCCCATAGTGGGGATTTAAAAACTAGCTCCTTCAGTATTAGGGTCTATTAAACAATAAAATACACTACGCACCTTTCTCAATTTAAGAGAACAGGTCATTGTTTTTTGTGAAAAGGCCTGCTGACGGGCGATTATTTAGTGTATCTTCTTAAGGGATTTATAAGGCGAATGTCAGTGGAAGCGGAAGGGACGCCCTAGAAAGATTTATACCGACCCTATTGATGAGGTCCTTCAAAAAGGTCAGCTGTGCATAGTACTCACCACTGGCGCGTGTGTATGACACGGTGTATGAACGTGGAGAAAGCTAAAGAAGTATGTGAGAATCGTAGCAAGTGCCGGTCTCTAGTTTCTGCCTACCCCTGTGGGAAAAGGCGTGAGTGTATGTATATATGTATGGATCTTATAGTGGGCAAATGACGTCATCACATCAGCCAATAAGCGTCCTGTGCCGATATACCATTGGTAAAGTTGCTATTTCGATACAATAGCGATTCAAAAGCACATCTAAAGTTCTGACACTCGCTTGAGATACAGACAGCCTATTGTTCCTGAAGTGAGATGTTGAGTCAAATGAGCTAAGTTGAGAACTATAGACTATTGTCAGTTGCTGACAGTCGTTGACTAAAAACTCATGGAGCTAACATGATACTACTTCCTATAATATACTTAATAGTTCAATGCTTAAAACAGATGACGATGTCGCGAATATCTGAGTGAACGGCATTCGAGACACGGGCCGCAAATAAAAAAAAAAATCTAGGTATAATTGGAAAGGCCGCCACGTAATGTTTCCGGATATGACAACAAATACAAAATTGTCACATACAAACAGTTTCTGAGGATTTTGTATTTGTAAACGCACCTATAAAAGAAAAAATATGTTTAAACACATTTTTTTTGTGAAGGAAAAAATTGGCTGGCGGGCTGGATTCGAACCTGCGTCTTCTGGTTCGGTACACCTGACGCTTTGTCCGCTAAGTTACCACGAGCCCTGCTCGCCGAAAATCGAGTCGAAATCTTCCTTGACATTCTAAAATTACGTCTTAAGGTGACGTATTTGCCGGCGGTGCCGATTTGTTCCTTCAATAAAAATAACTTGCAATCTTAGCATGGAAAATGCCTAAAAATATACAAAAAGATAGTATCTATAAACACCCTTTTTTAATACATATAGAGCAAAAATGTCCGCATAACATTCGAGGACTTCGACTTCGTCTCATGCTAGACCTAAACCTCTTTTAATACTGTTTGATCGTTGATAAAAATGTGGTATTGAAAAGAAGGAAGGGTATACGATAACGTAGTCTTGTATTACAAATGGAGACCTTTGGGGATTTAGTTAATAAACAACTGTATAAAAAATCTGTAGATTATTATCGTGTAAATGCGAAGACTAGGCAAAGTAATAGAACATTATGAATAGCCTAGATTTACATTGAAATATGGCTTAATTTCCGACCTGAACCCACTGAAAGTAATTTCGAAAACCCTTCAACCCTTTTAGACTTATAACATTTGAATGAAAAGTAGGGGTTGTTTTTGAAGCGTAAATGTGGATCATAAATAAGTAGAATTTCAACTTTAATGGGAAAATTAAGGTATTTTTGATATCGAATCGAGAAAATTATGATTATTGCTGAAAATTATGATTGGGTAACTTTATAAATGCTATTTTTCATGTTTACTTCATTGCGTTATTGGTTTGTTTCACAGATAAGGCAAAGTCAAACTATTATTCCCGCAACAAAAACAAATTACTCCAATATTAACGATATATTATATGTGTATAGAATATCTATAGAATTACCAATAGAATTGCCTCACTGATCTAGTAGTCGCAAGCGCAGCTGCTGAGCATGAGGTTCTGCGTTTGATTCCTAGGTCGATCAAAGTTTTTCCATTAGAAAATACTCAGTGGTTAGTTCCGAGTTTACATTATTTTGTTCCCGGCTAGTGACAATAGGATAGCCCTTATAACATAGGACCGGTAAGATGAATATATCAGTACCTACGCCTGATGTATTGCCAGGAGATCATCTGATGTATGGGAGACCATCACGCCAGTAGCAGCGTCAGCAGGCAAGGGAAGGCAAATGTGGTGAGATGGCCTCTCATGTTTTTATGTGCAACTAATAGTACTGATGGTGATGATGATGGTAGTAGACAATGCATGACAGTTTTGCATATCTTTATGAAGAAATATGATGGACTACACTATACTAAGTAACGTTACGTAACACTATTTGTAACCATATTTGTAAGCAAATAAATAGTTGACTTTGAGTTTAGAATTTAAAAAAACCATCAACTACCCCTTTTCAACTAAAACTGCCATTTTGTTACATTAATGTAATGTAAAAGTGAGCCTTTGAGTAAAATATTTTACAGTGAAATACCAGGAAATATTCCACCACCATTAAAGTCCAATATTGACACGGAAACTGAAATAAAATGTAGATATTTTTATAGTGACGCACCGTATACCGTTCCACACTTTACTGTAGAGGTAATAAATTGCATTGGCATCGAGGAGTCGGTATGACTCCAATAAAAGTCCAAGTGTCCGCGGCGGAGTGCACATAAAAGAGACTGGCCATCTGTGTCCAGCACATGTTGATGCATAATGTTATGTTGAAGTGGCTAGTTGAAATGTTGACGGTGAGTGGCGAACTCTGTTTAAGCCGGACGACATTTTGGAGCAATTCTTTTTTCGGAAAAACGGGGGCTATGTGAGTTTTAGTTGGACGGTCTGTGTTTTAGCTGTTCTTTTGTATAGTTGTGTAGCTTTTTAATGTCTGTAAGCCACGTTTTTTTGTGGTCTGAATTATGTTATTCCGGTTGCCGATATTAATATTAAAGGCTGTGTTTTCTACAGTGTACATTTGATCAAATAGATTGTGGCAGTCACATTTTACGTTGTAGGTATATTTAAAGATTTCTTTACTAACAAAGAGTATATTTTGTTTTTTTATGGGAACATAACAGAAAGATTACGATGCTTGCTGAGTGCATAGGTACTTAGGTACATAGGTACATAGGTGTAGTACATAGGTAATTAGTATTAGTAGCACTTACAAATAAAACTAAGGTAAGTAGGTAACTGGTAACTGAGGTAAGTACAGCAATGAAGAAGCTACTTTATTTACGTGTAAGTATCACAGTTGTTTTACTTCTCTTCTTTGAGGTACTTCGTTGTTTTTCGAAGATATGCATACTTCTCATAAAAATTATTCACATTTTCGAATGAGTAAATAATATAAGTTTGGTCATTGAATGATTTCAGACCCACATTTTGTTGAAGTGTAGTATCATGTATGGTAGAGCACGCTTGCTTCATTCAAGAGTTGTTGCGGTGTACTGAGAGTACCTTCCCGAGATGTATCGAGTACGTGAGCGCAATTCGCGTGCGAGGATTTAGACGGAGTTAGATACAAACATTCTGTATTGCTCCCATTCATTCATTCGGGAGTCGTCAGAAGTTTAGAAAGAACGTGATTTTGAATAAACGGGTAATGTTTTGAAGATTATATTGATTTTTTTCTGCTTGTTACTAATCCATACATGGATTGTATCTCAAGTAGATGTGGATTTAAGTAAGTGTAGAAATAGTATGCGGATACTAATGTGAACGCATACGTGAAAGTTGAATGGCCTGAATGTTAAACAAGAAACGAAACGTGTTGTTCATTTTTATCTCTAACTAGCTCTACCCTGAGGAGCACCGCAGGGCAACGCGTGGGTAGCAACCCACGTGTGTCTAGTTATACTCAATCTATTTAATAAAAATATATATTGTGTCTACGTGGTTGACCAGTGCCCACACAATGCGTCTGCTAATTTTCACCCAGACGAATAAAAGTACGAGACAGCAGTTAAAAAGAATCCACCCAGGAGTACTACTTAGCGTGTCGATGACAAATAAAAAATGTTATAATGGAGTCATACTTGTCCAGCTCAAGATTCGCGCGGATTGCGTTTGCTGATACAACCATCAGAACCTGGCTTGAACAGTTAGCAGGACCTGTGGGGCAAGATGGAAGACTTACCTACCTATCAATACATACCCTATAGGTATACATTTCTAAATAAATAAGACCTAAATTGGACAGCAAACTGACCAGACGCCTTTTGCATCTGAATAGGGCCAGCCTGCGCCTGGTGGTGGGGACTATCACCGGACAATGCTCACTTAACAAACATTTTCATATTATAGGCATTACAGATAGCTCCCTGTGCAGGGCGTGCATGATGGCCGAGGAAACGGTAGCACACGTGCTGCTTGAATGCACAGGCGTCACCCAGATACGGGAAAAACCCTAGGATCAGCAAGAACTGTAGCGCATACACTAAGGAGGCCGGGAAGACTAACAGCCCCTCGACACACGTACAATAGTTCACTGTAAGACTAAGTGTGGAAACCCAACCCACACAGGAGTGGGTTCTCCATGATGATGATGATGAATAATCAATTCAGAAACCGATCTAAGCATGGGAGAGTTCACAGTTCACAGAGTTCACAGTCACATGTCATACCTGCTGACAAAGCATTAAGAGATAAAAAAAAAAATCTCTACTTACTAAAGTGGTGTAGATTATAATTAAATTTTTCATTATAAGTAGCAAAGCAGCAACTATGAATGGAAATTTTCTGCGAGCGAAAAGTAGGCGGTAAAATTACAAACTTAGTGAAAATAATAATTTCATCAAGTGAAATGAATCAGTTCCAGCCTAAACAGTTCCGAAAGAAATGTGAAAATTTGACCCAGCCCTACGTTTTCTACAAGACCTTAACCTCACAAGTGGACGTATTGCTTTCTTGTTGTTTACAAGTAACATAGCTTTTCACTCGATGTACTTTTACGATTCTATCCTAGAACGAACGCTTGAGAAATTACGTTTCCCAATTATTTTGCATTCAGCCGTACATGGAACATGACCTTTCAGATTTGTAACTAAATATTTTTGACCCCACGATAAGGCGCTTATGTTTACCTCACAGGAAAGAAGGACAACCGGATTTTTATTCTTGTCAAAGTAAAACGTACCTATTATTGTGTTATTTAATGACGTAGGTATATGGTATTATATTTAACGAGGAGGCGGCGCGCGTGTTTCCTCCACGTGCGCTTTCAAGTAAGGATAAGATTAGATCTACCTAACCATTAATAGAATTTGGTTTTTGTACAGGACAGCACAGTTGGTCATGATCGTGGCGAATGTTACAAATCCCATACCGACTACTGACTATTGAGCGAGGAATGGCAAGTGCGGTTTTTAGTCGGTACGAGTTTGATATACTGCCGCCTCCACTAGTACCAAACAATTAATGAGGATTTTCTGCACTCTCACACTATTCTTGTCAGAAATAATCTATACTAATATTATAAAGAGAAAAGATTATGTTTGTTTGTTTGAATTGAATAGGCTCCGAAACTACTGGATCGATTTGAAAAATTCTTTCACCATTAGAAAGCTACATCTTTGCCATGAACATAGGCTATAATTTATAACAAATACCCAGACCACGGGGGCAGAGCCGCTGGCGGAAAGCTACGATACTATAAGCAGGTACTTATCTTTAACTACCGACAGTTGTTTATGCGTTCATAATGTATAAAACAAGCCTTCGCATAAAGTCGAGGTCAAGGCGTTGTACCTCCTAACTTCCCAAGGAAGAAAGGAACCGTCATCATTATCCTCATGTCAGTTTCCTTACCGTGTCAGACGACTGACAGATGATAAAAGGCCTTCTTACCTCAACAGAACATTTGGACAAAGGTCTTCGTCAAGTACAGTCAGCAACGAAAGTAGCTGAACACTATGAAATCTTCAAAACGCTTTAACATCTTTAATATTCAGAATTCACTGACTCTTGAAGGCAGTAGAAATTCTCATAATAGAGGACAATTATATATTTTACCTTCGTCAAAATCTAATGAATAGTTTTGGTACTGTGATGTTTTTAAACTTTCGTCGTGTTCAACGACTTTCGTTGCTGACTGTACATCGTAATTCATGTGCAGAATTGCCGCAGCTAGTTCAACTGCAACTCACGCAGAAACGGTCACTTAGTGCAAGTGTCGTGGGTTGGAGGGAATCTGAGATGGGTATTTATGCAATACCGAATATCCTAAAGGTACTTGTCAAGCTATTTGGGCTTCTGACAACAGCATCATTTGTCATAGATGTAATAGATATTCGTATGACCCGAGTCATGGGCCTTAACAATTTTCTAACATGAATCATAATACTGATTTCTGACACTTACGCGAATAGTAGACATTGAAATAAAACTACTTTTTACGGATTTTATCGCGTTATATTGATTTATTATTTTAATCCCGACGTTTCGGACCCTTTACAGCCTCCATGGTCACGGGTGACTAACGAAACGTCGGGATTAAAATAATATCAATATAACGCGATAAAATGAATCATAATATTATGATTAAGTAAAACCAGCATTTTACCTCAGCTGTTGATTTTGGTAATAATTACGTTCCTATTACGTTACATTATACTTGGCAGATACCCTAAAACCAAGTTATATTTATTGTATTGTGATCAAAGTGGATACATTTATAATCTTGTAGATACTTGCCGAGCATCTTAATTAAGTAAGCATTATAATATATGAAGGTTTTAATTAAACACTGGAAACGTGGCAACAAAGGGTAAGATAAATAATATAGGAATTAATGATAGTAATGGGGTTTGCTACTAATTAATCGAGTTGGTATATTATTACGTCACATCTGTTTTGCCGGTCGATAAATCGAAGGTAATGACGTAGAAGACATTATGGTGCCTACAGTTGTATCGTATTTAGTTCACCGAACCTTGTCTTGTAATCACCAAGACGAGGCAAGGGGGCTATGAAAATCGAAGCATTTTGACGAAAAAATCGCGAATGGTAGGTATATTCTTGATTTTTTTACACGCCTATATATTACCTGAAGGGTTAACTAGATGTGTACTGCGGTACACCCCCACTTATCTCCCGGTATCTGTATATCCCAGTATCTTAAAAAAAATTCAAGATGTCGGACCTTAAATTACAGTCTTGTAAGATAGTTTCAAGACAAGGATTTCAATCGCGAATAAAGAATCAATGATCCGCTGTTTCGTGGTTAGATTTGGCCCTAAAATACACGAGTATCGTAATGTAATAATAAAATTATTTTCTCAATTCTTCAAAAACTGAATATTTATATAAAGAAAGTAAATACAGTATTAACGATATACTTAAATGTAAGTTTTTCACAGAAAATTCTTTTATGTATTTTTTGTTGACCTTTATATCGGTCACGAAAAATCTAAGTTTAGCGGAATCGCGATGAAAGTTTAATTCTACATTTCTATCGTCGATAAACTTCCTAGGTAAGCTGATGGATATGGATCTTGTCTCGTTCTTTCAAAGTTGCTTAGAAGTGTTCAGGTGTGTCTAGATTGTAGGAATTTGATTAAACTAGACATCTCTTTTCCTCTCAGTTAATGAAGTCTTTTTTTAACCCCCGACGCAAAAACGACGGGGTGTTATAAGTTTGACGTGTCTGTATGTGTGTGTGTGCGATTTTGATTTTTTTATTTGAAAGGTGATCTAGTCAGGAGTGTTCTTAGCTATGTTTGATGATAATCGGTCCAAGATGGCCGCCACCACAAAATAGCGGATTACATATTTTTCACACCTCTCTCAATGTGGGTATCAAATGAAAGGGCTTAACTAGGAGAATGCTATACACTATGAAAAATTTAAAAATTTTAAATTTTACATATCATGTCGGGGGTTTTCAAATTTTTTTAATTTAGGTTAGGTTATGTTATTTTTAATTAGTTTATACTGATCTATAAAGTTACTTCTTTTTCTTCTGAGTGTACATTAGCACACACCTGCCTATGCCTAGCCTTTCGGACAATACAATCGTGATGGTATGTTACTTCTTTTCACTTTAACATATAGGCGCGCTAAATATAGTTTTATATTTAATTCTCCTTTTTTGTATATTATTTTGTAATTAGTTTAATAAATAGCTTTTCTGTTAAATCATATATTTGTGCATATCTAATGTGTCGTATTAAAATAAAAAACCTTTCTTATAAATATACATGTTCAGTGCTTAATTTATTAATGAAATCTGAAAGATATTTAGCACCAGATCCATCTGTTAGATTTATTGCTACATGTATGCAAATAGTGTTAATAAATTATATCGCGAGATGTAGATGTATAATTATGTATATGTATATTATGTGCAGTTGTGCACATCACTATAAAAGTGATAGCCACAGTAATCTTTGAGTGATTTGTGTTTTTTATGGTTTAAGTCAGCAAACGAGCAGACGAGCAATTTTATTGGGGTGCGGAAAACCCTCATACATCCATCCATCCATTTACAGCTGGGAACTGAGCTGCAACAGTAAAATATTTATTAAGTTGGACAATCCTGTATTTATATAGGTAGGTACCCCCTTATAATAAACGCTAAGCTGAGGAGTTACACAATTATTTGTTTTTTTTTCTAATACTATTTTGTGAAAGAAATAACTCAGATCGCAACAAGCCTTCAAAACATTTTGTTAGTGAGAGAAAATTCTGACATCTTTTGTTACCTAAAGGGTTCAACTTGGACTTGTACATACCATTATCTTATTTATCAAAATCAGATCATCCGTTAGAGAGTGCTACTGGATTTACGCCTTTATATTTTAGGGAATGTTGCTTATCAACCAATCAAGGGATGGACATTGAAGTGTTACTAACATTGGCCATTGTGTAAACAACCCTTTCTCTTACATTAATATGATACGTGACGTGACGTCATTCGTTATCAATACACATCTAATGTTTACATACCCCTACTCAGTAGGGTTGATGACACTAGTTTAGTTAAGCTAAATTGTTCCCTTTGAGTTTGAGTAATTATTGTCAATTGATGCAATCCTAATAGCGTTTCAAAATGCTAATACATATACGTTTTGAAGAGCGATTCGCTTTGTGATGATTAATTCAGAGCGTCTGTCTGTTAATTAACACAGTATTTGGTTCTACACAATAATGAATAATACTGTTACAGTCTGGTATAGCAGAATTATGTAATAGAATAAATAGCACAGTCTGGTTGTTCGTAGTGTATCGTTACTTTATAATAGAATTTTGAACTGGGTTAGTTAATTTCAGTTTTATCAATATTTCAATTTTATTTTCCATTTCAATGTTTTTCCCACTCTAGGTATTTTCCTGTATCTGTGGAAGATTATTTTAGGCAAAAAGCTATTTCATCGGTTAAAAACACCTAAGGTATAAATCAACAACTTACTTGCTTACAACGCCTGTCCCCGACGTTGCTGATGTCCAAGGGCAGCGGTTACCACTTACTATTAGGTGGGCCGCCTGTTCGTCTGTCACTGTAGGCAATAAAAAATAAAAATCTTTTTTTTATGGTTGCTCTTCACGGAAAAATAAGTGCTATTTTATTTTGTCAGAGTCGTCATTAAACGATTTCGGAATAAGCTGATTTTTTGGTTTTATTAACCAATTCTATCAGTCCTTGTGTCTCCATTTTAAGCATAACAAAAATTAATTCCATGTAAAATGACATACGAAGCGATTGAAAAAATCTTGAAAATTAACCATACAAATTGTCAAAATTTGTTTGACGATAAGATTATATTGACAAGCAATATAAAGCATCTGACAAATAAAAACGATAAACCTCGATATAATGTTAAAGTTGCACGATTTCATACTCGCACCACTGCACACTGGTATGGCAATAAATCTTATCTCTGACAGCAAATCGGTCCGATTAAATTCAAACATCCTTACGTTAAAATGTCAGAACACAAAAAATCAAAAACCAGTAAACAATTTTATAAAAGCACAAACAAAGTGGCTGATCCCGCCGGGAGCACTTACACTTCTGTTTCCCCTACATATTATTGACATGCACTTGTGCGAAACATATCCACTTATGGGAAGCATATTGATAATAGCGCCGTGTTTATATTTCTTGAGTATCAAATTTGTGTCTCATTTTGATGCAACAATAAAAACTCTTTTTTGTTAAAGCAAGATTAGGTAAGTTGCTGTTTACACAACAGTTAAACCTTCAAACGTTTTTTTTGGCAATGCATGTGCAGTTTCTAATCGGTACGTGTTCGACGCACCTTGCTGCTTCCCTAAGTGGCAGAGAATACGTAAAACTTTCCGTACACCAAAAATATAGGCTCTAAGCAAAGTGACTTCAGAACGACTCATGCGCTGCTTCAACTGCGTACTAGGTGGATTAAAAAAAATCATACAAACCTTGACCTGAAAATTACAAAAACAACAAAAAATAGGCAAATCGGTCGAACTATTCAGCAAAGATTATTTTTCATGTTAAATAAGATTTACTCAGAAATTAAGCAGTACTCGCTAGATATAATGTTCTTGGATTTATATTTCGCTTGAGCTAATTCTTCATCACAAATGAAACAACCGCTCATTAGCGCTTTGCTTTGAGCAATTATCGCTTCTATATTACTGAATTTTAGCATGGAACTAATGAAGGTAAGTACTATGCTGCCGAATTCAGGTCGTGAAAATCGGAGCCTTCATTATTGTTGCCATATTTGGGCGAGCCTATTGCCCGGTCACAAATCCAAACTCTAAGCTGCTATTGAGAATTTCATAGAAAAACTCAATAACACTTTCCTCGACCTGGGAATCATGCTAAGGGCCTGAAACGTAGCAGTCGCGCTTGGGACCATTAGGTTAACGAGGTGGTTGGACTTGCCCAACATATATTATATCAAAACGTTCGCCCAACAATACATATATTGCAATCCTGACGATCGATGCTATCGCCTAATGAAATGCAAACGCACAGAGGCTTCCTTATTGGCTCTCATTAATCTTTGGTGGCTTCACTTTTTCAACGGCTCCTACAATTTGTCCGGGCATTTGTCATGATTCTCCAGTTTTTCCTTGTTTGCGAGTCTCTGTATTATTTAGACAATGACGTGAGAAAGTGGCATGCGTATTAATAATACGCTGGAGAACATGTTTGTAAAGAGAAAGTATATAGGCATGTGCCTTATATGAAAAAGTACATGTATATAAGCAGCTAATGTTTCAGGGGTTCTAGATTATATGCACAAGAGCTGTTCTGTGAGTTTTTGAAGTAGTGATCCGGCCTTACTCTTTGGGGATATGTTATTTTTATACAAATATTTAAGGGCCTGTTTCACCAACTCCTAGTAGGTTCTCGTCAAATTATCTGGCAGATAATTTCATTAAAAAAAAAACATTTTTGAATTTATCCGATGGTTACCGGCTATCCAGAGATGGTGAAACAGGCCCTACGAGTTGTAACAATTACCAAATAAAGAAACTAATAAATGTAAGCCTAAGGCTCTTCATCTCTCCATCCACTTTTCTCGGTCTCTCTTACCCGGTTGAGAGGTTCCTGCATCAAGTCTTAGGCTAATATTCTGAGATAAAAGCGTAAACTTACGCTTCTTACTTCAAATCGTAATACATACGCAAGCCTTACTTTATGCTCGTTTCTGAATATTAGCCTTAGAGTATGAGTCTAGCTTATACCGCTATCATGAAGATTTAAATAGAAATATAATATGTGTGTTTGGTATTTTAGCTAGTCTAGGCACCAGTATTTTTGCAGTGTGCTCCGTCTATGAGCGCCGCTCGCGTTTTGTGTTGTTGAATTTGATTGGTCGCCACTCTAGCCAACGCCAGGTGACGTTAAAGGACCGTAGCGCGTGTAGCACCGCATGCGCAGCCAGCATAAACAAAACACGTTTATGAAAGCTTTTGTTGTTCAATTACGGATTTGTTCGAAGTAGGTTACTTCATACTTGCTGCTTGATTTGTATACTGACTGAGTCTTATGTTTGTACGGTAAAAAGTATTCGCACAGATAATTCAATATACTCCATAAGTATTTATCATACTTATGTAAAAAAAAAAAAAATTACTTGGGTGTAAAAAATACTATCAAATACTTTAACTTTAAATTAGCAACAAGATTATTTATATTATATGTATCTTATTTCATTCCAATACAGTTTCCTACTAATATGGCCTGCGGCTGCAGTAAGAGAAACATTGCGAACGGAAATAAAATGGAAACAACAACATTATTAGATAGATATTATTTATTTTCAATCGTGATTGTCCTTTTGCAGGGCAAAGACCTTATTTTCTTATTAGATACATTATAAAAATATCCAATTTGGATAAGCTAAGTCAACAGAAAAAATCCAATATGAGTATATAAGTATTATTAACTTGAAGTGATTGCCAAGTGATATAAGTAACAGGACTGCTGTCGAATCCAAGACACACAATGACTTTTTGAATTCATGTGCGTATAAATAATGGATTATAATGCGTATACGGTGAAGGAGAGGAGACCTGTCGCAGCAGTAAATGTAAAATGGGTTGATGAGGTAACTAAGAGACTTCTCTGAGAGACACGGAGTATTGTATATACTCATTCACGATTAAACAATGCGGTTGGTATTCGAGACATTATTTTATTTACTTAAGTTCGTCTTTCACGGTATTAGGTATCCAGGTTTACTATTTAGCTTTAAATGTAGTTGTGTCCATATTAACCGTGAAATATGGTTTCATTAGCAAGTGAGTCGTGAGAAGGGGACGCTCTGCTGTCTCAGAGAAAGGTATTTAATTACAAACTAGTTTCTGCGTCGCCAAGGATAAACCAGGCATTAAAATCAAAATTAAAAGTTTGTAAAAATGTTTTTTAAATGTAGAATGTATTAGAAAAAACAGCAAGCATTCAAGACACAGACATAATCAACATTTACATTAGACAGATTCACATTTAGTACATTTATGCCTATCCTTTCGTGGAATATAGGCGTGAAGGTATGTTTAAGTTTTGATATTGAAATCATTCATTGTTATAATAAAAATACTTTCACAGATACGCTAGGTACTTGTTTTTCGTACATAATACATCAGCATTGGTACGTTTACTGTATACATACAGCGCCAGATTGCATTGTATATGCGCAAGAGTAATTAAACATCAATCAAGTGTTGCGGTTCGAGAGAACATGTTGCGCAGTATGAATGTGATGCTATTGGGATGGCTACGTCTTCGCGTAGTGTCTGGGGTACGGGCCCAAGGGAGGATCCGGAGTGATCAAATAGTGTAGAGCTTGCTTTGGAATAAGATATAATATATCTTATTTATAATTAATTAAATGATAATTTGGATAATACTCTACATGAAGAGTACGTATTACTCTTCATGTAGAGTAAAATATACTGTATCTGTATAAATAAAAAGCTTAAAATCAATCAAAGAAGATTTAAGTAAAAATCTAAATATCTATGCATCTAGACTATATTATGTGATGTTAGTGTACAGTCACGAGCAAAAACATGTATACACTAACAAAAGTGCTAAAGCGATTTTTTCATGAATGAACGATTGTAACTTTGAGATAACACCAATGTCACTATAGTATTGGTTCGTAAATACTGTGTTCGTAATATCACAAAAGTTCTACTAGTACTTTAGGAGAAAATCGATTTAGCACTTTTGTTAGTGTATACATGTTTTTGCTCGTGACTGTACCTACCAACTGTAAAAAATACACCTAAAATATATTTAAGACACCCAAACGATGGAACCTATGTACCTAGCTCATCTTTTTTTTGTGATTAGCTTAAAAGCCCAGTCAAATCAAGTCAAGTCAAGTCAGTCAAGAGGTTCGGTGTATAGAGGTATATACCACGCTGAAATCGAATCCTCAAACAATAGCAAATACGCTAATTACTTGCTAGGGTAATCGAGCCGCCACTGTGTTTTAAATAATTTGAATGTTTATAATTATATAAAATTGGATACAAATATGAGCAAGTGAATGTGTAAAATGTTTGTAAACATCAACGTCAAGTGTAACGTATTTGCGCTTGACGCTGGCTGAAGTGTCTGTATTGTTTGAAAAACAGAGTAGGTACTCGCCTGAACGTATTATTTCCAGTATCAAAAGACACATTTAATCGAGTGCCTACTTTACATGCCGGCTGAGGGCGTCGTTGTAAGGGAAACAAATTGAATAATTATTCACGGCATTGTCCGCCCCGCGTCGATAATCGCATGCTGACCCGACGCTTTTGTGGGCACTTGTGCAAAATAGCCCGGAAAACGAAACCAGACGGCCGATATATTGGTAATCACTGCTGTTGAAGTGATTCACTGATTGGCGTTATTTTACAAATGGGCGCTAACAAAATATGCGATAAATATTAAATTGCTTGTTGTATTATTCATCTCTAGAGCTGTAATGGTAGAGATTGCTGCCATTACCGGTTATTCAGAGATGGTAAAACAGGTCTAGAACCATACAAAATATACTGTCCCAATATTATTACCATATTTTGTGACTCGTAGAAATTGCTGTAATGTAAAGTAGACTATTTTGCCATAATAATAGGTGTGAAGGGTTACTTCTTCAATATTAATACTAAGAACAATACGTAGTAAAAATATCTCGTCGACATTTTGTTGAGACGAGCCATCTTATTTCAAAATATAGGTAAAATGTTACCGAAATAAGTACGAACATAATATTACATTATTTGAAATACAAATTACGCAGAATCAGACAGAAGTGGGCGGTGAGTGATAGACACTCTGTACGTTTGTTGTTTGTTTAATAATAGCCTTTACACTACTTCCATCTTTTATGTGAATTCTGTTGATATTTAATCTTTGTTTAAGTGGATTCAACTTAATGTATTGCTGATTGCTTGAAAAGCTTCTAAGTAATATTCACAAAATAGGTATTTTTTTATATAAAAATTAAAAAAAACCTATTGTAAGTATTATATTTTTTTGTATGAATTTGACTGACTCAATGACAGTCATCAATTTGTCTCTAAATTAAAATAAATTAATTCCCGAAGTTGGGGGCACGCCCCTTAATTGGCCCCTAAAACATACCGGGCAATCTGTGTGAATACATTAGTTAGCATACTCACATAATCTGCCGAACTGTTAGGGAGAAAAAGCCTTGGTGGTATGCTATGGTAACAAAAAACTATAAGGCGTCAATTTGATATTCGAATCGACAAACGAATAATAAGATTGGCAGAATTTTCGACATCGGCACAAATTGCCATAAAGAAAAAAGAAGAAGAAGAAGAAGAAAATGTATGGAAATGACACAAGCTTTTGACAAATCGGGCTGTCACTGTCATTTTCCTACATTTTCTTATTATTCGTTTACCCTCCCCTGTATATTTTTTTGTTAATTGAAATGTTCCTTCAATTGTTTTAACCATCAACCAAAACTTTTTCAATGCAAGCGGAGCCACAGGCAATCCTAAAGCTGAAGAGTTTGTTTGTATCTTTGAATGCGCTAATCTAAGAAACTACTGATCCGATTTGAAAAATTCTTTCAGTGTTAGATAGCCTGTTTAACGAGGAAGGCTATATATATCATCAGGCTACGACCAATAGGAGCTGAGTATAAATTAAAAACGTTGCAAAAACGGGGGAAAAAATCAAACGAAGGAACGAAGTAGCTGGCAAAGGCTTTTTTATAACGACATACTCCGGTGAATGTATTCGTGCTACCTACGGTACCTACTTACCTAAGTTTTTTACGTTTAAGAGTTGTATGTTTTATGTATGAGAGTAAGGAAAGTTAGCAATTTCCTTCGACTTTCGTGTGCCCCTTTTTGTACGAACGATTTGGATTAAATCTTTGGTAATGTTGTAAAAATAATTCGATCGTATTCCGAATGTTTGGGCAGAATAATCATGTTTCTTTATTCATTTCTTTTTACAGGTATGTTGTTTACTAACTCATTTATTTCAGAAACAATTTGTGTTGTGTTTCATGTCTTTGCTAAAAAAAAACTTCAACATTGAAATATATTAAAGTTAAAGATATTTACGAATTATTGTTGTAAATACGTATTTATAAAGCTTTTATATCTATTCTCTTTACTTTTTACTAAGTATTACTTAAGTAAGTAAATCTTCTTCAATATTACCTCTTTGCTTAGTAAGTGGTTCGATTCGGGTTTTGGAATTCTACTGATCAAGTCGTGCGCGTGGGTTCGATTCCCATAAGTTATAATTATTTAAGTAATGAACAATAAGTCTTTGTGTATGTCTGGGTGTTTCATATGACTGTCCTACTGAACTTTGAAGTTCAAAGTATCGATGTACCTACTTGTATTCATAAACTTCAAAAGTATGAATTATGTAGGTATCATAATTATCTATACTAATATTATAAAGAGGAAAGATTTGTTTGTTTGTAATGAATAGGCTCCGAAACTACTGGACCGATTTCAAAAATTCTTTCACCTTTGGAAAGCTACATTATCCCCGAGTAACATAGGCTATATATCATCACGCTACGACTAATAGGAGCGGAGTAGTAATGAAAAATGTAGCAAAAACGGGGAAAAAATTATAAGACCACGCGGGCGAAGCCGCTGGCGGGAAGCTAGTTATACCTAAGTATGTACTTCACAAAAAAGTATATATGTATGTACCTACCTACAGTAGGTACAAGTTCTGCTTAGTTTGGGCTAGATGGTGCTGTGTAAAATATCCAACATATTTTTATGTCTTTGTAAGCCATCTAAATCAAACATTTGACAAATGTATCTGAAGGCTCGAAATCTGTTTTTGACGTAAAAACCGATGGGTTGCAGTACGCCACTTAAAATCCACTTCAGTTTTGGCCACTAACGACAATGGAGCCAGCTATCAGTGCAGCAAAAAATCATATCAATCAAAGAGACATCAGAAACAGTGTAACTTTTTAACAATACGTAGTCATTAGTGAAAACTTGTCACAATTTTCCAAATAAAAAAAATTAAGTATTTGTTTATAACTAGCTATCCGCCAGCGGCCGCTCGCGTGGTCTTAATATAGCCTACACCTCCAATAAATATCATTATATTTTAGCCAATAAATACAACGCATAAAACTTGACAAGTTATTTACTAAAACCTTCCTCAAGAACCATTGGTGAAAACAGCATGAAAATTGGTGCAGTAGCTTTGCAGTAGTAGGTGAGTTTATTGCGAATTAACATATAGACAGAGAGCCGCGGCGGAGGACTTTGTTTCATAATAAGTACTGATACTTTTAAAATTGTTTTAGTAGTAACAATGTCAAATAAAATATTCGATTGAATATTAAAAAATATATATTCCATTTGACGATAGATGATTCTACCTAAGTATATACCTAGTAAACAAGACTATATTAGCAAAAAAAGTAAGTACTAGTTCTGTATGTTTGTGTTCGGAAAACTCGAAAAGAAGTAGAAAGTCGATGGATTGACTTGAAATCACAACGTTGCAATTCTACCAAGTCATTTTTTCATAGAAAACTGAGATAAAGCGAAAATGGGCCATATTTTAGTTAGTGATATATCATAAAATAAATAATGGTTAACGTTATGTTTATGTTAATGGTTATGTGCAAGAAATTATCTGTCTAACCAAACAGAAAGACCTACTGCTGCACGTAACCGGATTAAATGTGTTCGAAATATGGAAAATTGCATGCTAATTCAACTGCCACGGGCATGCACCGCATTCGACGTCCCATTTCATTAAACTAATCGCATTCGAGTATCTTTTGGCTTCGGGAAAAGGGGCCTCGTAAAAGATAACTTTAAAGGTTATCCCAGGAACCGTGACGTCAGACGCTTCGGATGGAAAGTATGATTGAATCGCTTTAAGCACTCGAGATTTTAAAATGGCTAAAGTTTGTGCTGCATTCACAAACAGTTGAAGAATTGTTTTAGATGCAGACACCTAGAGTATTCCTTTACCACTGTCTATTAAAATTGATTACTTTTGCTCCAGTCTTTTGTTAAAGAATATTTTCTACGAAAATCATTCAATATGTAAAAAAAATTGATTGTTTGTTTAGATAATATGTTGGTTACTCTATGCTGCGACGGTTAATTTGGAATAAAGATATCTATAGGTACCTTAGATTAAAACACAGGACATTTTATTTAGGTACTATTGACGGTTTATCCCGGTCGCAGGTCCCCGTGAATTACTACAAAAGTCGAATTCTACGCGAGCAGAGCTTTCTAATATAAAACTGGGTTTATGCTGATCTCATAAACTTCGTGATACTTAAGGGCGAGGATATAATATATACCTACTTAGATATATTAGACTGGGTGATACTTAAGACTGAGGGAAACAGACAGACTGCTAGTGCTATTTTTTCTGAAATGCATCCTTTTAAAACAAATCTTCATCATCAATCATCATCAAACCATATACTGTCCCACTACTAGGCACGAGTCTCGTCCTATAGTCCAACATGCTATCCTAATGCGGGATGGCGGACTTCACATGCCGTCGAGTAAATTTCTCAGGGATGCATTGTTCCTCACGATGTTTTCCTTGACCGTTAAAGACTTAGCGAGTGATAATTACGCATTTCATTTCGAAAAGTCAGAGGTGCCTTGGATTCAAACTAGATACCCTTGACTTGGCAGTCCAGTAGTCATACTCTTATGCTATCACTGCTAAACAATTATATCCTTAACATCAACCTCTGAAGTCCGCGTTAAACAAATTATATTAATAATAAAAAAAACTCTTTTCATTAATTCCACCTCAATTCGAAAATTCAGGATAAAGCCAGGATCTCGATCTCGATTGTCACGTGCCAAGGCTTTATATCCGTTAGAGAAACAAACTTCGTTTGTCATAAAAGGTTTTGTAATTTTCCTTATACTTAACCGATGATCTGCTCTCGCTAAACGAAGTGTCAATCAATTTCTGTAATGGAATATGCCACTATATACGAGTACCCATATTTACTGTCAACACTGAGAATAATTTATAATCTTGTATGTATCGTGTAGGTATCTGGCATTACCCAGATACCTACACGATACATACAAGATTCAGGTTAACGTATAAGTTGAACAGCCTGTTCTTTGTTATCTATCTATATAATGAATTACCGAAATGTTTGTCCGCGCATAACTTCCAAAGGACTGCATCAAATTGAATACCTAATTCTATTTTGTTATGTTCGTTATTGTCAGGACAAGTGTTTATTTTTTAAATTCACCAGAACACGCAGGCGAAGCTGCGCACGAGTCGCTAGTTTTGAGTATTTTTTTTGGATTAACCCCAAATATGCTTTCATAAAGCCCAACGAGTTATTTCGTTAGCGTTTCGAAGCTGCGCATGGGTCGCTAGTTTTGAGTATTTTTTTGGATTTACCCCAAATATGCTTTCATAAAGCCCAACGAGTTATTTCGTTAGCGTTTCGAAGCTGCGCATGGGTCGCTAGTTTTGAGTATTTTTTTTGGATTTACCCCAAATATGCTTTCATAAAGCCCAACGAGTTATTTCGTTAGCGTTTGGAAGCTGCGCATGGGTCGCTAGTTTTGAGTATTTTTTTGGATTTACCCCAAATATGCTTTCATAAAGCCCAACGAGTTATTTCGTTAGCGTTTCGAAGCTGCGCATGGGTCGCTAGTTTTGAGTATTTTTTTGGATTTACCCCAAATATGCTTTCATAAAGCCCAACGAGTTATTTCGTTAGCGTTTCGAAGCTGCGCATGGGTCGCTAGTTTTGAGTATTTTTTTTGGATTTACCCCAAATATGCTTTCATAAAGCCCAAGGAGCGATTTCGTTAGCGTTTCGATATTGTTGACCAATAAAAATATTTTAACCGTATTGTATTATTGGATACAATACGGTTATAAAATATTTTTAACCGTATTGTATTATTGGATACAATACGGTTATAAAATATTTTTATTGGTCCCAATTATGAAGTTGCGAATTGTCGCAACTTCATAATTGGGACTTTTCTTAGTGAAAATTATTCTATGTAAACATTATTTCCTTTGGAAAAATTTTGCCCATCCCTAGGAACTGACATTTCAATCCCAGAAAGAAAAGAATACTGATTTTATTCATGAAAAAGACAGCAGTAATTGATGTACATATTTTATTATGGACTTAATTAATGTACAGTGCTGTAACTTTTTAAATGTATCTGCATAAAATTGAAGATGGCAGTATCATTATATATTTCACATTCCAATATTTTACGAATTAACACAGCAATGAAATACCTACTTTGCATGCGTAGAAAGTTTTTCTCATAATTTCGTTCTCAGAAAGGTTTGGCTGAGTGACGTAGATATGAATATTAGATTAAACGCGTATCCTTCAAATCAACGGTTTTTTGCAAACATGAGTACTTAATAAGAACGAGCGAGAAAATATATTGCGTGAATTTTAACAATTCGTATTCGGTAAAGAATAACGCACCTCAAAAATATGTAAAAAAACCTTGTTTCTCATTTATGTTGAGCAACAATTCCTCTACATTCATTCATCAACTAGTTAATATCAAAACAGCCACAAGTCGGCGTTCACTGTCCAGCAACTTGTCCAGTTGCCTTACAACATTGCATATTTATTTGTTTTTTTAGGAGCACAAAAACATGTTGCTCCAACAATGTTTACTATAACCATAGCTAACACTGTAGGGAAGTAAAACAAAATATATTACACATTCCTACATCTTCTTAAGACATACTAGGCCATCTTATTCAGCACCCAACATTTTCTGAAGCAAATATCTCTGGGTACTCTTGTGGATTACAGCAGTTAGCTTATTTTAAAGTCCGGCTGCGTGCAGTACGTTTTCATTTTGATTCCTGTCAACACTCGTGTCTCGCTGAGTGCTTCCATTAGCTTCGGCCACTACATCCCTGTTGCATTAAACTTGCAATGCATCTATCAGGGCTTTTATGTAAGCACTGGATTTGTGCCTTTTTATCAGCTTCATTTTCCTCCTAATCCTCGAGCGGAGGTCCACTTCAAAGTAATTAATGTTACAAGTACTGTATATTTTGTCTTTTTATGGGTATGATATTTATGTTGGCAATGAGATAGGATAGTTTTATATAAAACTGTGGCACATTGTTAAACTTAGATACCTATTTGTAGGTACTTAGCAAAATTTTGTTGTTGCCTAGAGGTTGCAAGCGCAGCTTTGGGCGGGAAAAACATAGCGAGCGGCATAGGTACAGCCGAAGGTACACCAATGTTATGTTAGTAAACATGATGGTATTCTCTCTACTCTTTGAGTAGAAATGCTATCTATATACATAAAGCTTTATATATTTTAAGTTAAATGAATATATGATACTAACTTTGTAAATTGAAGGAGATAATACGGTTAGAAGATAAAGGAATCTCTTGATCAGTATCAACGCGGTTCCTAAAACAAAATGCTGAGGTCTCTCGATGAAGCTCTTTACGATTGTTCAAACGAAACCCGAAGTCAGATATATTCGAATCACGGTTTTGGCCTTTTTGCCAAGCACCTAAACCTAAGTACGCAATCTTCAAAAATCATTACCCGATTTGGTTCCATTCGTTCTACTTATGTTTTCAATACACGAGGGTCTGAAGAAAGGCGGTTAGTTTCACAGAATTTGGCAAATTTTCATTCTACCGTATTATTTGGTAAAGATTACCTTACGTTTTTGAAGAGTTTGTTTTTTTTTTGGATCTTGTTGTGCGTCCCTGTAGTCTTTTACAAGAATTTGTGCATTTTATACATACAATCCTTAGAAATCGGTCATAATAATATCACTAGGCTTTCATGGTTGCCACTTATATAATAAATAATAATAATAATTAATAAATAAATATCTTGGGATATTTTTACACAGCACCATCTAGTCCCAAACTAAGCAGAGCTTGTACTATGGGTACTAGACAATGGATATAATACTTATATACTTTTTTTTGTAAATACATACTTATAATATATAAGAAACACCCACACAAACACCAACACTTAAGTTCAGCACATAAATGTTTGTGTCTTGTGGGAATCGAACCCACGACCTCGTGATTAGCAGTCCGTTACCCGAACCACTAGACCACAGACGTCGTCAAATACAATACACTCACGATTTTTCCTTAAGGAGGGGAGGCAGTAACTAGGGACAGAACGCCAGCTGCATAGCTCTGCTGCTTCGTTTACATTCATACATCTTGTCATACACTGGCTGGTTGTGAGTACTACGCACACGTAAACAAGACTATAAGTTATTTTGCAAAACAGAATATAAATTTCCTGACAAATCCATTACTATCTAAAAAGTCACTCCTACAAATCCCGGAATATATCAACGCGGCCATTTTAAAAAGCCAATATTGACCGTAACGATATTCCATATCGGAACGAAAAAGGATTTGGATCATCTATCATGTTATGTCAACCTACATCACACGACAATCTTTCCATCTCAATCTAATAACGCAACGTGTTCAGTGTTTACATATTAAGATTATTCATATTGCATATTATATTCATATTCGTAAGAATGGATCCAGGATAGTTATGAGCCAATGAGCTAGACCTATTTTATTTTATTTTATTACTTAAGGTTTGCTAACAAATGGAACAATAATGAGTACACATTATAACTGCAAAATACAAAGCTAAGAGTTACATTCTTTTACAAGCAAACATCACTTGCAAAATTAATACAGGATTGACTATCAACTAGGGCTTATTATTACAATTTAGGAAAGATTGCTAATGGCTAAGACATTTTTAACAGATTTTTGAAAAGACAATTTTGACAATTGATAGGGATTGAAGGTTTTTTTGCTTCGCCTATCCTAGCTGAATCTAAATTGTGAGCCTCTCTAAGTCAAAGGCTGGATCCGCTTTTGCATCAAGCTTGTTGAAAAGTTGCAGCCAAACCTACATTATAGAAATGACATTATAATGAATGCCCGATATATTAACCGACGAACGAAAAACTGAAGGACGTTCTCAATTCGGATGTTTATATTATATTTATCAACGATTTTTACCTCAACACATATTTGTTATTAAGATTAAAAAAGGTTTATTTTTCACTGTTAAAACCGACAAAAATAGTACCTAATCGGTTTTTATAAAAACGAGTTTGTCATTTTCATACATTTTCTTTTAGATATAGATAGAAACCAAATAGAAACATATTTGGTTTCTATTCATTTGTGGTGTCAAATGCTTGTCTATTATTACATGTCATAATTAAAATTTCCGGAAAAAAAATAGACTTTTACGAAGAGGAGGAATTGGTGTATCTTCAGATCTCAACTAAATTTCTGGTAAGAAATTACCTGGTAAGGTAAAAAGAATAATCGAAATCGGTCGAAATCACAATTGGTGAAAAACACAAAAAAAAAACACTTAAATTGAGGACCTCCACAGAAAATAGGTCTATCTGCCTGTCTGCCTTGAAGAGGATGTTAAACCGTTGTCTGTCCAAGTTGTCATACGTATGACAAGATTGTCAGTGGTAATCAAAAGCCCGAATGTTGAATAGCCAGTTTATTGAGGATATCGGTATTGCTCAGTAATTGGGTTGTGTAGGTTAATGGCAGTCGTTTCATGAGAGTATCGATATTTTAGTGGTATGTAGTTAGACTGGAAGTTAACCCCAATGGAGCCGGGGAAAGAGTAGAATGATAACTAGTATAGTTATGTACATTTTATGAATATAACTATTATAATAATAATTTTATATTATAAGAGATCGTGACAAAATGACAATTGAGCCGACCGGTCACGATACTTGCCCCAGTCATTATGCGGAGGGAGAGGCACTAATCTTAATTCGTAATCACCCCTCTGTGCCTCAGTCTAGGTATTTGAAATTGGAATAGACAATTCACTTTTCCATCTTGTGATTTCGATTGCTGATTTAGTACAAAAAGCACTTTGTCGAAATGAAAATAAGCTTAATTGTTCAATGTTTAATGCATAAGTTCCAATAAAATTACACAATTTTCGACAATCGCGTTATGATTTTGTCAGGAGTATAATTTAACGTGTGTGTAATCTTGAATTACGTGTAATAGGACTTATTGTTACTATTATTTATTATCTTATGATTGTTATTATGAAGTCAAATAATCGTATTATCAACAATGCTACGAGTGGTGATGGATAAGAAAGAACAATGTGATTGATAAAATATTTGCCAAAAAGTTGCAGTAATTTATTAAATTTGTAATTTATATCGCCCGATATCGTGATCATGCTTCCTCCGTTTTGCAACATTCTTTTATAAAGTCTGCCTCTATAAACTTGTATCTAATTAAAACAACACAAATGACTTCTTTATTTTAAAAGTTCAAGAAGATTAATTAAATTAGTAAGTCATGATCGGCGTTGGCATGAATTGGGCTGCGGGGCTGCCGATCTACGAGTAAGTATCTAATATTCGAATGACTATAAACTAGAAATACACAACGAAACTTTACTTCACTTAACCGTGTTTCTTAAGCCGATCAGTTTCCAAAATTCCCTCTCGAATAACAAAGACGATGAGTGTAATGTTTATACGCGGCATGTACAGTCACGAGCAAAAACATGTATAATTGTATACCCTCACAAAAGTGTTAAATCGATTTTCTCCTAAAGTACTAATAGAACTTTTGTGTCGAAGAACGAACACAGTAGTTACGAACCAATACTATAGTCACATCGGTATTATCAAAAAGTTGCAGTCGTTCATTCGTGAAAAAAACCTTTTTTAAGTGTACCTATATAATATATGGCTTTGCTCGTGCCTGTATAGTTTACAAAAAGACAAGTATACAGGAAGATATTTTTTTACATCTGTGTTTTGACAAAGATTGTGAAAATGTATTACGCAAAATGTGTCAAAACGCAAGTATTGTTAGCTACATTAATACCAAACCCTGTGGTAGTGAAAAAATGAGGTACACCACTATCTTTGTCGAAACACAGATAGAGAAACTGTATACTTACCTCTTTGGTTGACTGTACATTCATGTACATACATACTTAGGTACCAACTCCGGGTGCGGGGCGGCATGTACCTCGGGCGTGGGTCGACTCGTAATAAACTTGCGATCATCGCCGCATATTACGCGAGCTGTATTAGATTATGCGCGGTGATGTTCGCAACGAGCCGAGACCAGCTGACTTCTGCAAACTGGATTAACTTGATGAAAATGTATTGCTTTTTGTTGATCCTTTCAAATATGTTCGGATATCTATTGTATTGTTTAGTTATTTATACTAGACTAGGATCTGCTCGCGATTTCGTCTGCGTGGAATTTAGAATTATTTTTATGAAAACCGCGATTGGAATAAAAAAGCCTATAGGTTAATCTAGGGTATTTTATTCCAAATCTCAGCCAAATCCTTCTGACCGTTGCAGTGTACCTATAGGAGTAACAAACATTCAAACCAACTTTTACATTTACAGTATGAGTGCGATTAGGCTCAATTGTAAATAAGGTTATGTAAATTGTTATATGAATTACCTATACTAAAGTCTTGGCTGAATATTTCTTTGAGAGCTTTTTTGGAAGTTTTTGACTTTAATTATTTATCAAATTACTTAGCACTTAGTTTTACGATCAAGGACACAATTGTATTAAAATTAGGCACGCCTAAGGAGGTTTAAGTTGGGAATTGAAGTATTTAAGTTGTTATTGAAGGTCTAATATATTTGTGTAATGTAGGAACTCCAAGCTATTATTCCCAAAATATTGTATTGAAACCAAACAACACAGACACTTTGCTTAACCTGGAATTTGAACCCGGGATCAAATCGAAATCGGATCGGGACCGGAATCAAAGAGCAGGCTGAGTCATTTTAGTTTCATTACACATTAATAGTTTCTACTAACTATCTGCTACCTATCTATACCTATAGTGGTAGTATTCATAATTCATATAAATAAAAAGCAGCTTTCGAAAGCGCTGCAATATTGTTCGTTCTTTAATTAAGAGTACTAAAGCGCCAAAGTGAATTTTATGGAGACTATAACGTGGGTTGTGAGATTCGTTTCATGTATGAAAACCGCAATTTTGAGGGGTTTACTCAATGAGACCATGTGATATTAATTTCAGATACTTTAAAAGATAACAAATAAGAACAAGATTTTTTTTAAATATTCTTTTTGCGTCAAATCCTGGCTTTCGGTCGCTTGTGAAGGAAGCGAGGTATGATTGATTCGTACTGACTAAAATCTTAACTGCCTAATATTAGATTGTAAATTATTTTATGATTTTACCATTAATTACCAATATTATTACCAGCACCAATAATATTTTTTTCCCATTTTGTACAAGTGTAAGTACATAGTGTTTAATATAAATTATACTTCCTATCATGTTTGATGCCTTTACTCTAACCTATCATAAACATATCAATCGAGAAATGTGTGTGTTACATGTTAGAACCATCATTATTATATTATTGCCGCAGACTTTTCTACAATTATCATAAAATACTACGCCACTAAAAAGTTATTTATTTCTACGACGGTGTCCATATAAGTCTTGAGTACGTTAGCTTTACAAGAAATAGGCATTATTTATGCCTATTTACGCTCCTACTTTCCCTAAAACTAAGAAAAAAACTTTCATAAATCACGGGGAAGAACCTTATTTACATAACACCCCAACAATAGGGTGCAGAATCAGTTAGCCTAAGCCAGGTGCATCTTATTAACTTTCTGAACTTCGGATGGAATGTAAGCAGCCATTTTCAGTCTGTGTTTCCTAACAATATCTGTGTAGCCAGCCAGTCTGTTGCCATATTATGAAATAGTAGTTTGTTGATGAACAAACTTGCCAGCCAACCGTCTTGGAGCTCACACTTGTACGTAATATAGAGTTCTTGTTAGGAATTTGGACTAGAACTGAGAACATTTCTGGGTTTACCAAACGGATTTGGAAGTTTTCTGTAGTAATTGTACATAGATAAGCAGTTATATAAAGTTAACAGGTATACTGAAAAAACATAAAAACCGTCGTTTATTATCTATTTAATTAAATAGTAGGTACTGTGTAATTGTGTGTGTTCTTTCTTTGTTTAGATAGGTCTTGCAAGTTGTTTCTTGTGTTTAAAACTTTTACAAACACAAAATTAACGGACACAGATAGACTCAAACTCCAAACAACTATCTCAGGATTTAAAAAAAATTGTCTTCGACGGTACTCGAACCGACTGTAAAAAACTGTCCGAACATAAGAATTTTCGTTAAGTATCGATACCAAAACAAAACAGGAAACTGACACTGAGTTACAACTAATATTATGTATTTGGTATTCCTTCGACAAAACAGTTTTAATATCAGTTCAAAGTTTTCCAATATCTGTTATATAAGACGAAATACTCTCGTTGACACGTCTCTACCCCTTCAAAGTTAGATATACATATTACAGCCATATATACAATATATGATAGTAGAAAATCTTACGCGAGGAATTGCGACGATTGTCATATACGACCACTCTGTCAAGAGTGTATCGATGATGAAGAAGAAAACATAATACCTCAATATTATTGAAGCTATGTAAATTTTAATAAAATGCAAAACATAAAGTTCTTATTATTAATTCTAAAAAGAACTTGTTTCCAAGTAAAATCTGTTCCGCCAAAAAAAGAAATTTGAAGTTTCTCCAATTCATATTACTAATTACGCAGCCGTTTTCCCTTTTCAACGCCAAACGTTTTTCTGAAAAATTTACTCTCGACCAACTCATTAAGCTGAAATCTCTATCAAGAAATATTTGTGTTTACAATATTTTGTGGGTCGAGAGCAACGGGAATTCAGATTTTTGTAAATAAAACTTCAATAAACGGTTCAGTGACTATCGATATTTATTCCAAAAAGGGGCTTTATAAAAATAAAGCATTGGTTGTAGAATATAATTGTACCTAAATATTACTCATTTAAGGTCGATATTAATGCTAATATTATAAATGTGAAAGTCTGTCCATTTCAAGAAAATTGATTTATGAACTCAACAGGTTTATATGCCAACGTAATCACTAGACTTCTTAAAGGTTATGCTTTGCTTTAAATTTGTTGTCATGTGAAGCAAAACCCTATTGAGTTCGTTCTGCCTATACGATTACAGAAAAATCGTAACTCAAAGCCAGTTTATAAATTTGCATTGAAATACGGTCGGAAGCCGTATATTTTGACGGCATTACAGTCATTCGACTTTAGTACCAAGGAAAATGTAATACCATATATTTTATAAGTCATGTACTGTATTATATTCTCAGTTTAATATGCAAGAGTGGTTCCATAGTGTTACCACACATTACTGTGTCTTCGGCTAGCAGTAGGAAGTGTAGTTGAGTATCGTATCAGCATCAGGCGACGTCGTCTTGAATGGTAAAGCAGGTGAAACAGTGAATATCGACGATGCGACGACGTTGCATATAACGTTACAGCGCGTCGGGCGCCGCATGCATTCGAATGAACCCGCATTCAAGTAATAGAATACTTTTCTATGGTGCGATAAAAACATGATGTAGGCAATGGTTTTTATTAAAATTCCTTTCCGCGTTCAAGATACGAATTTGAATATGGAACGAATTTTTTTTTTGTTTTTAACTTTTAGATTTATGGTTAGTCAAACGATTTCACACATTATTATGAGATGCGAGGTTTAGAATAATACTCGTACTTACTGAAAAAAACACTTGTAAGCTAGTTACAGTTATTCTAATAATAGATGGAGGACAATGATGAAAGGATGAGGAGAAAGCCTTTGCCCAGCAGTGGGATACACCAAGCTAATCGTAATAGTTTGTGGTTAGTCTATTTAACAACTACTAAGCAAGGGTTTATCCGATGTGGTGACTCTCCTAGTGGTTACCACATACACCACCCAGCTTAATGGGTTGGCAGACATCACACGTCGACGAGAAAATCTCTCAGGTATAAAAATAAATATGTTTATAACTATTGTCGCCTAACGCAATAACCAAAAGCTTTGATCTTCACTACCAAAAAGGCGCCCAGCGTTTTTTGATGCGACTAAAACTATTACCGCTGTGGTAAACACATAGAAAACGTTAGGCAAACATCAAAACAAGTCGAGAGAGGTACAAAGCAAAAATATATTTAACCTTAAGCACAGAGGGTAGGCGTATTTGAGCTTCGCATATCACATTATCGAGACTTCCGACTCCACCGGAGGGTTTCTGGGGCATGGGTGGCATGGCCCAAAGGAAATAAACTTACTGGATAAACTTGCGTATAGATATTTAATGTGGAGAAGTTTTTGTTTACAAGGAAGATGCGGATTTGTGCTGGTGTTATGGTTTCTTTATGGTTTCTTTATGGTTTTTTTAAGTTCGGTGATTTACGAATGTAGTTTGTGTTTTGTTTTGTCGCGGTGTTAAAGAAAGGTAAGGAATTTAATGCTTGGGCTAGTTTTTGTTCGTGACGAATCATGTTATCATCAACATTAACCCATTTATTGCTACTTATGGATTTTTTAAACACGTATAATATTATGCACCTTGTAACAATGTACAATAATGGGATTAATGACTACCAGATTACGATAATTCTGGGACATACTAATAAACAAATAAGTAGAAAGACAATATACAATGTGGTAAAAAAACCCTGTCCGATCCGAAAAGGTAAAGGTATCCCAATCACAATACCAAATAAAATAAATTAAATATTCATAAAAAAAGGCTGTTAATGAAGTATTAAATTCACGATTTTGGTACAAAAATTAAATTACCCAAAATCTAGCAATCGTCGTAGTAGCGTCACAGGTGCCAAATATACCTACTGTGGTATATTTGGCACCTGTGACGATTGCCCCTGTAGCTATGAACTTAAGTTTCCATGTTATATAAAACAAAATTTTTTTCGTAAAATTTTTTTACTTGTAAACTGAAAAGGATTACATAAATGTAATCTAATATCGATACCTAATAATACCTTCACGGTCGGACATGGTTGAGGTCAAAGTTCAAACGCAAGCATAAGCATAATAAAAAAATATAAAGTGGTCATAACACACTCCTCCAAAAAAACATTATCCAAGACAGCCCACTGACCTCAGGTACAACCAAAATATTTACAATTTCAATTCACGTTCTGTTTTTGCGGGACATTGTTGTACAACGAATAATCAACCAAACTCTTTGTCCAAACCTTTCTGGCAACATTTTCCCTTTGGGTATTCATTCGTGACCAAGTAGGTCGGTAGCTTGGCCGTTGTCTGTTTTGTTTATGAGACCTTTCAGCTTTTACTTTGTGACCAGGTAAAGTATCCTGGTAAGTAAATGATCTCTTAAACTTTAGACGACTTGTACGGACTTTGCGCAAGTTTAAACTTGATTTTAAGTAATTAAATTGTAGGTATAGTGTAATTTAATTTGCGTTTAGCTAACTTGTTAGGAGTATTTTGTTGTGAAACTTGTTCTTAATTTGATTTCTGGTTAGCACTGTAAGTATTTTAATTATCATCTTGGGTTTTTGCAGTGTCGTTATTCGATAGAATTGCGGAAGACCCTAGTTTATAGACGAATTCTCTAATTTACTTCCCTTTTTCATAGTACGAATTTTGCGAATCTCTAGACGATCTCCCAAATTTTGATATAATATTAAATAGGTATATACGTAAGTAACATACACGCCAGTATTGCCTGAAGGGGTAGGCAGAGGCGTACTAATGTACACTCACATTTTGCCGGTATGTTTAGGTCCCATGTAATAGGGGGCGAGCCTATTGCCATCAACCGGGAACAAATCCAGACTCCGAGCTGCTATTGGGAATTTCACACAAAACCCAATAACACTTTGCTCGACCCGGGGATCGAACCCAGGACTTCTAGCGTAGCGGTCGCGCTTGGGACCACTAGACCAACGAGGCAGTCAACAAAATGTACGTAACAAGTATTTTTTTTTTAATCATAAAATATTCTTTGTGTAATCTCATTTTACATATACTTAAGAATAGATGAATTTAACACCACACATTCAAGATAATTTTCTTGATACTTATACAGTAATGTAGATACTAATATCTACATCCATCGCATGATATAAGATGAGATCCTTACAACAAAATTGCTACGTTTGCTCACTGTTCCGATTCTCAGATCAATTTTCAGCGTTCGCCCTGACTTGGTGAATAAATGATTCGGTCTCAATGCAATTCACTGATAGCTTTGTAAAATATTGCTCCGGCGGGTATTCTGTTCTATTCTTTTAAGCTGTATGAACATCTTTACATAAAGTGAATGTATTAAAAACAGGAGTTCGTTCCTCAAAAAGACCACGTGGATCAACCAACTTCCAAAACTAAGCTCGCTGCGGTCACCCGTGCCTCAGAGAGCACGATAAGCCGGCGGTCTTGGCTATCATGTGAATACGAAATGCGAGTTGTACGTGTAGTCAAATACTTTTAAACCTAGTAACACAATTCCTAAGTAGCAGATGTAAGCGGGGTAACACTGTATAAATGCTGCTAATCGAGGATACCAATTTATTTTTTAAACCAATGTTATTGATTAGCTTTTGCTGGTATTCCTAGAAGCTGACTCTGTTATACCTAATAAAAAAACTATAACTAAAATTGTAGGCAGTATTAAATAGGTCATTCTCAGATTTGCTAATAAATTAAAAATTATAACCGAATTGATGTGACTTGGAGTTTTTATGTAAAATAATAATAGGTCATCATCATCTTCCTACCCTTGTCCCAATTTATTTGGGGTCGGCGCAGCCTATCCTTTTCTTCCATTCATCCCTATTAGCCGTCACCTGCTCATTCACTCCCTTTTCCATCATATCAACCTTAACACAATCCATCCATCTTTTCTTTGGCCTTCCTCTATCCCTCCGTCCTTCTACATTCAATGTTATCACTCTTTTAGTCACTTATAAAATAATAATAGGTGCTGTGTAAAATTTGCAAAAATATTTAAAACTAAGCAAAGCTGTACTATGGGTACTAGACAATGGATACTTAGATACTTTATTAAATAGTTATCACTATCACTACATATTATAAAACAAAATCCTCCGCCCGTCTGTCTGTCTGTCTGTTTGCGCTAAACTCAAAAACTACTGTATATAATTTTCATGCTGTTTTCACTAATGGACAGAGTGATTCTCGAGGAAGGTAGGGGAATCGAACTCCCGACCTCGTGATCAGCAGTCCGGTACTCGAACCACTCTCGAACCACTCGAAACACTCGAACCACAGAGGTGGTCAAAGAACACTTTGTATGACGTATGTACGAAAGCTATTATTAAAAGCTCATATTTTCTCAGCGTAGTTTTCCCTCGTCTGATTGAGCGGGAAATTATTGTGTTGCAAAGAACGAGCGGCCAAGCCTACGCTACTTGACTCCAGAAATCAGGTTACTGGCCCACATAATGTTTTATTTACCTGGTTTAACAATGAAAAAGAAAAAGAATGTCTTAAGTATACAAAAAACCAACTAAATCATACTCTTATGATGAATCAAACTTTTAAAAAATCTTGCTGAAACAGAATAAACTATGAACAGTTAATGAAAAAATATTATGAAATACTACGATACTCTGAAATACCAGAATCTGTTTAGCTACAAAATGTTTTTACAGTTTCGCTATTGGTTTAAGGCCCCAGTCTAGCAAAATTTGGCAGTTGTCAAATTATTAGCTCATTTTCGCAACGTTTTTTTAAAGAAAGGAAGGATATAGTGTCATATATTTTTATCGCGATAGAATATATGTTATATTAGCTTTATCTACGTATTTTTTTCACGTTCCTCTGGTTAGTTTATGTTATATAAATCAGGCGTCAAATATGGCGCTCTCGCGCCCAACGCCATTTAGAGTCATGTTTGTGCACGTTAATCGGGGTAATCAAGAATAAATTCAAAAATCTACTCAGCGCAAAATTAGCTTAAGATAGTCGTCTTCAAAATGCGCTGAGTAGATTTTTAATTATACCTTTAGTTTTCTTATTCCGAGTGTCATAACATCGTCAAATTTTCCTGTTTTTGGTCCCAAAACAAACGGTTTTTTTTCATAATAAAATCTAAAAATATTGATGAAATCATTTGATCAGTTTAAAGTACGTGTATTAAAGGATACAACCAATTTAAAAAAAATGTGTACCTGCTTCACAAATATTTTTTATAGTGTTTTCAACAGGCACGGTTTATAAACGAAAATCTGAAGCCAATTTCTTCAGAGGCGGCCAGTCGGTCGTAGCGGTTGGACGTGGATTCTATGTCAAATTCAAATTTGTACTTATGGCTCTAAATTTTGCTCTCTCTCTAACCTTGCCGGCGTACTATCGGGCATTGAAATTTGCTCTACTTGATTATTTTTATGTCAATTTATCAGAAATTATTTCCGACGCGAGTTTCCCGATCACGCGCGTTTTTATTCCACAAGCAGTTTAATCGATCGATTGTTTAAAAAAATGTGGTGTGTTTAGGCATTTATTGGACACCTAAACGCTTGGATGTCCGTCTAACTTTATGGTCCCGATTCTTCTGTCCCTAGTTAACACCTGGGTACAGAAACAACTCGACGCCATTTTTTACATTAATAACAGACATAGACTGTTTTGTTAGCAGTAAAGTGCGATAGTAACAAGTCTGTTACTATGGTTCATTAACTTGTTACCACTAGGTAACAAGTTTTTTACTATGGTCCGTTAACTTTTTATCATTAGGAAACAAGTTCGTTACTATGGTCCGTTAACTTATTACCACTAGGTAACAAGTTTGTCCGACACCCTAAAATTTACCTATGACCCTCCCCGGTTTGACTCACACAAATTGAATAATTGCTATCCTAACATAATTATAATTATCAGCCAAAAGAAGTCCACTGTGTATGTGGAACAAAGGCCTCTCCCATAGACTTCCATAAGGATTGGTTATATGCTGCCTGCCTCCAACGACTCCCAGCGACCTTCATCATCATTGAAAACCCACTCCTGTGTTCTCAATGATGATGAAGTCTTGTGTGTTCGGTTCCCGTACTTAGTCCTGCAGTGGACCATTGTCTCAGCTACCTTTATCGGGTCATTAGACCTTAGTTTGAAAGTGAGTGTAAAAAGTACTGAAAAGTTGTGCAGCGACCGCTTATCTACGATATATGGACATATTATGATGCGTAGAAGTAGAGAGCCTAGTTACAAAACAGGTTTTGAACATAAATGTGGATGGATATAGTACTGAGAGGGGGGGCCAGGAGTCCATAGCACAGGGTATCCTAGTTTGGTCTCCTGACTCCCACAAATATATTGTACCTCCATATTCAGTATAGTGTTTAATCTAAATTTGATTGTATAAGTTTAAATTTATAAAATGTTAGTTAATTTTGTACTTATTATTTTTTTGTGGGAGGAAATAAACGATATTATTATTATATTATTATTAGAAGAGGAAGACCAAAGAAAAGATGAATAGACAGTGTGAGAATGACGACGATGTACGTAAGAAAAAACAATGCGCCGACCCCAAGTGAAGGTGAGGTGGTGCCTATAGGTGTACATACACGAGCTAGATGGACATATGATATACTGGCTGGATGTAAACGATTGAAGCGCAGATGACCCCCCGATTGTCGGTTAATATGGCAGTGGCGTAATAGAGAAGAGGCCCTGACTCAGCAGTGGGTTTTACCGGCTGAATAGATAGATAGATAGATGAGTATATTTATAGATAACCGTTGCACGCGGTTTTTCATTTACCCCACTTCATGTGCCCAGAAGAAAAGTCTTTTGATCGATTTTTTGCTATTAAACATTTCTAATCCCAACTAGGACATGAGCTGTAGCTTTTAAACGGCTGAATAGATTTACATGAAATATGGCTAACAAAAATCCCATTTAATTCAAAAGAAATTTGTAAAAGAATTACAAGACTAATCTGTGGAAGGATTTACAAATACAATAAGAGCTGGATTGAGCCGTGGGTTAGTCATTTTGTTGCTGAGCTATAAGCTCAACGGTTCAAACCCGTGTGATCTGGTTCATCTAGCTCTTTGAAAGCTGAGTTTACACGCTTCTGATGATAGCCAGGCGGCTATAGCAGTCGTGGAAGTGTATTCTATGTCAAATTCTTACTTCTCGCTCTGAATTTTGCTCTTCCTCTAACCAGTTTAGATCAAGAAATAAAACACAAAGGTTTACTCCAAAGCAAACCATCTCCTGGAACTTGATCTTATAGTGAATCAACCTCCTTCTTTTTCATGTCTGTTAAAACGAAATTAAAACTTCGACTAAAAATATCTACTGTTCCATAAATCATACAGTACTTAAATTATTTCAAACGACAGATATTTTTTCAGATTTTCTGGGTATAATCCCACAGGCCACAGTATAGTTGTTCATTATAATTAAATAAAAATATCTTTTTGTATTTTTTTAAGCATTTTCCATACTAAGATTAGAAGTTATTTTTAATGAAGGAAAAAATCGGCTGGCGGGCAGGATTCGAACCTGCGTCTTCTGGTTCGGTACACCACGGTACACTACGGTTGGTTGGGGCTCGCGGTAGCTTAGTGGTCAAAGGGTCTGATGTACCGAACCAGAAGACGCAGGTTCGAATCCTGCCCGCCAGCCGATTTTTTCCTTCATTAAAAATAAATAGAAATATTTTTTTTTGTAAAGTATAGCAACTTTCATTTCGTAGCACTGCTCTACACTTTGTAATTTACGTATCACAGGATGATACAGAGGGTGCCTCGCGGGGTTCGTGCCCGCGAACTGTCAATATACTGAATTCGTTTGTTATGCACAGCTAGACTGGGGCCTTAACAAAATAGATTGATTGAAAATTATTGTGATTCAATTATTTGTGTAACCAATAATCAAATTAGGTATTCCATTCATTCAAGAACCTATTGCACACCTAGAGAAAATCTAACCTTGGTTATATATTTTCAATTTTCGTAATTACTTTACATGCTATGTGAATATTTAAATACAATGTAAAAATTGTTCAATTAATTAAACAAAGTTAGTAAAAGAATCGTAGCCTTGTAAACAAAAAAATACACAAAGCTATTGCACCGATTCGATTATTTCTGTGCTCACTTCCTCTGCTCGAGATATTTATCGAATCGAAAAACCGATAGATACACATTGAACGTCAAAGCTTGAGGCGTTATTTCTGTATTTTCTAGTCTACGACGTCTCGACTCAGTCAACACACAGTGGAAAATGGTAAGGGCTGAACCTCGTTACAAGCACCAAAGACAATTTTCTCTAGCAACTTCCTCGACAAATGTGATTACCTACTACGGTTACAAGCTCCATGTTAAAACTTCTGTAATTGTGTTTTCAAAAGTTTTTGGTTATGTAAATCTTAATTTACAGTATTATAACCACGGACGCGATGGCGTACGATTTAAGGCTTTTAATAATCTTGTTAAACCAAAGTTCGGTAATGATCTAAATGTAATGCCGCAGAAATTCGACAATGAACCGAAAACTTCTCACAGGATTTTATAAAATTTCTGTAATCTGTCAATTCAGCTAGACTAAAAAGGTCGCTTTTGAGGAATCATAATTATGATTCATAATAAAAATTTGCTGCTATGAGTTCTAGACCCGGGGAATGACTAAATGTGAGCTTTTAGCGCTTTGAGTATGACAAACATTTGAGTATATATATATGAGTAACGACATTATATATCTAGTTAAAAAGAGAAGTGGATACCTTTTTTTCTTGTCGATATATAAAATCTACAGTAAAAGTAAAACAAGTTGGGGATCAAAAAGATCCAATAAAGAAACTCGAATTGTCACTATCGTAATTTAATCAACAGGATAGTAATAAAAGATAAATAACTTTCTATCAGAAACAATTTTTCCGTAGCGCCTTCAAGGCGTCTCTACAAAAATGCTATTAGGACCCTTTGGCCAACACCACTTCGCGTAGGCGACGTTTCAATCCAATTGAACGTGCTTCTCTCTCGATACACCCAGCTCTGAAACGAATGTCTTACAAAAGATACATCCCTTTTTCGGGTCCCGTGTATCGATTTTATCTTAAATGGGTTCCGGATGAAACTGTTTCACGTATTTTTATAGATGTTAAGTGGCCTTGTTAATAATGGTTTAAATTTGTATGCGTGTAGGCGTGTAAGGCCTGAAAGGGTCCTGTGTGGGTGTCGGTAGATTAGTCTTGTACCTTCGTGTTCATCTTATTTTCACCAAACCTTTTTTCTTCATAAAACAAATCTTCCACTATGATCCCAAGACTTAGGCCAGGCTAACGAGGCAGTTTCATTCTATGGATAGGTAGGTATATCTAAAGTATCCTATGTATCTTTAATTCTAGTATAACCACGAAAACGACTTTGGAACGATTTAGGATTCCCACAAGACACAAATATTATGTGATGAATATATGTGTTTGTCTGGATGTTTCTTATGTAGGTGTTTGTAGGTATTATTTAGTTATAGTACTACTCGCTCTGAATGATTCTGGTCGATGTACATTGTACATCGAGACCAAAAGTTCGAAATTCAGTTATTCGTTATAGCAAGCTTTCGAGGTTCCGTAAATCGCGATGGTGAACATTCTCAATTAAGTACTTTCTGGCTCACTTAAATCGAACTTTAAAACTTTATGAATACGTTCCATCGATATTTTAAACTTCGAAGTTCAGTAGGACAGTCAGAGATGTGTTATAGCAAAGAATTCCTAAAATCTATACCGATACTCTTTAGATTTTAAAGTAGGAGTAACGAACTACCCTCCGAGTGAATGAGTCGCTAAAGTACTTGAAAGTAGCAGGACATAAAGGAAGAGGTTCTCATTCACGCAATACTACTTTCAGTATTAGATCCACTGAGTTATTTGACAAAGACAAACGCACTCTACCCCACTTTCTTCAATCTTTCGGCTATATCTGACATAATTATATACATGATGTAAATTATCATCACGCTTGTAGCCTTTAAAGGGTAAACAGGGGTGGGTAGGGAGTAGATACAATCACAATTTGCTAGTTTGTTAAGGGTCCTATGTAATAGGGGGCGAACGTATTGCATAAATTCGAACTCCGTATTGCCTGCCTGATATTGCGATTTTTTTAATTAAAAAACCCAGGATTGCTAATCCAAAATAGAACCTCGCGATAAGTATAACTATAGTCTATTAGGGATATCCTTAGTCCTATCCTATCCTTGAGAATCTCTTGTATAACTATCATCCGGGATATGATTATACAAGGTGGTTCAGTACGTGACACTGGACCATTTTCACAGTTTTTTTTTCTTGAACGTGTAAAAAAACACTATTTCTATCTTATTTTTAAGCTTAGCGGTCAAAGCGTCTGGTGTACTGAACCAGAAGACGCAGGTTCGAATCCTGCTCGCCAGCCGATTTTTTCCTTCATTAAAAATAACTTATAATCTTAGCATGGAAAATGCTTTAAAAAAAGATAATTATTTCTATCTACCCAAATTAGATTTATAATAAAAAAATCATTATTTCATTTATTTCGGATCGCGCGCGCGATAACATTCAGCGCGGAGCGTTATAATCGTGTTTTTAGCTATACACTGCGCGCTCAAAAATGTCAATATCTGTAATAACCGATCATTTTCTACATGAATGACCTAGGTCATTTTATTTTTGACCTTGAGTGAAACCTTGTCACGAGCACGACGTTTGTAGGTCGATGTCCCGGCTTTAACTATCTTACCACGATACGTCCGGCATCTTGCTAATATTATTAATGTGAAAGTTTGGATGGATGTTCGTTATTCTTTCACGCAAAAACTACTGAATTAATTTTTAATGTAACTTTACAGTATTATAGCTCATAGATCAGAATAACACATAGGATATAGAAAAGGTTATTTATGATCCGAGTGAAGCCACGGGCAACGGTTAGTATTCACTTAAAAACGTAGGTATTTATTATATTTTGGCGCGTTGGTCAGTGAAACTCGTACATTTGAGGTGTATCTTTGTACAGCAATCCCTTTTTTGTCCTACATTAGGGAAATCCTCACAAGCCCTATTTAGGAAATTGCCTTCTTTATCGCGCCTGTGGTTAACACAGTTCGGCCTCCATCTTCCGAAGTAGCCTTTTATTTTTAAGAATTCAACACTGCTATACGTTTAGTATGGAACAACATGTATTGGTTTTATTTTTCTAAATAAATTGAATAACAAGGGGAAAATGTGTTATGCCGATGGTGGTAGAAATTTGAATTGGTCATAGAACAATGGGGCCCGTTTCTGTTCGCTACATTTTTTACCGCTGTACTTATTTGCAGGAAGTCTCTTAGGGCTATGGAATCACAAACTGTTATATTTACGAGGGGAAAAACTACTTAACTGTGATTGAAGGTTGAGAAAAAGAAAAGTATAACAAACAGAATGATTTTTTAGATACATACCTACATTTTCGTTTATCTTGATTCACAGTAACGTTGGATTATTATAAACTTGTTCAGGATTTATATCAAAGTAGTTTGTGTTAATTTTGATATCATTAAGTATTCATTATTATTTAGTTACCGATATGCTTTCTCGTTATTTAGTGGCACGATTATATAATACCACCTTTACTTAGTAGTGAAAAATATTTTGATTAAATTTTTTTCAAACTGTGATTCACAATTATTTTTTAAAATAATGTCTTTTATTTTAGCCCTTTAAACTACTTAGATTTTATTATTTTTATTTTATCATTATTATACAATTTTACTAATTATACAATTATAATAATTATGCAGTTTGATAACTGTATCAATATATGCTTAGTTTAGATTCCCGGGTCGAGCAGTGTTGTTGGGTTTTCCTGGTGAAATTCCCAGTACAAGCTCGGAGTCTGGATATGTGCCCGGTTTATGGGAATAGGCTCACCTCGCCCCCTATTACATGACACCTAAACATACCAGCAAACTGTGGGTGTACATCAGTACATCTGTGCTTACCCGTTCGGGAATATAGGCGCGATGGTATGATATGTTATCTGCTTAGCATAATTAACAAAAAAAAATTTTATGCATACAAAAAATTATCGAAACATTAATTAGTGGAAACAAACAATTGTGTAATAATTTACAGCTGTTTGCGTCTACGTCAGCGTGTTTTGTTTTCTGAAATATATTGCCGGCTTACTTACTATCGAGAGTCGACCAATATTTGTCAATATTAATCATGAGATGGGAAATATATTACAACGTTTCATCTACATTAGCTTTAGTGGATTGTATATGTCTAATACAGAGTATTAATAGACAATACAACAAAACATAACCCTCCTCCTTCGGCAGTCAGGTAAAAATGCAACCTTGCCTTTATAAATACAAAACAAAATTACCTTAAGAAGCACTTTAATATAGGAAAACCTACCATCATCATAAAAAAAACCCCTCCATTCGTTTGTATGCTCATCAATTTGATTTGTATGGAAACTACTTTTTATAATTACTTATTTCTATGGTAAAGTGATCTTTAAGTGCGAAAATATAAACTGTCATTTATCATCACGCCTACAGTATTTGAAATACCCTACAGTTTCCTCAAAAAGACGATCATAGTAAGTACTCCCAGCGACGGATGATCCTTGAGGATTTACTACACAAAAAAATACATTCACTCCTGAGATAATATGTTTTAAAAACGGAACATCGCACCTCCTTGATTGCAATACATTACCATCCCCAACATGGTTTAGAAGGCTAGGAACATACTATTTTTTTCCAATGTTTCTGCTATTCGGGGCGGTGACAAATCCAACAAATCATAGATAAGAATACAATATGTTTCGAATCGATGCGTTCCATAATACCAAAATAATAACTTTAATGCATGCCTTGATTAATTTGCTGTGTAGTGTAGATGCGCAATGTTACTTTTTTTTCATGAAGTCATGACGGATAGATAGGGATAAGGGGTCTCTATACAAAGTTCATCATTTGGTCGTTAACGATGCTACGCTGGACCCCAGAATAAAGTCTTAAGCTTATTCAAGCTCATCGAGATTTCGCCTCCTTTCTTATTTTTATTCTATGTGGAAATATTTTTTCAGTAGATAGAATATACTCGTATAAGGTCCTTAATAGAATAATTATTGATAATGACGTTTTTATTTTGGTTAGTAATTTTGAAATCAGGTTTGTATAAATTGATCGAATACGTAGACAATAGTGAAAATCCATAATAATTATAATTATTAAAGCAAGCTCAAATAGCGGAGACATGTAAAATGTATAGGGTTCATTTGGTTATAATAGCTAGTGTTCCGTATAACTTAGAGATCAATGCAAAAATATTACCTGTCATAAATAACATCATTATTTCGTAAAAAGAAATATCCATTAGGAAAAATTATGAGTTCTTGTACATAATTTGAAATATTTTCCGCGGAAGTGAAATGGAATGCTTCAGATTTATGCAAGACAGTTCATCTCAATCAGAATGTGAGAAATGAGCTGACAAAGGCTCTTTTACGAATGCGAATGACGACTGAAACTTTGAGAAAAATTTAGCGTCGACTTTTAGAACATTTTATTATGCGAAACTTGACGAGTTAGTTCATGTTTTCCAGCGTAGATTGATGTGGTATGATGATGATAAGAGTACAAGCCATAAAAATAACAGAAGTACACTTATTTCAAGTAATTTTTCATTGAATCTGCTGCTAAAATCGTAGTTAGCCACCGCATTACCAAATATCCTTCTGCTAGTGTGCGTATTACTTAGCTTCCAGTTTAAATGGTAATATAGCGAAATAATAGTTAAATTACTTGAACAACTTAAATTACGCTTACAACTGATTGCTCAAGACTACAACGTACCAGGTGATGCATGATGCATGCGTCTATTGGCTACGGGTACCACTTACCCTCAGGTAGGCCATATATGCTTGGTTGAGTAAGTCACAGACTGCAGAAGTATTGGAAATTGAAAAGACCTTCAACCGTCAATGTAATTTAGCCCCTAACTTTAGAATTTATAATTGTATTAAAAATGTCACAGATTTAACTGAACCCTAAATATGCTATCCTTCCCTACCCTTCTGGATTCTTTACCTGCAAAAAGTCAATCCGCAAAATCGACTCCAATCCACAGCTTGCAACAAATCAACAGTGTTGCAGAGCCGGCCGTTCTTCATTTGTCGTTCCCAGATCCCGTGTTAATTAATGTTGGACGAGCCATAAAAACCGTTGTTTCGGCGCCAAATGCACACATCCCCTTATATATGGCGCGGTGGCGTATTTTTCATGACGCCACCTGGTATACCTACGTGATCCGCATCGGGAAATATGTTGTCCAATTAATTAGGTACTTTGAATGGATTGTGTGGCCCTCCGTTATTGGCTGGAAAATTAAGGCGGGTGCGATTGATTGTTACGGTATAGGTAAACGATTAGTTAGCGAGCTCGCCGGTGCCTATGAAAGCCAGTTAAATATAGGATGGGATTTTTTTCGCTGCTATCTACATTTAGCCCTCATGCGTAGGACTGGCCGAGGTTGGATGAATAGGGATTGTTTGCTTAGCTGGAATTCATTTGTTTTTATGGCTTCAAGGCACCTTCAATTTGATTGTTCTTTGTTCGTTGAAAATAAAGGAAGGTAAACTAATGGATATCCACGCCTTGCAATTATCTAGATTATTCTAGATAAAGTTAAGCGTAACCCTGAATATTAAACGTAGACGTGAAAAATAATTGTGACATACCGAGAAGTTTCCCAGCAGTTTGATAACATCGAAGCATCGACCTTTATCATTTTAAGTATACGGTCGTGTGCTGCTGGCCTGACATAATCCCTTCGTCGACGTATTTTTCATTACCGTACATAATCATAAAAATATTTGGTCAGCTTACGCGATAAAGTACGACAAACAATATCGTTTACGCGACACACTCGCCGCCGCTAACAAACCATAAAAACTCAATAAAAATCACTAAAACCTTCAAAACAACGGAGAAACGAGGGTGGCGCTATCATGCCAGTAAATCGACCTTGTACAACTCCATTTGACACCTAAATACTATAAGGCGGGATCCTCCGGGCCGCGCCTAAGTCTGTAAACGCTATATAAATCGTATCGTACACTGCGTAATGGCCTTAAGGGGTACAGCGAAAAACTTCCAGAGAGCTATTAACTTTATTTAAGGGTGTTATAAAGCGTTTTCTACGTTATCAGTATCCCTTGAGCCTAGTTCGGCATGTCCTTCGGCTATTGGCAGCGATTCCCAGGAGGCCAATAACTATGCCTTACGCAGGTGGCCATTAAGTTATATTTCGAAAAGTAATTAAAAAGTTTAGTTATAAAAAGTATTGAACAGGCTTAGATGTTTAAGTTTTACAGTCTCGGTCGGTCCAACTTTGTGCAATATTTATAAGTTTGTTCAAAGAAATTTGTGTACGATAACAATGCATGAACAGATAAGAAAAACTAATTTCACTGCATGAGAGCAAGATTTAGGCGGTCTGCTGCTGAGATTTCGTAGGTTAAGTCTAAAGTCCTTACTATTTGAACTATCATTGCCATTTTCCAAAATAATGTTATCAATAATCGAGATATATCCGTAAGTGCAATCGAATGTCACTGAATCTTCGGAAATTATTAGCTCCGAATTCCTATAACGAACGTAAAAAAGTCAATAGAATGTGAGTGGACAACTCTTAATTCACTTTTGTCCCGAATATTGGAAGGTCGGACATCATACCCGGATGCGCACGATGGGACGTAGAAGAAAATTTAATGCCTATGGGCCAAGCGACAACAAATAACGCGGAAATGAGGGACTTCCTAGTATCGGCACCTCGATTCAATTTGCTTTGTAGGACGTTGGGCTTTCATTATAGGTCCCTACTTGTTTATTTACATTGTGAATGGGTACGGGATGTGTCGTTTGGATTCATTTATACTTTTTGAAAGGGCCTCTTTTGAGTAAGAAGTCAATTAGCGTGTTATCCTGGCTTATTTGATGATTTGGTTGGGTGATAAAGGCGAATCGACACCTTTAAATTTTCTCTTCTCTTTAGTGATAGAGTCTCGCGAAGACAAATTATTTGCGTACGAATTTTTGAATGTATTAATTCTGTATTAATGTATTTTATTTTTCGTTTGAATATTTACGTATTATTTTCACTTTAGAAATTTGTGGCACAAATTGTATAATAAAACATAAATACAGATGACGCTAAACAATATCCTGATACCTAAATACATAATTATTTATTGTATTTTCATAATAACCTTTTAATAATGAAAAGTACAAAAACAACACAACAGATTAATTATTAAAAATTTCCTCAATACAAATATTTACATTGATCAGGCTATTTTGTAAAACTGATGGAGTAGGTAATTTTTAATAACAATATCGTTTATGTACAGCGTACCTTCGTAATACAAACAAATTGATATATCGGCGTGTATCTACTGGGTAGGTATGTGATTTTCCAAAGGATCCAAAAAGAACAATGTTTTGTGTTGTGTTATGAACAAAGTTGTATAATGAAAGTGTCGGTATGATGTATTGTATTGGTAGCAAAATATTATGTAGTAGTTTGGTAGGTATCAAAAGTTCGCCGCCGGCTGCTGAAAATAAGACTTGTAAATATGTATATTCTATAATAGCGTGCGTAGGGACTGAAAATACGAAGGTTTGCAAACGTGTTTTTGCCCTTTGTTTAAAAATTAAGACTTAGACGAAGTTTTGCACCTACAACAAGTGAAGGAAAAAGTCGGAGGGTATCTAGAGGTAATATGGAAGGCAGAAGATCGAGAACAGTGTCGATTGCATAATTTTTACATTAATTCTTATAATAAAAGAAATAAGTACTCAATCCTTTTTTTACAATAGCAACACACATGAATTGGTTTTAATACCTAAGAACATAACAACACGTAACATCCATTTATATCACAAACAATAAAACATAAATTAAGCAATGTTTACAAGAACATCAGAATTATTTAATTAATTAAACGCCTCTGAAGGGTCGGCCCGGGATCTCGGGAATGATAGGAAATGTTAAGGAATATTAAGCCCCAGGCTCTAATATTTGGGTACACATATTACAGGGAAGCGGCCGTGACAAGTGATGTAAGGCTGAGTGCAGACCGAAGCGATACGCAAGAAGTCTTATAAGTCAAGCGATAAATTGACCAGGCCATGCTGACAAGTAAAAGAAACTTATTGAATTAGAGTAAAAAAAGCTTCCGACAAATCTCAACTGGCGTTCATAAATTTCGTATGTCACTATCATACAAATTGTTTTGATTGCTTGATTCGAAAGTAAGATTGAAACATGTTTAGGTCTCATGCAATAGGGGGCTAGCCTATTGTCAATAACTGAGGCACAAATCCAGGTTTCGAGCTGCTACTGGGAATTTCACAGAAAAACCCAGCAACACTGCCTGAACCCAGGACCTCTAACGTAGCAACCGCGCTTGGTACCACTAGACCAACGAGTAAGCCTTCTACAATTAATCAAATATCATATTTCCATAATAAGATTTGTTGAATGATCTGCAAAGAGAGATCTTGCATCGTAACAGTGAAGAACGGGCCTAATGCGTCTGTTGATCCTCACGAACCGCGTAGTGGGAACTTGTCGTATTACACCGACTCATTGTTTGAACGGGAAGCCTCTGCAAGTCATGCAATCGGATTTTATGATTTACTGATGAATTTGCTTTGGAAGGAAGTGATTTTACTGACACCTATTTTTATTGGTAGATGTATGTTTGAGCAATAATACTAAGATATACAAATGACTCGGACTCAGTAAGAACGAAGCAGAAGAGGAAGTATTTTTTAAAAGAACACACTGCCATATTGCCTTTTTTGTCGTTTCCCGGGTTTAGCAAAGTGTTAATGGTTATACATGTACGAGTATAAATGCCGGTTAGCGGCAATAAGCATAACCTAATTGTGTCGGCTACCTGTAGTTGTAGCAGTACACGCCTACCCAACCCTTCGGGAATACATGCGTGAGAGTATGTTTATAACACTAGTAACAAAAGCATAAGTATAACAAACATGTTAATAACCTTAATTGAATATATTCCCGGATATGCGAAAGACAGAGAGGCTTGGAGAAAGATGGAGGAGGCCTTTACTAGATGAGAGGTCCTTAATATTATCAAAAATATAATATTTATTAATTATGTAAAAAAAAACAGGAATGACTATGTAATGTTTTAATATTTTCTCAATTATTGTAAATGTCATAAAAACTAATACTATTAAATGAATTATTGTAATAATCTTATTAAGGAAATAAAGAGGCTATAATAATAATAATAAAAATTCCCAGATATGTAGCGAATAAGTTGTCACTATTAACTATAATCCTAGGATACAGGTATTTTACTCAGCGCTAACGTAAAATGGTACACAAACCAACGTAAACAAAGGCACATAAAACAAAAAGGATTAAATCATTTTCCCTTGGGTTACTTGCTCAAATTAAACATACCTAGGTACGCTCGGTGAAACTGTGAACTAACCTGCACCGAGTAATGAGAGCTAAATGAAATTTCAACGATGAAATATGGACCATTTTATGATATTGCGATCGTAACGTCATTGTGTTACTAGGTATGCCCATCGTTGAATTTTACCTTTGTTTGCGCTTTTGTATTGTGATTGCAGATTATGGTTTAAATTTAAAGCGTTCCTCTCTTTTTCTAAATAATATTTTTTATACTGATTTCTGACACGCGAAAACTACTTTTTACGGATTTTATCGCGTTATATTGATATTTTTTTAATCCCGATGTTTCGGACCCTTTACAGCATCCATGGTCACGGGTACACTTACATAGATATGCGTAAGTATTTGTTCCTACACAACCATCACATAAAAGTATTGTCGCTGAAGAGCAAGGACGAAAATGAAAAGAAGATCAATACATCAAATACTCCATAACATCTGACTGATACGTCTGATGACCTACAACACACTAGAAGCAAGATAAATATATTGTGTCTATAATTCGTTACATAACGGGTTCAATAGGATTTAATAACAATGAGTAGGGTTCTAACTTATTACATTTTAAATGAAACTTTTGTAAGGCGTCTTGAACTTAGCTTTCAGAATTCAAGAGTCATGATTTATTACTCTTTCAGAAAACCTAAATTAGTTTTCAGCCGCTTATAACTAATCAATAAATCCATTACTCGCTGCTCAAAAGGTGATAAAACAGCCATTGCTAATTTAAAATTCGATTTGATACAAACCAACAGCGATAATGAGTGTTAAATGAAAGTTTTTCCGCGATGAAATATGAGTGTTGTCATGAGTTATGAGCTCGTCGAGTTGGTTCCAACGTTATCAATTAATAAATTCTGTGCAAATCGTCGGTGATTATGTACTTGTCGTACTTTCACCGCTGCTGTCGCGAAAATAGGGATAACCGCAAAACTCCCGTTTATCTGGCGATGCTTTATTACAACTTTCCCTGATATTAAATTTGGTAGGCGTACGTAAGTTTCTTATCCGTAATCTCTGGGTTAGTTTGTGCAAGTTTTATACGTAATATGTTTGGAGAATTTTGTTTTATGGTTCGCGTTGCGGTGTTCGAGACGGACATATTATTTTTATTAACCGTTTCATCGTTCTAGTGGTTGGAAGGTCGCAAGCGTAAGGTTTTGATTCTCTGGTTGGTGTAATAAGAAAGATTAGAAAGCCGTATTCATATATTCGTCGGAGTTTTCATATAATCATGTGGCTGGTTATTGGCGATAGACCTGCTAGAAAATAACATGGGATCTAAAATAGGTACGGTATGTATTCCGGCAGCGTAGATAAGCTATATCTGAGCTAACTTTTTAGTCGAAGATAGTTTTTATTTATATAATCTTTATTGTAGGTACACAAAAACATTAACAAGGACAGAAAAATATGAATTTTAAAACATACAAAGGACGGTCTTATCGCGATCAGCGATCTCCTCCTTACAGAAAGGTGATTTCGGACACAAACGTAGCCGAAAGAGACGTTGTAAACTAGTGTCTTTTTAGCGTAGTGGGGCGTGCTCGTGGATAACACATCGACACAAGCCATTAGGCAGCGCGCGCCTTTGAGTTGGGTCGGCGAGTCGGACTTGGTGCTCAAAGGGCCACTTCATCGTCTTTTCATCTTACCGCACACGTCATCACACAATTTAGCCACTCATCTCGGCCCATGATATGATAATAAATAATCCAACGCTAAAGTGCCTCGTGCCCCCGAAAACTTTGAGATAAGTGCCTCCTGAACTTGCCGTTTTCAACTTTTACCACAGTTTATATTGGATACGAAATTTAACGTGAAGTTTTTGATATTATAAGCCAATATCAGATGATTCTTTGCGAGTTACGAAGTCCTCGGCCGTCCGGGACAAATATTTTGTTAATATCTCTGGATTTATTTTTTTGGGTTCGTGTCGTTAATGTCACAAAATCACAATCATGGGGCGGATAAATTGTTAAGTATATTAAGTGTTGATAATATTAATTATTTAAAACTAAAACCTGACTTCGAAAAGTTATATCTATTAATAAAAAAAAAGGTAAAGGTGGCAAAGAACATATTTCTATACCACCTTTGTAAAAATCAAATTAACACCGTAAACGGACAGTTGTGTCCAGTTTGTAGATGCATAAATTTCATCTTAAGTTTTTATTGGCTGTGCTGTCGTCGGGTAAAAATACAATTTGAATGATCAATAATAAACTAAATTAAATCTATCATAGTTTACTTATTCCATGTACCTATAAATCTAACACATTCGTCATTTAATTTCACAGATAGGTTTAAAGAATTTTGAATTTTGAAATGTAGTTCACTTCAAAATTATTGCTGAGTTGAAACGACGAACATTTTACATAACTAGTACATGAAACAAGCCTAAACAGAAACTCATTTGGCAAGTTAATGTGTAATTTGAATGACCCGGACAAATTCAAATTAATTCAGCTTTTCCGTTGGCATTGAGGGTCTTTGAAAGAAGCGATCGATAACAAATTCAGGGGTTAGTAGCAAAATTAGCAATTTAATTTCGATTCGGTGAAAGTTTCTTTAGTGTTGGGAAGAGCGGACGAGTAATTTGCAACCGAGAAGAAACGAAAGGGGCACGTTATTACCCAAACTTTTGTCAGTAGAAGATTGATTAAGTTTGCTTGTTCCATTCTTGGGTTTGTATTTGTACTGTGTACGTCATCACGATCTTCTTATTTTTATTATTTTATTAATATTTTTAATATTAGGTTTATTTTTTTAAGATACGCCATGCTCCATCGTGGACCACATCGTCACTTCATTCTGTTCATGAAGGAAAAACAAAACGATCACAGTTACAGAACCATCTCCTTTATTGAAGCCGGTAAACATTTTTTATGTTTAATAATCAGAGGAACACTTGGAAAACATGGGATACGTCAAAAACTGAAAAAAAGTTTGATCCTTACTAATATTATAAATATGAAAGTAACTCTGTCTGTCAGTCGCGCTTTTACGCCAAAACTACTAAACCGATTTCAATGAAATTTTGGTACACAGATAGTTTAGAGCCTGAGAACGGACATAGGCGTTTTTATTGCGAAAAAGCGCTGTAAGGGGTTGAAATAGGCGATGAAAGTTATAAGACCACGCGCGCGAAGCCACTGGCGGGAAACTAGTCTTATATAAAAAAATATAGACCTACCTAAAAAGTCAAAGGTTCTGAGGTCTGGATTCAAACACGTTCCGTTTTACACTGCCGCCCACTGGCTTAATCACGGACCTCACTACCCTCCCACAACGAATCACTACTCTCTTCATAACTTTATAAATCACAAATTATGAAGTAATCAAATCAAAAAGTTAAACACTGCAAATTCTAAAAGAACAAATATTCTTTAATTCAGTATTAGTTCTTTGAACCATTAAAATGAGATCAGTTATGATCTGATGCCTTACCTTGCCGGCAGTGTGAAATATCGGATTGTAGGATTCAACCCCCCTGCCCCTAGAGTGCGATTGTCGGCAGGTTTCACTGCATTAACCCTTTTATCGCGACTCTGGCTTTATCTGCTGATCTCAGTCGTTTTCTGTTATCGTTAAAAAAAAGATTCCTGTAAAAAGGGCTGTATGTGAGGATTCCTTTGCATGCAATTGGAATTTAGAAAATGGCTATTACTATTTACTACGCGAATTGTTTAAAACGATTTTTATTAATACATATGGCTAGGATTTTTTTTCTAGAAACGCAGGAAGTTACCTATCCATTACAAATTAGTGATCATGTTTCCATTAAAATAATTTTCTAAGAAATTAAGAGCACATAAAAGCAAGTTTCTTTGCAAAAATAAAAAAAAAATACCGAGAAAGCTAAAGTTCTTCGGGATATTACGTGAGTTTCTTTACTTTTAACTGAAACTCTCTAATAAAGTTCGACAAACACTATTATCAGCCCCAACTTTAAGCCTATAAGTACCCAATCGAATGAAACGAAAAAGTAACGTAGATCACAATAAAACACAACCGTCTGATCCCTTGCGACAGTAATCCAGTAGGGGTGGGAAGTTGGGACACTCATCAAAAGTGATTAAGAGATTGTTTCCAGATATTCCATATCTTTACGCCTCTTTTAGCAGATAGAAAAAGCTTATATCGACTTTGGGGGTTTTTTTTAAGGGTTATGGCTCCATCGACGAACATTCGATGATTTTGCCAATGTCAAGGTACGAGATGTTAAAAAAGACAAGTTGCATTTTGACATTTGAATCGACAAACAAAATGTATGGAAATGACATTAGTGACACTCCGATTTGTCGAAAGGTTTTGTCATTTCCATACATTTTCTTTGTCGATTCGAATGTCAAAATGCAACTTGTCTAGCCCCCCTTATTGCTGAGGCCCTTCAAAAAGGTTAGGGTGCGTAGTACCTCACAACGGTGCGTGTGTACGACAAGATGTATGAACGTGAAGGGTCCTAAAGAAGTATGCAAAAATCGTAGCAAGTGTCGGTCTCTAGTTTCTGCTTACCCCTGAGGGAAAAAGGCGTGAGTGTATGTATGTATGTAGAAAAAAAATGTCCTGTCTTCAATGTAATGTGTTTACAGCACGATTCGGAGAAATATAAATAATCAGTCAATTGTAAAATGCATAGATATATGGTACACAAGCTATTATTAGCAGCTACTTTCATTATGCTGTTTCGTCATAACAATAATATCAAAAGAAGCCCAGAATATAGACTTTAAGCATATTCGCGCTAATAAAGTCAAAACAAATGTATGAATATCTAAATAGTTATCTAGATATCTCACTTGGGGAATCCCAATAAATTCGTTGCTTCGACAACGCAATTATATTTCGAATTTCAAATTAGGTTAATGATACAATACCGCGCGGCATAACCTGACCGGACTGAAGTTAGCCGTTTGAGCACATTTAGTTGCGCAGTAGACAATTTATAACTAAAAAATCCATTGCGCATTCAAACGGCCACCTTCAGCCCAGATACATTGTTAATGAAGTGGCTCTTAGTTGTTACAATAATACTCCTAGCATGTTTATAGATGGACTTTTTATCTTCGACAATGAAAGTGTTATTAAATGAAACGAACCTCTCAGTATTATTGTTGTCGAACCGATTAAAGTCGATCTTCTTCGCCAAACTCATCGATTATAGACTTGATAAATTCCGGTCACGAACGAGGTGTATAGAGATTTCTCGGCTTAGTGTACTTACATAACTCCTGATTGGGAGAAAAGTGTCGCGTTTTATTGGTATTGAATACGTGTTGAAGTTTTCTTTGTCTGAGGAAATTGGTTAGTAGGGATATTGGAGCCACAAATTGAAGAGGAGGAGGGAGGAGAAAACATAGGGCCACCTGCTCGTCTGCCACTGTAGGCAATAAAAAAAAACATATTGACATTTTCAGAAGACACGTGTTATGTATAAATATCATTACGATAAAAAAAAATGAGATCTTCCAGTACGTTATTAAACTATTTCTAGGTGATTTTTCAAATTTTGGAGACACAAAATTTGTACCAAATTCAAAAGTCTGTACCGAACTAAATAATATCGAACATTTTCTTATCTTACATCGGAACGTAAGGTATCAGGAACTTCAAAAACAAACTGCACTTTGTTAGAAACCCATGCTATAGGTAGGTACTTAAGATAGCAAAGTATTTTCGCCGTCTTAGAGGTTTAATTAATATAGTCGGTTGCTGTTAACTAAAAGGTTAAGCTCCGCTTACCGCGCCGTTAACTAAACTAAATAATGTTTTCTCATGGGAGAACTCGTAATATATATATATATATATATATATATATATATATATATATATACTCGTAATATATATATATATTACGAGTATAATCTCGGAGAATATATTATATATATATAATAGTTGTTATATTAGTTATTATATATATATGTATATATATAGAGTTAGACAGAGGTGTTCTATTATGGTATAATCATAATGTGTCCTAATATTGGTACCTAGTACCTACCTACATTACGCCTTACACGTTACAATACATCGGTTTATTTAAAGGAAAATCTTATCAATACATTGTATCTTTCCACCTTCTGGACAGTTTGCTTCCAACTTCCTTGCCCACCCATTATTGGCTAATACTTTCTCCCTATCTGTAACTAGATTACACATAAATTGCCTCGCACAAGCTTGTTGAACAAATTGTTTATGTGGGCATTGACAGTGTTTTATGCAACACCCTGATCCAAAGTCCTTTTTCCTTTAATTTGTTCAGATTGATGTGAATGTGGAACAATAAACTAATAAATATTAGTTGCGTGGTAATATTAGTTAGTAAATTATTCAGACGACGTCTGTGGTCTAGTGGTTCGAGTACCGGACTGCTGATCACGAGGTCGTGGGTTCGATTCTCACAAGACACAAACATTTATGTGATGAACTTAAGTGTTTGTGTTTGTCTGGGTGTTTATTATATATTATAAGTATGTATTTACAAAAAAAATATATATAAGTATATTATCCACTGTCTAGTACCCATAGTACAAGCTCTGCTTAGTTTGGGACTAGATGGTGCTGTGTAAAAATGTCCCAGGATATTTATTATTTATTTATTTAAATTATATACAAATTTAACTCAATTCTATATTTTCTATCTGTTAAATTATTTAGACTGAAAATGAGCCCATCGAAATATTTTCTAATAATGACTGACATTAAATGTTATATAAATATTTTGCTCTTGTATGGACACACATGAGATGTTTAACAAATAAATAATTCTATTCTAATTATTTAAATCTCTTCCTATCACTTCTCTTCTTTCTTCACTTTTGTTAGTAGAGTATTAGTTTGGTATGTCATGTTTAATTAGTTAATTAGATTACCTGAAATCCGTTAAAATCAGGTGTCTCGTTACAATAATTAACAAAGAAATGCTGTTATAAAAATACCAGCAATTGCTAGAAACAGTGCTCAAGTAAGTAATTATAACTTTTTGAATTGCAACAAAGTCAGGTACCCACTCCTTTTCTATACTATTATAAAATTGTAAAAAAGTCGTTTCTGTACATTGAAGATATTTAAAAAAAAACAATTGGGTTAGAGTATATAAACGATCGCGAACCCAAAAATGTGATTTTTAGAATTCTTGTCTGTTTGTCTGTTTGTTAGGGGTTGGCGCTAAAACTAATGAATAGATTTGAATTTTGTGTTAGCTGTTGTAATGCATAATTTCCAACTTAAAAACTGATGTAAAGCTTTTTTCAATTATTCGTACAGATCCTTAGATAGAGCTTGACCTCTCTGTTGTATGCAAGCCTATAGAAAGAAGAGATCATCATTGTTGGTTTTTGATTTTTGATTTTCTATTTAAAAGTCCATCGTTCAACTAGAAAAATGAGGTATATCTCATTCCACTCGGTTGCGTAGATGCTGAGATAGAGCTTGACCTCTCTGTAGTATGTATTCCTATTGATTTAAGGGATCATTATGGTTGGTTCTTTAATTAAGTTGTCATATGCGCAGAAATCGTGATTGTTGATTAGTTATAAACGTTTAAAGTCGTATAGACTTAAATTAAACAATAGTTGTAAAGTTTGGTTGGAATTACGAGTTATTACGACTAACTGAAGCTTCCGTTTTCTTTTGGACATATTTTCACAAACAGCATCACCTCAGTACCTCATAGAGTACCTCAGTACCGAGACTAATTGTCGACCAGAATCGAACCCACAATATTCATTGAGCTTAGCGCCGTTATAACTTAGTCACGAGGCCCTTTTTACAAACCTCTAAAACACTACTTCAAAATATAAGTTTTTTATCAATGGGATCAATTTCTAATCCTAATTTTGTTTCTACATCCACGTAAGCGAAGCCGCGGGCAAAAGCTAGTAATTAAATAAAACTAAACAGACAAAGTATCACAGCTCTAGACATTTTACAAACAAAAAATAAAAACCGAGTTCCGTACCGTGGTACGGTGAAGAATATTGCTACAAAACTCCTGTTATTTCAACCATCACGTCACAAGGCTTGTCCAAACATTTACTTAGGATAACTTTAAAAATATTCACGAGCTTTTGAATTCACGACGAGAGCGGCACTTTAATCAAACGAATACCAAGGTACACTGACTTTACTCGTAGAGTGGCTTTTTTCACTATCACCGGTGTGCAGGGCGGCCGGTCGCGGCTTAGCCACGATTGGCCCCGAGGGGATGACTTGGTCCCGTCTCTCGAATCCACATCTACACTATGTAAATCTATGCGACGCCCTTTGCGGAAACGGTGAGTATAAGTTATAAAAAAAAAAATAACTGGTTCAGAACTATTGGTTGGGAATTCTGTTTTTATTTTTATTTTCACATACAACATCCCATCACGCCGGCTCTCCCTGAACGAATAGGCAGAGTCGTACTAACCATTAAACTACTATAAAACCAATTGTTCACCACTATGTTTTGGTCGAATTTTTAGATATTAAAAAAAAAAACTCTAGTTGTATAAAAGCTTTTAATGTACTGTTCAATAATGAGGGTTTGAGGTAGGCGTAGTGTTTGAATAAATATTTTGATCATTATTGAATTTTGTCGTGTTATAATAATAAAACGTATTTTTTTTTCTCGTGGAACAATACAATTCCATCTAGACCAGCATTTAGCCAGTATATCCATTCCTATTCTTGAATATGTATAGATATTATAACTATAGACAGCTTTCCAGTTCTTAAATAGGAAGTTATTTATGATACGACTTTGTATTCCCTTCGCGCCTCGGGAGTTTGACACCAACGTATATTGTGGTCGTCACCCATTTATCACTTAGTCTGCTTAACAATAAATTGTCTCACCTTTAACGACGTGTCATCGCCACGTAAACCCGCCTGCCCCGCACGTACGCTCCGCCTGCAAAAGAGATTGTTTATAGTTATTAGGGCGAGGCGATACAATATGTGTGGAAATTACATAACATAACATACCATCACGCCTGTGGAATACAGGCTCACTATGGTAAGGTCAAATGGTAAGCTCAAAGGGTAAGGTAAGGGTCAATGCTATGGTCAAAGGGTAAGGAAATGTTTACCTGCATGTTATGGTTCATAAAATAGGGGTGAGCCAGTTCCCATCAAACCAGGTACAAATCCAGACAACAAATATTGTTGCTGATAATTTCACAGAAAAATCTAATAACACTTGAGCTGGGAATCAAACCCTGCGTTGCAGTCACACTTACGATCAGGCTAATCATACAGTTCTTAGGACGACTACATGTTAAGATTTAAATGATAAAGAAATACGATTCAATCTGGTAATATATCTATAAATGAAATTAAACCTAACCTAAATTAAAAATTTAGAAAACCCCCGACACGAAATGTAATTTTGCATTTTGTGGTGGCGGCCATCTTGGATTTGAAATTTATCATAGTGTATAATATTCTCCTAGTTAAGCTCTTTCATTTGATACCCATATTGAAGGAGTTGTGAAAAATATGTAATTCGCTATTTTGTGACGGCGGCCATCTTGGACCGATTTTCATCAAACATAGCTAAGAACACTCCCGACTTAAACACATTTCAAATAAAAAAAAAAACAAAATCGGTTTATCCGTTCGGGAGCTACGATGCCACAGCCAGACACACAACCCCCCGTCGTTTTTGCGTCGAGGGTTAAAAATGAAAAGATGAAATGATATTTATTTCTGCAAATAGATCTCCTCAGACACTTTTATAAGTTAATGTTTTTGTACTAGATGGCATCGGCATTTCCTAATTGACGAACTCTGAGAAGAAACGTCGAAATAAACTCATAGAATCATGGTCTCTTTTAAAGTCCAGACATAGTATTTTTAATATGTGACTGTCACGATAAGTTCTACAATGGCGTTTTGAGGAGAGAGCCACGGCAGCTTTGAGTTGTTCTATCTTGACATACTAATAAAAAATATATTTACATTAAATACGTTAAGAACACCATAATTATCTCAAACATCAGTAAGCCAAGAAATCCCTCGGAGCGCACGCCCCATTCGAGACGTTGCTATCAAACACACAAGTGAACACCCTTCACCAAAAACTACAGCCAAACTTGTAACTAACACAAGTCACAGAACTATTGTTATTTAGCACTTAATTACAGAAATTGTTGAATGCGCACACGCGGACAGCGGGCAGTTGCCGCAAATAAGTTAAACTATAATTAAGGCCAAGTTACAGGGAACACTGTTTAGATAAATTAGCGACCCTTTTCTAAAATGTCAGCGCTCGCCATTAAGTCGGGGCCTTGAAAAGGGTAGACCACTCGCACTCAACGCTTTTACGTATCAAATGTTGATTAACTCGCAGATCATTAAGTAAAAGAATGACACTTTTATCTTGTTTTAGCTGATTAGTTACCTACACATTATTAATGCATGTGTACCTATATTAAATATTTATTAAGTATTTGTTTACATCACCATAAGACGTAGAAAGTTAAAGAAAAGTTCGACGTCACAGGCACTGGTCTCGGTAGCTTGAAAACACTACCTTTTAACTATATTTCTTAAGCATTTTGCATGCTAAGATTACCAGTTATTTTAATGAAGGAAAAAAGTACCATAATTGAAGTAAAAAAATATGTCACCTTATAGGTGTACTGAACCAAAATACGCAGGTTCGAATCCTGCGCGCCAGTCGATTTTTTCCTTCAATAAAAACTTCAAAAAATAACTAAGTGTTAATTTAAAATATTATTCTCTACTTACTTTACCGCCAAACTTTAAGTTTTTTATCTACACTAATATTATAAAGAGGAAAGATTTGTATTTTTGTATGTAACGAATAAACTCAAAAAGTACTGGACCGATTTGAAAAATTCCATGTTAGATAGCCCATTTATCGGGGAAGGCCATAGGCTATATATCATCATGCTACGACTAATAGGAGCGGAGTAGTAATGAAAAATGTTGCAAAAACGGGAAAAAAATTATAAGACCACGCGGGCGAAGCCGCTGGTATGCAATAAAAACATTATAAATGCAAAACACAGGTAAAATAATCAATAGACTAATAACATAGTGGAACATTATTTCTATTTTTACCCGACTGCCGAAGGAGGAGGGTTATGTGTTTTTAGTTATAGTATTGGTATTTTTTACAAAAAGTTTAAATGATCCTGATTTTAATTTCTTTAAGCGATAACGATAGTATTTAAGCTATTTCAGGATAGGTAAAGGTAAACGTGAAAAACGAACCTTTAATAAAGCCCAGAGATATCTAAGAATTAGTTAATATCACGTAAAGGAAAGGTGCGATCATATTTCACAGAATACTGGCTTAAATCTTGGGTTAAGGCAGAGTAGGTACACAGCGTCTGACGGGCCGCCTTCGTTTGTAAGACAACAGAGACGTGACCGAATTGCCAAATAATATACGTTTATTATCAGCAACAGAATTGAGCAGCATAATTTTCTATATATTTATATATTTGGTTTTTGTAAAGATCTGGAGTTAATGAAACGTTTTATGCTACCAGACACTTGTAAGCAGCTTTAGTTTAATCTGTACCCCTATAAGTTTCAATTTAATATTGCATATAAATCGGGCTTTCATGAAAATATTTTTGTTGTGAATAGTTTGTCGAGTCAAACGTTTGATTACAAAGTGTCACACAAGAGTAAAGTGTCGAAAAATCGAACATTCCTACACTTGGCAAAAAATTTTGTTGGCTCTCAATACGTCTACTGATTTCTGATACATTTTTTAAATTTCAATGTATAATATTCCCAATATTAAGTCATTCAAATAAAACTAATTACTTTTCAACCGACTTCAAAAAAGGAGGAGGTTCTCAATTCAAGGCACCGACTCAAAATTAGTTAGAAATCATTATGTAAATATGTTATTTTTTGCTTTTTAGTTCCTATGTGTTTTTTGGAGGTGGTTTGTTTTTTGTTTAAAAATAATTTCGGGTTTTATCGCGTCATATTATTAAATTCAAAGTTTTCGGATCCTTTTCAGCTTTATAATTTCTACTAACTGAAACTACTATTAAAATACTTTACCTACGATGCGAGTACATGCAGAGCATAGTTTTCATTAGTTTAGTTGAGTTTCATCATATAGTTTACGGGACGTTAATTCAATTAAGTTTCTAAATTCCCAACGGCTACAATTTTTCATAACGGCCAACAAAATTGCTTGTATTATACAAGCAATGTAATTTATACTACAAACTAGCAATTTATAGCCCCAAAGAGTAAACTGGAAGCCAGTGGAAATTAGACGGGGTAATCTCAACGCCTAGCTGTACTTGCAGTAGTGATAAGCTATAGAGCGCACTTTACTTATGACTAGGAGAGTTTTTAGAAATATTTTAATTTAAAAAATATGACACCTGACGTTTGTAACGATTTTTTGAGTAAATAGCTTTTCACTCGCATCCCCAAAAGATTTTTTGATTACAGAGGTAGCTAAAGTCCTTTTTCAGTCTTTATTATTATTTCTTATGTCCTCTCACAATCCATTTCTTTGCCAAATTTACTAGGCGACTGATAAAGTTATTAGTTAGTTATTTGTATGCATACATAGTATCTATGTTTAGCTCTTAACATAGAGATCATGATCTTGAAATTAATCAAGTATTGTGTCTCGAAAGATAATGTTAACATATTTCTCCGTGTTGGTCAAATGATTAATACCGACTAGACTAACATTATAGAAGGGCTTGTCTCTTTCATACTGTCAGCTGGTATTTTATCCTAGTAATCCTTCATAGACCGAGCTGGTTCGCAGCGTCATAAAAGTTAGTCCACGTTCAACTTTCGATTCAAAGACTATCTGTGTTGTAGGAATATAATTTAACTTCTCTATAACTAAAGGTTCAAGTGAAAACATGGAGTTAGTGATAGCTTGTAGTAACAAACTATGTTTATCGGGATGTAGGTATGTAATTTTGGTTTGGTGTGTGGGTGTTTCTTATGTATTATATGTATGTATTTCCAAAAAAAACTATATAAGCAATAAATCCATTGTCTAGTACCCATAGTACAAGCTTTGCTTAGTTTGGGACTAGATGGTGCTGTGTAAAAAAAAATTTAAGCTGGTTTGTTTGGTTTGGTTATAATGGGATTTGGTTAAGAATAATTACAATGATGTTAAGCTGCAGGTGTTTTCAAAGGAAAACCCTATAACACTTTGCTCGACCTGGGAATCGAACCCAGGACTTCGAGCGTAGCGGTCGCTTAGGAAGAATATGCTAACGGGGCGTTGCAGTTTCGATAAAAACTGACTTAATTATTGTCACGGCATGGATCCTTTACTGGTTAAATTTTATCGTTTAATATACGACGCATGTCAATATAATGTTCTAGAAAAATGTGACGTTATTTGAGTTTTATATTAAAATTGTTTTACGACAAGCACGGAGAGAGTTTCACATACTCTGTCTCCAGAACTTTAATAGTCTCTTTAATGCCGGCTGGCCTTAAGTAAATTAAACCTGTAAACTTCTTAGTATTAAGTATTCTTAGTGTTCTAGTCTAAGAAGAGCCAACAAGGAGTCGCTTACTAATTGTACTTGTTATATACTTTATTGTATTTAAAAAAAGTTGGCTTACGTCGAATGTGCGAATGACGAATTATTTATCCAGATTGACCGAAGATTCTTCAACATGATAGGAATAAAATGACAGTACATAATATTTGGCAGGCCTACTTGATAAAATATAAGTCTGATAGTTATGTGGTGGTTCGGAAAGCTAAACAATGTGCAGATTTAAAGTTCATTTTACTGCACAAGCGACATGCAATGATTACCTTAAAGTGTTCAAACGGTTAACAATACATACAAAAACTAAAAGGGAATAGCGCGTCAATTAGCGCATGCGGCGCCATGTTGAGATCAGGGTTGTCAACAATCCGAATTTGGAGCAGAGTTCGAAACAGCCTTATTTCGAGAGTAAGGCGTTTAAAGCTGCAATTCTGCGGCTAAACCGCAATTCAATGGGTTAACGCTGCAAAGCTCAGCAGCACTTTGCAGTGCTAGTGTTGCGATGGGATTCCACCGTTTATGACCCGCATTGAAGTTATTATGTGCGGTTGATCTTTATAACTTTTATTGTTGTAATAATTCGAGGATTACAGCCATACATTTTACTTAGGTAGCGCTGAGTGCGCCACGTATAAAGAAAGGCATGAAGTTAGGTGCTTATTAAAGTCCTCGGTTTGACGTTTTATATTACGTTTGTGGATTTATGTCGGAGTGCATAATCCGTTGGCGTTAAGTAGATACCGTCATTAAGTATGCATAAGTATGTCAACTTTTATACGATGTATGATTGTGAGTGTATGCATTATATAATAAAAATAGTGTTGTAGTAAAATACTCTTAGCTTAGTTTCGGCGAAATTGAAGGAAACAAAGTGGCATTTTATTGTTGAACTGTATTTTTTGATGACGGTAAACGAGGCCCATGAGGAAATTATGAAGAATTCAAGCAAATTCTTTATATCCTTAATCAACAACTTTGGTTGGTATGTCAATACTACTTTAAATACAGAAAAGAATCACCCACACAATTTATAAAGATTTACAACATCTCTTAAATCTAAACAAAATAGTTTATTCTCTCATAACGCAAATTCCCTTTACTATTTTTCTTTTCTTTTCACTTGTCCTTTAACAGAAATGAGGATTTATTGCGTCTGTAACCGGAGCGTCTTGGCTGACCACTAATGAAATGTTATATAGCTTCCAAGCTCAGCTCGAAGGGACTCTGTGATATTTTTTGCGTACAAACTTTGCAGTCACAGCTAGTGGAGACGTATTAGTAACAATTACTGTGGTCCTGGTACGTAATTGCGCAAATAAGGACCAAAAAATGAATGAGGAATTTAAAAAATCCAGTGAATTTCACAGACAAGTAACGTTTTATATTTTTATTTTTGCTTATTATTTATTCAGTCGCATTTGGTTAGAATTTCAGCCAAATCCCACATGATATTTAGAATGTTAGGAAATTAATTATTTTAAATAGGCCCATACAGCTAAGAAGCCATGCAAAATGTGAAGCGTTGTTTATAGTAAGGTAAACTTTAAAGATTTTCGTAGTTCCGAATACTCGGAAAAAGAGACCAACCAACAACAACCGACCGTTTATTTTAGTTTAATCTTAAAGATTCTGCTTATCCCAGATCAGCCACAAAAAAGAAATCCAAGAATCTTTTATAATAGTAAGTATTACTGGATTTGTATAAATAAGCTTAGTACAATGATCCGCTACTGAGCTTTTTGTGATTTTTTTAAGTAAAAAATATAGGTACTAAAGTTTGATGCCCTAGAATACGCATTTGCATGTACTTTCGTTATATTATTTATAAGAAGGTACATCTTACATAGCTTATTTTCAGCTTCTCGCCGAGGTGTTTCCAAGGTATACATGTACTATAGCATGGAGTTCTTCAAAAAGGTTGTGATTATTTTTACGGGGTGACACCCCTGGTGTTGCAAGCGTCTATAGGTTAGGGTAACCGCTTACCATTAGGCTTGCTTGTTTGCCTTAGTGATATAAAAAAAACGTTAAAATAATTATAGGTATATGGTATGGAGCAGACAAGTGCTAGAGTGGAAACCACGTTTAGGCAAGCGTAGTGTAGAATGCCCTGCGACACGATGGACCGACGATTTAAAGAAGGTGGCTGGCAGCGGATGGATGCCAGCTGCCCAAGACCGGGATGGTTAGCGCTCTTTGGGGGAGGCCTACGTTCAGCAGTGGACGGCAATAGGCTGATATGATGAATTATAGGTACCTTAGGTCGAACCTTTCTTTGACAAAAAAATCGATAAGAACTATTTTAAGATCCATATATTTTATATATTTATTGTATATAACCATTGCAATGAACCAAGCGCCAAACAACAGGGTGTATCAAAAGAAATCTCGATGTATATTACAATCGTTATTACACTGAATATTTATTAGGTTTTGTAATTCGTCACAAACTTTGTTGAGTTTCTACATCGCTCACTCGCTTCCAGTTTGGACGTCTGAAATAAGGGAGATATGGCAAGTGAGCACACCTTGTGAGAACATGACCCTCGCCTTTTAAGATACCTAATAAAAGTGATACCCAATAAATACGATCTCAGCGGGATTCGAACCTGCACGAATAGATACACGACAAATACATACAAGATAAATACGCATCCCAAAAGTCTTTTAGATACAAGGTAGCCTTCTTCAGGATGCAGTTGATCTCCTAGTCAAAATTTATCGAAACCTATTCAGCGGTTTTGTCGCGAAATGGTAACAGACAGAGTTGCTTTCGTGTGTTGGTTTGGACATGTTGAGAGAATTAATGAAATGCGATTAACCAAAGGAATTTATAAGGCGAATGTCAGCGGTAGCGCCGGGAGGGGACGCTCTAGAAATACAACACTCGCAACCGGCGCGTGTGTATATCGAGATATAATATATGAAGGTGGACGAAGCAAAAGAATGCAAGTATGCAGGTATGTATGTAAAATATAAAAAATATATAGGTACTCTTCGACAAAGATGGGTCGTCCATTGTTTCGTCACTCTGTGTCTGAAACTGAAAGCTCATTACTTGCACAACTTGTTCGGAATCATTAAAATTTATACGTTCTACGACTTCACTTGATGAAAATACGAAAAGTTTTTATTCCAGTTCTCCATAACGCTCAAAGTAGGAACTGAAAAATGCGTTGTGTAGGGAAAGGGATAGAAAATGTGTCAAGTGGTTTGATAACAATGTCCCAAAGTTGGTACAAATTAATAGACCGAGTCTGATATGCAAATTGCAAATGCAAGTCTGATGGCAAAATCTGATATTCAGCCGTATCGGGGGCTAGACAAGTTGCAATTTGACAGGTATTCTACAGGTTTTTTTAGGTCTTTTTGACAGGCCTCTTGCGGCTTGGGTCTGATTTTTAGGTTATTTTGGCGTTCACATTTTTGTGGTATTTCTCAGTATTCCGGTTAGACCATGACTAACTAACTATACCATTGTATTTTAAGAATTATAAGGAATAAATCAATATATGTTTTATTACTATACACCACATTATTTATGGCGGGCCTATTCATCGAACAAAAAAAAAATAGTCTTCTTTAGAAACAAAGTGGAAATTAAATTAGTGAAAGCCCGATTTGTCGAAAGCTTGTGTCATTTCCATTTTCATAGATTTTGTTTCTATTCGTTTGTCGATTTGAATATCAAAATGCAACTGGTCTACAGACCCTGATGATGCTTCATCATCTGTTTCGTTTCCCACGTGACAATTACGTTCAATAAATGGGTACACCGAACGGCAGAGATTTGCGAGTGCGGACTAAGCTTCGCCAACTCTATTTCAGTAATCTTGCCTACTGGCGCGACTTAGTCGAGTCTTGTTTGAGATGCCACGTAAGCTGTGAGGCAACACTAATCCTTTCAAGCCACTCTTTTGAAGATAATATAGTTAATTATTGCGTATGTTCACAGTTTATGAGGATATTACGATCTACGATACGCGTACCTGTACTGTTTTAATTGGATTCAACAGTATTACGGATATTTAACCATTTTTTTTAACCATGAATGATATTTCTGTAGTTGGTATCTAGTTTCCGTTTTATGATAAAATAACTTAAATAAAATTAAGTAGCTTATTAGTATGTAAATATAAATAATTGTTATGAAAGACACTACTATATTAATATATGTTTATAATAATTTATTATGCATCCATCTTAATCATTCTTCATTATTTCTTTATCAGTTTTGGTTAATATTTTTTCTTTTTACATAACTTGGCCTCAAATTAGAATGTGTCCTATATTGTACTTCCAAAACAAAATCCTAATACTATTTACCGCGACCAGTAATGCACAGACCAATTCCTCAGCCACCTGCACTATTTAAAAACTAGCTAACATTGAAACTGAAACTGTCTTTAAGGATAAAATGTGCTAAGTACATATATTGATATTATCGTAGGGGTAGTTTTAAGTTAGGTAGCGCCTAATTCACTATAGAGCGACCTAAGCTTTGCCAATCTTTCCGCTTCATTTACCCATAGTTTATGATCACAGCTTCCCATGCTTACACAGCCTGAATGGTAGACATGCCTTTGACTATGGCGGTTTAACGATTATTTCCGTTTTGGTGGATAAAACGTGTTAATTTAATACCAAAAAGTGCTTTATGTCACACTTTACATAGAATATATGTAGATAGACATATTATTACTCTTGAACGATAAAGATTGAGAGCGTCACGTAAAGCTTATTAATTTTACACCCAAATTAGTCAGCGTAGTTATCACATAGTTCTGACCCTCCAATTTTAATCATTGAAAAAAAGTAAAGCTATTTTAAAGTTATTTAATATTACTCACTTATAATTATTATACTTACCTAAAATCTGCATACTATTACTACAACTGGGCAATATTAGGGCGAGCCTATTGCCATTACCCGGGCACAAGTCCAAACTCCAAACTCCAAGCTGCTACTGAAAAATTCATAGAAAAACCCAATAAAAATTTAACAGACGTAGGAATCGAATCCAGGACCTAATGAGGCAGTTGGGAAACGCGTCCTAATTACCATCAAGTTTTATGTTCACGCTCATAAATAATTCAAAGGCATCACAGAGCAATGGGATATCGCTGCAGGTTCATATTTCACGACACACTGCCGCCGGAGTAATTAATGTACCGGAGAACAACAGCTGGCCGCGTGGCTTTGGCATAGGCCCTCCCGGCAGAGCCGATCTCCGGCGCATCTCGCATAAACTTTGATTTACTGCACTTTATTATTCCGCATATGAACTGCACTTGAAAATTCTTTTGAATGCCGTTAGTTAAAACTGCAGTGTTGTACCTGATAAACATTTATTCAGATACTATCTATGTTCTTTCAATTTATATAATACTAGCTTCCCGCCAGCGGCTTCGCCCGCATGGTCTTATAATTTTTTCCCTTGTTTTTGCAACATTTTTCATTGCTGCTCCGCTCCTATTAGTCGTAGCGTGATGATATATAGCCTATAGCCTACCCCGATAAGTTGGCTATCTAACACTGAAAGAATTTTTCAAATGGGTCCATTAGTTTCGGAGCATATTCAATACAAATAAATAAATATTAGATAAAGATCATTCGTAGCGAAGTTGCTACGAACTTGCATGCTACGACGTAGCTGATGTGGTCACTACGCCAGCTACGGTGACTGGTTGCTACGCTTCGAAATGTTGTAATTATATTTCCAGTGTGGCTGGTGCCACATACCACTGAAGCTCTTTGCGATATGATTTCATATACAACATAAAAAGGTTTTCATTTTTTTATCTGTAAATATGTGACTCAATCACGCATAAATTACTGATAATCATCAATGACATCATACAAAAGTATCACATTTAAATTGTGTGATTATAAAATTATAATAACATTTAACTGTAGAGATGCAGGTACTGTAATTATTAATCTAGTAAATAAAGAGTAAGATTCTCGCCAAACTTATTGTCCGGCTTGAACTTTCGTTTTTATTTATTGCAGTTAAATATTTTTCTTTTCCGATTTTTACGGCCGGGTTGAAGTTAGCTCGTGAAAACTTCAAGCCGGACAATAAGTTTGGCGAGAATTGTATGTTGAAACCTTACTAAATTGACTTTTAACCTAGTATTTCTTTTTTGTACTTGCTACGATGTTTGTATTTGCTACGGCGTAGCTGACGTCACTGCCATGCCAGCTACGATGACCGTTTGCGACGCGTTGAAGCGATCAATTTATTATATGAAATTTTGTACTGCGTAGTCAGTATTGTGAGCTTGATAAAACCTAAAACATAACGGCTGTATCTACTAAAGGTCAGCATTAATGTACGGTGCTGATGCACCCACTGTTGTCGGTATGTATCTAGGTATCAAATAATGGGGGCGAACTTATTACCATTTACCGGGCCAATTGAGATTCCGAGCTGTTACTGAGAATTTTAAAGAAAAAAGAAAATGTTTTCGACTTGGGTATTGAATTTGGTAAAAGCGGCTGCGTTTATCTATACTTCTATACTAATATTATAAAGCTAAAGTTTGTTTGTTTGGTTGAACGTGCTTATCTCGAGAACTACTGGCCATATATTAAATTCTTTCAGTGTTAGGTAGCCCGTTTTTTGAGGGGGACTATAGGTTATTTTTTGAGGTAGACTATTGTAACGCTACGACCAATAGGAGCGGAGTATCTATTAAAAAGTTGCAAAAACGGAGAAAAAATTCAACTTCTACAGGAATGTTGAAGTTGCGGACAAAGGCTATAACAAATATTTAGCAGTATAAAAGCCTAAAATAATAATAAGTTGTTATTTAACAAATGATTCCCTCAACCATTACACAGATTAAAGCAACAACACTATCACTTACTAAGCTACAGAACTAATAGCCCAATATTTTGTATTAACTCGCGTCACGCCGATATTGCGCGGCTTTCTTCCTCCCAAATAATGTTCCACATTAGCCGTAGTTACAGTGATTAAATGACTAGCGGCGAGGGAAAGTAATAATGTATTACAAACATCACACAGATTGTAATGGATATAGTTTACGTGCTTGTGTGTGTGGACAAATGTACAGTCGACAAAACAGTTATACAGGCAGCTTGGCATAAGGCAGCTTAAATACGAGTATGTTTTTAGATAAAGATGTGTTATAACACGCAATACGTGGTTTTTTACTATGAACCTCAATAAAAAGCTCAAGGGCCTGTAGACAAGTTTCAATTTGACATTCGAATCGACAAACGAATAGAAACAAAATGTATGGAAATGACAAGCTTTCGACAAATCGGGCTGTCACTAATGTCATTTCCATACATTCTGTTTCTATTTGATTTTCGATTCGAATGTCAATTGCAACTTGTCTAGCCTCCCCAGGTTACCCAGTGAGCTATAGGTAGGGCTATGCTTGGGACTTCTCTACGTGAACAAACCAGAATTAAGAAGATTCGCAGAAGAACAAAGATGCCGATATAGCTGATATCAGATTATTAAGCTGAAGTCGCAATGGGTGCAACTCATAGCTAAAAGAACCGATAGCCGCTGGGCCAGAAAGGTTCTTGACTGTGTGTCGAACTGTCTCCAACGAGATAGCCAGACAAGCAAAGGTCGCTGGCAGTCGTTAGATGCGGGCGACATTTGTCCGGTTCCTGTGGAAGTCTTTGGGAGAGGCGTTTGTTCAGCAACGGACCTCTTTTTGGTGGCATGATGATGACGATGATAACTCGTAACATGTGTCAAAATGCATGTATTGTAAGCTGTCTACATGCCAAAACCTTTGGCGATAATTAATTCATAAGGCATACTAAGTGAAGACGTTTCGTTCGCTGCCTAAAAACCTAACACTTTTGTCGATTGTACACTCAGCTACATAGAAAGCTATACATCTCCAGTTTAAGCTGACCTACCATTGTATAGGGTTTGTTTGCAATAAGTGGCCAGCTTACACTGAAAGTGTATAGCTTGATATGTTATCGTTCACACATAGTATGAGTCAAAACGATTTGTATGGAAAAGTCTGAGTTCAACGAACGCTTTGTGTGATTGATTGCTAGGATTTATTTTGTTTTATGGAAATTATTGTGTATTGCCCTTACAGTAAATGTTTTCGAATTACTTAGCTTCTTAAATAAAAGAGATTAGGATCGTGACAGATGACACAAATTAAGAAAAGCTTTATAAATACTTACAGTGACTGATGACAGTCTGTAATTCAAGCCAATCATTGATATTATTTATTAATATTATTAAATTATTATATTTCAGGTCAGACTAGGTTAGGAAATCAGATGAAAAATTTCGGCCACTGATAGTACGGTTTTATGTACTTTTTATTCTTACTTAGGATATCTATTCAATGATTGATCGTATATACTTGTATGTAAAGGAATATAGGCAAAGGCGGTGCCTAGAATCCCTTTATGTTTTGATTATGGCGCGCTTTTCAAATAAGAAGATCAAAGTTGTATGAATGAGTCCTTAAGTAACTCAATAGATGGCACCGGTTACCGATATTATATTCCACAAGGTGGAAGTGGTGGACATCGACAAACATCCGAATATCATGAGTTCAGTACATAATTCTGGACGCCCCTGTGTTGAAATTTTCCGTAACATTTTTCATCAATTTTTCAATTTTATCAGTAGTTTTATTTTACTTGAACTTGTAAAAAAATATTATTTCTATCTACTCAAATTAGATTTATGAATAAAAATTATTATTTAATTTATTTCGGATCGCGCGTGCCATAGCATTCACCGCGGAGCATTATGATCGCGTTTTTAGCAATACACTGCGCGTTCAAAAATGTCAATATCTGTAATAACCTATCATTTTCTACATTAATGACCTAGGTCATTTTATTGTTGACCTTGAATGAAACCTTGTCACCACGTTTGTGCGTCGATGTCCCTTCTACCTTGTATATATTTATCTTAGTCCAACACATAGGCTTAGCTATTCACACAACACATTCGAAACAACATGTGTAGGAAAGCGTTAAAGGAGTTCTGAAGTTGGTTGGTTCTAAGTTGCACGACACAACTGTCTTGTTCGACATGCGTCGACTTGTTATGACGAATTTGTCGTAACAAGCTAATGGAAGGAGGATTATTGTGTTAATTTAATGGAATACGGTAATAGAAGTTGTTAATTAATTTGCTCGTAATGCATCGTCTTATGTGTCTTTGGTATTAGGAAAATATTAGATTTTATAATTTTTGAATTATATTTTATTGTTTATTGTTTCTGCCTATAATAATTAGTAATCTATTTATATAAAAATGAATCACTAAATGTGTTGCTAAGAGCAAAACTCGAGAACGGTTAAACCGGTTTGGCTAATGGAAGGTTCATATGGAGAGAATAAAATTAAAAAATACGAGGAAAAAGTAAAAACAGGGAAACCCAGGCGAAGTTGTGCGTGGGTTGCTAGTATGGAATAAATATACCTCATTCCTATAGATCTTAGACACCAGTGTACGTATTTGTTATTGGTGTACTTTTTTTTTTTTTTTTAGGACGGATGTAGATTCTAGCTCAGGAGCTTTAGAATCTTAACCGGGCTTGGTGGCGAGGCACCTTTTGTGCCTCCAGCCATGGACACTTATAAACTAAGCAACAGCAGCTAAGGGCGTCCCCTAACGGGACTCGGACCTCGGCTTAGGGCGTTGCTGGGGGGACAGCTAGGGACAGCTGGATCTGGGTTAAAATTATTTAGGGACAAATTTAAAACTACTGGCTCGGCGCGGGCCGGCTCGAGCAAGGGACGGGGAGGGGTACCGTTTCGGGGTCTTCGCGACGGGCCTCGCCGGCGAGGACGGTATATCGGATGGCTATTTTATTGGTGTACCTAATCTTCTGTATATATAAATGGAAAAGGTGATTGACTGATGTATCAATGCACAGCTCAAACCACTGAATAGATTGGGCTGAAATTTGACACACATATTATGACGTAGGCATCCACTAAGAAAGGATTTCAGGAAATTGTCACGGGTTTGAAAAAAAAAAGATGAACGCGAGTAACACCGCGGGGAACAGCTAGTAAATAAATAAAATAAAACACGAGCGCGTCACACTATAAGCTAATTAAAGTGACTTGTTGAGCTTCAGTGCAGTTGTTTGACCACGCTTGTTCTTTTCCTATTGAAACGACGATAATAATTTATTTAAATGGTGAATTTGGCTGTCTGGTAAGACCGCCTTTGTACGCTGTTGTACATCAAGTATAAATAAATAAATAAATATCCTGGGACATTTTTTTACACAGCACCATCTAGTCCCAAACTAAGCAGAGCTTGTACTATGGGTACTAGACAACTGATATAATACTTATATACTTTTTTTTTTTTTTGTAAATACATACTTATAATATATATCTAAGAAACACCCAGACAAACACAAACACCTAAGTTCATCACATAAATGTTTGTGTCTTGTGGGAATCGAACCCACGACCTCGTGATCAGCAGTCCGGTACTCGAACCACTAGACCACAGACGTAGTCAGTATAAAATTAATAAATAAATAAAACTTGGTGTATAAAAGTATTCAGTAAAATATTGATTGATTATTATCTTAAATAACTTCCTTGCGACCATAAATAAACACGAAGCAGTGTTAGTCGGGGATATTTTGTAATAATGTGCTTACAACGGTGAAGGAAAGGTGTGTAGAGTCTGCCAACCCGCACTAGGCCGTATAACCCCTCAGATTCCGAGAGGAGACCCGTAGCTAGCAGCGGGACAATTAATGGATTGATGATGACGACCATAAACATGTTTTCGATTATTATTTATGTGTAATATAATATTCTTATTAAATGTCGAAAAGGTTTGGTTCATGAAGGGTTGTTTATTTATTATTTCTAAAGGGAGACCTCATCGAAAGAAAATACGAGTGAAGTGAGTCTCCATTTTCCAAACACATAATTTCCAATCCCCACAAAGAACATTTCCTTCATAAAACATTTTTTCAATACAGCACCATATTACGTCACCAATATTATTGTGAACTCTGCCCGCGTTATCGGGTAGTAATATTTTTTCGCCCCTTATAAATCAGTGTATCGTGTATGAGCTACTTATCGTGGAGAAGTACGGGATGTATTGTCCCCGGGGTGATATATACGTTGCCAGCCCTGTGACTTGTGCCCCGAGGGACGCACGCCCTTAAATCTACGCGGAACTGTATATATTAAGTTTTGAAAATAGGGAAGTGGAATATTTGTGGATTTTGTGTTTTATTTTCTTATGGTACGGAATAAGGTTATTTATTTACGTCAAACATACTTTACGAAGAAAAATAAAATTGATTTGTTGAAATAATGCTGAACTGTGTTTATCGATTCAGTCATATTTTATTACAAGCCACAAATGGATCATCCCCACATTTTTTGGAGCGGAGTAATCTTAAACTTGACCTCAAAATGGTTTTTAGTATATTATTATGATGAGGTCGGCAAACGTTACCAGGCAAATAGGCCTGATGGTAAATGGTCATTGCCGACCATAAACACCTGCAAGACCGGCGGAAATTTCAGCTTAAATGCCGTATATAGAAGTCTTATTACTATGAGGTATAACACTGACTATTTGATCATTGTAAGAAATATGAAGGAAAAAGCAGGGAAGGAAAGGTCGCAATCTCACAATAGGTTTACTTAACTCAATGCCGGTGTTCCTCAGGGGTCTGTTCTCTCTGCTACTCTATTTTTGCTGCATATAAACGATATGCTAAAACCCGGAACCATTGGGTATGCTGACGACAGCACTGTATCAGAGAGATATTTTTCCAGATCTCAGGCCAGTAAAGCCGAAGTTGATTCTCTTAGAGAGAGCATGGTAGAGCGTGTGAACTCGACCCTGATGACTATATCAGAATGGGGGATAGCCAATAGGGTCGAGTTTAACGCGTCGAAGACACAGTCCTGTCTTTTTTCTGCCAAGAAGAGCCATTTTCATCAGGCACCCGCATTCTGTGAACAGCCTGTGAAAATAATTGACAACCTGGAACTCTTAGGGCTCACTTATTGTCCTCCAACCTCAACTTTGGGCGATCCATAGAGTCAAAAGCAAAAACCGCTGCAAAAAAACTTGGTATCCTGAACAAGGTGAGACGGTACTACACAAAGGAACAGCTTCTAATTCTGTACAAAGCTCAGGTCAGACCCTGCGTGGAGTACTGTTCACATCTGTGGGAAGGAGCTGCCAAATGCCATCTTGACTCTTTGGTTTCGCTAGACAGGCGTGCTCGGAGGATAATAGGTGATGATTAGCTGACGAATAAAAAGTTGCTTAGCCTGAGCCACCGACGTCAAGTCGCATGCTTGTCGGTTTCCTACAGGTTGTTTCACGGGGAATGCGCACAGGACTTCCATGATCTTGTTCCACTATCTCCATTCTTCCATCGAACCACTAGGCGTCGGAAGGGTCTCCACCGCTATGTCGTAGACGTTCCACCTTGCCGCATTAACCGTTTCGCTTCATCATTCCTTGTGCGCACAGCGTTGTGGAAGTTGTGGAATTCTCTTCCGGTGACTGTGTTCCCTGACACCTACAACATGGGTCTTTTCAAGGCCAGAGTGAATGGGCATCTTTTGGGTAGGCGCAGTCCATCTTAGACCACATCTACACTTATCATCAGGTGAGATTGTGGTCAAGCGTAAACCCATCAACGATAAAAAAAACAAAATCAACCTGATTAATTACGATAGCCCAATAGATTTTTATTAATTTCGACTGTCACCCAAAAACATTGGAGAATTCATTGGTCAATTGTTAATAATTAATGAGAAATAGTTTATAATATAAAGACAAGTTTTTCTAAAAAAAACTAGAAAAACTTTTAGCAAAAACTTTCTCATCAAATGTAATTTTTTGCTCAGTGACGTAAAATACATAATTTTAACAAAATTATTAACAATTGATTTTTTACATTCTTGAAACATATTGACTCTGAAATATGGTTTAGAATAAACACTGGTCGTTCTCATGATATTCACACATCGGCAACATAAATAATAATGCTGACATTTGAAAGGTGAGTTTCGGAAACAGGTGATACAGTCAGCTGAAATGAAATATATAAGCGTGTGATACTTCAAGGTAAGAAAGGGACGTCAATCAAATAAACACTTTATATTGCAAAACTTCGGCGCCAAGTACCAAAACTGTTGACGAGTCCCGAGGAGACGGTGACTGGATAATTTTCATCTTTTTAACCCCCGTCGCACTACAACGGGGTTTTATAAGTTTGATGTGTCTGTATGTGTGTGTCTGTCTGTGGCATCGTAGCTCAAAAACGGATCAACTGATTTTGATTTTGTTTTTCTGTTTGAAAGGTGAATAGTCGGGGCTGTTCTTAGCTATGTTTGATGAAAATCGGTACAAGGTGGCCGCTCATCCTGGTGGGAGCCCGGTGCTCGCATTGAACCGACTGTATTTCTGAACTTCGAAGTTCAAAATGTCGATGTACGGTATTCATAAAGTTCATAAGTGCGAATTACGTGAGTTAGAAAGTACGTTATGCCGAATTACGTATATATATTAGTATAATGTAGTTTCTGAAATAGTAGTAGTTTAAAATGGGTCAAACTTCAAACCAAAAACAAGAAGCGAGAAAGTTTCCACTTTACATGTGTAACTTTGTTTGTTACCGTTTGACCTATGTCCGCAATAAATTATAAAGTCCAGTGATATATATCTGTTTCATTGGAGTGCGGGCGATCACCGGCTGACTACACTGCCCATATAGTTATAAATTACACTACCCAAGAGGGCCTTCTGCCAAGTATTTCCGTAACATGTCCTGTGCCCCGTGGGGTCGCGATTTATGTCAACAGAAAAACTGGTGGAACGCATGTAGATCGGATAGCGGGATCTATCACTGTTAGGATGAAAACAAGGGTTTTACAATGTTATATTTTAACACTCGTTACTTTTGGCTTACATTGCGAATTTTTTACAATTCAATACCTATATATTTACTACTACTCTTCTATGAACACCCACGTTTAGCTGGAATATTTTAGGTCCTATTAGGTTTTTATAGCCTATTGCGACAGTGGTGACTACTTTTCTCTCGAGCGAGAATATTAGAATATTAATAATAATTACAATATCCTGGGACATTTTACACAGCACCATCTAGTCCCAAATTAAGCAGAACTTGTACTACGGGTATGGATGGATATAATACTTATATACCTACTTTTTGTTTTTGTAAATACATTCTTATAATATGTAAGAAACACCCAGACAAACACAAACACTTATATTAATCACATAAATATTTGCCTCCTGTGGGAATCGAACCTACGACCTCGTGATCAGTAGACCACAAAAGTCGTCAAAACCATATTGGTAAGGTAACCAAAGAGGTAAACCCAACGTGGCGATTAAAGCAAGTAACCCACTTAAGACAGTCTGATTGCCCATTTATGCAGTGGAACAGTGTAATAATTATAAATGTAAGTAAATCACCATAAAAATACTTAAAAAAATAAAAATAAATTCTAAGAGCTAAGCTGGAAGTAATCACTATAGCCGCTACATTCACTCTCACGATGTAAAACACTTAAGCCAATGCATTTCTTGAAGCGGACCATTTAAAATGTTAGGGTTAAATGCCGTAGAGTGGGTATTGGCAGGGTGTAATTTCGCTTCTGTAATTGATTTCTTTCAGTTAAGTTCTGTGGATGATGTAGGTATACCATTGAAAAAGAAACGGTTTGAACATTGTTTACTGTCAATCGCTGCTTTCTCTGATCTTTTGAATTAAAGTTATTCTCCTAGTTTTTTCTTGGGGTCGACTTCCAGTCTACCAACCCAGATGTCACTGAATATCAATATTTTACAAGTAACGCAACTTGGACTAGCCTTGCATCGTGGACGTATATGATTGATACATGAATATGATTAAAAATTGGATTGTCTTGGTAGCTTCGTGGCTAATAAAGCGTCTAGGAAGCAGGGGGTCTACTCCTATCTCCGTCAATGAATCGAACGAACGATTCGTTAGGGAGTAGAAAACGCCCGTAACGAAGGCCGAAACTACGGATTTCGTGCTTAGGGAATCTTGCCTGGGATTGAAATTTTTTCTTTTGCTGAAACGTATAGTTTGGATGCTATTGTTAATTATTACATAAATTTAAATCAAGTTGGATAGAAGCCTTCAATCTAACAGCAAAAATGAATTATACATTTAATAGCAAAGTTTTGTTCCCTCCGGCACTTCTATGTTTTAGTTGGGGCCTTACTTTATGGTATTATAAAGGGATAATTAAAAAGTTTCATAGTAGACTTCCCTTTGCAATTTGTAGATTATTATTTTGAAATTAATATGATATTTTGTGATGTAATATTAAAGCTCGTTAGAAAACGTAATTAATTAGCTTTATGAGCGTTTGTTTAAGAATCGGCTTCCCGGTATTTTACGCTTTTAACGTTGATATTGAATCAATGTGACATTTTAATTAAAACGCTATAAACGGTTTGATGATGGTTCTTCTACGAAGTGGAGACGTACAAATTTTTTATGAATCTTATTTGTTTCTATTACAAACCCAGCTAATGTAAACGAGCGAGAACAAAAGATAATTATTTATTTAGTTACTATTTTAGTTCTTTCAATATTGTGAAGCCGCCGCTGTAGTGATGAATTTTATTTTACTTTGATAAGCACCAGTGTGGTCGACGATGTTAAGAATTTTTATTTTCCGCTTACTAAATAGTTTGTATGAGCGGAGGAAAGTGCAGGCAACTGCCAATATACGGCAAATTTCTGCTTTAAAGCAGTATTGATAAATAACTATAACATCAATAATATATAATAATAATAATTATGTTAACAATTTGATAAATTAAATTTAAATATGTCGGATCGGACATGATTACGGACGATCAGTTGACTTATTGAGATGACGGCGCCACCTGGTGTTACTAAATGGAACCAACGACATCACATAAAAGGCGCAGCTGCGCAGTGGGGGAGAACAGTTACAGTTGTGCCTCGCGCGGTTGCACTTGCTCTCGGCACTTCACACTGTGTAGCCGACTCGTGCGGACGTCTGGCTTGATTGATTGACTGACTGACTGACTCGCGTTACTTTATAGTTCGACCTACATTGTTATTGCTATTGCTGAATTGTAATTTAAATGTAGTTTGGTAATCGTAAATTCGTAACAGACTAATGTGCTTGAGGAGTTTCTTCCGCGGCTTCTTCTCCTCAGTAGATAGCACTAGCGAAGCTGCGAAGGGCGGGCGTTTTGGGGGATATCTGTATTGTAATATTTCGTACTCGGTCAAAACCAAATATAATGACATTTGAGTACGAGTTCTGTGTTTTAATGTTTGAACCAGCATAACCCACCTGTTGCCCACAAGATAGTCGATACCTTGCCTTCCTGCCAAGGATATACATCCTGTATCCGACAAATATATAAAAAATTGGCGATATAATTACATCTCAGGACACTCAGGATCTTACTTAATCTTTAAATGCTCATTAGACTAAAATTCCTCAGAGAGAAGGCTGAGCTAACGAAAATTCTATGTGCATTACGATACTCCGCTTCCCAAAGTTGAATCTTACATCCTGCAAACTAGTGGAAACTATTCGAAACTGGTTTAGATCTAAATTGTTTGACTAATAACCTAAGTTTATGTAGATTGCGCATAACGTAAATTTCAACTATGACAATTAAACTCCAGATTTGATAGTTCTATAGACCTCTAAGATTGAACCAAGATTACTCTTAGTGGGAGAGTGTTTATTTTTGTGTTAACACGATCTTCCTTCTACAAACTTTATAAGCTTTACTTTACTCTATAAACTATATAGTAGGTTCGCTTTAGATTGTAAATTCAAGCGTAAATTTTGATATTATATCTATACTCTGGAGTCCAATCAAATCAAATCATTTATTTGCTTACTAAGTGTACAGGCAGGTCTTATTACTCAATAGTGGTGCTTAGAACTTAGCGGCCTTTTGCAGGCGTTGCAAATTTGAGAGATAACATGTTATTTCAAATATCTGAGGCTGGAGACTCCAGGGTGTATACACTCGCGAGCAACTAAATCGACTCAACCTACAACCGCGTGAACTTTTGTGATTTTTTCAAAAAAAAAAAATGTTATTCACAAAAACCATATTTTTATTGAAAGCTTGATTAATTAGCTTTACATTAGTACCAATATCATTAAGTAAATATTCAGTAACCTTTTAATTATCGGACTTTAATGCGCGCAAAGGAAAATTGACTTTACCGTGCCTACGAGTTGCGCTCTGAATTACCCCTATAAAAACTTCCACAATCAGTTTATCAACTGAAATTAAGCTCCAACTGTAAGACAGAACTATCAAAAAGAAATTCTGATGAATATGAATTCTGATGATTGAATACTATGACTGAAGAAGCTGCTATTAAGGGATCCTGTTGTAAAAGGGACTTAGTTTGTGAACATTAGATGCCCAGCTTCACTTGAACCAATCTGCTGTATAATTTGGTATACAGAAGGTTTCAGGAGACTGTTGCCTTTAATCGGACACCGAGAACCAGCCGCCAACATTGCACTTTAGAGAAAAAATACCGGTTTACCGACTCAGTATAGCTGCGAAATCGACATCTGAGGGGTCTTGATTTGCAGCAGGAGCTAAGACGCGTTCGAAGGGTGGCTGTCAGGTAGTCAACAATTAGAAGACGCTTAATACAAGCTAATCTCTCTATAAAACGGACTGCCACGGGTCTGAAATTGACCGTAGGTGATCGGCAAGCGCGCCTTTGATTTGTACGAGAGCGTCTTAATTGAAACATTGAGCCATAGTAGACGATTTCGTTTATTGATAAGTGTAAAGTGTAACAGGATAGGTAGGGTCTAAAGGCGTCCTGGTGAGTGATTTGTGCAGTGGTTATTTGCTAAAATAATGCATACATCAGCGGTTCACGCATGATGTAATTTGGTATCTGTTTAGAGTGAAAAGCCGCGCTCGTTTTCATGCCCGTAGGAGGCCAAGTAGGAGAATTGACGGCTGATCGGTATATTGCCGACATTCTTCAAGACCACGCGGTTCCCTACGTGGTTTATTGGTGATTAGTAATTGGTAATACACCGTAATTTCCGTTGTCACACGTCGCGTTTTACTCAGAAATTCTTATACGAGATGAATATACCTACGTCCAATGAACTGGCTTACATTCAACCCAGCCATGAATCCCATTGAGCACCTATGGGACGAGCTTAGAATCAAGTTCGTAAGACTTTTAACGAATTGAAGGCGGCGTTATTAGAGGAGCGGGATAGTATTTCTCAGGAAACCATAAAAAAAATCATAAGATCAATGAAGAACCGACTGCGATCCATGATATCAGCTAGAGGAGTTAATACCAAGTGTTGTTACAATAATAGTTTTCATGATATTTTTACAGTTTTTATTTAATTTTTAAAATACCTAACCACAAATCATATTTCTTCATTATTATTTTCGCTACATTTCCATCCAGGTACCATTATTTTATAAAGTAATGAATGGATGTTGACAATGCTGGTACCAATTTAAAGCTGATTCCTTAAGCTTTTTAATCATATATGAATTTTATATACAAGTACCGTATGAAAAAAAAACGTATATGTATGTGTGCTTACAGGTTGAGTCGATTTGGTTCCTCGCGAGTGTATAATACGTATAAAAATTTATTTGGGACAAGCAACTTCCACTGCGGGAGATTAATACGGTAATTTTTAAGACCTAGGCGGGTGCCTATTACTCCTATTAGATATTATTATAGCAACAGTGAATAGCTGAATCTAAATATTATTAGTATGATTCAACAGATTTGACAGCAACAACGTTAGTACATGCGCATACGTATATCGTACTCAAAGTCCGTTCTCTCTACATTCTCCACATGTTCTTAAGAAGCGGCAGCTAACAAATCCTTTCTCCAATTTTATCGTGTACTCGATCTAGTCGCGTCCGTGTGTGCCCGCGTTATGTGGCTTTGTAAGGACGACGTGACTAACTATAAAGCGCGAGGATTTTCTCGCGATCTCTTATTCAGGTATTTTCCACCTATTCCCGAGATAGGATAAAATGTGTAGACTTTATTTGTAAGCTAATCTAGAAGTGGGATGAAAGTAGAGAGCTTTTATTCGAAAGACTTTGCTAAATAGATATTATCTTGACGCGGATTAACTTGGACGTGCACCTAGTTTCGACATTGTCAGAAGTGCATGTATCCTTATACAGGCACATAGACCTTTCTATGTGAAAATAAAACTATTTTGATTTTGATTTTAACTTTTGATAAGATAACATTATAGTGAATAGTATTATACATATATTATACAGGTATTATTTAAATATTATTTGCTTTAATTAATATTAAATAGTATTTGCTTTAATTGCGTCATGAGTCTAGTCCTAAGCGCGTCCAGGTCGAGCAAAATGTTATTGGGTTTTACTATGAATTGTTCAGTCAGTTCAGCAGCTCGGAGCTTGGATTTTTTTAATAGGTCCTATTTAAAAGGGGGCGTTTTACCGGCGAATTGTGGGTTAGTACAAGTCTACCTAACCTTTAGGGGTATAGAGGGGTAATGATTGCGTCATGTTATGTTGTAGTATTTCTTGGTACTAGTTTTCTCTCAAACGGTTTCAACGAAATATAAAAGGTAAGAGTTTACTGAAGCAAAAATCGATAAGTATACTTAGGTCTTACTTCTAAGAAAATTCGTTTATTATTTTGTCTAAGAAGTTGAAAGACGGTTAATTATAACTTCATTTATGACAGATACGCAGAATTTTGCAAAGCTTTGTTCAAAACTCTTATTAAGTTTTTTTAACCGTGTCCACCAACATCAATTTAAGAATTTAAAGATGTCAGAAAAAATAAACGGTAAAGTTTTAACATCAAAATAATGTTTAGTAGACTGAAAAAATTGCCTGTTAGCTATTAAATGGATTTCAGTCGAATACCAATTTCAACAATAATATAATACTTAAAATCCTTTTTTTATTACATACAACATAGGTACCGTCACGCCTGGATACTCTGAGGGGTGAGGTAGATGCGTATTACTGTAATGTATGTATAATTACATTATTACTAATTTTTCGCCAGCGCAGCGGCTTCACCCGCGTGGTCTTATAAATTTGTCCCACGTTTTAGTGTGAAAACTAATATGCATTTTTTTAAATTTATTGAAAGTCAACGTCGCTCGGATAAACTGCATACAATACCTACAAATACAGAGTTTCTACATAAAAGTGTTTATGCAATGGCACCCAAACTGTGTAATAAAATACCCAAACAAGTTAAGAATTCTAAAAGCCATATTGAATTTAAACAAAGACTAGCCAATCTATTGATTGCTAAAGCATATTATTCTGTAAATGAAATTCTCTGTGACCAACTTTTGTGATGTTTTTATGTAAAATTATGCTAGAATTAATAATATATAATGGAATAATAATTGGATATTGTAATAATTGTAATTATAATGTAGTAATAATCAGAAATATTGTCATTTTAAATAATTATTAATTAAGTATTTGTAAAATTTTGTATGCCTATCGGCGGGACATAGAGGTACTGTATTTCTTTATAATTTAACATCTTTATGACCTATGTACACAAAATAAATTGATTTGATTTGATTTGATTTAGCAATATTTTTCATTGCTACTCCGCTCCTATTAGTCGTAGCGTTATGGTATATAGCCTATAGCCTTCCCCGATAAATGGGCTATCTAACACTGAAAGAATTTTTCAAATCGGTCCAGACCAAACAAAACGCATCAAAACGTTTGAAGGATCAAAAGTTTCGGAGCCTATTCAATACAAACAAACAAGCAAATCTTTCCTCTTTATAATATTATATATTATAATAAGTATAAGTAGGTATATATATAAAGTTATGAACCCTTTAACGATTACGATTACGACCACTAAAATAATGAGACGCTTTTTTCACCTTTTCATTTTAATAAACAATATTTTATATACAAATAGAATTTTCTTTTGTTGTTGACTTTTCCTTAGGGAGCGGTAAGATGGATGCCTCCGTACCTCCGTGTAACTACTTTCTCGATATTATAATACACTTGAGTTTTTTTGTGACATTATTCTGTAATATTTTTAAAGCATTTTCACATTATCGTTTAGCTGAAAGGCCAAGGAAAACCTGAGTCTGGTGTCGTACAACTTTTAATATCTGTAGTCTAGTGGTTCGAGTTTCAAACTGCTTATCACGCCGACCTCGTGGTTCGATTCTCAGGACACAAATGTTTATATTATGAATAAATGTTTGTGTTGGTTTGGATGTTTCTTTCATAGTTTCTTTCATATAAGTATGTCTCTTCCTCCTAGCCTTTTCCCAACCATGTTGGAGTCGGCATCCAATCTAACCAGGATGCGGCTGAATATTAGTATTTTACACGGAGCGACTGCTATCAGACCTCCGCAACCCAATTTCTGGGCAATACCGATATTTGAAGAAAAGACTGGTTATCAGGCTTTTTAGGTTTTTGACTTCCACTAACGATTGTCATAGGTGTTCGTATGACAACCGGGACCGACGGCTTTAGATGCTCTCAGAGTTACGGAGGGATCTGGATATGTTAAGAATGGTCACCAATTCACAGGCTGACCACGGCAAGTGTAGCTTATCCTTGCAAATCGGTTGATCAGCGTAGTTACAACTTGACCACGAGCCCCTCAAGAGCCCCTTTCATATAAGTATGTATGTCCTACAGAAAAAAGAATAAAAAATATAAGTATTATATCCATTGTCTAGAACGTATATATTGTCTAGCCTACGACTAATAACGTGTTTATCTAACAAGTAAATTAGCTTTATAAATTAAGACCTATATAATAACTATTAATGCCACTGATAACGTTATTATACTAACAAGGTTTAATATAATTAGCCGCAACAAGATAGCTAAGCTGGCTAATGAGCTAGATAAATCTAGTGTGGTATGTTTAACTACCACACACAGAAGTTATTTAAGTTTACATTACATAAAATTCAAGAACATAGAAAAGTATTTGAAAAATATTGGCTTTTCAAATGTTGTCAAAAAACGTAAAGTATTTACAACTAGTTTTAAGCAACAATAATTTATTACATGAAAAACATTATAAATGTCTAAATCAAATACATGAATGTACCCAAAAAAGGAACACTGAAACAACATCTAATATAATTTCAAACTTGAATTAAAAACTTGCATCTGATAGGTCGTGAACGCTAATTTTCTTCGTGGAACTTGTAAATATTTCAAATGAATACCTCCCAACTTAACCCTACTACTTCGAGTCTGCCAAGCGACATTTGCAACAAGATTGTCTGTGGAACTTGCTCTGTTTTGCAGTGGAAAAGCCGATATTCTTTCCGGGACACTTTACTTTTACTACCAAGAAAGTACCGTGGGAAAACTTGACGGTGTTTTTACTTTAATAAAAAATTATACGAGGTTGCACGGAGAGACTCTGTAATTTTCTTTTCCGGACTTATTTAGCTTTGAATGTCTGTAAATTATTGTTGTTGGCTTAATTTACGCGCATTTATTTGCTGTGATATCATTTTACACGTGTTTCATGTGAATTTGAGGATTTATGTTATGTCACTGGGGTTCGAATTGAATTAGGAATATACGTAGTGAGGGTATTATTGTTTTCCTCTGAAGGGCTCATGGCTTTGACAGTAAAGGTAATTTACCTTTTAGTCACAACTAAAAGGTGCACAACTATGGCCTACGTTGGCGACTGCGTAGGTAAGGGAGAACCCACAGAAATGTTTATTGAATATATTAGGAGTAAGTAAGTATAATATCGCGAAAGACAATTTTGATTTTATACCTAGTTGTGGTGATGATAAGGAGCAGTAAAAACAATAATAATTAATAATAATAACTTTATTGTTCAGAAAAAAATAATACAAAAATACATAGGACACTAGCCTCCACACCAGGATTCAATTAATGATGATAAATAAGATTGCATGTCAACAGTTGATAACATGAACATTTTATTAATATGAATTGCTTCAAGTAGGTATTTTATGTTCCTAAAGACAAAAAATATCATCATCCAACATTTGGATAGCTAGTTAAGAATTCTAGACACTAACTGGTTTTCATTCAATTAGACAGACCCTAATAACGTTAAGGCTATTCCTATTTCATCCAAAGCTTTAATCCTAGCTCGTATTCGTAGCTACATAAAATCTGAAACAAAAAACAACTTGCACCAAGTCGCCAGCACTCGTTTTGAACGATGAGAGTTAAACTCGATTCTGGCAACAATTTTCATAGTTGCAAAAGTTTTAAACTGTGAATGTTATTATTCCGCCATCTACGTCTTTGGAGAACTTTGAATTACACCTATAAAGTTGAAAAATACAATTCAACTTCACAATACACTTAGGTGCTATAAAACATTTTTTAACCGAGACGAATGGTTGCCGGGATTCGTGAAGTTGAGAAAGTAATTATGACGGTCTCTAATCTGATTAAAATTTTCGGCATGCTAGTAACGAGATCGCATAATGAGTTATGATAGAAACAGTGCCTCCGTTCTAACCTCAGCCGTTATAATTAATTTAATTTGGAAAACAAATCGGACGCCGCGTGATAATGCTATGAGGAAAGTTATCGGGAAAATTGGGATTATAGATAGCAAAATGTTTATAGGTTTTTTTTTTGTATAATGAAATATAATTATTGTGCTATTGAATGGCTTACATTTTTAATGTTACGGTACAGTAATGTATTATACATAACATTTAAAAGATCATTAATTTAACATTAAGAATTTAATTAAAATTCATTTACCTAAAGATTAAGGATTAATGTCTTATATTTATTATCTGAATAACTTGGATGAATTTGACATCATAAAGATAAAATTCATATTTTTTTAATACTATCACACTGTTATCGCAAATGTAATTATATTTATGTACACTTACAATCAGCCTATAAGGTTAAGGTATTTGTTGAAACTTTGTTTTATACATAACATGAAAAAGTGGTTTCAATATAGCATAAGACAATTTTTGTCTCACCTGGAGCTTACGTACTCACGAATGCGATTGTAACTCACACCCCTCGAGCCGCCGCAAGTGTATAGGAACATCAATTTACGAGTAATCGGGAACTCACATGACAGCTGTCATCCGGATGGTTGCGTTATTTATACGTAGAGCAAAAAATATCAGCCTGTATTTCTTGGCTCCGAGAAAATTCGGTAAAAAGCAATCCCTTTTTTTAGGAAAGCAACAATTTTAGCGAAGGTTTGCTTAACCTGTGAAGGAACATTGCAACAATAATAAAATCGTAGCAATACTCTGGAGGATCACGGTAATATGTAAGTCATCCTCCTAGCCTTTTTCCCAACCATGTTCGGGTCGGCTTCCAGTCTAACCAAATGCTGCTGACTATCAGTATTTTACACGGAGCGACTGCCATCAGACCTCCGCAACTCAATTCTAAGGCAATACCGATATTTGAAGGATAGACTGGTTGTCAAGCTTTTTGGGCTTCTGACTACCACTAACGATTATCATAGGTGTTCGTATGACAACCGGGACCGATGACTCTACGTGCTCTCCGAGGCACGGAGGGGTCTCGATGTGTTAATAATGGTCACCCATCCACAGACTGACCTCGGCAAGCGTAGCTTAACCTTGCAGATCGGTTGATTCGTAGTTATAGGTTAGCCACGAGCCCCTCTCACGGTAATATGTAAGTACCTATATACTAACTGTGACTGGTGCAATATAAATATTTTAGGTGTTGTATTCGAGCAAAATGTTATTGGGTTTTCCTATGAAATTATCAGTAGCTATTTGGAGTTTGGATGTGTGCCGAATTGTGCCCAGCTCGCCCCCTATTACATGTACACTCTTGCCTAACCCCTCGACGAATACAGGCGTGATGATGATGATGGCTGGACGTTATAAAAATATTTCACTATTTATTTTCCCAATCAATACAGTTGAAATTGACACTTCTCAAAGGAGGAAAAATATCCTTATATGAAACGGGGCACCGTTACGTATATTTTCGACATAAGTCATTTTCCCCGTAGGTAAGTGGGCCTCTTTACGGAGGAGGCAGACAGACACACTTCCGAACGTCGAGCCGTGAGGAGTAAGGACCGTTTTAATGACGTTACACACATACGCATCGTTTGCGGTTTATTGTCGAATGTACCTATTTCATGAGTGTTATGGTACAGTTAGTGTCAAAATTACTTTAAATAAATATAGGTATACAAAAGATACCAATGTCTGGCTAAATTGAAATGTATGATAGCACACAAAGGTTCGATTGCATACCTATTTTTATTAAGAGAATATTTTATACTTTGTAGTATACCAACTTATTAGGTAGGTACTGAATTAAAACTATCTATATCTCCCCCTTGTACTCCCAACTTCAATATTATTTTCTTTAAAAGCACTACCTATTTACTTTATTAAAACCACCGATTAGTTGATAACCAAACAATAAATTATCTTCCAAATGTGAAGCAATCAATCTTTTCCTACATACCTACAGTTCTGCGAAACTCAATTCTTTCCATAACATTGTACTAGTTTCCACGGGGACTCATCAGAGTGATCGATCGTACACCTGCCCCGTGTAATTCAATACAGTTGCCTAATTAGTGTATTACTAGCGAATATCGCGAATATTGAATTACTCTAGCAAAGAGCAAGTCAGCCTCTAAAATGGAGACAGGTCTACTTAGCGATTAATTTATTAAAGCCGCTTCATGATTCAATTTGAGACACAAAGGCTGTTTCACATGTGTTCGCTTAAATACCCCCGCTGGTGAGTACCGAGAACATTTCGTGAACATTTTACCGTGCATAGCAAAAGTGTTCAAGCGTAGGAAAAGTGTTTCTAGATAGTGTGTAATTATAAACTTAGTTTTTGCCTAGATTTTAAGGTAAAAAATGTAGTAGTATGTTAAATAAAGCTGCAGTACACAAGGTGCTTTAAAAAGTTAAGAAAGGTTTTTTTAAAAGACCAAACAATTATATTTTTTACTAAAGATAAGGAAGTCGTCCCTATGTCCTATATACTATACAATAGATATCCCTATACATAGCACCGTTCCTAACAATTACCCAAGAACAATAGAACCTTTTAAAAAGACGTCTTCAGAATTATATTCATAATTTTCACGGACTACGGACATCGCTAATGGTCTCTTATTTAATTCGGAACCCGGAGTAATTACATCAAGTGCTATTAATTTCGCGTTCCATTCGATCTTAGGCCCTCAATATTGAAGGTATGCATACAATGCTATAGGCAGGCTAGGCGTAGACGCTAGGGTTCCTTCAAACATACGTTTTGGATATATGATATTATATGAAATATAGATGGAATTTCGACAATGTTTAATCTTGGGACGAGTAAACCCTATATTATTAAGCAAGTCTCTATTTATTTTCCAAGTAAAAGAAGTTTTTTACTTTAGGTACTTGGAAAATAAGAGAGTTTGTTATATATTTAGCTGTCGACGACGAACGACGACAGCTAAATTGACGAACAAAATGTATGGAAATGACACAAGTTTTCGACAAATCGGGCTGTCACTAATGTCATTTACATACATTTTGTTTGTCGATTCGAATGTCAAAATGCAACTTGTCTGGCCTCCCAGGTTATGCGGAAGAATTCTTTGACGCTTAGTTTAACGGTTTTTTTCTCTCTCTGTAGGTGTATATAATTTTGATTCATGTAAATATTTTAATTATGTTATTTAAGTATTATTTATAAAACTCAAGTTTCCATTCCTTAATAAATAATTAACCTACTGAAGAACAAAACTTTGAATTAAATAATTATGAGATTCAAATTTTTATTTTATTACGCGTGTTATAAGTAAATTAACTAGAATCGAAGTACAAAGTCTACATTACCTAACAATTTGTCGCATGTTTAAGTCGCTAGTATGTACAAACTGGCCGTAGGTTCAAAGCTATTGCGTTCCTGTCGAAAGTGAATAGAAGTAGTGCGCAGACTGCTCCAGAGAAACGGAGCTCTAAAGTGGTTCGTCGAGTGAACTCGTAATTAGGTTTCCAATACTTAAAGTTCACGGCAATTTTACTTACGAAGGTTGTACTCCAGAAAACTTGACTTTGAAAAAACTATTAATTATTAATGACCTTTTTGAATCTCTTACTAATAATTATTAACAATAATTAATCGTTTTTTCAAAGTCAAGTAGGACGATTTGTTATTATATTTAGTTCCATCCCGAGTTCATCAACACTTCCATTTTTCCATCTGCCAACTTTTTTAACGAAAACTAATTAAGAAGTGGTGAAACGCGCCCTAAGTCATTTAATTGCAGTTAATTGCATCTTCTAAATAGAACTAACAAAGCAAGCTTGCAAGTAACTAAGTGCATGATCAAAAGGACTTGTTAAATCAGATTTTTTTTTTTTAATACTGGTGTTTTGAATAGGTAGCTGTTATAATAAAACTTTTAAGGAAAACGGGAAATCTGTAAATGAAATTAAAGAAATCTCATTACATGTATGTATTATTTATTAATTTTCAAACATATTTACAGAAAGCTCCACAAACCGTTTAATACAGAAGTAATGTTGCTTATCTAGTTTCGGAATCGCAGCCCTAAACCTAGATCCCTCTATGTAACGAGATTAAAAGACCAACTAAAGCAAAGTTACATTATTTTTCACTTGTATTTATTAAGAGGGCTCGTAACATAAAAGCTAAATAAAATATATATATTTTTACACTTTTCCAATCACTTAAGTATGTACCTACTTAAGAGCCATAATCCACTTAAGCACTTAAGCTTAGGATTAGATAAATAAAGGTTTTATTTATCCCGAAGTGTAATTCAATTCAAAGCGTAAATTCGTAGATAGAAAACGTGGCAGTTTGCTTATTAATAGGCAGTCTTTGGTAAAATGTGTCAATCTCGATCACTATAATAAAATTGTAAGTATGGAAAATACTTTTAGTAAAGGTAATGTGTTTTACTTTTTTCAAAATCAGCTGATAATAAAAATATATAAATAAATAGATTTACATATAAAATCTTATTACAATGACATCCATAGGTACTAAAATATAAATACAAAGGTAAAACTAACTTGAAAATGAATTGTTATTATTATTATTAGAATTTTCTGAGTAAGAACGTCAGTAATATTATTTATTCTGTGTCAAGACCCCGGGGTTTGGTGATTTTTCTATACTTATAAATATATTATGTACAAATACTACTCTACTCCTTTCGGGAAAAATAAGCGTGATGGTACATTGTCAAAGGCAAAGGACACCCCTTTTTATCAATGCATTAAAATAAGCCGACCCTTTATGGCGTGTAAGGTTGGAGGAGTGGTAGTGTCGGGCATCTCAAGGGACAACAAAACAAAATTTCCAAGGCGATTCGTTTTATTCGCTATTTTCGCTCTTATTGATAAAAAAATACACGGGACTAAAACTTATTAGTCATTTTTGCTTTTAATACCGATGTATTTTCTATCGCTTAAGTCATTTGAATTAATAAAATGGTGTGATAGCAAAATTATTATCACATTAATTTTTTAAAGCAAAAACATTCAAAACCTGCCTCATTTAGATATTGGTCGTTATTGCCGATACTGAGCGTACCCGTACAGTTCTGGGATCGTACTCTAGATACGTCAACTACCTAGGTAGGTCGAGGTCGAGCAACATTTTATTAGATTTTTTTTACGAAATGATTAGCGGCTACTAGGAGGTTTGAGTCGCCTGAAAGATTTAATTCGTGCTGAATGACAATATGCTGGCTATTTATATTTTATGGGGCCTTCAACTCCATTACGGAGATAGGTACATGCGTGATTGTATGAGAATAAAACATCATTCCGAGAAACCACTTTTACATGAAAATTTTATCACAGAACTGAAGAAAGTAAGCATTAAAACATGAAGAGTATTAGGTTGCAAATTTATTCCAAACGATCTGAAATTTAAATGCGAGCTCATCAAAGTCCCTGCAAAGGAAGTTACTTGTAATATGTGAGCGTGTGATTGCTTTACATCTTAAAAAGAGCCTCGGGACACCAAAGGAGTGGTGGCTTCAAGGGAAATTTACTCTAATTGCTTATTACCTTCTATTAACTAACGCTCAATTTTATTTATCATTGTTGATTCTTCAATACCGTCGAAGAAAAATGTAACATAAGTATGTTACAATGTTAGGAATATAAAATTGTTACTCTATCATCGACTTTTACTTCAATGACCTGCAATGAACTTTGCAGTTGCTAAGCTAAAATGCCAATTTTGATAAATCCTAAAATGGTTCTCATTAGAAAATTGGTAAGTAAGAAACCCTGCTGGAAGTTCTTAATTTGAATTGCAAAAGAATTGCTCATGTAGCCTTTTCAACTTCTGATCAGATAAATAAAGCTATTTACTATTTATTCTTTTTAGTATTTGGCAGTGTTTCCACTATACATTTCTGCACTTTTATTTGGTTGAATTTACCGCCCGTGAAGGTGGTACATCTCAATGAGAGGTAGTAGGTAGGTATTATTAGTTTAGATATAGATGATATAGTTAGATTTAGATTAGATGGTATAGTTAGTTTAGTTTTAGTTTACATGAATACATAAACTCATGCCTTTTACCCATAGGGGCAGGCATAAACTACCGAACACTATCTGCCTATGATTCCGCACACACATTCCATACACACGCGCCGTTTGCGAATACTATACACCTGTACCTCAACCATGAGTTCTATCGAATGGCTTTCGATAGGTTTTTTACGCATCTAAACGCTGTAATCTCATAGCAGGTTTTAGTTCCTTACGTAACCACTAGAGGCACTGCGAGGGTTTTCCATCCAAATATTTCATACGGCGTCGCTAGCGGGTCTAGTCAGCAAAACTCATGGTCGAAGCACTGACATTTTTGACGAACCTCGAATCTCGAAGATAGTTATACAGTTCTGCTGGGTACTAAAAATTTAATATTTTGTACTAACAGCTAAATATACGATCGGCTCAATGAAGTCATATTATTATGTTAGGTACACAGCGAATGTGCTTGTTAGAAAATCCAGGCTTTGTGTTAACATAATTTAAATAGTATAACACAGCAGAGAGCTGTAATGTTTCTAGGTCGAAAATGAACTCTAAAATTACCGGTACAGAGCGCGTTTTATTACAAACCTGTTTTCTTTCGTAAATTATTATTTGCCTTTTAAAAAGCTTTAGTTTCTAAAGTCATTTTGTGTCTAATTGCCAGCCTTAAATAAGACTCATTTACTATTAACTACAGTAACTCGAGTTAAATGAAACGTTCCTGATTAGTCAATTTCTTTGAAGAAGAATAATTGTTGAGAAACTGTACGGTCACTCTTTTAAATAATCTTTTGATAATAATGTTTGATAAAATTATGATTCGCATACGAGATAACATATAATAAATAATCTCACAACAAATAAAAAAAAAAAAAGTATTTTAATGATGGAATAAATCGACTTGGCGATTAGGACTTAGAGGTCGCTTAGAGGTCATTATTAACCTGTGTTACTCTCAATCCACTATAAATACTGACGTCTCAGAGGTAATATGAAACGAAACTTCTTTAAATATTTCAAGTGAATCGGAATCGAAGCGAGCGATTTTGAACTCTATCAACGTAACAAAGTTGTCACCAAGTCCTAGGAAGCCGTCACAATTGCAACCTTCGTAATTTGCTCCTTCCGATTCCTGCCATTCCTTTCTACCGCACAGGTTTCATTTCCGATTCGTTCCCTGTCTCCGTAATCGAACACTGGAACGTGTTTCCTAATAAAAAAGCTAGGTATATTCGACGACGTCTGTGGTCTAGTGGTTCGAGTACTGGACTGCTGATCACGAGGTGGTGGGTTCGATTCCCACAGGACACAAATATTTATTATGATGAACTTAGGTGTTTGTGTTTGTCTGGGTGTTTCTTATGTATTATAAGTATGTATTTACAAAAAAAAGTATATAAGTATTATATCCATTGTCTAGTAGGTACCCATAGTACAAGCTCTGCTTAGTTTGGGACTAGATGGTGCTGTGTAAAAATGTCCCAGGATATTTATTTATATATTGTTATATCTGGTGTAGGTAATTATTTAATACCACCTCTTGATATACACAACACATTTATTTTAATATTGAACAAAGTGAACAAAACTAAAGATAGTTATAATGGCGGACCACAGAACAATACCATAACCAAAACAATAAAAATACTTTTTAATGTTGCCACAGCTAATATATACAACATATATAGTAGTGAATTTACTTGAAAACACAAAGCTCGGGAATTCTACAACAATTATTTGCTTTTAAAATAATATTACAATTTTCGTTGTAATTACAATTCAAGTATTTATTAATATTACTGCGGCATTGTCCTTGTGATCGTAAGCGACTGCTATGCTTGAAGTCCTGAGTTCGAATCCCAGTTCGAACAGAGCTATTTGGTTTTTCTATGAAATACTCAGATAGGCTCGCTCCCTGTTACATTGGACCTAAATAAGCCGGTGAACTATGAGTGTACATCTCTGCCTAACTCTTCGATGTAAACAGGCGTTGTGGTATGTTATGTTTATGCTTTTAAATATTTCTTAAAAGGGATATTATCCATTCTCCTCCTTTCAGGCTTTCAACATGAACAAGGCATCGCAGTGGAAATTCCTGTCGATATTAATTAATCTTTTCTATAGGAGCGGAATCATTTAATTAAAGCGTGCGCATTGAGCGTCCAGGCAGGTATTTCGTTGCAAATACACGATTAAATAACGCGTTTCGTTTTTCACAACAACTTTAATGCTAAAATCGATACAAATGTAGACCTTAAATATTACTAGACGTTGTAACAAGGCAAAAATCGTAGGACTTGGGTATTCTGCTGTTTCTACTTAACTACCCTTGTAGGAAAACGATATACCTCTGCCGAACCTAACGTGATTACAGGCGTGAGGATATGTTATACTGTGTTAGTCTAATTCATGTTGAATAGTGCCAGTAAGTTCCCGTTAGTAAAATCTGATTCATTTTTAGAATTTATCTGGTGGTTAGTGGCTATCCAAAGGCGGTGAAACAGGCCCTAAATACAAGGTGGAAGGAACGTTGACGCACATCCGAATACCATGAGTTCAGTACATGATTCTGAACCACCTGCATTGAAATTTTCTGTAACTTTTTTCATAAATTTTTCAATTTTTTTTCCAGTTTTTTTTACTTGAACGTGTAAGAAACATTATTTATAACCACCCGAATTAGATTTATAATTTAAAAATCTTTTTTTTTTCGGATCGCGCGCATTATAAGTACCTTTCACCGCGGAGCGTTATAATCGCGTTTTTAGCTATACACTGCGCGTTCAAAAATGTCAATATCTGTAATAACCGATTATTTCTACATGTATGACCTAGGTCATTTTATTTGTGACCTTGAGTGAAACCTTGTCACAATGTTTGTGCGTCGATGTCCTTCTACCTTTTATATATTTATCTTAGTCCAACACATTGACATATTATGTGTTTATACTGCGTAAGGACTGAGCGCACAATGACACTCCCGAACTTGTATTACTGAACTTCGAAGTTCAAAATATTGATGTACGGTATTCATAAAGTTCATAAGTACGAATTACGTGAACTTGGTCCCAAGTCCGTGATCGGATATAAAACAAACGCCATGCGATACTAACAAAGATGACGTTAGTGTTTCTGAAACCGTCTGTCAATTGTTCGAAAGGGCCACTCTTTAGTATATAAATCAATGCTTAACATTCGTGGTAACAAACTTAGTTAAATCCAGTGGCGTGCAAAGTAAAGGCTTATATTGTGTTAAGTTCGTTGCCCAATACGAAACGTTCAAGAGACTGTAGACCAACAAATAATATAGCTCATTATATAATTAATTATTCGGAGCTGAATGCCTAATAATAAGACGGTCGAGGTGCGTAATTCAAAATTAACAATGCAAATTTTCAACTTAATTTAACACTGATGAATTTCTTGAGACTTTCAAACTTTTAATTTAATTATTTTAGTAACAGTAGCTATTTTTAATCTCCCATATTAGAAAACTGTTTGAAATATGTTGAAAAAGTGCATTTAACTGTTTTTATAGTTGGTGAATTCTTTGAAGCAGTTCTTACTCAAACATAATTGAATTCAGATCTGAAAACGTAGATAAAATGGACGTAGTTTACTTGGATCTTGCATTTAATTCTACTTTCGCTTTTAGCTCAAAGAAAAGCTGCGAGAGAGTTTTAAAGTTAATGTTACTTGTTTGTTTACAAACAAATGTTTCGATATTAACCGTTTCGTATATATAGATATTAGGCAAATGATACTTAAAGGAATTTAATAGAAAGGAAATTAAAATAACGATTCATCTTTTCCTTTCATTCTAGGCTTCCAGTCTAACCAGATGCGGCTGAATATCAGTATTTTACACGAAGCGAATACCATCAGACCTCCGCAACCCAATTTCTATTCGAAGGATAGACTGGTTGTCAGGCTTTATCGGCTTCTGAACGCGACTAACGATGGTCATAGGTGTTCATATTATGACGACTAACAACTCTACGTGCTCTCCGAGGCACGATGATTTATCAACAAAGTTCTGTATGTTTTCTCAATAAATACTGAATACGACATTAATGACCAAAACTGCTGGTTCTCATCAAAACGACTCATCCAAATTGTCGTTTTAATAAAACTTCTGTTTATTTAAATAAAACAACAAACTAACTTACGAACATCTTTCAGAAGCAAACTCAAGTTAATGGAGTAAAGTTTCGCAATTTGTGGCAGCTACTTATTTGAAAATAATGGATTTTTAGCGGAAATTAGACACCCTTTCATTTCCAATCATTTCCCATCACGTACGCGTCAGAAACAGGCGCGATTTTCTCGATTTTTCTTTTAAAATATTCAGTTTTTTGGTACCTATAAATATATTATGTAGATTGTAAATAACGCAGTGACTTTTATTTTGGGATAATTTGAGATTTTCTTTGGGTTTAAAGATTCATTATTTATTCTAAAAGAACATACATTATTCACTTAGCGAATAAATACATAAATAAGGTAACATGTAGTCCAGTAGCTAACAGTTCAGAGATAATAATATATATGTGGATTTGGTTTAATAACAACACCGCTTAATTACTATACTTTGAGGTTAAGTTTAAAGAATGATGGCCTGGTTAGCCTAGACCACCGTAAGCGCGATTGCTACGCTCGAGGTCCTATGTTCGATTCCCAGTTCGAGCAGTGCTATTAGGATTTTCTATGTTTGTGCACGCATGCTAACGAACTGTGGGTATCCATAAGGACGCCTCTGCCTAACCCAATATAATCCCAGCAAAATATATTAACGTACAGTATTGTCGCGAAACTTATTGTCCGGGTTGAAGTTGGTATGTACTAACTTTAACCCGGTCGTAAAAATCGGAGAAAGAAAAATATTGGATAAGAATGATTTAAAACGACAGCCTACGACTTGAGCTTTCGTATATATTTATTAAAATGTAATATTTTTCTTACTCCGATTTATACGGCTGGGTTCAAGTTAGCACGTGCCAACTTCAACCCGGACAATAAGTTTGGCGACAACTGTACGTATGTTAACCAATACTTTGTCTTGTACACGTCCCGTTCTCTAAAGGACGTTATACGAGTGAAAGGTACCCAATTAATGCATCTGTCTGTACAACAAATGATTTCACAAGAAGGTTGAAAGAGCGACCGTTTCTACACGTACCTAGTTTTCAGCTGTCACCACTCCCAAACTCAACGTCATCTGTCAATTCTCCCACGGCTTGTAAACTTTAAAGGACTTGCCTTAAAATCTATCTACGACAGACAGGAAGGCTGTCTGTGTGCTCTACAGCACATAAAAACTGACTCCCGCCACACATCCATCATCCTTCTAATTGGAAATACTCTCCGAGTCAAAACTGAGCAACTATTCTGGAACTTTCCATTCTTCGAACACGAGAGTTTCGAGAACGTTTGATTTATTACCGAAATATTTATATTGCGTTATTATCTAGTGTCGGCGGGCCTAAACAAACTTCACTAATACTAAGTAAACTAACTGTTCGGCCCCTTTGAGTATTACCTTTGCCGTTAAAGAAAACTTGGCCCACAGTTATTGCGTTTTTCCTTAGGAAGTCGATAGGGAAACAAAAAAGGACACTTGTTTATAAAAGTTTTGTATTATTTTGTTTATTATGAACACAATATTTGGAGACAAAGTACCTACTTTTTATGTTTACGGTGTAGTTTTGAATTCACTTCTTAATACAAAAAATGTTATTAGATTCGGAGGAAGAAGAAGAAAATCGGGCTCTGTAGCATTCACTAGGAGAGGCCTACATCCAGTAGTGGACGAATACAGGCTGATGATGATGATGATGATGATAATGAACATTTGGAGGCACTAAAAAGTGTGATGTACCAAAAAAATACAATAAAAGTTAATAAAGTGAGCTCATTAACTATTAATTAACTCAAACGAATTTAGACCGACTTTTGGGATTACACAAATGTAGGTAGGTGTTTAAATTTAAAAAGTGTAATGAAGCTCGTAATTTTGAATGTCTTGTCTCAAATAAAAATACCTAAGCACTTTATGTCTAGCTCTATTAAGTTCTGAAGATAAATCTAACCAATTTTATAACGTTCATTCAAAACTTATAAAATTCGAACAAAAAATACCATTTTGCTCCTAAATTCAAACACTTATTTAGCATCGCGAACTTTTCACGTTACATTTCATTACATGAACCATTCTGGTTGAAGGGTGCTGACGAGAGCAATGTTCCCGTTTCTTACTGTCGTTATGGCTATACTAAATCACTTTTACCTACTTGACCCAAGCGACCGATAGTCGAACATTAAAAGGGTTTGATTTATATAGGAACTTAGGACATTGTCGCCATCTGTTGCTGCTCACGTTGCCAAGTTTATTATAAAGGTGGACTCGACTCGTTTGATGTAGTGCGTTTAGTTCGCTCTTGTTTTGTTTCTTGATCACTGTTTGCCGGAATTGTTGTTAGAAACTATAGTTACGTTCAATATTACTTCAGAGTTTTTATATTTTTATATTAGTATAGGAAATGTATGCCACTTTCCATAAAATAGTACGTACCTACCTAAATGAAAGCATGGAACTATAATAAGTAATAAGATCGTCTGCTCGAAAACTGCGGCTGTGCGTGCACAAGGAATGGACTCTGCGCCCTTGCGGGCGCCTTGTTTTAGATACTCAATACCATCACGTGTGTATTCTCCGAAGGGTTAGGTAGAGGTACACTAATATACACCCACATTTCGCTGGTATGTTCAGGTCCCATTTAATAGTGGGCGAGCCTATTGCCATCAACCGGGCACAAATCGAGACTACGAGCTGCCACTGCTGGGAATTCAACAACACTGCTCGACCCGGGATTCAAACCCAGGACCTCTGGCATAGCAGTCGCGCTTGGGACCACTAGACCAATGAGAATATCATGATTTTATAGCTAAATTACACATCATATTCATCACTATATACACAAATATGCTCACTAACGTTCGGTCATCTCCGAGGATACTCGAACACGATGAAGAAGCAACGTCATAAAAAATCAATATTCAAAAACTCCATCATCTTTGTCTGGTTACTAAAATAATAGCAGCGCATCATGGATTAGTTTTAATAAGGTCTTGTACTCAAAGCCAAACAAGCTCAAGTCACTGCAAGTCTTGTATAAAGTAAAGGCAAACTTTATAAGGCGCCACGCGACAGTACCAGCATTGTTTCCATATTGGCTTTGAAACTTGAAAATTCAAGACTACCCACACCATTTCGTAACATTCCGAACGCTTGGAGTCAAATGAGATCTTGGAAGTTCGAAATTAGTGATACAGAAATAGCTTATTCTCATTTTACCAATACTTGTCTGTCAAGTTTATTATATTTGAACATGTCAGGTTTAGAAGTTATTTTTAATGAAGGAAAAAATCGGCTGGCGGGCAGGATTCGAACCTGCGTCTTCTGGTTCGGTACACCAGACGCTCTGCCAACTAAGCTACCGCGAGCCCCGCTCGCCAGTCGATATCTTTCTTCACATTCTAATTTACGTCTTAAAGGTGACGTAGCGACCACGACAGCGTTCCTTCATTAAAAATAACTAGTAATCTTAGCATGGAAAATGCTTAAAAAAATACAAAAAGATGTCAGCTTTAGATCAATATCTTTAAAAATTGTGCGTATTCAGCGACACTGTATGTAGACTGCTGTGTGTACACTGCTGACATCATACTTAATCGCGAAATTTTTAAGTAAGAGCCATAAATTTTATCGAAAAATGAGATGAAGATTCTATTAAAACAGGTAAATAAGGTGTTAAGTGGAGATACGGTGTTCATTAATTGAGGGGCAACGAATGACGTTGAGGTGTGATAACAAAGTGGCACTCAAAGTTACTTTTTTAGGGTTTAGTGTCGCAAAATGTGTAATTGAAATTTTTCCGTTAAATAATTGAAAACAGCATATAATGTGTATACTAAATCACGAATTTGTGGGTATGGAACCTATTACAAACTATTAGACAATGTAGTCGTTCACATAACTTTAGCAGGCGTATTTTTTTTTCTTTAAATAACAAAAGATCTAGTTATACTAGCTGTTGCCCGTGGCTTTACTAGCATACTGTAAGTTTTTTTACTATTCTGATGTATGAACTATAAAACTGTAAGTTTCATCAAAATCCTTTCAGTAACTTTTGAGTAACAGACCAGACTTCCATCCAACTCATGATAATTATTCTTATGGCTAGCCTAGATGAATCTTTACGATTAACCATGATTTTAAAAACATTGAACCTGATTAATGGCAAGTCTCAGCAAAAATAAGTTTAGTTTAAAATAAAGTAAGCACAAAGCTTGCTTAATACCCAAACTTGTTGCTGAAGCGTCGCGCCATGAAGATAGCGGATCAAAGTAAGCCGCTTACAGAAGCAGAAACTTGACCGAACCATACTGCAATGCCTTTGATTTACTCTTCGATAAACTCTTTGGTAAATATCTGTTTATTTATTATTTGTACAAAGAAATTTGATGATTTTGATCCTGCCGAAGTAAATGGACGATAATATTTTTATATCTTTATTTAATCCTCTTCCAACCAATATCGTCTAAAAGTAACTACCTTCTTTTAGGTCCATTTTTTATACAAGAATGGGTCTAATAGAGTATCTTAATATTATGTTATTTTTAAAATAATTTTGAAATTTTGTATGCACGCAATAACAGGCATATTTTTTTACATTTTAAAAACAACACTTTTATGTAAGCTTGTGATAATAGTATACTTGGTTTGTTACGTTTTGCAAAGTTTCATAAATTTCGTTTAAAGTAATAGTCCCCTAGCCTATCATTAATTCTTCTTTGCGGCAAGGATACACAGTGTGTAATATTTTCAAGAGTACACCACAACACCCCAAAACGTGTAATTAGCAAAATTTTGCGTGTAGCCATTCATTTACAAGTACGTTACAATTGTGCTTAACAAATTGCCAAGTACTTACTGTTAGAAATTTACATTGCGGTAAAGTAGTACCAACGAGTACCACCGATTAATCCCGTGGAACAGGGACGGAGGTTTTGGCGTCTACTCATTTTGGAGACCCTACATCCATAATGCTCATGTAACATTCATTATAAGCTCTGTTGTGCGTGTAAGTACATTCAGATATTACACCGGTGTTATGTCCTGCTTTACGAGCACACTTTGACGCTTTTAACGACTTACGGTGATGTGAATGGAAATTTGGTGTATCTTGATGACTTTGTTCGTTTATACTGAGTATGGAAATAGACAAAAATGTGTGAGATACAGTCTTGTTTGCTTAGACAGATCAACCACAATTTGGGCTTGTAACAGAATAAAATGAAGATCAAAATTCAGCTAGTAAATTGTATTCAACAAATGATGCCTTTTAATTTGGATGTCGTATACAAAATGTTGAGCGGAACAATCAATGAGTTACGTTCAATTTAAAAAAATGAAACGAGATTGCTTTTGTGTCAGGGCCAACAAAGTCAAACGAAGAGTCTAATATGACATAATTCACACTTACACAATATAGCAACGAGTCACAGAACAAATGTATGGAGATATTTAACGTCCAACACAAAGCCGAAACGAATAAAAGATTGATATTGGATCCCTTGCGTGTTTTCTCTTTTTAATTAATCGCTTTTGTAAAGCTCAGAACTTCAAAGCAAAGGGTATCAGAGCATTCCCCGATACGTTTGAATCTGCCAAAATTGAAAAGCGATGTACGTAATTCGCTACAGCCATTTTTTAGACGGGTCTAATCTCTTTTTGGAGCGGATTATAAATTAAACACACGTTTGATCCATTAAATTCATTTAGATACTTATAGCTACAGTAATTTGTTGTAATATTCTGAATGAACGATAATAATATCTGAAATTATCGTTCTTAACTGAAATCTTATTAAATAGCTGTCTAAACTTTTCCACGTTGATAAATTTATGTGAGAATTTATAAAAGTCTGTTAAATTATAACGCGACGCCTCTTCGAGAAGGCGGAGACTAATAAAAATAAATATCGAATATCTTTTATTATAATGTCTGGATGGAATAAATTTATTCGTGCCAGGTTTTTAAATTAAGTTATGAGTGGGCGGTACCAACCTATCGTTTGTTTTGACTCTTGAAAAGCCAAACATTTAAATTGACGACGTCTGAATATAAATTTAGACATTCCGATTGCTTGAAATGATTACTTTTCTCCTTCGGGGGTCCAACGAGTGGCGAGTACGTGACAACAGAAAATTGTAAAATTGTTATTCTAAGCATGTTGAAGAACCCGTCCGGAATTACGAAAATTGTTTCGCAGATAAAAATATCTATTTTGTCAAACTAGACGCGGAAATATCGCATGTAGTGCTGAATACAATAAGTTATCGTCAACTATTATATACATCTAGAAAATGTAAGCTTTATTGGACTTCTATATTCCTACGATTTTACCAAGTACATAAAAAAATATTATATATTATCATGTCTGCCTAACAACGAACGTTTTGGCATTATAATTACTAGTTAATCGCTATTATTATTCACTAGTCAAAAAATTAGAAAATAGGGCCGTACTATAATTTTTCAATCACTTCTGGATTACCTAAGTACAACATTATTTATATCCTTCATCGTTGACCGTCATTTAATATCAAGTGTGATAGTGGTAAACAAACCTATCCAGTACATAATAAATTCATTCAATCTTAAAATTCCCCCAACTTTGAAAAACCGCATAGGTCTTTTACTTTTTTTTGTATTCGGCTTTGAATTTATATTCGATTATGTCAGCCTAAAACATAAAACTAAACATGTCACACCGAAGTTTTCTCCCAAAAACAGAGTGTTCCTTAGTCACTTTGATTAACTCCTTTGACATTCGTTCTCAACCTTGAAAATATAATACGCCTAAATACCGGTCTGGAAAAGGCCGATCGATAGTAATTCCTCGTCGCCATCTCCAAATCCTTTAGTCGGCTGCCGGCTATATTTAGGCTATAAATAAAATTGGTACCAAATTATATCATCGTGTAAGTGTGATGTACAATTCGTGCGTGAAAGATTACGGACGTGCCGAGGGGTTTGTTGGTCTTACGTCGATGGGCGCAATTTTACGCGGCTATTAAACGGAACAAACTCGCTTTTCTCACAATAAAACGCTCCGAATTTCCTTCGGCCGTATTTTTAAATCGCGCAAACTCGCAAGGAATGTTTGTTTTGAAATATTTAGGACATCGTGCAGAGCTGTTGTGTATTTTTCAAGATCGATTAAATTGGTTTGATATAGTCATATTGTATTAGCTATACCACTACTAGAGAAGAATAAAGAATAAACCTACTTTAGAAGGAGTTCCTGAAACCATATCATAACAAATACTTAAAAATTATGAAAAAGTTTTCCTGTAAAAGCTATTTGAGCTGGGCATTGAGATAGTCAGCCTGCAAGATATTCTTTTAGGTAAATAAGATATTGGTACAAGCTAATTTTTATTGACTTAATTAAAAAGTTTTAGTTAAGTACGTATAGATACACAATAACAAATGACAAGCTTGCAACATTCCGTTTTCTATTTAAAAACTTTTCTGCTATGTCCGCGCTTAAAATTTGTACTTAAGTTGAAAAATTAAAGGATTTTTTTTACTAAAGTTGGATAATTAAAGGATTTAATTATTGAACAAACCAACAAGGACCACCACTATGCCTCCAATATTTTGAATTACATCAGTGATACTACTCAAGAGAAAATGTTAAATAAATCTCAAACATTTTCTTTCGATAAACTTTAGCCACACCGCGGCACCGCTTGCTAAGACGTCGAGAAATGTTTCGTTATTTCCCCCGATTTGAGTAAACACGGAAATGTAAGTCGTGGAGATCAATCAAAAGTTTTCATAATACTCCATCAATATTAGAGTATTTGCATAGGTGACGTACCCTCGGCGTTTTATAACAAACAAATATTGTATGTATCAATATAATCGACTCTCGCAAGATTTTCTGCTTTATTATAAATATTTGAAGCTGCTTAAATAACAACACCTACAGTACCTACTCGCAGTCATTTTGCGTTATCTTGTGATGTTATAAAATACTTTGTAATTGAAAACACAACAGCATCGTAAAGTCCAGAATTTATTATACCCTGCGCCAAAACTAGACACTAAATAAAACTCCCTAAGCGCTGGATGTCTCTAGATTTACCATAAATCATAATAAAACTGCACGTGAGGGATTTGAACAATTTATTTTCAGATGAAACAGCTGAGAGTTGAACTAAAATGAAATAAAAACTTGGTGAATTTTTGTTCGGGTCGTAATAAAAGTCAGGAGGAACGTCTAATGGATAGTTATCACGGGCGAGGCGAAGATTTTTTTGCAGCTTTTCCTCAAGTACAGGTGACGTGCTAGGCGCCATGGTGAAGAGCTTTCAGAGTAACTTTATTCAATTTTGTTGGCCTGAGAGCACTTTGTTTGAACGCAATAACAATTTTCAGAGAACGATAGAGAGCGCTACGCGGATACAGCGAACTACTGCAAAAATAAAGGTGGTAGCTAAATAGATAAATAAAGTTTTAGGTATTTTCTGTGTCGACATCGTGAAAATGTGGATTCTAAGCACGAGGTCCCAAAAAGATAAAGTCTATCTTTTGATTGGAGAAGATGACTGGCTGATTTACTGACTGAACAACGCACATCTGAAACTGCTGAAATTTGGTACAGACCATGGCATTATGACGTTAGACATCCGTTAATAAAGAATACTGGGAAATTTTAACTGGATTGGGAAAATATATATGAATACAAAGATTAACTCTACAGGGAACAGCTAGTTACTAGGGAAACTATGCCGATACCAATGCTTTTGACACTGGAAAAATAAAATTGATGTTCAAACATTAGACGAAATAACGAAAGGTTTAATTAGTACGTGGTATTGCTAGAGATAAATATCAAAATGATTAACAACTAAATAATATCTAACGCCACTGGGCATAATGTAGGGCACTTTAAACTGTACGTCCCAACATCCATAGGGATAAGTTAACACGTCGCTTACTATCGCGCCCTCCGGCTACCCCGCAATATAAATCATTTCGAACGCTCCTATAACTTTGTTGTTCTCGCTTGTAATTTGAATTGCGTGTTTGGAACGAACATGGAATTAAGGACCGCAGCATGAAAAAAAAATATACACAGTAAAATACACGGAGCCAAGGAATTTAATAAAGATTTCGTATTGAAATGAGATCTATTTTATTAGACCAGTATTGGAACTGTTTTTATAAGCGTAGTTATTTCGAATATTTTCACGAGGAAAATAATGTTTATTATTTTCAGTCATGGTTGCTTTCGTATTTTGAATAAAGCTAGCATTTTCTAGTAAAACATCTTTTGTAAACTTAGTATGAAGAATGGAACCTAATTTATTATGCTAATGGTAAAAAATATTATTTCAAACACAACCTTTGGTTTTTCCTTCCCTGGTCTTTCCTAATTTTTCCTTAAGGAAATCTCCGGCATGAGTCAGAAAAGCAAAATGTACAGATTACCAACGATTTTATTTACCTATGAAAACAGCTTTTAACCTTTTTACAGTAACAAAACCACTCACTGTTCATGAATGAAGGTAGCAACAGATAATTTCAATCACAGTCGTAAGTATAGAGTCAACTTAACCAACCGTTAATGGGTCCTAAATAGTTTGAAACCAATTTCGGTAAATGTTAATTTAATTCCGTGTATCCGCGAAATATAGTTACCAAAATCATAGATCAACTTTTATGTAAGTACGTAGGGTCAAGCCGCAAAAGTTTCTACTCAACCTATTATGGCTTGAGGGCAACAAAGCCGACCGAACTAACCCTCGCTTGCTATTTACGTCGATTTTGTTGACGTCGCTCCCCGGTTAATACAAACGCTGATTTAGGAATGACAAGACAACCTACGATTGTGTACTCTGTTCTTGTTTACCTTATTATGAAAAAAAAAAGATTTTAATTAGATAATAAATAGTTTTAAATAGTCGATGTGGACATGGCATAAATAGAATATAAATATTTGCTACTCTATTCTCTATTTGCGCTTTATTTCAATGTCTAGTATTCGCGCAAGTGTCATAAAGCAGAACATATTTAGTGATTCATTTTTATACAAGGTGGAAAGGACATCGACTCATATCCGAATACCATGAGTTCAGTACATGATTCTGGAAAAAATTGAAAAATTGATGAAAAAAGTTACGGAAAATTTCACGCCCCCTGCGTTGAAATTTTCCGTAACTTTTTTATCAATTTTTCATTTTTTTCTGCAGTTTTTTTTTACTTGAACGAAACTTAAAAAAACCTTATTTCATTTATTTCGGATCGCGCGCGCGATAGCGTTCACCGTGGAGCGTTATAATCGCGTTTTTAGCAATACAATGCGCGCTCAAAAATTTCAATATCTGTAATAACGAAACAATGTAATAACGAATAAACGAAAACGAACGAATGACTTAGGTCATTTTATTTTTGACCTTGAGTGAAACCTTGTCAAGACGTTTGTGCGTCGATGTCCCTTCCACCTTATATAAAAATGAATCACTAAATATGTAGCTGTACCGATTTGGCTAATTTCTTTTTTGTTGTGTTTGATGGAGATTCTTATGGGGAGAAAAAAAAAACGTAGAAAAAGTAAACAGAGAAACGCAGGCTATGTACTAGTTTAAAATATATTTCAAAAACTAACTTCGAAATAACTTAAGTGATGTTTGGAAACTGTCGGTAGAATTAACGCGTAATTAAATTATGAGCCAAACCCAAAAACCAGAAGATTGACGATCCTGTATTAGATTAAAGCGTTAATAAATTGTGTTCAATTATAGCGCAGAATTTTTATGTCCATGATAAAGTGTCAAAGTTTAGGTAATAACGCCTATAACAGTAGACACTTGACAATGTTTTATTTTGATTACAGTCATATAGTATGGTAGAAGTTAATTGGTCGTTTACAAAAGTTTTTCAATCTGAAAAAATACTACTGCTGTGATTTAATAGAATTATTATTATTTTCACTGTTGACAATTTCTAGAGACAAACAAACATATTATCGGACGTAGAATAAATTCTTTGTTTCAACCGGCTGTCGAGTGTCGTTTATCCACAACCCTCAATGGCCCTTTCCGGCTCAAAATATGCCATTTGTCTCGTTCTTGTGCCACTCCCATCCATGTTGGATCCTCAAATTTTGCCATATCGTCTACCCATCTCGCTGCTGGGTGATATTTGTTTGCCTCCTCTTAGCTCCCAGTATTTTATTCCACCTATCGTTACTTCAAATAAAGAAGAAGCTTTTACTCAGCAGTGGTTTTTACCAGCTGAATAGATAGATAAATAAAGAACTTAAGTGTCCTGTCCAGAACCACCTTGCTAAAATCGAGTTCAAAATTTCAAATTAAAAAGTCTCTTGAAACTTATTATAATTTTATATCTTTTGGATTTAACGAATATTTTCCATTTGTTCCGATTTTGGTTTCGCAATGTTTTCATAATTATAACTGTTGACGATTTTAAATCAGTCAAGACGTACCTAGTATTTTGGTATCAAATTTTCACACAATGATTATGACTTCGGTTTGCAAGCCAGGACTGTAGTAGAAAGCAAAAAAGGAGAAGCACTGTCTCCTTTAATAATAAGCACATGAAATTTAAAAACAGGATATTCAGTGTATAATTTTTGTTTTTGATAGAAATTTTCAACAGCGCACAGTCACACACGTTTATACATTTTGCTTTTATATGATTTACCTAATTTTGTTGAAATTGCTTCTATTCTCGATGGAGACGTAGAAATGTGAAGTCAAACATTAATATTTTTTCTTTAATCACACATGAGTTTCCTTATTTACTCGTTTATTTGAAAAAAAATATTTTTATTTATTTTATTTTAATTTTAATACTTTATGCACATAACAATGATGATGTACAAAGGCGGACTTAATGCCATTAGGCATTCTCTGCCAGTCGACCTTAGGGTGATGCAGAAACAAATCTAGGTAGTAGGTGCACTAACAATAAGTAATGGAAACAAGGAATTTAAGAGAATATAATCGTAAAATAGATACCTTTATATACAGTAACTAGCATATGCCCGCAACTTCGTCCGCGTAGAAGTGGAAAATTGTTCTATTAGGATTTTTACTTTAAATTTTTTTTTTTTTATGTTATTAATTTTGATAAAACAAATTAATTTGTGAAAATGTTCGAATACTTATAAAATATAACAATCTTTATTATGTTGTAGGAATTTAAAGGTTAAAAAAGCATGAAAATAAAATAAAAAATTGATACATTATATATTTTATGAACATTAAGCTCGGTCTTCGATCTGGTGTAAGTTACATGGTGTTATTATCTATTATCTTTTTACAACGAAATAGAAATACTACACCTGCCACAGTATTTCTTTGTAACAATATTTTTTGTTTTTTCTTCGGATGCTAGAATCAACAGGTTACTCTGTGCGCTTACTCTGCAGCATGCCACATACTCTGCCCACGGGAGAAGCAGCTTTCCCTCAAATCTACTCCCGCTACCAAGAGTTTGACCTTCAGCTGTGTTTATGGTCATTGTAAAGCAGACTTTGACGGGAACCTGCACTCTCTTGAATTCAAATCCTAGGAATAAATACATACTCTCCTCGAGAACAACTGGTCAGTATAGTTGACTCGATTACATTGCGATGCTTGTTTTCACTTGAAATCTGGTGCCATTGCATAATTTTGTGTGTGTGTGTTCTCAATTTTATATGTTCCACCATTTCCTATTTTAAGAAACGGGTCTGAGAACTGTCCACAAATGAGACCGCTTCACGCGCTTTTACTTCTGAGCTCTACTGGTAAAGTCTGTTGGAAATCGCCTGCCGACAATACAGTAATTCCCTTTAAGAGCCATAGTACTCAAATACCAAACTTCTGCCATAGTACTTTGGGTATATTGCAGAGTGGGGTTTCAGTTTGTATCAAATCGAGAAGACCTTTGAACGCAGTTTACCAGTGCAGTTTTACCTCCTTCCTTCAGCGTGGAAGCAATTCCGGACGATGCGACCACTAAGGCGATATCACGATTGCTTCTGATTTTGGCCGATGTTCAACTTAATAAAAGTCTTGCCTGTTACACCAGGAGCACTCAAAAAAAGATATCACTACGTATTATTATACTGGAATTTATTAAACCTTTGTTTATTGAATAAAGAGACTTCACTACTTGACATTATTTACTGCTGAGGAATTGACATTTCATGTGTCAAAAATTTTATTTTAATCTAATTTAAATAAAAAACACTAAGGAGTATTGATATCAACTTGGAAATAAAATAACTTTCTACCCCCTTTTTAACCCAGTTAGGGGATGAATTTCAATAAAATACGAAACACGTCTTCCTTCAATTCTGTTATAGAATGTATATGCAAAATTTGAAGTAGATTGGACCAAGGAATCACGTTGTCCCATACAAACTTTGCCCCCCTTTTTCACCCCCTTAGGGATAGAATTTCGAAAAATCCTTTCTTATCGGATGCCTACGTCATACAAAGAACACACCCTCTAACTTTCAGATTTTTTCGATCAGCGGTTTCGGCTGTGCGTTGATCCGTCAGTGAGTCAGTCATTCAGGACAAAGCATTTTATATATATAGAAGATAAATGTTAATACATACATAGTAATATATAAATAAAATATATAAATATATATATATATATAAATATCTAACGAGAAAAATCAATATTAAGATGATTCTGCCAAGGAATTGGAAAGGTGTTTCCTTAATTTACCCTTAAAATCATAGCGACCGGTGGCCATCCTGATTCCCAAAGGTAGTGCATTCCAAAGAAGTATAGATTGTACAAAGAATGAAGAATGCATAAAGTCTGAATGGTGCGAAGGACATTGTAGGAGACGATTAAAAGAAGATCGAAGATTTTTGTTATGATTAGAGCATATATATTTTTTTAAATAATAATAATAATAATAATGATTTATTTAAAGAAACTTAGACATGAATTACAAAATATTTTAGCAAACTAAATTAGGTCAGATTAAGTGGTGTAGTCATCTGTGTAGTCATATTGAAATTGAGAGGTAAGGTAAGTGGGGGAAGTGGGAGAATTTAATAAGGAGAATAAAGTAGTCAATGCCCTTTGCACTCTTCGCTGACGGATAGGCAACCATTTTAAAAGTGCCCTATATTCTGACACATGGTCATACTTACGTAAATTAAAAACGAATCGAATGCAGTTATTCAGAAGACGGTCAAGTTTATTGAGTAGATCTGCATTCAGGTCATAATAGCACACATCACCATAATCAATCATTGGTAAAATTAAAGCTTGTACCAGCATCGCTTTCGTATTGGAAGGGAGCAAATTTCTTAAACGATAAAGGGACCGTAACGTTCCAGTAACTTTTTGGCTAACGCTGGTGATTTGTGGTCGCCAATTTAGAGTGCTATCAATATGCAAACCTAAGTTTTTAACATCGCCACTAAAAGGAATGGTCATGCCGTCAAACACAATCGATGGCAAAGGAGTACCTTCTATTTTGCTGATAGAACGGTGGCTTCCTATAAGTATGGATTGGCACTTGGTAGGATTTACCACCACTCCGAATCTATCAGACCAATGCTTTATTGCTAACAAATCCCAGTTTAGCTTGTCAATTGCATTCGATAATCCGTCGGTTTTTGCTTGACAATATAATTGTAAATCATCGGCATAAAGATGATACGCACACTGAAGTTCAGAAGTCAGGAAATTTATAAAAATTGAAAACAATAGAGGAGAAAGTATGCCACCTTGTGGAACGCCAGTTTCTAGATCACGCCAGCTTGATGATGATTCACCAGCTTGAACAGCCTGCTGACGTTCCCGAAGGTAAGAGGAAAACCAATCCAGCGATTCACGAGAGACCATAAGATGAGAAAGGATGGACAAAAGGATATCGTGACTGACGGTATTAAAAGTATTGGAGAAATCAACCAACACCAGCACGGTGACTTTAGTGTCTTCCATACCTGCTCTAATATCACCAGTCACTTTCAGGAGGGCAGAAACTGTACTGTGCCCAGGCCGAAACCCAGACTGAAGGGGACTGATAAGATTGTTACTATGAATAAAATGGGACAGTTGCTTGTGGACACAGGATTCAAGCACTTTTGATAAGAAGGGAAGTATGGAAATAGGACGAAAGTGGCTAGGAAGAGAGGGATTAGGAATTTTAGGGAGGGCACGGACATAAGCCTTACGCCACAAGGAAGGGAATACTCCTAAGTCAAGGGAAAAGTTAATGATGTGGGATATCGCTGGCAGAAGTTGGTCTAAGATAGTTACAATCATGCGACGTGTAATACAGTCGTATCCCACAGCATTGGATTTAATGGAAAGGATGGTCTTTTTGATCTCTCCAAGGTCAACTGGCAAGAAGTGAAAGGGTTTAATACTAGGACGCGTTAGACCTAGTATTAAACCCTTTCACTTCTTGCCAGAAAAAATGTGCTATATTATTGTGTATTTTTCAATCAACCCATTTCATACTGTATATCCACATTCTAAAGTCTACCACGTAGATAAATTACTTACCTACCAAACAACTGTTTACTATAAAATTTGAATGCTATTAGGATACCATAACGCCTGTATTCTTCGAAACGTTAGTCAGAGGTGTACGATTAAGTAATAATATACACCCGCAATTCGCCGGTATATTTGTGCCCCATCTAATAGGGGGCAAGCTTATTACCAATAACCGCGCATAAATCGAAACTCCAAGCAACTAGTGAGAATTTCATGGAAAACCTCAAAACACTTTGCTTTACCTAGGATTCGATCTTAGGACCGCTAGCGTGTTAGGTCCACTAGAGTAACGAGGCAGTGAGACGTAATTAAAAACTGCAATTATTATATTGGATGTCAAGCTGCTAATGGACATTTATTACATTGGAGTTAATGACGGCCTAAATAGTACAACATCTAATTTGACATGAGCGCTCGCATTATGTATACAACCAATTACGGCTAACGACCGATCGAAAAGGCTTATAAAATGTAGCGAGCAATTAACATTCGATTGTACTTAACGTGATTTTACTGTTTTATCGGAACAATCTCATTTTGTTCAATGTACTGAACGAAAGCTGATTAACTAACGATCGGATGGATTTGTACAATAGAGATTAAATTGTTCAACGATCTTTTTTAAATAGAACAAGACCTTAGATGGCTTTGTCAGTGAATGAAAAATTGTGTGACGGAGGTATAGTGTCGGACTCACGCTGGCTAAAAACCGCACTTTTGCGTCATGGCCGTGGGATCAGGAACATTCACCATGACTATTTCCCTAGTACTGACTCCAGTCTCTCACAAAGGAGCTCAACAATGTGCTATCTATAATTAATATTATTCTACTTTATATATGCCTTCGTGAAGAGAGAAATAAATCAATTATTATTACTATGACGGCAAGTGATGAACCCTGCCTCAGTATTGCACGTCATAATTTGGGAACTTTTAGGCTTTAAATTGATTTTGAGATTAAAAAAAAGCCATTTTATTTGTATTCCCAGAACATGTACCTTCTATACCTCTGTAGGTATATTTATAAAGGAAGTCATCAAAAGCCCATACAACTCAGCCCAAATTTGTACCGGAGGTACATGACAGCTGTCAAGTTCATAGTTTTTACCATGAAATCACTATAAAACTGATACTACGATAACATTGTGCTTTAATGGCGTGCGTTTGAGATTCCGAAACTGACACTGACAGCACATAGCTGTCAAGTTGACAGTTTTTACTATGAAATCATTAAGAAACAGATAATAGTGTGCCAAAATGGCGTAATTTTTCGCAAATTAAAAGTTATTTTTCTTATCCCCCAGTCAACATTAAAAAAAGTACGACTAGAGTTTTAACCAACGTAATACAGGGTATTTTTTCCAATACGTGTACCTTCGGTACATATTTTGGGCCGATTTCGATGACCTCTTTTTGCTGGTATCATCAATATTGTATAAGAAATTTATGATGAAACTTTGTTATTTTTCAAGTATGGCTTACTAATCCTACTAATATTATAAATGTGAAAGTTTGTGAGGATGGATGGATGGATGGATGTTTGTTACTCTGTCACGCAAAAACTACTGAACGGATCTGGATGAAATTTGGCACAGAGATAGATTATAGTCTGGAATAGCACATTGGCTTTTTATCCGGGTAAAATGTATGGTTCCCGTGGGATAGCGGGCGAAGCCGCTGGCGGAAAGCTAGTACTTATATAAATGTCGATACTACAAACACAAAAGCAGTTTAAATAATCAGCATCTGAATTCATTGCAGGACATAACTGTTATTGTTACTGCTACAGTTTCAAAAGACTATTCAGACAAATAGAAAACAACATATTCAAATTCGTACTGTTATAGAGGTGCTTGCATTCGAACCTGCCTAACAACTTTATGGGAGTGCAAACTTTTCAAATTTGGCTTGAGTTAATTTTTATTTCTTTTTTTTTCGCTGATGGTATTTACACCGACTGAGCGGGAATTGAACAAGTGTTTCTAACTTCACGTTGCTACAAAAACTGGAACGACCTCCGTGATAGAATTAGAGTTAACAAACTGTAACGGTTCTGTCCTGGCAACTTATTAAACTTTTTCGTGTAGTTACATCTAGGTACTACTATAACTACATCGATATGTTAACTTTGTAGTTAGAATAACTGTACCTGCACTCATTCCTTGTATTTTGTATTAATTTTGACATTTTGTTGTATAGTAACTTGCTTTATAGAAATCTTTTATTGTATTTATTTATTTTATAACTGCGTCATTGGCGCACTAAGTTTGGGGCTTTATGATCGATGCCAAGGTTAGGGAAAATTGTTATCGAGTTTAGCAGCTTGGAATTTATATTTATGTCCGATTATTGCCAATAGGTTTCCTATAACATGCTGTAAGGACAGGCCTTGCCGATCCTCATTATGCTAGCGTCGATACAGTAACGGGTCACATTATGCTAAGTAAGCTTAAATATTATTGTACTTTAAGTTTCAATATTATGTTAAGACAAATAAATCAGACTTCAAACAGACAACTCGTTTCGATATTCTCACCTACAACCTACAACCTTCAACCAGCAACATGACACTACATGGCGACCCTGCCAACTAAGGAGCCTGCTGTCTAACAACCACGCCAACTAAGAACATAAAATTATATTGAAGAAGACGAAGAAATGAAAAATGAAGTTCCAATATAAATCAAGAAAAAACATATAAAACAGAAGAACCCAAATAGAAAAAAAAAAAAAAAAACGAAGATTCAAGAAAGAAAAAATAATTAAGAAGAAATCAAGATAAAAAAGAAACAACAAGAAAACTAGAAGATGGGGAAAACCTCTTCAAAAGAAGCAGTAGTAATAGCATTTAAATAATTAGTGTTTGGTAGACTATGTAATTTGCCGAGCAATTTGAAATTAAATATTGATCCATTGTATAATTTTGACAGTTACCCTAGAGAATTAAAATATAGACTACAAAAAGCTCATGCTGATGCTAAAGAAAATTTAATAAATAGTAAAATAATAAGAAAAACAAAATTTGATCAAAATGTGCACAGCATTAATTATAAACAAGGAGATTTAATTTTAATAAAAAATCAAATTGGTACAAAATTAGATAATATTTATACTGGCCCATATAAGGTTATAGTAGATATTCCACCAAATGTAAAAGTTGATAAAGATGGTAAAGAATATGTCATTCATAAAAACTTAACAAAATTATTTCATTGTTAATTTAGTTTCATTGTGAATTTTAAGTCATATTGTATAATTTTGTTATAAAAATTAATAAATGTATTTTATTTAATGTGTTTGTGAAAAAAAAAAAAAAACTACTGTGACTCATTATTGTGCATCAATTTTTTTATTTTTTTTTCCTCTCCAAAAAAAGGGGAGGTGAAGGTCGAACTTTTCAGGGGAGGTGTAAGGACAGGCCTTGCCGATCCTCATTATGCTAGCGTCGATACAGTAACGGGTCACATTATGCTAAGTAAGCTTAAATATTATTGTACTTTAAGTTTCAATATTATGTTAAGACAAATAAATCAGACTTCAAACAGACAACTCGTTTCGATATTCTCACCTACAACCTACAACCTTCAACCAGCAACATGACACTACAATGCGATCCAAATAAATATTTTATTTTTTATTTTTAATCATTCAGTATTTTATCACTACAAAGAATGGATTCGAGTTTAAACCCTTTCAGAATATTAAAGTGCACACTGTGCAGTAAGAGGATTATAAAATATTGTGTTTTATTCAATGACCGAATCCAGATAATATTTTGAAAGCTAGGTTCAAACGCGAAGCAGATTTTCGATTTATTAATGAATACCTTCCGTTGTATGCCTACCTTTCCATAGTGCCTGCCTACTCAATTTGTAATACAAAACAAAAAAAAATAATGGCCTCTACTTTGTATTGCATCGCTTATAATAATCCAGCCATAAGATCCAGCTGCTTGATTTGATTAGGCCTAGATAAGAATTTATTAATAGCTATTTAAGAATTACGACCGTTAACTTATCCTGATATTCTAGAGGTACTAAGTTCGATTTCCAGGTGGAGCAGTGTTATTGGGTTTTGTGTTGAAATGCGGTTTTACGTTTTAGTTCACGTAAAAAATGTACGATTACAATTATGTAGATGTAGGTACATAAACTAATATAATCAATAAAATAATAAATAGATTTTTGTAAATAGATCATTTAAATACACTTGTAGAAGTCAATGTTTAAACTCTAATACTAGATGACGCCGGAAAAGAACATCCCAAATCGTAAGCCATTGCAAAGGTATAAAGTAAAATTTTACACATCCTACTGCAAGATACACCTATAAATATTTTATTTATCGCTGATAATAAAATTCTCCCCTTGCGAAATGAGATAAATAAGGGTTAAGATCGTTAGAACATGGAGGCATAGGTATGAGAACTAAATTATCACCGAGTATTTTACGGAAAACACAGTTAGAACCGACAACCAGTGGAAAAACAGACTTATTCATGAGAAATATCGTACTTACGTAGTGTGTATATTGTCATAATGTAGGGACCTAATATTAAGGCTCCCGTACCCAACAGAGGCGACAAGGTCCACAATGATTCTATAATGTGTATTACCATCTAAGTTCACATTGTGTAGTGTAAATATATACCTACCTTATTATGTTATCAGTTTCCTTATCAGTATTATCACGGGTAATAAATACCTAAAGAAAAAATATATAGGTACCTAGTTGTCAGATTTATTTCTGACCCATTGATTGATGTTTAAGCCTTCATCTACTATATAAAAATAAGTCGGGTTTTCCTTCCTGACGCTATAACTCCAGAACGCACGAACCGATTTCCACGGTTTTGCATTCGTTGGAAAGGTCTCGGGCTCCGTGAGGTTTATAGCAAAGAAAATTCAGGAAAAATTTTAACAGAAAAGCGGGTTAAAAAGGTTATCAAGACCACGCGGGTGAAGCCGCTGGCGGAAAGCTAGTCTGTTATAATAATAGTTTCTCTAGTCTTGCGATCTTTAAAATATTATATAATAGGTGTTTAGGTCGTTAAAAGTATTTATATGATGACCGAAAACAGCAGCTTAACATGATAGATATAGATAAGAATTTAGATTCAGAATGGTCACTCATCGACAGCCCGTGAAAAGCGCAACTTAACGCAAAAGATAGACGATCAGCATGGTTCATATTTAGCCACAAGCCTTCTCTTTAGTTTGAATATGTGTAAAGCATGGATGTTGCACTTGATTTGTATTAAAAAACAAACAAAAAGTTGTTGCCAAACACGATTTTTTGGGGGTGTACCGACAAGTTTTTGAATTTATTTTTCCGCAGAACATTCCCGTGTGCCTCAAAAATCATTAATCAGGCTTCACTTTGGCAGTGACCCAACGTCCTTACTACCCTCTCATTTGTATTTACTGAAAGAGTTTCAGATCATAAATCATGCCATTTTGATGAATGAATCCATTGAGATTTTTTCTAAATCTCGGTAAGGTCACGACTTGGTTTAAACTGAAATACGCTATTAAACGCGTTGAGTTATTCAACCGACAATATTTCAGATAAGTTAACGACGTCGTTTATTTTGCTATTAAATTTATTACTGCGAGTTCCGCTTGAAAATTTCAGTTCTCTCTCTCTCTAACTTATCGGGAAGGTGGAGCGAAATGTGCCTAATTAATTTTACAAAGTGTAAGTGCGCTATTCTTGGGATAGCTTAATATTATGTTTTTATTCGCGATAAAGTTAGAAAGACCAATATCAGCACGAGAAATAAAATAAATGGTACCCAACTGTTGCAAACTATATTTTAATTGCTGGAAGACGCATTACATTCCATAAAGTTATACTCATAGGATTCAAAAAAATACATAGACTGCTAAATTCATTAGCTTTTTTACCTTTTATCGTCGTTGGGTAAAGATAATGTAAAAATATCTATGTACCTTAAGTCCAATGCCTTTTAATTTCTTTTAGTCATGTGTCACTTATACACTTTATAAAGTCAACAAATTAATGTCATCTGTAAACTTTGATCATTTTTTTATTGGAAACTCGTGACCACCACATGAGTTGAACTACCAACAGATAGCTAGAATACCACAGTGAGCGTCTTTTAAGATACGAATCGCGGGTTTGATCCCTTCACGGAACAAATATTTGTGTAGCCTACAGGTTGGTGCTTATGTAAGCGAGAACTTGTTTTGTAAACATACCCTAGACATAGACAAATTCTAGCGCGGGAGACGTTATACATAAAAAAAGAAACTTATCATGTAATCATTCTAATTAAATTACGCAGAGTATCGTGCTATTTTCTCGGATCTCTCTGTAATTCTTCTTTGTGGAGTTTTATGGCCGTTTCAGTTATTTATAAAGCTCAAGCTTTCCCTCAATTAATTGAGAGTTACCCGAGTATCACTTTGCAGACGCAAAAAAGAATAGGCTTTTATTTATTTGTGTGTGTGTGTATTTGTTGATGGAAAATAACCTTGTTAAAAGTTGTAACTTCAGACACAGTTCTTCGCTATAACCCTCGCCCTGAGGCGCTTGTTGCTAAGGGAAAAAATGCGTTGATTGATCGATGTTCAGAGTTAATTTGCGCTTTCCGCGCTCTGTCTGTGGATGGGTGACCGTTTCCACTCCATGCCTCGGGGTATAATATGGTTGGTATACGAGTATCAATGGCAATCGTTAGTGAGATTCTCTAAATTCAGATTGGTTTTGGTTCAGAAATTGGGTTACAGAAGTTTGATGGCAAAATACGGATAGTCAGGCGTATCGGACTACGCAGATAGTCCAGTAGTTGCAACCGCGACATCTGAGAGTGAGATTCTGGCTTCGATTCCCAGGTCTAGTAAAATAAAAAGCCTAATACGAAGGTCAGCTGCTTGATTACTGGCAACAGACCCGCACCTTATTATATGGGAACTAAAGCATTCCGGAAAACTTCGAATTGTACAGGTTTGGTCGGACTACAAGCCAATCCCATGAGAGTAAGGTAAAGGCGGTAATTCATCCGACAATTATATATATAATTTATCCATGACTTTCAACGAATCCATGAGAATGAACTCACTCGACAAAAACGAAAAGGAAATCAATAAAATTCTCTTACAATAAACCAACTGTTACAACTAAAAAATCTCGACCACCCCATAGATCAATTCGAACAGATTCGACAGTATTCTGTTACGTATGATACGAATAAAAACATATCGAGATATATTTCCGTTGCCCACAAAGCGAATAGCGCTGGTCGGGCATACACAGCGCGTCGATAGTGGGATGAATAGCCCATCTCCGGGGGGTCGGATAGTGCCGGAAGAAGCCCCGCCGCCCACCGCACGGCCTTTTAACGAGTGCCGCTTTTTTCAGCCGATGCTGCGAAGTTTTGTAATGTTTTTGTGGCTCGGGGATAAGTGCTCCTGTGGTCTTGCACGTTTTTAGAGTATGTATGAACAAAGAAACTCCGAAAAAGCGGATAGCTAGTCATGATGTTTAGTTTGTTTAAAATAATGTGGATTACAGATCCGTAAATGAGGATCTATTCAGTGAAGTTAATTAGACAATATTTATTCATTACTAGCTGACCCAGCAAACGTTGTTTTGCCATATAGGGGTGGGTCACACTTATCATTTAGGGGTTTGAAAAATAGAGGTTGGCCGATTCTCAGATCTACCCGATATGCACACAAAATTTTATACAGATAGGTCCAGCGGTTTCGGAGGAGTTTGGTTACAACACCGCGATACGAGAATTTTGTATATAAGATTACATTTTAAAAACGTGATATAATAATAATAATAAAACATTTATTTCAGACAATAAATACGATTTATCATAACTTAAACAGTAAGTAACATAAATTAAAAACAAAAAAAACAAAAGAGTGCAAAAAAGTAAATAAAAAAGTCAAAGATTATTTGGGAAACTTTTTTATACTGGTGATATGTGAGTATCCCTTAGGTTAACTATCCAGGGAATTTAAGCGCGATGGTGTTATAATACCTACGGATGTCAATGGCGTTTCTTTATTTAGAAATAATGAGACGCCTTAGAAGAATGTGATAGACAACGTCATTGGTCCTTCAAAAAGCTTAAGCATACACAATAATATCTACGAGTAGTAATAATACCTAGTATTTGTAAAATTGTCATCTAGGCCTGGAATCTCACGATTATCACGAAGGCCGATAAATGATTAAATTTTGAACATGTCAATGATACATAAGTCTTTGTGAAACAGAAGATCACAAGATGCATTAACATGGCATTTTGTTGCTGCCATGTATAATATGTATTAGATAATAGATAATTATAAAAGTGGAAACCGAAAACCGTTCTAATGAGAACAGTTAAATCCATTCATTTCCCCAATTAACCCCTATAATTGGGATACCAAGATAAACATCAGAGCAACAAGAGGAAAACAAATCTTTTCGCTGTAAGTAGAACGTGGTTTTTTGTTCGAGGCCAAAATTGGTAAAACGTAGCACTCAGGAAATAACCTCTGTCTGCAACTCATGTTCCTTTATTTTTCGACACTGTTTTGACGTCAAAAGTTAACACTTGTGCGAAGTTAAAGCCCGTTTACACACACACACACACAATAATAATGATTAATTTGATGACACGTCAAAATCTATTCTGTATCCCGTTAAATTATTTGGGAAATAATTTCATGCAAATATTCCATTTTTTAATTTATCCGATGGTTAGCCGCTATCCAGAGGTGGTGAAACAGGGCCTTAGTGTAGTGAGATAATTATATTTTTTTATTACTATTTTCATTTATTACGGGGAAGGGCGATTTCATGACTATATTATTATTATAGATGGACGAATTTGATATGTCGAATTATAGTTCTCTTACAATTTTAATGTGTGCCTATAATTAAGAAACTAGTACTGTAAGTACATAATAAAATTACAGATAATGGATTATGAATACGGCACACTATAGTATCTCAAAGCTTTCTCATACACAAACCCTAAAATGAAACGTTCTAAATCGAATTTCCACACAAACGCCAGACGGTACTAGGCTAGATACACACAGGTCATGTTCTTGATACAGAAGCTCGGTGCGGTGAGGTTACTCGTGGATGCCAAAATATAAGTTTACAAGGCCGCCGGTGACCACCTACCCTTATTTTGACTGGCATTTGATCCGACAACCTGAAGCCCTTGTGTTATTTGCTTTATGTACAGAGAATTCTGATTTCGACTGATTGTGGGCGTTGAAGATACTGTAGTTACAAATTTTAACTTTAAATCACGTTTTAGTACATTTCCAGTATAAAAAAGTAAATTTTACAGAAATATTGTGTAGTAGTAGTAGTAGTTACAAAAATATTGTGTAGTTTTAAGCGGCAGGATTCGTTAATAACTAAACGTTTTTTCAACCGTTTTGCGTCAAACAACAACATCTGGAAGCTACTTTCTAAAGAGAAAATTCTCGAGTAAAATATTTTTATATTTTTTTGTAAGCCTATATAAATATTTCTGCTTTAGAAAAATAAATAGAACGTCTTTTATACTCGCAAGCCCCGGAAGGCGAGCCGCGGTCGCTGCATCCGCCACTCTGTCATGGCCGCGGTAAGTCCCGCCTTCTTATACACTACAACTTTTCAAAAGTATCCCACAAAGGATTGAGTGTCGAACTTGTTTACCACAACTTTCCCAAACAAAAGACGAAACCCGAATGCATTTTACTTGCAACTATATATTCATCCCACATTCGGCAGTTTAATAGAAGTTGGCCGGCTAACTTCTATTGTGAAATTTGAACCTTTTATTTCGATTCAAAGTTTTATCTTTTGTTTTGTAGCTAAAGATGTTTTTGTGTGAAGTACCTTACTTTTGAAGTACGGCAATTTAATATTATCTACTCGCAAATTCTTTTACTATATCTTTTATTCTTGAATTTTCTGTAATTTAAATCGTTCATCGAGAAAATAGGTTCCATAAAAATTTACTTACAGACAACGATGAAAAATCGTAATGAATATTTTTAAAGGAGATAAATTTGAGACTGAGAACAAAAATGCTAGAACAATATATTTTTGTCACCGAAGCGGAGGGGAAAACAAACATCTTAAATTTTTGCGCGAAAAAGATGTCAATATTGTTAGTATACTTGAATCTTCAATAAGTCGGAGCAGAAAACATTACTTTAAGGACGTAAGTACTACAATTTTACAAAAATTGGAATCTTAAGGATCATTATGTTTACTTTACTAAATGAGTCAGCATTAATCTACTTAGTAAAATTCTAAAGATGACTGAGTAACAGACATAGCTAAGCTTTAAGTCCTTAAAAAATGAATAGCGTAAAAGACATAATAATAATAATAATTTTATTGTTTACAAGGACCAGATAAAAGAATGGATACATTAGCACAGATGTGTAATACAATAATCTAGTTAGCGGGTGAATCTCTGTACTCCTATATAGGCTACAGAGTAACCTGTGTTTAGGAGAGACATTGGCGCCAAGGCGACATTGTGTTTTGCGACCATCATCATCAGCCTGCAGAGGTCCACTGCTGAACAAGGCCTCCCCCAGACTTTCACAAGGACCGGTTATATGCCACCTGCATTTAATGACTTCCAGCGACCTTTATCAGGTCATCCGTCCATTTCGTTGGAGGTCGTCCTACGCTGCGCTTTCTGGTGCGTGGTCTCCACTCGAGAACCTTTCTGCCACAGCGGCCATCACCAACCGGCACGTGGAAGTGGCACCGGGGCCGTCGGGGCCAAGGATAAGCAACGCTTATCCTTTGAGCTATTTGAGCTGTTTGTGACCTTACCTGCTTGCAAATAAGATCGCAAACACAGAGTTACGTTGTTACCTTGTGTGTAGAGTCCATGAGAGTTTTCTAATCCCTGAGGAATATGAAATCATCGTAGCTTAAAACTAAAACTCGCTAATGCTATTATAATGCTAAAATTAAAAAAATAATTGAAGTAGAAGATCCAAGAAGTAAATGTAAGCCTGCCTATTACATTTTTCTATAAATTCATTGCAGTAGAGACACGCCATACAAATTTCTGTGATCTGATATGATGAAAATTGAAGGCTTTCTTATTATATTTCAAAACCCTGAAAAGCATCACAAGTATTCACGAGCCTTTTTCTCGTAAGACGTTTCTCACTTATTCTTTTGGGGTTACACCGTCACTGGCGGAGGCTCGGCGCTCATCATTTGCATCCAAATAGCTCCTATAAATTCGCTACCCGAATTTTCACCATTCTCTCGGTTCCTTGGGGGCAATTAAATACTTTTTTCTTCTACAGTTCGAGCTTCGTGCGATTTTTCGGTGTGAATAAATTCAGTGGTCCAGATTGTAGTCAGCGCCAGCGAGCTTCATTAAGTAAATTATTTCGACGCGCTTTTTTCAATATAGATGTTCTGTTATGTAATGTACAATGCTTTTACCAGGTCAATTATTCTTAAGGCTCTTTCTTTTAAGTTATTATTTTTGTTGATTTTTGATGTTGCTTCGATAAAAACTACATAATTTTTTGTTTTGGTCGTTAGTGAATCACAATTTGATAATTTAATGAAAGATTAATCCATCAGTGTCGTCTTTCTTAAAACTACAATTTTGTAGCGGTTTACATAAATTCTGGCTGTTATTACTAAGTTTACATAAGTAAAAGAAAGTAAACTTATACCTAATTTTATATACGTTACTTCGCTGTTGATTGGTATAATATAGACAGAGCTCTTCAACGAAATACGTACTCTGTCTGAGATGAGTTGTAGTCAGCATTCACTCAGTATAGTTAAGGCAACTATGCTACTCTCTATATACTGATTGAAAAAGTTTTTCATCCAAGTTATCTTTGTAGTTTTAGTTTTAAGTCTAGTCCAGAATACTTTTTTGAACTCTTATCTATAATATTTATTATTAAGCATATCATATCTATAATATTATTACCAACCAAACCGGTATACCACGCCTTAACGCCAGTTAACTTGTATTATAATTATATAGAGCATGAGCATTATTGTTCCCTAATATCGTATTGGCTTCATGAAAACTACATTTAACGGGTTGATGAACTTCCAAATGTTTTGTTTCCGCCGATTTATCATCAAGTTGACAATGGAATTATTTCCCATCGATAGATGATTTCTTGTAATGGCGCGAGGTAAGAAGGCTGGCCGCTCGCCTCCTATTCAATGGCTCGGAAATGATAAGCGTTTCGAATATTTGAGCTACTTGTATGGGTTCGAAGCGACGTGTACCGTTTTATTAGAGTTGTAAATTGTTGAAATGGAATTATTAGAGGAAACGTTACACGAATTTATTTTATTGCTTTTTGTGTTGTATCGTTTGCATTGTGTCCGTTGAAATTTAATTTTGGTAATTTATCGGTCGTCCTCAAAATTAATAATTGATGAAAACTGGAGCGACTCATTAATATAATGAGCAGTATCAATTATAATGCCTAGTTAATATTGAAAACAAAGCATTATGATGGTGTAGATGTACTTTGAAATAAATAACTTTAACTTTTACATAATTTTTTACTAGATGAGAGATTCGTGAAAAAAAGAGAAACCTCAATAAAAGCGCAAGCAACTTCAAAGTAATAACAATTGACTTTCCAGACACAACATCGCACAAAATAAATACAAAGATAGCATAAACAAACAGAAGATATTTACTTCAACTACGTAGTTCATAATTAACGTACCGAGCACCCTTAATTAATAGTTTCAAGAAGATTAATTCCAGCATTTAAATATACCCAACGAAGTTAAGCAGAAACTCGCATAAAGTTAAAAGTCTCTTAACTCAAATAAAATTAACTTGCAAGCTTGAAGTGCATTAAACCGAAATTTTTCCTCATTAAAGTGGACATAGTAAAATTATACTTCTTTTTTGTTGCCTACACTATGCGAGCCAACTTGTGTTAGTAAAACGTGACAGTACACAATGAAAATTCACTAAATACAATTCAGATGTCGTGTTAATCTCATTCCACATGAGTAAATTACAAGATCGAGGCGACGGGACTTGGCCGCCCGCCAAATGGCCGGCCGCATCAGCAACCACGATCCAACACCGATAATTCTTTCATTCCACGTCTTTGCAGGAACGCCCTAAAAAATATATCGTGGCTCACGCCAGCAATGTATGCGGTGTACAGCCAAAATATTCGCTGAATTCACAAAAAAAACGAGAATTCATTACGGGTCCCGTTTGAAATATCTTTTGGCGATTGCGTTACGAATGTGCATTGAAATTTAAATTGCAACGAAAACCACAGCACAGGTGTCTGGGTTGCTATAAATACGGTTTTTTTGTCCACTAAAGTTGGGAACAGTATTTTTAAATTTGTTCTTCATTATAAAACTTTTACGAAGTAACTCTTATGTACTTAGTTTTAAGATAAGTGATAAATTGAGCAACACTGAACAACACCATTTAAGCGTATTGTAGCATGTTGCATAGCAAGCAGGCATTCACATTGTTGATACGGCGAACCGAGTCGCCTGCAACGCTAGTAACAAACTCGTAGCGTCAGTCGCCAGCTTCAAATATTTCCTCATTCATTCATTAGCAACCCATTCACTGCCCCACTGCTGGGCACGGGTATCCTCTCACAATAAAAGAGATTAGGAAATATTTTCTATCTTAGAATCAATCCCAGATTTATCCTAGGATCAATTTTGCGTACTTATCGTGCGCTAAGCTAACCAAAGCGTCGGCCTTATTCCTGTATCGATTTTTCATTCATCCTACGCAAAAAGTACCCTCTGACCTTTGCAGCCACACATTATAAGTAAGAACGTATCTATATATAAACTCAAGAACGAATCTCAACAGACTACCATGTAATGTAAAAATCAATACAGCGCCATCTGATCTATCATCTGTACTAATATAATAAATTTGACGTGTTTTTGTTTGTTTGTTTGAACGTTTTAATCTCTAGAAATACCAATAGGATGTGACAAATTCTTATTGCATTTGATAGGCCATTTCTTGAGGAAGGTTATTAACATCACGCTACGACTCTTAGGAGCCGAGCAAAATGGAATAAGGACGCGAGTGAATTCGTTTGTTTTATTGTGCGCGCTATATCTGCAAGTACCAGTCGGTTTTGAAAAAAAACTTTTAGCATTTGGTTGGCGAATTATTTAAGAAGGTTATTGAAACCGCGGACAACTTCCTCCTAGCCTTTTCCCAACCATGTTGGGGTTGGCTTCCAGCCTAACCAGGATGTGGCTGAATATCTGTATTTTACACGGAGCGACTGCCATCAGACCTCCGCAACCCAATTTCTAGGCACTACCGATATTCGAAGGAAAGACTGGTTGTCAGGCTTTTTAGGCTTCTGACTACCACTGACGATTGTCATAGGTGTTCGTATGACGACCGGGACCGACGGCTTTACGTGCTTTCCGAGGCACGGAGGGTTCTCGATAATTTTAAGAATGGTCACCCATCCACAGACTGACCGCGGCATGTTTAACTTAACCTTGCAGATTAGTTGATTAGCGTAGCGTTGAAACCGCGGACAACAATTAATAATAATCTCTATTGTTATTAAGACCAGTAAACTTAGTATAACTTTTGGCTTAATATTCGTGATCTGGATCTTCCCATCCCAATTATTGGGCAATAATAACGATATCCTGAGGATAGACAAATGGTCTGATTTTCGGAGTTCTAACTACCACTAATGACTATGTACACTGAGCACTGAGCTCCCCGAAATACGGAGTAGTATTGTTGAGTAAAGCAATTGTGCCCTGAAATAGACATCGAAAGGCACAGCTTTATTAGGTAATAAAAAAAAGTTCAAAAAAAATTTTTACCGACATAAAAGTAACCGAAAAGCTAAATATAAACCTTTTTTAGTCTTATTAACTAATTTCAAGTTGGCGCCAAACAACCAATCAACGAAGATCATAATATTATTAAATGAATTAATTTTAAATCGGGACTGAAAATTGTATTCAAGATTATGCATGCATTTGCAGTTACAAATGCCATTGGAGCGGTCTATCCATCATACTGAACAATTATTTGCTTTTCTAACCATATGGAAGCTTGCATTCACGAGCGCTCATACCACTGGGATATATACGGACAGATTATTCAATCAGAATTTCGAATGTGACTAGCAGCTGAATTGATTACCACTTACCTGCTACTTTACGGATTTCCACTAAGTCAATTTCTGTCTAAATATTGATATGGTATTGAGGAAAATCCAAGTCAATTGACAGTCATGTTTGCGATCCTCGATTGTTTTTGAGTAGAATTTCCCAGAGTATGGGTCGCAAGTGAATATCATGAGGTGTGTCTTGAGTTTAAAAGTTTCTGTTACGTTCCAGTTAACTTTGGGAACCATTGTTTTAGATGACCTAAAACAATGGTTCCCAAAGTTGACTGGAACGTAACAGAAACTTTTAAACTCAAGACACACCTAATGATCTCAGAAGTATATTTTTATGACAGCTCACAAAAAGTGGAGTCCACAATATTGGCCTATTGCGGGTTGACACAACATCGATAAAATCTCTCAGGTCTGAAGGTTTCCTTCACGATTTTTCTTCGTCATTTAAGCAGCTGATTGTTATTAATACTTAACACTATACGTCCTTTGTAGTTACCATATCATCTTGTTATCTACGACCAAATCCAACTACACCATTGAACGAACGATAGAGGACAACGTACAAAACTACACAAAAAATAAATTAATAGATAAAAGAGAAAATCTTTTCGGAGACGCTTCTTTGTCGCATACTCCTGACAAGTGACATATTTACTCCACTCTCCTAGCAACAAAACACAGCGAAATTTTAAAGTGGTCCCGACTATAACAAAAGACTAGTGTCAAGTCCGGAAGGATGGCATCCATCACAATCTGGCGCGTTGTCACGTCCTCCACAGTAAGCTCATGGACACTAAAGTAGGAAGCTAAGCGGAAAAGACAACAACTCCAGGAAATCACGCGCAGGAAAAAAAAGAAGTTCCCCTAATAAATGCGTTCAGAGGTGAAACAAAGAAAGGTTTGTACGATTTTAAGGGTTATTAGAAGCGAATTTGCCCTGACATGCTGTAAGCCCCTTCGTACATACCTTATGCCACGTGTTAATAATGTTACTGTCAAACTGCTCCGTAGCTTTGATATGGGTCAAAAAGGTTTCAATAGCGTCTCCCTGGCGAAACCCACAGCACTATTTCACCTGAAATGTGTACGAGAAAACATCGGACCAATATGTTTTTTATGGCGAAAAAAGTAAAACTAGAAGAATTGGTTTGGAGCGAGCAGTACGCATGCACGCTCGAGTGCGATTTTTTTCGGACCTAACTTTTGTCGGGGATTACAGTAAATGTGTAGTCTTGTTTTTTTCGAAAAATTGTTGCTGAAGTTGTTTCATTTCCTCTTTACAATAGGAAATGTTGTTGGAATGCAGTCTATTCCAACATTCAATCGTTTTGTATTGAACTGCTGTATTTTCAATGAAATTGTTATTTATTATAATATGTATATGTATAATTGTATATAAGTAGTTATTAATCGTAATATTATTCTTAGTTCTACTAAATCTTGCTGACGACCCATGTAGGCACGTAGTAAGACACTTGATTAAGATATTGACTGTTACGATTATTAAAAAAACGAAATGTTGTCAAAGGTTTTACTTGCGTCCCAAAGCACCTCAAAGCAAGAACCATTAATTTTTTGAGATATAAAGTAGCCTATGTCCTACCCCAGAATGCAATCTATCTTGTTTATATATAAATTTGTTCAGTGTTTAGGCTTGAAGATAAGAGACGAACAAATGAACAAAGTTATTTCCGCAATAAATATGGATTTATTGCGGAAATGCAATTAATATGGATTTTTTCCGCTGTCGTTCCTCACTCCTAATGCGTATTTTTCGGTATTATTCGGTATTTTCGTAATATATAGTTGTACATAATTACGTGCTTTTTATTAGACGACATTGATCACAATTGTCATCTTCTTATCGATTCTGAAGAAACACTCTAAAATGGTTGAAATTTTTTTCAATATCCGAACCACATTTGAATTTAAATGGAAGCTAATTTAAACATTAATCCAATTACATCAGACTTTTGCGTTTATAGGCACATTGGTTTCTTTTAACTCAAAAGAAGATCTTTATACTGCCTAACGATAAAACGTCAAGTACACGTATAAAATAGTTTTAACGACGACGTCTGCGAAAAATACTTTCTTTTGCGCTTTATTTGTTTATCTCTTAAACTTCTAAAAGAGTTTTGTAAAGATACCTCTTTAAAAGGTTTTTTGAACGAGCTTTATAATTCTGTTCTAAGAACAAAATAACGGGATAAATGAAGTTAAAGTTAAAGCGTTTTTAAACTAAAGGAAAAATATATAAAATACGGGCAGAAATATATTGCGACAGACGTCTTTAGACAAAGCTTTCCCATGATAAACGGAATTTTATCTTGCATCATCTTATACGAAGAGTTAGTAAAATATAAAGAGATGTCTATTATGCATAATTATACAATTATTCCGTGAAAAATAGCAACGTATTATTTAACGTAACGTATTAATCGTAATAACCTAACCTAAATAAAAAATTTAGAAAACCCCCGACACGAAATGTATTTTGCCATTTTGTGGTGGCGGCCATCTTGGATTTGAAATTTATCATAGTGTACAGTATTCTCCTAGTTAAGCCCTTTCATTTGATACCTACCCATATTGAGGTAGTTGTGAAAAAATATATAATTCGCTATTTTGTGGCGGCGGCCATCTTGGACCGATTTTCATCAAACATAGCTAAGAACACTCCCGACCAATTCACCTTTCAAATAAAAAAAAACAAAATCAAGATTGGTTCATCCTTTCGGGAGCTACGATGCCACAGACAAACACACCACACACACCCACACACAGACTCGTCGTTTTTGCGTCGGTTGTTAAAAATAAAAAAATAAATAATAATGATAACATAATCAAATATTATATTTTTAAATGCCGTACTACTTAAATCAAATAATTACATCAACATATATCATTTTATATACGATACGATACGAGATATGTACCATCATGTCTGTATTCCCCGTAGGTTTCGGGAGAGGTGTTCTAACGTACACCCTTAATTTGCCGGTATGTTTAGGTTCCATGTAATAGGGGACGAGCCTATTGTCACCGGGAAAAAATCCAGACTCCGAGCTGCTTCTGGGAGGAGTCGAACACTAATTATAACATAACATTATTATAAATACTCAGAAAATTATTAAGTATAATTCATCAGTCTAAATATTTAAAAAGAATGGACTTCAACTTTATTTATCAATAGAGATAATAAGTACATTAATATTAATACATTCATAGGCATACTTTGGATAGAAATTCAATAATTTTTACTGGAATTTTTCAAACAACTTTTTTTAAGAACGAAGGAAGGTGTTCAAGTGTATAATAAAGACAACATTGGAGCGTCCTTTGGTTCGTAATAAGAGCCTTGCCTTTGTCTTCTGAAACCTCTGTGGAGTACACTTCTAGCTTTGAATATTTTTATCGTTGCGGTAACTGGGTAAATATGACCCATTTTATGCATTCCAGATGGGTATTAAAAATATTGTGTTTCAACCTTTACACAAGTTAAGGGTAGTTGATATAGAATTAAACTAATGGACATGTTGATATATCGAACCGAGAGTTGCAGGTTACCAGTGCCTCGACCATGAGTTTTTCTCACTAGACTCGCTAGCGACGCCGTAAAATATTTATATGGAAAGTCTCGCAGCGCCTCTAGCGGTTACTTAAGGAACTAACACCTGCTATGAAATTTCACCGTTTCGAATTTTCGATGCGTAAAAAACTTATTGAAAGTCATTCGATAGAACTCATGGTTGAGGTTGGCCTGTGGTTAGATTTTTGTTTCCATAAAAATATACCTAATAACTATTAACTGTTGAAGCATTGTTTTATTCTCATTAATTTAGCAGTTATAATCGCGACTGCTAAGAGTTCCCGGGTTCAATTATTGGGTCAAGTGCTATCGGGATTTTCTATAAAATTTTCATTAGAGGTAAGTCTGAATTTTTACTCTAATAACGGCAATACGCACACCCACTGCAACTGTAATATACCTTTGTTTAACCTTTGGAGAATGCTAGTATGAATTTTATGTGAACGTATGTGTTTAAGGAAAGTAATAAGTATTTATCTATTTTGGTCACATGCCTGCCTAACCCTTCGGAGACAAAGGCGCGATGATATATTCTAAGATACATAAACATCGTCATGTATATAAATTGCAAACTAGACAATGTTATAGAGGAGCAATATCATAAACGAGACTGTTGACTTAGGAGCTCTTGACATACCACTAGTGGTTACCAATGCGGTACGGGGTGGAGACAATGGAATGAACTTAGAATATTAGACGCGTCCCATACTTCTAAAAGCTATGATACCATTTTTTTGTGAATAATAACACATTTATGAATAATCTGTACATTTTACAGTTTAAATAAGCTTAGTGAGCATATTATGTGAGCATAGTATGTTAGAATAAATTTTAATAAGTAAACTGTTAATTTATAGATAAATAAGTTTATACATGTAATTAAATTGCATGTCTGAGAGATCTTCTTGACGGCATGTGAAGTCTGCCAACCCGCACTAGGTCGGCATGGTGGACTATAAATTAACCCCTCTCATTCTGAGAGCAGATCCGTGCCCAGTAGTGGCACGATTAATGGGTTGAGATGATGAAGTTTAATGAATAATCTGTACATTTACAGTTTAAATAAGCTCAGTGAATAATTCATATATTGGCAACTAAACTATGCTTAACGTAGCATATATTTGTTATAATCTCAGAGTAACTTATTGGTCTCGTGGTTACAAGCGCAACTGCTGCGAATGAGGTTTGGGATTTGATTTCCAGCTCAGGTAGAGTTATTAGCATCTTCAATTTGTTATTTATCTGTAGTACTCTAGAGTTTAGATTTGTGTTCATTGCTATTGCTCGCAAACATCAAATTAGGGTATAAGAACATACCAGACCTAACTTTTTGGGTATAGCTACAGACGTAATTAAACGGAGGTAAACGATGGAATGATTGATTAAAGGATATAGTAGGTATAATTCTTCAGTTGTTTTATTATTCTTACTGACAGTGGAAAAAATCTACCGAAGGTCTTTGTTTCAAAAAAGAAACTTTCTGTAAGTACGTAATTTTGTCCAGGAGAACTGTTTTCTTCCCTTTAATCCAGCCGTCTAACGAAAGCTTTACAAGACCACAATATTTACACAAGTTCCTTTTAAATGGGTTCTTACACAACCTAAAACAACCTTTAAATTCCCGCAATATTGTAGAATTTTAACACCTGTTAGAGAAGTCTGTTTAAAATCTTATAAGTAGATTTATTTATTTCTTAAGGTATAGAAACTTCGTAGTCGTCTAGCGATTTTAAAGGTATTAAGCCCGCATTCAGCTTAAAGCCAGTAAAGAATTTTTCCAGTAATTTGGATTCAATTCACAGCAAGCAATTGCTGGCAATAAATATACTGCAACTTCAAATGAGGTTCCAACCCTGGAAATAATCCAACTGGGCGATATTGCCTTTTTTATTTAATTTTCGTTCCAATGAGTCTTATATCATGTTTTTATACATACCGCTATAATAATTACTTTTTATAAATAGAAAACCGACTTTTGTGCATCTTCAGAACAAACCAATATGGAATCATTTCGAAAATAATATATACTATCAGATAAAAAGAGAATTAGAAATCTGGTCAGGTCACAATCGACGAAGACATGAAACATAATTATATCCAAAAATACTGTCGCCCTGAGTACATCCATCTTTTTTGTAGTAAGTTTTTATATATAATAATTAATAAATACTATAGTAGGTAAGTATAATGAGTTAAACATATCACAGACTGAGAACGAGATCAAAGGACGACCAACGTCGTGAGCATTAGTGGGACTGTATTAAGAACTAAAATGTAGGTCAGAATGTCTGCCCGATGTTAAGAGTTGAAGGGTAAGAGGTTGAGGGGGTTCACTACTTGAGACAGCATCGCATTAATGCTAAGGGCTAATCTATCAACAGTCACTTCACATATATATACATCTATTGAACTTATAACTAGCCGATTTCTGTACATTTGGAGACAATTAAAAACGCAAAATTAGTTGAGGTTTTCACAGCTCTATTACTGGAGGCTTAACTTAAGATCTGATGCATATTTTATCACATCCTACACAAAAGAAACATTGCACAGGAGACAAGTTATTTAATATTAGAAAACAGTTCTTTTCAGAATAGTAAAAAGTCTGATTGAATCTCGGGCAGCGTCTTCAAATAATCAATTTGACAATAAGAACTTTTCTATAGAATTGCTGTCAAAAATAATCTGATTATTGAAAAGTCGGTCCTTAGCATATATATATATAAATATAATATATCTATGGTCCTTAGACAAGATTTGGAACCTGCCTTTAAAACTGATGCGTTCACATAAATAAATAAGCAGCTAGCTAATGAGCACAATATTTAAACAAAGGAGGACTTTGTCAATAAGCCGAGAAAACGCAAGGGAAGAATAAAAAAATTATAACAAAAGATTGCAATCTTCCAACAACAAGTATTGTCTGCACCGTCTCCAACAGTTATTTGAAAGAAAATCCCGCCATTGGTTTATCTATTGCAGTTTCAATTTCTCTTGTTTGCTCTTCTCTTCAAACAATCATATAACGGTTATGTAACGTTAGATCGTCTAGAAAATGTCTCGAATCACTTGTGCTGCATTGCTTTCTTGTCTTTTAAGATTGACCACTCGGTCAAGACTGACTTTTCATAATTATTTATTACTAACTTTCCGTCAGTGGCTTCGCCCGCGTGGTCTTATAATTTTTCCCCGTTTTTGCAACATTTTTCAATGATACTCTGCTACTATTAGTCGTAGCGTGATGGTATATAGCCTTTAGCCTTCTCCGATGAATGGGTTATCTAACACTGAAAGAATTTCAGTAGTTCAAATCGTTTCAGTAGTTATGGAGCCTATTCAATACAAACAAACAATCAAATCTTTTTAATATTAGTATAGACTAGCTGTTCCCCGCGGTGTTACTCGCATTCATCTATTTTTCCCAAGCCCGTAGGAATTTCTCAAAATCCATTCTTAGTGGACGCCTACGTCATAATATCTATCGGAGTGCCAAAGGACCATGGGGGATTTTGTATGGACACCGTCCCCACCCACCAACAGACATGGGATGACTTTTAATAGGATCATTAAGAGCCACACAAAGATAAATTAAAAGTTTTTAAAACGAAACCGATGGGGTTTTAAAAAAAAACGCAATAACGTATCTACAACAATGGGGATAATTTTGTACAAATATCAATTATTCTCTTATAAAAAAACAAATTATGCATATTACTATCATATTCTGCAGATAAATAATAATAGAACTTGTACAAAAAATTGGTCATCGATCACAAAAAAAAAAATTTTTTGTTACCTACTATGATTTTTCTTATTTCTGTTGCTAACATATTTATGGTCTACTTTTAATTAGCCTACTGCTATTGGTTGAAAATGCGGCTGAGCGTGAAGAGGTCCTGGGTTCAACTCCCAGGTCGAGAATTTTTTCTATTGGAGTTTTTCTCTAAAATTGAAAAGAGCAACTTGGAGGTTGGTTTTCTGACCGGCTAAAGGCAGAAGAAAGGCTCACCCACTGTTATATGTGGCTTTAAACATATCGCCGAAATGTTAGTACATAAGAAGTTATGCCTTTGCCTAAACTAACCTAACTTTTTCTGAGCGTGTAAAAATCTTCCCGTGAAAGGCGATGCTTTGCTAGGGTTACAGGAACGACGTTTTATCCCTCCGCGAAATATAACCTAACCTTAACCTAACTAATCGAACCTAACTAATCGAACCTAACCTTAACCTAACTTAATTCTTTGGAGAACACAAATCCCAGTACCGGTAATACCCCACATATTTGAGAATTATCGTCATAGGAAAAAAATCTCTATCCAATAAGACTTTTCAGATGAGATTGTTTAGAATTCTCTTGGTTAGTGGTGACGACTGTTCTAATCCACACTTGAAATATTTAAAAATCCTAATACCGGCCAAATTCCACATATTAGGAGATGGTCGTCATAGCAAAAAAATCTCTATCTACTGAGACCTTTCACATGAGATTGGTTTGAATTCTGTTGGTTAGTGGTAACGAATGTTCTCTAATCCACACTTAAAATATTTTAAAATCCCAATACCGGCCAAACCCTACTTACTTGGGGATAGTCGTCATAGCAAAAAAATCTCTATCTACTGAGATCTTTTATATGAGATTGGTTTGAATTCTGTTGGTTAGTGGTAACGAATGTTCTCTAATCCACACTTGAAATATTTAAAAATCCCAATACCGGCCAAACCCTACTCATTTGGGGATAGCTGTCATAGCAAAAAAATCTCTATCTACTGAGATATTTTATATGAGATTGGTTTGAATTCTGTTGGTTAGTGGTAACGAATGTTCTCTAATCCACACTTGAAATATTTAAAAATCCCAATACCGGCCAAACCCTACTCATTTGGGGATAGCCGTCATAGCAAAAAAATCTCTATCTACTGAGATATTTTACATGAGATTGGTTGGAATTCTGTTGGTTAGTGGTAACGAATGTTCTCTAATCCACACTTGAAATATTTAAAAATCCCAATACCGGCCAAACCCTACTCATTTGGGGATAGTCGTCATAGCAAAAAATCTCTGTTTACTGAGACCTTTTACATGAGATTGGTTTTAATTCTGTTGGTTAGTGGTGACGACTGTTCTAATCCACACGTAAAATATTTAACAATCGCAATTCCGGCCAAACCCCACATATTAGGGGATTGTCGTCATAGCAAAAAAATCTCTATCCACTAAGACCTTTCACATGAGATTGGTTTGAATTCTGTTGGTTAGTGGTAACGAATGTTCTCTAATCCACACTTGAAATATTTAAAATCCCAGTACCGGCCAAACCCTACTCATTTGGGGATAGTCGTCATAGCAAAAAATCTCTGTTTACTGAGACCTTTTACATGAGATTGGTTTTAATTCTGTTGGTTAGTGGTGACGACTGTTCTAATCCACACTTGAAATATTTAAAAATCCTAATACCGGCCAAATTCCACATATTAGGAGATGGTCGTCATAGCAAAAAATTCTCTATCTACTGAGACCTTTCACATGAGATTGGTTTGAATTCTGTTGGTTAGTGGTAACGAATGTTCTCTAATCCACACTTGAAATATTTAAAATCCCAATACCGGCCAAACCCTACTCATTTGGGGATAGTCGTCATAGCAAAAAATCTCTGTTTACTGAGACCTTTTACATGAGATTGGTTTTAATTCTGTTGGTTAGTAGTGACGACTGTTCTAATTCACACTTAAAATATTTAAGAATCCCAATTCCGGCCAAACCCCACATATTAGGGGATTGTCGTCATAGCAAAAAAATCTCTATCCCCTAAGACCTTTCACATGAGACTTGTTTGAAATCTGTTGGAGGGTGGGGACGTTTCTTCCCATTGTCCTTTCTATTGGAATTTTATTAAAAGCGCCAGTTTTTCCTCTGTTAACAATTGTTATATTCTGGAACCTTACTGTCAATCAACTTATTATTTTTTAACCACAGACAAGTAATAAGAACTTCTTTACAAGTATTACATAAATTCTTAACAATTTCAGCCCAATCCGTTTAGTAGTTTGAGATGTGCTTTGATACATCAGTCAATCACCTTTTACAGACACCTGTAAAATCTGAGTTGTGGCAGAATGTTATAATATAATGTTTAGTAAAGTGTTCTTCCTAGCCTTTTAACAACCATGTTGGGGTCGGCATCCAGTCAAACTAGACGGGACTGAATATCAGTATTTTATATGAAGCGACCGCCATCAGAATTCCGCAACTCAATTTCTGAGAAATACCGATATTCGAAGGATAGATTGGTTGTGAGACTTTTTTAAATTCTGACTATACCAATAATTATTTTCGTATCACAACCGGGACCGACGGCTTTACACGCTCTCCGAGGCACGGGCGAGTCTGGGTGTGTTAAGAATGGTCACCCATTCACATACTGACCGCGAAAAGAAAAGTATTTAAAAAATATATTTACTGTTGTCCCTCTCAATATCCTTTCAGAAATTTCCTTTCAATCCTCGTTCACTATAAATACATGTGGATTGTGAATTGTGGATTATAGGTTACGATTTTCTCGGAAATTATCCAAACACGTCCCTACTCGTTAGTTTATAATATAATGTGAACCGATAAACGCGGCAGCCGCTAATGGCTTCATAACAAACGAAATTTCCACCCCAATCCGGTTCAGGCCTGCATTTAACAACGACAATAAAATTCATAAACAAAATATTATTCTCACTAAACAATAAACCGAGTAGAATAGTGAAATGCGAAATTGAAGTTATGAATTACCTCGTGATCATAAAATGTTAATAAATAATTCACGTTTTAATCGGAGCGTTAATTGCGCCAGCCGCGTGGCACGGGTTAAAGGTTTATTTTTTCATTTAAAATATCATCGTGTGTCGTTTTTATTAATGTGAACCTGTTTCGCTCCTTCCGGCGAATAATCTCGATTGATGGCCACTGGTGTATAAAACATAAATAAAAATTTTAATCATCGTGCCGAAAATAAAATTTGTTGCTTCGCCCGCCCGCTGTAATATCGATGCAGTTGCTCGATTTTGATGAGTCTGTTGAGCTTGTTGTATTTTTTTTTATGTTTTCCGTGAAATCTGCTTCGGTTGGATTATTGAATTAGCTTTTTTGTATCTGTCTGTGTTGGAAAATGCAAATTTGAGGCTTTCGCTGTTATGTTAGCGTAATACCTGTGATTTGGCGCCACCTGGGAGGTGTTATATATCCAATAGTGGATGTTGAGCTACTTGATTGACAGAATTGTAAAACAATTGTATAAATTAATAACTTATTCCAAATTGTGTTTTCAACAATATATTTCCGTACATGGCTGTGTAATTTACGAGTTGGAATGAGAATCATAGCTAAGTTCACGTTCAAGAAACCCGACATTTACTATTATGAAAGTTTCAACTCTTTTTGCGCATTAGTGCGCTTGGGACCATGAAGTTGAAACAATCTCTGTCAAATATTCAGCATTAAAGCGAGGAGAAAACAGCCACTACACATTAACATACTTATAAGATCTCAACCATAAGGCACACCACCCAATGTACTATAACAGAATCATAAAAAATTGTTGGAACTGATGAGTACGCGTTATGTGCCTTTTGAATACTGATATAAGGTTTAAATTAAAATGATTTGCACGTACGTAACCAACACGAACTTGAATAAAACAACTAGCCTATTGGTGCCTTGATAGAGTATTGGTGGTTAGAGCTTTGAACTGCCGTTCACGGTAATGAAAATACGGACTCTGAATTAAAATCCAGGGCATGCCTCTGACTTTACGACATTGTATTCAGTTACTTTAACGGCGAATGTAAATATTGTGCGGAAAACTTCATCTAGGTACGTGGAGTTTTTAAAGGATTTTACGATGATTAAAATCAAATAAGACTAAATTAGCTTGACGCCTGTGGGCGTTATACATTGTTTAAATACTTGTTTAAATTACAACTAAAGAAAAAAAATGCTTTTTTTAGGCATTTTCATGTTAAGTTTACCTTTACCTAATTTTTATTAAGGAACAATTTAGAATGGAAAGGTACATTTCGACTTGTCGCGTAGGACTCACGGTGGCTGAGCGGTCATAGCGTCTGGTGTATTTAACCAGAAGACGCAGTTTCAAGTTCTGCCCGCCAGTAGATGTTTTTCTTCATAAAATTACTAATTACTAGCTTCCCGCCAGCGGCTTCGCCCGCGTGGTCTTATAATTTTTTCCCCGTTTTTGCTACATTTTTCATTACTACTCCGCTCCTATTAGTCGTAGCGTGATGATATATAGCCTATGTTACTCGGGGATAATGTAGCTTTCCAAAGGTGAAAGAATTTTTGAAATCGGTCCAGTAGTTTCGGAGCCTATTCATTACAAACAAACAAACAAACAAACAAACAAACAAACAAACAAATCTTTCCTCTTTATAATATTAGTATAGATGAAAAAAAAACGCTTTGAATAAATAGCCAATATTTTAGATGAACATCGGATCGATCGAATGGCCGCTGTTGCTGTTGCAGTGTTAGTCATTACCACACCAACAATAACAATGTAACTGTTACGGTATACTGAACAGAGACCTTTAGAATATGCAACGGCTTAAATTGTAAATTTTCAACTACCTTAAAATGAATCACGCTTCACGCGACCGAGAACAAATTACGCATTCACATGTTTATAAAATTCAACCCTAGCCCGCTCGGTTGTTTCACACCTGATTATCTTCAGACCCGGTTCATTGCCTCGGATATAACACTTTAAAACCGCCTTGTTAGCGTTATTATTAATTTTAGCCTCGTGTGACAGGGTTGGGCTGGTACTTACTACCTACTTCATTACTGCTATACTTAGAAGGGTTGTAATGGATGTAAGGGGTTGTATTACGAGTATGTAAGTTCTAAGTAGAATGCATGTTCGTGGTTTGCTTCAGCGGGCATTATTAAGCTGGATATTGTTTTGGCTACAAGGTTAATGACCCAAAATGAAAGTCAGTAAATGTAACTTGTAAAATAATTACAGCCTAACGGCATCAATGTTACCAATTATGAATGCGTACACAACTTCGAATTAACACGGCTCACTCTGGTTTTGATAACCAATATTAAATTTTATGTAAATAATAAAATATAATGAATGAATGAAAATCAAGTTATCACAATGTAATTAGTCCACGAAGCCTAATTGCTTTTTTGGGTGTCATAAATGAAATATTTCAAACAACTACACTACAGTAAGCAAAACTGGACAAAATCCAAAATTACGACCGTAATAATTGCATTCTCTCGAAATGTATTCGAAGTTGAGTAAAATGTGGACATTCGACTGTTTGTCCGCTTCAGTGTTGCTAGCATAATTAAAAGTTACAAATGATTAAGACTGTACTTAATGTAATAGTAACCCGTACTTTAAAGCAAATGAAATCACACACACAAGTTTCATCTAACGTTATGCCGAAATTAACCTAAGTAACATTATAAGTTATATTAAACAGCTGTATGTAAGAAAAAAATAAATTTTATCTTCGAATACTGTGTTGAAAGTTAACTACTCTATCATAGTTATAAATAATGTAGGTATTGTGAGCAGGTGATTGTAAAATATTAATATTTGGCATTTTGTAGTTTCTGCCTCAATAGGTATATATTGAAAACCTAGAAAATCTGACACAGAATAAAACTTGGGTAAATCTAATATCTGAGATCAGATGGTGATGGCTTCAAGCGTTGTGTGCTTCTTCGTAAGATTGGAAGCTTTTGTGCTATAGCGCAGTTTAAATATTTATGCTAGATATTCAGCCATTCCATGAAAGACAAGTAAATTACATTTCTAGTATAAGTCACAAATAAACCAATACTGAGGCTATCCCACTTGATAGCATATTGTTTTACTTTAATTTCCAATCGGCAATATCCAAAATTCTCTACACAATAAAGTTCAAAGAAGCTGTGGATTCTCAGAGCAATACAATCTAATAGTCAAAGATGCACTACTGAAAGCAAACACCAAATTGCTCGCTAACTTGAGATTACATGCCGTGTCGCTAGAGCCTGCCCCCCTCCTGCCCCCCTCCACCCCCTCCTACTACGTTCTCGTGTTACTAAAGCTACGGAAAAACTAACGAAACTTGTCCGCTCCAGGCTGTTCTTGGCTTGTAATGTTGATCTTTTAAAGATGTAAGTTTTTTTCGGTTTCGCGTGGCCTCTGTTGTCATTGGTAGTGCCTACTTCTAATTGGGACTCGGAATAAGTTTTGTTACTCCAATCTTTTTCCATTACTTTCTTTGGTTCCGTACGATCAAATTTTTTATGTAAATGGACGACCAATTTCATTGCTGCTTTGCGTAAATTTCGAGTACCATACCCTCAACAGTATTCATAAATTAAAACTCATTGGGTATTCAGTAAATTTATTAAATATTTTCCTTTGAATTCTACAGCGGATGAATTTAAGTGAAGCGTTTCGTTCTCCAGGGATGCACTCTAAGAATTTTTCAAGTAATTTGGATTCTATTCACAACAAGCGGGCCAGCGTCGAAAGGCAAGGCGCGCCAAATGAACCGGCTCGCTTGCATTATGTCGACAGAAACTCTTATTGGAATTTCCTGACGAGATCTTGAACTTGACCCTGGGATATTTAAATTTATCTATCCAATATTTATATTTGCTGTAACATGATTTGTATAGGAGAAGACGATAGTGACTTTTGTTTATTGACGCAGTTTGTTTTTGACGCAACTTTTATTTAACTGTTAGGATTTTTTTGCGTCAAGTTTGAACCCCGTTGTACACCATTAGTTTTTTTGTGAAATATCTGATGTTTTAACCCTTTGGGAAATACAGACGTGATAGTATCTGGTTGTTATCTTGTTATATGTTTTATAAACAAAAATGGCTGCTGTAAACTGAGGCGCAGACAAAATACTTGTAAAGCAACTTTAACTTTACCTTGTTTATCAAATTATAGGCTCATGAAATCTCAACGACTCGTGCTGATAAAAACCACCGTCACCCTATCGACGGGGCCATGGGACTTGACTTCTTAATTTAATCTTACATAACCTCATTTAACCTTTAGATACAACTTTTATACTACAATACCTCACCCCTTTGGCCTTTATACCTGAAAATATAAAACAACAATGTTGTTATTACATGCTTTCAGTCTTTTCGTTTATAACATTTTTAATAAAATAAAGTTTCATGGCAGACGATAAAGATGTTACAGCTTGCTCGTCTCATGTTACGGAAGCGTTTACTGTTGAGGTTAATTAACTTCAAATTTGCGGTAATAAATTTTAATGAGATATGATATCTTATAATTTAATGCTCAATGTCTATAACCTGTTGCTGATTGTTGATTTCTTTCTTATCTCGAACGTGATTTTTTTTCAATGAAACATAAATAAACATATTTATGCCTCATCAGTATTGGTCATAGGTGTGACTGCTATACTTGACATTACTCGTTCTGGGTTCGATTCCCAGGTGAATCACAATTTTGTTGGGGTTTTGTATGTTGCTTTCGGTATCAGCTCGGAGTTTGGATTTATGGCCAGTTACTGGCAATAGGTAAATAGGGTCGCTTCCTATTAACTGTGACTTTAACATTCCGGCAAAATGCAGAAGTACGTTAGTACAGTGCTGCTTAAGCCTTCGGGGAATCCAGGCGTGATGTGATGGTATGTTATCTAATACATAATTTACTTAGTAACTAAAACATAGAGGCATAGTTACATCTTGTGGCGAGATATGATGGATGACAAATAACGTTACTTATACCGATATATTGTTGTTTTTTTTTTGTTATTTGGTGGAATTAGGCTTCAAGACTTAGAATAAAAGCTACTTTAATAATGATCTAAGAGTGACTTGATGAAAGAAGGTGAAGATTGGGCTCTGTGGCGTTCACTACAATGGGCTTATGTCCAGCAGTGGACGAATAAGGGCTGGTGATGATAACTACAAAAACTGCTTTTATTGAAAAAAAAAACTGCTTTTAGTGTTTGCATTTACGAAAAGTAAATACTATTTACACGTAAATATATAAAAAACACTGGAATCGTAAACATTCATAGTAATTTTCAGGCGGAAAATATCGATCACGTAAAAGAAGTGTATTACCAATGTTCGGTGCGAATTTTATTGCTTGAGATCAGAATTCCTTGTGGAAAAGAACGTGACAGTCCCTGTATATTGATTTTATCCAGTTTTATGTGAAGGAATGTTGTAAATTCAATGCATTGTCGCCCAACAAGGATCGCACTAAGATTTTCAACGCTAGCTGAAAATCGCTATCCATTCATTCATTGTTCTACTTAAAGTCATTCAAATGTTTTATTTTAATGAGACCGTTAAAATAGGTACATTGGGAAGCACAAAAAATAGTTGCACAGTTCCAAAAAGTTGGTCTTATGGAGAGGAATCTACAAAAACTTCATAGACTACTAGTTTATATTTTTTAACAGGCTTTAGAAAAAATAAATTTAATGTCATAATAGGCGAAGGCCAACCTATACTATGCCTAATACTGGGTTCGAGGCCAAAACAGTAAAGGCCTGTTTCACTACCTCCTCATAAGTTTCAGTTAAATAACTTGGCAGATAAAATTTACATTAAAAAATTGTTCCATTTTTAAATTTATCTGGTGGTTAGTGACTGTGGCTATCCAGAGGTGGTGAAGCAGGCCCTAAATATTTTTTAATATTTACAATTAGTACTTCTTGTAGTTTTAGAATAATTCCAATTTAAAATTATTTTTACCGAAGATTTAATAAGTGAGCTATTTGAATTTGTAAGGTATTATTGTGATTGAAATTGCTTAGAAAAAATGTGAATTCTTGATGTAAGCAGGTTTTTTGAATGGTTACGGTAGATAGTAACCGTGGATCGCGTTGTATTTTAAAATCATTCACAACCAATAAAATGTGGATATAAAACCGTTGTAACGTGAACACGCAAAAAACATTACAAAGCCATTTATTGTGGGTGCCGGCCGATTATAAAAACAAACAACGGTTACCCGAATGTTGTAAATATATACTAAACAACGTAAAAGTAGGGAATAATTGTTAGCAAAGCGGCGACAAAATGCAAAAATCCCCAGCAGTATTGTTCGAATAAATGTAAACAATCTGTATGCAAATCACGCGGGAATGTCGCATGCGCACGATAATGTCACGTCGCGGTGGCGTCGGTCGCGGGTTTTCAGCGATTCCGTAGGTACCTACTTTTTTACTGCCAACGATTCCGGATTCTTTTGTTTATCTTTAAACGTTTTTGTACGAACATTAAATTTGACCTTTCTCAAGTTCGCGGCTGGAGCGGAATTTTCTTTCTTCGAATCGAATTCTCGTTGCGATGTAAGGGTCGCTCTGGTATGTTTATTCAAGGCCAGCGTACCCTTCCCGGAATTTAGGTTATTTGGACTTTTTTAATTGTCACTTAAATAGTTTTGATACATAAAGTGAAGCTACATAATATTAAGCTTAAACTTTTTTATGTAACGTATAAAAATATTTCATATCGGCCGCTCCATTAACATGATCGTTTCAAAAGCCTTCGAGTATTTACTGATGAGCAAAAAAGAAACCGACACGAAATTTATTTGTCAAGTAATATTTCTTTGTAGGAAAACCCGGATATTCGTTAATGCTCTGCCTCGGGCGCAATCCCTTGTATAGATTGTGGTATCACCATAAATAACTGCCTAACTGTTTTTATGGAGGAGAAAATTACTCTTTTCACTCACTGCCTTTATATACAGTGAATTTTTGTTTACGATCCCCAAGTATTATGGATTGACGCGTTGTAAATCTTGGCGAGGGTAGATAAAGATAGTTGTGTACAAGTGGGTGTGTTGGATAAGTTCTGGCAAATTGATTGTGTTATACACGATCATGGCCTGTATAACTTTTATGAATGAAACATGTTTTCGAAGCGAATATTTTTGCTTTTATGTTAAGTTTGTTGGTGTTGGGAACGTTTAGTTTATAGGAAAGCAAATACCTAGTCAATGTAGAGGAAAAAACACTCATATCTTTTCGAATCATTCATAATTTAGATGCTAATTGTCACCTTTGACCCATCTTCATTCTACTGTTGTCTAAAGTAGAAAAATTTAATTAAATATATTACTTGATTATATAACTATTTTTATTTAGTTAAGTTGTTTTTATTGTAATGTCATTTCTTCTTTATCTTACTTTGTTCACCTAGCTAGACTATAAGTGCATGCTGTGACCTTCTATAATTGGAGGAACACACCATTATAAAACTATGTCTACTTTTATATTTAATGTATTGTGTGTATCCTGTGTTGATGGTCCATAATAAATAAATAAATAAATACAGTATAAAAAACCGGTCAAGCGCGAGTCGAACACGCACATAAAGGGTACCATTTGTATTTAGTATAAATAAAATTACTACTTATTAAATTTTTCTTTATGTTACAGTGACACTAGAAATAGGAACTCTGTGAAAATTTCAAGTCTCTACCTATCATGGTTCATGAGTACAGCCCGCTGACATATAGATCCACGACAGCAGAGGCTTAGTAATAGGGCTTAGTAGTAGGGTTGGCACTTTTACGAAACCCTAAAAATTACTTTTGTTTTAAGATCAACGTTCTGGCGATAAACTAAACGATTACAATCCCAAAGTTTTCCTTAAGACCACTTCGTAAAGACATCAGCTGATATCTCCGATCCCCACCTTTCCGGGTCAAAGTTGTCATATCAATGTAAGCCTCTGTCATAGCAATATTATAACAAGTGACGTCATTTGGGACTTACCTTCTGATGGGTGCTTTCAAGTGTAAGAGCGGTTGGTTTATGATCTTTACCTTGTATTTGATCGACTGATGGCGTTAATGATTATTAATTTGCAAGATGTATCCTTTGATATCTTAATAGCATAATATACATATATATGTGATAGAAATATAAACTTTCCGCAAAAAGATTTCCCGATTTAAGAAAATTTGGTTAAGAAAAGTTTTATTGAACTTTTCTATGAAATTCTCAATAGCAGTTCGAAGTTTATATTTGTGTTTGTGCACGGTTATTGGGAACCCTCCACCCAAACCGCCTAGTAGTCAGTAGCATAGACTACAAACCCTCTCTGATAAGTAGAGTGCGCCGCCCAAGGCACGCACTCACTTACCCTGACGACCCGATTACCATTGCACAACAAGAAGCACTCAAACAGGCTCGACGCCATCCGATTTACCGTCCTCGCCGGCGAGGCCCGTCGCGAAGACCCCGAAACGGTACCCCTCCCCGTCCCTTGCTCGAGCCGGCCCGCGCCGAGCCAGTAGTTTTAAATTCGTCCCAAAATAATTTTAACCCAGATCCAGCTGTCCCTAGCTGTCCCCCCAGCAACGCCCTAAGCCGAGGTCCGAGTCCCGTTAGGGGACGCCCTTAGCTGCTGTTGCTTAGTTTATAAGTGTCCATGGCTGGAAGCACAAAAGGTGCCTCGCCACCAAGCCCGGTTAAGATTCAAAAGCTCCTGAGCTAGAATCTACATCCGTCCTTAAAAAAAAAGGTTATTGGGAATAGGTTCGCCAATTATTACATTGGCCCTAAACATACTAAACTGTACAATAGTACAATATTCTGCCTAACCCTTCAAGGAATACAGGCGTGATGGTATGATATAATGGCATGTTCGAATAGGTACACTTTAGAAGATAGGTGGTAGGTATTTTAGGTATGTTTCAATATTCCTTTCTAGAAATTAACTGTCATCGTTTGAATTTATTGGCTTGTCTGAATGTGTAGGTATTGAACTGAATTCTATTGTACATAAATAAGATTTGGAATTCGATAACATTTCGATATGAGAGTTAGGTAGATGTTGTTCTGGGCAACAAAAACATAGGTAAAAGTATTCGTAAAAATACGCTATCCATCGGATAAATTCAATAATGGAACAACATTTTTAATTGTATAAAATTATCTGACAAGTAATTTAACGGGAACTTTACTAGGAGGTTGCGAAACAGGCCCTACATTTTTAAACAAAAAATAAACTAAAATAGACTTTATTACTGAGAGAGATCACAAGATTAAACATAAACAAGGTTTGTCTTAAATTATTGTTAATACATTATCTGTTTTCTTACACGTTACCTTAGACATAACAATAGTGTAAGCAATTTTGGAAGAACCAATTAAATTTAATGAATGTTTTACTTGTTTGATAATTAATTATTACTACTGTCGAATACGTTAGTTAGAAATGCGTGTTATTCGCATTTGAGACCTATTATAGTCTGCGCGGAACTAGTTGGCCGCGCCTTAGGTATGTAAGCGGCGGGACGGAGGGGCCGAGTCACCTGCGCGTGGTGGGACGGAGAGGTTCGGGCGCTTGTTTTCGTTTACAGTAACCCGCAGCCTCACCCCCGTCACTACATAAGGTGCGGCCAACTAGTTCCGCGCAGACTATAGCAGGTCTCAAATGCGAATGACACGCATTTCTAACTAACGTATGGTATTTCTGGTCCGCGCGGATTATAAATTGCAGTATTTGGCAAACCGATTTTTGTTCAAATGTTCATATCACAATTAATATGACCATTGGACCAAAAATTCTTGGAGCTTCATGCAGCCAATAACTCGTCTACATTTAAGCTCAGTACAACATGAAACAAACAAGCATCAAAGCTACTTGCTCCATTAAGCGAGTATGCGGGCGTGCAATCTATCCGAATTGTTGAGCGTTACTGTTGGAAACCAACTAATATTTATACTGCAGAAGCTATCACAATCAATAACTACTCTGTATATTCTCAATCGCCAAGTGTATTTAGCATGAAGTTACTGCGATTGATTTGAAATAGTTTCTATTCGGATGTCTAGTTGCATTTGTTGGGGATATGAAAATTAGTGAACTGCCTAATTAGTTTTGTAATCACAAGCGTGGCGGTGCTGCTGGTTCTGGGTTGCTGATTCCTAGTTTCGGGAAAATGTTATCGGGTTAACATTTTCCCGATCGGTTATGTTTTTTCTTTAGGAATATTTAATTATATTAATAACTAGCGCCCCGTGCGCAGCTTCGCCTTCGTTTCCCTGTTTTTACTTTTTTCCTCGTATTTTTCTTTTTTTTATCTCCATAAGAACCTTCTACAGACTTTATCAAACACAACAAAAAATAATCTGCCAAATCGGTTCAGTCGTTCTCGAGTTTTGCGCTTAGCAACAGATTTATTGATTCATTTTTATTTATATAGATATACATAAGTCATTCAGGACTATATGATAGTGTTTAAGTACTTTATTTATTTCGAATCTTTATTGAGGAAAGCTCTTGAAAGTCTGAACGTAGTGATGGCACTTTATTCCCCTGTGACACTGGGTTCAAAAAACAAAAAAGTTTTATGAAAGCTATTATGAACAATCTAAACTTTGATACGTCGGAAGTGTTTACAATGTTAGGTCTGCGCTTACTTAGTCTTGCTTCGTGTGTCGAGATTATACGTTGAGTGGCTAGTCTATGGACTGGATTAGACTAGACTGATAGACATGCGGGTTATCGGGGCCATGTTACGTATCTAGACTTTGATAGCTCTCGTAGTTACAACGCGTCACCCCCATTTGTCATGTTTCTGCCGATCTGCATGACCTTCTCCTGCATGACATAAAATAGTGCAAAAAAAAGATCCCAGCATTTTCAATCCTGCAATGTTTGCCAATACTTCTAAATACCTATGGTATAAGAATTAGTGAGTGAGTGATATTTTGCACTTATAAACACGGAGGTCATTTGTAACCGGGTCATGGACGAAAGGACAGAGCAAATGCTTAATCATATATTATAACATATGTAGGTATTTATCTAAAATAGGTAGGTACCGAAATAAAATTATTGTATCTAAATAAAAACTATTATGTACCTACCATAAAAAATCGTTAATGTATTATTGAGAAGGCCTTCTTTTTGAAGTCGCTCAAGACTACGTTTTAAATTTGCTTTATATTATGTTCCTCTAAAAGTAAATAGGATGTTAAATTAATTAATTAATTAATAATAGTCACCATAAGACAGTGTTCAAAAACTATTGCTTTCCAATCAAATTAACTTTGAATACGCACGGAAGAGACGGAAATTTGGTAAAAAGAAACACCGTATTCGATATTCAATGAGTCCTAAAAATGTTTCTCATATTCAACAGCCTTAGGCAATAGCGTCAAATGTATGTCTCCCTATGTTATAACCAATAAGGTGCAAAATATACCCAACAAAAGTAGGTTTTAGGAAACAATTTTATTATGAAAAAGATGCGGAGTGAATATTGAAAGGGGAAGATACCAGAACCGCTTAATGAACTCCTTCGTGCGTTTATTACGAATATGTACTTGTTTTTACCAATGAATCTTATTATTTTGCTAAACGGAAGCTGTTTTTAATTCCTCTTTTAATGCCTGAAATTTTTAGCTGTTTCGAAGCCTATTCAAAATAAGACGGACCTTAATGATTTAGGCGTCGCACCTTCAAATACTCAGCAATTTTCACTTAAAAAGGCGGTCATCAAAAGCCCATACAACTCAGCCTACATTTGTACCGGAGGTACATGATAGCTGTCAAGTTGATAGTTTTTACCATGAAATCACTATGAAACTGATAATAATCTGCCGTAATTGCGTGCGTTTGACATTCCGAAACTGACACTGGCAGTTTTACCATGAAATCATTACGAAACAGGTAAAAGTGTGTCAAAATGGCGTGATTTTTCTCAAATTTAATTTTGTTTTCTCATCCCCCAGTCAACATAAAAAAGTACGACTAGAGTTTTAACCAGCGTAATACAAAGTATATTTTCCAATAAGTGTACCTACGGTACATCATTTGGGCTGTTTTCGATGACCTCCTTTCAGAATGTGTTGTGATAGACAGTGTAATTTTTTTGATAATTTGACTGAGCATAAAAGTCCTTTTTCACTCACAGCAGCCAAACATTGTGTGAAGTTAATTACGGAGCGATTCATTCTAACTGTTGAGTGTTTTGGGTGTCTCCGTAAAAAGTATTTGTGAAATAAAGTTTTAATTTAAAATTGAAGTGTTATTTCAGTTTGAGATGAATTGTTTTAATATAACACGATTGTATTACCAATATTAAATTGAGGTATGGAAGACATGGCGCGAGTGATACCACTGGTGTTACTGTATACTATACTGTTGTCTATACCGTTTTCCTAATAAATATGTATTATCAGAAACTAGCTTCCCGCCAGCGGCTTCGCCCGCGTGGTATGTTATTATATGTACATATAAACCTTCCTTAAGAATCACTCTATCTATTAAAAAAAACCGCATCAAAATCCGTTGCGTAGTTTTAAAGATCTAAGCATACATAGGGACAGACAGACGCGGCGGAGGACTTTGTTTTATAATATGTAGTGATTAAATCATAGTGCTAATTTTAATTTATTTATTATATTTATTTTATTTAATTAGCTTTATTTTATTTGAAAAATACTAATACAACTTCAGTATATATAGGTAATGACTGCCTCGTTGGTCTAGTGGTCCCAAGCACGACTACTATGCTAGAGGTCCTGGGTTCTATTCTCAGGTCGAGCAGTGTTGATATCTACATATATAAGGGGAAAGATTTGTTTGTTTCTTGTATTAAATAGGCTCTGAAACTACTGGACTGATTTGAAAAATTATTTCAGTGTTCGATAGCACATTTATCAGGGAAGGTTATATGGATATACCGTAACACAACGCTACGACTAATAGGAGCGGAGTAGCAATGAAAAATGTTGCAAAAACGGGGGAAAAATTCATAAGACCACGCGTGCGAAGACGCTGGCGGGAAGCTAGTAGGTAATAAATAGATAGTAAACGGAACGCTTTTAATAAATTCCAACTTTTTGCGCCTTTTTTACTGTAATGACAAACAATCATACGGTTCGCATGTAAGCAGCTTCCGCAGCCTATCTAGGCAGCACTACTACTATCATTAGCGCATTTGTCACTCGTGTCACACTAAAAACATTCCTTTCATTCTCTATCTGATCGTTACACTCGAAAGTAATTGTTCAGTGGGAAACGGTAAAGCTGCACATAACTATCTGTAATCGAGCCATTACAATGCACTTTGGCTCCTCAGAGCATATTTGTAGCTCCCATTATCCGTTACCGACCGCAAATTGAATCTGTTAACGTTTGAAGTTTCGGTGCTTGGTAGTAATGTGAAACGTCCTTGGTAATTGTGGTAACCACAGAATTATTTTGGAAGTTGCTGTGTCATTTTAATTACAGTACCTGGGCGTCCAAGGCTACCCGAAAATAGAGAAAACGTATTTTCACAGAAATGATATCTAACCCTTATGCTCTTTTATATTCTTCTTTTTCGTTTCTATTCGACAAACGAATAGAAACGAAATGTAATTAGTGACAACCAGATTTGTCGGAAGCTTGTGTCATTTCCATACATTTTGTTTCTATTCGTTTGTCGATTCGAATGTCAAATTGCAACTTGTCTACAGGCCTAGTACCATTGTAGTCTGGATAGATTATATAATAAGGTCAGATCAGCGATTTGGAGATCGGCCACGAGCCCGTCTTCCTTCAACTTGGCCCTGAACAAGCAGCCATCGTTTTTGGTTATATGACCAAAGAATTTCAGTATTCGAAGTTGAATATTTGATGAAAGTCTATCCTTGATGCGAAGTTCCTTTAATATTGAGTGATTTGTACGAAACGTCTTTTATAGTACAGGATATGATTAGGCGGAAGCGGTCGTCAAACACATACTGCTCCGTCCTTTGTGCCCCACAACCTGCACTCAAACCGACCTCTGCTCTGCCACCGACGACGCTGTGGAATTGGCGAAGTTTTGGGCAAAATGGATTTCATTTTAAATTTCGTACCACGAAGAATAAGAGGCCACTATGGCACTGCCACGGTAGAAGCGTATGTCGGGAATTCCATGATTAGGGCAAAGGATGACAAGTGCGGTTTTAGTCACGGCTCTGACACAAACCCAACCGCCTTCCCAGGTGGCAGACTATCCATGAAGATTTTTCTGGAAGGCTTAAACATACCACTATACACCGAAGGGTAACCTAGGTGGTACCTACATTACAGTAGCTTTACACCAAAAGTTCGCTGATATTTTTTGGGTCCCATATAAGTAAATTTTATCCTTTAATGAAAATATCCAATAACACTGCTCGGGAATGGAAACCAGGACTCAGTTGTACTTACGAATACTCCAAAACCGCCTAGATATTGATGAAACTGCCAAAACAATACCTATAAAAAATTACAATCTCGTAAAAAAATATATTCTTGTTCGTAACACATTTTCCTGATAGAAAAATACTATTCCACGTACACGACATAACTTAAAGAGCGTAACGTTGCCATATCTCTCAGTAAGTTGACAGGCTGGCAGTTATACAGTGAAACGTATTTGTACCTAGCGTAGTTCTACCGGCGAGCACTAGGTGTCGTGCCAAAAAGTTACAACTAATCTCAGGATTACACAAAACGTATTGTCAACCGCCGAAAGTGAGAAATGAGTAGTTTCTTATTTTTATTACCCGTCTGGCAAAGGAGGGTTATGTGTTTGACGTGTATGTATGTCCGTTGGTAACTACTCAACGGCTTAACCGATTTAGATAATGATACGTCATTAGATTCGTCATAATGGCGCGAATGTCACTGGGTACATGAACTTCAAAAAAATGATTTTATGCGCTTTTGCTGCGTTTTAACATATGGGCTGATTTTGAAAATTATCTTTTCGGTACATATTCAAAATCGCAAGCGCAGTAATTGAGAAAATGTCTTGGATTCGAATCCCAGGTCGAGTTGTGTTATTGGGATTTTCAGTAAAATTCTCAGTCATGCTCCATATTTTATGAGACGTAAGACATGCACTAACTATGGATGTACATTAGTACACCAACCTTTCAGGGAATACAGAAGTATGGTAGCCATAAATAAGCCATCTCACATTTGTTGGCTTACCACTTACCATACTTCAGCCCCTCAACCGTGAGTTCTATCGAATGACTTTCGATAGGTTTTTTACGCATCGAAACGCTGTAATCTCATAGCAGATTTTAGTTCCTTACGTAACCGCTAGAGGCCCTGCGAGGGTCTTCCATACAAATATTTTACGGCATCGATAGCGAGTCTAGTGAGAAAAACTCATGGTCGAGGCAGTGAGCTCTTGTTGTCATCATTACTTTACATCACAATAATTATGAAATAAAAGTAACAATGTTGGCACTTTTAGTTGGTGTCACGTACTTGACTTTTGTGCCAATTTCAGAATAGACGCTGAGGACATTAGAAAATAATGGTTCATGGTTAATGTTTTCCTTTGAAATGAACTAAATAGTATTTCGAGAATGATTCGGTTAGTTTGAGTTTTAGTAACAGTCACATTTGTAGTAAAAGTTAGTGTGGTATTGAATTTCTTTGTTTTTCGGAGTATCCCAAAATCTTTTCTTAGTGGATGCCTACGTCATAATCATTGTCTGTCAATCCGTTCAGGTGGTTCTCGACTCATCATCATATCAGCCAAAAGAGGTCCACTGCTGGAAAAAGGCATCAGGGGCTCGTTCGATAAGCGTTCTCGACTATAGTAACTGAATTCCATCACTTCCAGTCATCGATTTTTTTGCGAACAACTTTTGTGCTTTGTCTACACACTGAAAGATTTTATCTGTGACTATAAAAAAAAACACTTTGTTCAAATAAATCATGTAAGTCCTTATGATTAAATCAGAATATAGGATTCGAAGCCAAGAAATAAGGATTCTCAAAAGAGATTCGGGATGATTTTGAAATAAAGTAAAGATTAATTATAGTTACAAAGAGAAATAAACGAGGATGGAAATGTAATCATAATTTTAATTATACAGATTGTGAGAGTAAACGTAACAACAAAAATAAATTATATTCGTTACAATTATTTAATTTACAAATTAAGTAAATTACAATTGTGCCTAAGTAATTTTCTTTTTGGTATTATTTTCTAGTAGTATTGCTAATACAAGTTTGTATATTTCTGCTAAATGAAGAAAAGCTTCGATTTCTCGGAAGGGAAATTATTTTTCCAAAAGCTTACCTATTGGATTTGGCCATCCTCGTCCAATAAAAATGTTTTTTTTGCATTAATAAATACTAAATATCTTTTCAAAATTGAATATGTTTACCAAAGCAAATGCTTTACTTAAGTTTTCGGAGCTTTTGGCAGTTGATCATAGAAAGCTAAAATGGACGGCTTATTTACAAGGTTTTAACATAATCCCCCTCAACCTGGTTGTTCTCGCGTTAAATTGGCTATTTAAACTTCACGTGATTCTATAAATAAGCAACAAAGGAGGTTGGTTATATCGGTGTGCTGTTAATGAGGTTCGATGCTCATTCAGGACATTATAGGACGAACACCTCCCGCGGCTAATGAAATGAAAAATGATGATCGTCCGACTGTGTTGACCTCTTTCGCACCCCTACCTCTGCTCATCCACTATAAATAACCGCTTGCGCTTATCTGTATAATGTACGCAACTTTTCGACATTCCGCTGTTTTTATGAGCAATGCTTTTTATTGCCAACAGTAATTCTATGGCATAATGCGTCATATGTCATAATACGTAGGCAATGTTTGAAGTTAAAAACAAGTAGTAGTAATTGTTTTCATATTTATATGGGCAATACATTGTTTTGTATTTGTATGCAACCTGTTCAAACATCGGGAGATTGTTATGAAAATAAAATACATAAAATCTAAATGCATCGGTGTTGTTTTGATTTACTGATGCTTTGTTTCTTCAGTGTATAATATTATGAACTCTTTCGTCGGCTACAATGTTCAGGATTTCTGCCAAGAACCAATTCATCTTTTTACTCCATAAAATTATAACAGTTACTGATAGACAGACACGACTCATACCAGATTTCGAGAAATTGCCACGGGATTAGGATAATATGAGATATTACGGATAAAAAGTACACAGCTTACAAAACTTAATAAATTACTAACTGCATCACTTAGGCTGAGATTCAGAGAAGAGACTCAGCATGAACTTACGCTTCCGTATGTCAAATTGTAATACAAATTTGACATACGGAAGCCTTACTTTACGCTGAGCATCGTCTCTCAATGTTATCCTTAGTTGACAATTATTTTAAAGTTTACGCTTAGTTCCCTCTCTAAATATTAGCATAATATCCAATTAGTATTTAAACATCTCTGTATATTAGGCTAAGTATATGAATCGTCATAGTGTAAAAAGTTAGCTATTTCTTAATAGAAATAAAGTCAAAACTTGTTACAAATCTGGTTGGTTAAGATATATTCTTTTTAAAGTAGCCTTTTTTAGCCTACATTTGTCTGAAATCCATTTGTAACCATGCCGAGCGTTCTGGCATTAAGATAGACAGCCTGACACCCAAATCCGATGAGGGTGTCATTCAACTACAGTACGAAACACTACAAAAAGTGTTCTAGAAGAATCCAATTTCCAAGATGATATTTTGGTACTCGTATACGCTTCACGAAATTCTAAGAATAAAAGGAAAAATGTTATAAAGTCACTTGTCATCTTTTATAATTTGCAATCGATAGGTATTTTACATGTTTCTGGCAATTTATTGTTAAGAATTAAATAAATAAATATCTGGGACATTCTACTCAGCTTGTCCCAACGTCAAGTCCCAGTGTAAATAGGTACTACCTAATTCTATATCGTGTGGTATTGAGTATTCAAATAATGGCAATCGGTTTCATTTTAGATAAAAGATACCACACAATTATACGGTCAAACGAGATTTTATACTGGTTTCTGCCCCATACACCAGTTTGACTCGCCGATTTTAGATAGATTAATCTATCTTGTATATTTCTTGTATATTTGTAGTTTATTTATACTGAAAAATTTAAATATTTGGCAACGAAATAACACTTGTTATAGAGAAGTACGAAAACAAAACAACTCCAAATGCACACGCTGTATACAGCAAAGATTATTGAAATCACTTGAGTGCAGAACTATAGCAACCTACAAGGGGTGTTTGGAAACAGATCCAGTCTGAGTTGCAGGTGGCTCAACTTTGTATCATTTGCATTTAGCAGGGATTGCACCGAATACGGAAACTGTATGGAGCTCCAAATGGGCTTAATCATTAGTTTAGCAAGTAAGCTCCGTAGAACTAGAACTTTGGGATAGTTTTTGACAGTGTTTTTATTAGCAATTCAATTGAAATTCTATCATGTTCATTCTTTGAAGAAAATTATTGCTATCAATATCCAGCTTATTTCACAGAAGCCGTCTTATGACTGTAAAATGTGGGCTTACAGTGGTACCTACACTTCTGATTATCCTTCTGGAAATGAAAATCTAGTGGTAAGTTATGCACACTACTAAATATTGTCAAATAAAGACAACAAGCTATGACAGAATAAGGTAGGAATCCTTCTGTGGCTAGGAAGAAAACTGCTTGTAGACTGAATATATATATTGAGAATAATGCAGTATCGATATCGGCGCCCGATCGTACGTGTGTCATTGCCGCTGATAATTTTGAAGTACGAGATGCTCGTCATAGGTGCGTAGACAATACCTACCTCAAATTTAATACTAACTAGGTCAAAAAAAATGCTAAATTTAGCAAAAAATGCCAAAACGGCAACACTGGCGGGGAGCGCCGCGATTTCCGCGAAACGAAATTATTTTAGTGTGTGTATCTTCCGATTTGATTTCTTTTATGTCTGTATTTGTCTTGTTTTATGTAATAATGTCTTGTGTGGATTGTGTATTTTCAATAAAACTTGCTTTTCTTTCTTTCTTTCTTTCTACCTCCAGATTAATTGAAGTACCTACCTACCTACCTACATCAAGTATCTACTGGTTGTCGCTCCAAAAAGTAATAACTGCTTATTATGTCAATAGAACCCACAGCCTTCGCGGCGGTTAATTGAAGTCTAGATTACCTAATATTAAACAACAGTTACCAAATGAACACCGATGTTGGGCACACATGGCGTTTATGGCGACTCCTAACGAGACGAGTATGAGGGCAAGCGCCCTGGGAGCAAGCCAACAAGTGGCTACAATGTGTTAATATTCTTGACGTTACACTCCATACATTTCAATTTATTTTTAACCCTACCAAAAAGTATAACTATTTTAATTTTGCAGAGGTGTTGACTTGTAGATAAAAGTGTCTTTATAAGATCTACCAATAGCTTTCAAATGTCATTTCTGTTTATTTATTTTATAACATAACATAACATCACGCCTGTATTCCCCGCAGGGTTAGAGGCAGAGGTATACTAACGTACACACACAGGTCATAGGTATATTTAGGTCCCATGTAATAGAGGGCGAGCTTCCGGGATACCGGGCACAAATCCAGATTCCGAGCTGAAAAACCCAATATCACTTTGCTCGACCCGGGAATCGAACTCAGGATCTCTAGCGTATCAGTCGCGTCTATTTAATCTATATTTATTTATTACACAGACAACTAATTAATTAACATTCCTTGCTAAGGTTCTGTCTAAAATCAGCATTAGGCACTAGTGGCCTGACAAAATGATGAACTATTTGGCCCAACCGTAAGGCACACAATATTTGCCATAAGCCTAAACTTACTATGTACGAGTACAGTGTCACAAATACGTCAAATAAAATTATTTCTGTCTAAATATCATCTATTTCTGTAAATGTGCTGGTACTATAGTACCAGATCCATTTAATTATACCTCTGCTATACTCTTTGAGGATGGCGTGATGGTTAGGCTCATAAACCTTTCAAGCAATATGCAATTCCGGCAATCAATATGTACCAAGTATCGGTAAGACACCAACTCCGCTACTCGGAGTTCATTAATGTCCCTCCGTGCCAGAGTAAATTTAGAACTTCATCGGTGTAACTACATAAACTATCAGCAATTTTGCGAAGTTCTCTCCCTCATTCAAGAATTTGATGCATGGAATTTTATTACACAACACACGTGTAGTTTAAAAGTAATAATAGTTTGGGTGGTGTTAGTTTTACTTTATTAGGTAATTTTGCCCTAGTAGTTTTCCCAATTTTTTTTTTTCATCGTATTACCCTTTCTCGGATTAAACATATTCACAACATCCACAACATTTTAATATTTAAAAAAATATATACTGTGTTGGTCCAGCCGTTCTCGAGTTTTGCCCCTAGCAACACTTTTAGCCATTCATAGATTTTAGTTTCTTCTTCGAAGAAAAACTAAGTGTTTTTTTTTAAACCATGAATGGTTAAACAAGCAAACAGCGTGCCCTGTGCCCGCCCTGCTTGAGTCGGGCCCACGCATCGGTAGATAACAGCATTGCAAGCCATGGAGATAGATCATGGAGATGGCGGGATGAGCTTGGATTCTTCTGGATATATTGACCCGAAATAGCCATAATTCACGAAGAATGGAAAGAGAGCTTTCATAATATATGTCCTGCAGTGACACGAATGTCTTCTAATAAACTTAAAAAAAATACTAGATACTTGCTTGACTTTTAAACATTTATAGATAATTATTTTTGGGCACCTAGAATAACTTTCCTTAAAGTAATTTGTACTTTGTAACTCCATTAATTTTAATTACTAATTAATGCCAAACTTAGATTACACTTAACTAATTTTGAAAATAAATACTGTTTGTGTATTTTTGTTATATCTAGAAATTCTTTGCACAAATTGTATAATTTAACTTTGCTTTGTATACGCATTTATTATTTATCCAGTCTCTACAATTAACTTTCTGTTTCATGTATTTGATTATAGGCCTTATTATAATTAAATTTATGTTTATTAAATAAATTGTGTAATGATACACTTTGTTTACATTTTCTAAGAAAACTGCTTTAATGTTTTCTGAATTAAGAAGATGCTAGTAGGAAGTTTTTATTTATTAAATTAAATAGAAAACGAGAGATATTTATCGTTTTTTTCTTGAAACTGCTTTATTAGCCTAGTGATCGATTCTGTGTGAGGTGTGGTTTGTGGTCCTGGGTCCGATTCCCCGATAGAGCAAAATGTTTTTTTGTATTTTTTTTTAAAACAGCTCAGTTTGGATTTGTTATTACATGAGACCTAACATACAGGGGAACTGAGTGTGTACATTAGTAAACCTCTGCCCAACCCTTCGAGGAATACGAGCGTGATGGTATACGCTGTTATATTACAAGTGAAGGATTAAATTATTACTTGCAGATACTTCGATACATATATAATAGGTATAAACTCGTTATTAAAACAACATTTTATTTTGGCTCCTACATGCCCAAAATAGGCATAATTAAATTCTACAAATATTCAAATATCCATGGTAGACGAGAGTTGCAAACCACGTATCCAATTTACACTTTGAATCGATTCTGGCGTGTTTTTTATCAAAGCATTTTGTTTCCCATGCTTTTGTTAAAGTAATACACTGGCATTGTTGATCTAATCCCTTTTGTTGTTGTAATCCTTTTGTAATCTCCTAAAACTTGGGTACGTAAGCCGCGGGTGTTCTGTGTTTTTCTTTAATTTCCGAATTAACTCGAATATTTTTTATGTAATTTTATTATAATTTTATTTTGCAGAGCGATAGCGTAAAGACATGACCGTCGGACGTCTAAGGCTAATATTCAGAAACGACGCCAAGCGTAAACTTACGCTTCCGTATGTCAAATTTGTATGACAGTTTGACATACGGAAGCCTAAGTTCATGCTTAGTTTCGTCTCTGAATATCAGCCTAAGTGGTAGGTTGAGATACCTTAAGTTACCTCTGACTTATCGCAATCATGTGCGTATACCTAATATCATTCAATCACGATAAAGGAAAGCATAGGAGAGAGAGAGAGTAATTTTTTTTTCCTTAATCTGACCAGTAATTCAAGTGTTGATGACACTACATAAGGAGGTCATCGAAATCAGCCCAAATGATGTACCGAAGGTACACTTACCGATCAGCCCAATGATGTACCGAAGGTACACTTACCGATCAGCCCAATGATGTACCGAAGGTACACTTACCGATCAGCCCAATGATGTACCGAAGGTACACTTATGGGCGGAGGGCTTGTATGGGCTTTTGATGATCTCCTTTGACTGACACCCAGACAGGCGAATATTAGACATTGAAATAAAACTTATTTTTACGCGTACCTAATTTTAGCGTCCATGGATTACATGGATCTAAATTATACTTCTTTGTTTGTTTGTATGTTTATTTGTATTGAATAGGCTCCGAAACTTCTAGACCTATTTGAAAAATTCTTTCAGTGTTAGATAGCCCATTTATTGGGGAAGGCTTATAGCCTATATGTCATCACGCTACGACTAATAGGAGCGGAGTAGTAATGAAAATTTTTAAGAAACATTATAAGACCACGCGGGCGAAGCCGCTGGCGGAAAGCTAATAGGTAATAATATAATGTGATAAAATACGTAAAAAATAGTTTTTTTTCAATGACACAACCATTTTGGACTTATACAACAAAATAATATTCAACTACATAAATGTAGTTTATGACGGCATTTAAAATTAAAAGATCTTAATATAAACTCTAATTAAAAGTCTGTGTCTTTAATAATTGTTCTGTTAAACGCTGCGCTGCAGTTTTGCAGTTTGCGAATTAAATGGCATGCCTGATATGAGCGCTCGTTGTTTGACTTCAAAAGATTTAATTAGTTCATTTTCGTCCCAAGTTCACAATATTATCTCGACATCTAAGAAATCTTGTGGAGAACTAACTAAAGCAAAAGCACAACTCACTTAAAGGAATAAATAAACTAGTAATATCCTGTTAGTGAATTCTCAATTTCCTTAGATAAACTTTGTAGAAGCGCATAAAGATCTCTATGAAATATGTTTTTTTTTTTCTTGGATGTAATACAAAACTCTTATAAATGTAAATAGGTTGATGCGATGATAAATATAACACAACAGCCTATAGGTATAAATAATACCTACATCACCTATTTATTTCTTAGTCATCAGGCAAAAGAGGTCCCTTGAACAAAAGCCTATAGATTTCTAAAAAAAATCTTGTAAACTACTCCAGTAGTCACATCTTGTTAAATTTTTGGTTATAAAATCAACTAAATTCAAAATTTAGAAAACCCCCGACACGAAATGTAATTTGCCATTTTGTGGTGGCGGCCATCTTGGATTTGAAATTTATCATAGTGCATAGTATTCTCCTAGTTAAGCCCTTTCATTTGATACCCATATTGAGCGAGTTTTGAAAAAATATGTTATTCGCTATTTTGTAGTGGCGGCCATCTTGGACCGATTTTCATCAAACATAGCTAAGAACACTCCCGACTAATTCACCTTTCAAATAAAAAAAACAAAATCAAAATCGGTTCATCCGTTCGGGAGCTACGATGCCACAGACACACACACACACACACACAAACACACACACACACACACACACACGCACACACACGCACACACACACACACACACACACACACACCACACACAACACACACACACACAGACACGTCAAACTTATAACACCCCGTCGTTTTTGCGTCGGGGATTAATAAAAACAAAATTTACGGATTTCATTGCGATATTGATATTATTTTAATCCCGATCCCTATATTGCGGTAAAAATTAGTTTTATGTATTTCAATATCATGTGTCAGAATTCAGTAGTTATGTAATTTTGGTTATGTTTGTATAGCCTTACTTTATCTTATCTGTGAAATGCTTAGAGAATCTCTCTGTTCGCTTGCAACACGTCATGCATCAGATATTTAGTACTGATATCAACAATGTGTGTATCGGCAAACGTATATCTGCTACATATATTGCTGTTACACATATTGCCCCAACAAGCGTTCTGGCTTTGATCTACCCGTGAAATGTGGATGTAGCAAACATCCATTATGGCGATTTATCTACAACTAGTTTTGTGTTCGGTCTGAAGAGTTAATGATCGACCGTTTGAAGCAAATTTATTTGAGTTTACATTTTGCGATTTTATTTTTATTTTGGGTGTAAGCAACTCACCGCACCTTCTCTCTTCTTGTTATTTTTATCTTGTGGTGGAATATGTTGAAGTAGATTTCAGTACTCAAGTTTCCACGTCCAAGAAATTCTCAGTTGCTCGAATCAAAGCCACAATCAGATCTCACCTTTAAGTTATTGAAACCACTTTACCTATGAGGCCGATTATCTGTAGCTATAAATGTCATTCTAAAAAAATAATGTTATAAAATTTTTCTTTTTGATTTCTTCTTTATATAGCCTTCATATAGCCCAACAAAATATAGCACAAAAACATATTTTTTACTAGAAAAGACGGAACTTACAAAAAAGCTTCATAAATAAAAGTAATCTAGGAAAGCTCTCTCTAAGATGTTTAACAAAACGTGGCCATATTTCGTGGGGAAATCCTTTCGTTGGCATATTGTATACATAATTATTGTGGGCCCTCACAAATGATTTATATAAAGGAATAGATTAAATTGGTACCAATAATGCGTACTTACACAAATTGGATTTTTCTCTTTATGTCTCTCCCTGAAACAATAAACAATCATTTAAATACAATTTAATGGTATTAAGGTTTGCTTGTGTTTCAGATAATAGACAATGTAATGTTATTTCATTTCAATATTGACTGATACCTTTGTTAAAGATCATACGAGTACCCTTTCAGAATACATGTTTTGTTATCTAATTGTCATTTAAAAATGTTATTTTTATAATTATCGTAAACATAACATCAAGCCTGTACATCCGAAAGGAAGTATCCAGTTGGATCCAGTAAGTCAAAACACTACCTGGATCCCTCAGGTTTGCTCCATTTTTATTTTATTTATTTACTTATCAAAAATCAACATAGCATATCAGATTTTACACCTAATGCGCGATATTTAACTAATATTACACCTTATTTTTAATTTAGGAAAAAATCGACTGGCGAGCAGGATTCGAACCTGCGTCTTCTGGTTCGGTACACCAGACGCTTTAACCGCTAAGCTATCGCGAGCCAATCGCGATTGTTAATATTACACCATTATTATATTGGATCCAGCAAGTCAAAACATCTGGTGGATTCATCAGGATTGCTGCATATTGGATCCAGCAAGTCAAAATATCTATGCTATTGCTGGATGCACCAAATCCAGAAATCCAGTATTAAAATTTTTAGGCGCCTGTTTATTGATATTAAACGGGAATCAAATTAAACTCCAAGTTGCTACTAAGAGTTTCATAGAAAAGCCCAAAAACGCTTTGCTCGACCTGGAAATTGGATCTCACTCTTAGCAGCTACGCTTACGGCCACTAGACTAATGATGCACTTGAACGTTCGCTACTACTTATATACTTATCAAGGTATCTAACATCAAATTTTACCCTTCGGGGAATACATACAGTCGTGTAGATATGTAATATGTGTTTCCTTACAGCCCTTTAGGAGTTAATTCTTGAAAATTGTGTATTGTAGTCCAGGACATAAACAAGTACACTTAAAAGGCTTGCTTGACGTTTTAGGAAATAATTAGGAATTCTCTTGTTACATATTATGTGCAAATGCATAGTTTGACCACTATTAAAAAACTGTTATGTCTATATCGAACATGAACTTTTGATGACTCTTGAAACATCAAGCCATTTAATTTTCCAAACTTGTTAAACTGTTTGCGAGTCCATGAATGACTATCCACTATTCGTCCACGCGAACAATTTAACATAATTAAAACTCAATTTTCGGCAATATTTACATTGCAACTGCAGCAAAAGTGCGTCAAAGAGATACTCGCATGAAAACACCACTACAAATTTTCCTTTACGTATATTAAAACATCAAATGAACGTCATTATGCGGAGCGAAAACCCGCTGCCGGTTTTATGAAGAGGTAAAAGTACGAACCTACATTTTATACATTCCAAATTCACGTGCAAACGCCAACGAGAGCGGGAAAAAACAAATTTCGAAAAATAAACATAATTCATGAACACGTAACTAGACAATTACTGCGTGTGCTTTTTTATGCATACTTTTGATATGAGCATTCGTTTGTGTGATGATATTTACACTCACATATAGAACACCTGAACTTTATGGAGTAAATAAGTGTATAACAGCATGGTGTATTGTGCTCTGTTTTGTTTACGTATTTTGTGATAATGTTATGGTTTCTATTGAGGCGTGGCTAAGTGACAACGATTATTTGACTTATAAAGTGCGCTTATCGCGATCAGTCTATGGATGGGTGAATCTTCTGATCACATCACAGTCTACGACTGTTGTTAGTGATAGTCTAAAGTCGGGAGAGTTAAGTATACGGGAAGTCTGATAATCTAAAGGTTACCAACAATTTTGGTAGCGAGACAAAAATACTAAATAATCTGCTGCGTCTGGTTAGACTGGAAGCGAACCCTCACTCAGTTTGGAAAAGGTTTTTGGTTAAGGTTGCTTTCATTATGATGTGATAGACCAATATTGGCCGTAGATTGAGTAGCTTTAAATACATGCCCGATTCTTAACAAGTGTATATATTGACAGATCACTTAATATTATTATAATCTTCTAACACACTGTATATTCTCATCGCCGACTTTTACGACGTGGGCAGAAAGATAAACACCTGTTACATTTTATATCTTTTTCTTCCTCAGATCTGTGTGGAAATGTATCTGGTTAGATTCACACGAGTGTTCGCGAATCTAGTGATAGGTACGTCGGAAAATATTTTTATTAAAACTAAATAAACAGCGCGGGAGTGGTGAAACAAAAATAACGCACCCACTAGCGAAGCGCCGCCGCCAATTTCAGTTTCGACACATGCGTTTCACGCGAACGCTGTCATCATATTAAAACTATTCGCGGGCAAAAAATACCCAACGAGTTTACGTTGACGCGTTTAAAAGGATTTTTCACGCGCGAAATACTGTTAGAATTTTATTTGTGCTGTTTTATGTGTCCAAAATGTTTAACAACACGACTACTTTCAAATCGAGCCCCGGACGCAGTTACTCGAAGAAATCCGAAACAAAAGTAGCAAAAGGTAATGGAAATTTTGTTTTCTTAATATTGGGAATTGGACTTGAATTCTGTGCGAAATTACACGGACCAGTGAACGTATACCCGCAGTAACCGCAATCCAATTGACTACTTTTACAATCAATTTGTTGGTCTGGAATTTTTGGGAACAAGTAATTTATTGGAAATTTTTCACTTGTTGTTAAACAGGCTATTCAAACATTACATTCATTTTGATCGGCGTTCATTTATTATTTATGCCATGCGATGCTTTTATTTGTAAAAAGGTTTTAATTAAGATCTAAATCACATTCCGAGATAACTTTAATAGTAATAAATGTGAGCTACAGATTTACGGATTCAGGGCACAGACTTTGAAATGTAATAATATGATGCCTAAGAACTTGCTTAAAATTCATAGTCTATCGTCTAGGGGTAGTGTAGCCTAATTTCCTTTATTTGAATTTGAGAACTTGGGGTAAAATTTTGAGCACCGAATTTATATTTCGCGTCGCTATACTAAAGTAGATGCTATCATCGTAAGAAAGAGACAGGCAGTTTGCAGTGGGCAGTTCCGTTTGTTTTGACAGAATTCAAAACAAAATCTATGTTCGGAGAACTCCAATAAATTGCAATTACCGAAACGCCTACAGAAAACAAGAAGTATCGTTCAAACTGGTTTTATATCTTTTGAGAAATAGCACTTAACGCTAAGGGTCTAATTTGTTTGATCATTCTTATGGGAGGGTACGGAACTATGCGCGTTTAATTAAAACCGGATTAGTAATTTGGCTTTTGTGACAATTATATTTGGCACAAGACGATTATTAACGTCAGATAGTATTCCCTAATGAGGGTTGATACTTGTCGACCAAACTTTCCAAGGCCCTCTCTGAGCCCAGATATCAGTTTATAATGTTACATAAATATTAATTTTGATGTCGATACTAATTCTGCCATGCCGTTGGGACATTAACGTAGCGTTTTTCTGTTACTTTTAAACATCTTTTGCTGTATCGAAAACTTTGGTAAACACAAAAAAAAACCACGAACAATATACATATTTTGTTTTTACCTAAAGACTATGGTAGAATACACACCCCACCCACATTCCAACTATTTAGCGTTCGCTGAGCAAGAAATCGAATACTTCGAAGTGAAACTAAACAAAAGATTTATCAATGAGTGGCTTAAACAATGCAGCAAATTGTTGTCAATGTTTGCTATAGATACGCATAGATACTTAAAAACAGATCGCCATTCAGTAGTGGGGATGAAAGAAACGTTCAAGGGGTAAAGTAATGCTTCCGTATGTCAAATTTGTATGACAATTTGACAGACGGAAGCCTAAGTTTATGCTTAGCATCGTCTCTGAATATTAGCCTAAGAGTCAGAATAAAATAAAATATGGTGATGTGGTACTCTATTGTATTCACAAAACTGATGTACAATCTCACAAGCAATAAAATAAAAAGAATACTAGATGTGAATCCTGCTAGCTTATTTTAAGACACACTTATAGCTGCTAAGAATAATAGTAGTATTATATCAATTAGGTTTTTACTTCAACACAGAAGATAAAATTAATGTTTAAAGCATTGCAGAACCTAATTGATATAATACTGCAATTCTTCTTGTTTAAAGCATTGCACAATCTAAAAAAGCTCCGACGCACAGACAACAACTTGCCAAAATTTCACCACAACCATTACAACCATTTTCAAACACTGAACATTTAAAACCTTGATTTATGTTTAATATTGAAATTATGTTAAGACAGATTGTGTCTGACCTAACTTTAAGAAATCCAGACAAAGACTATAAATTTATAACACTTTATCTTCTTGCATTGAGGGTTGAAAGTATAATATACAATGTACAATCGACACGTTCGAAAAGATAACACAAATCATTCTGAAGATTCTAGCGAAAAAGAATTCACTATCGAGCCCAATCCATAACTATTATTCCGATATCTGCGAAATAGGGATTTCTGAATTCATGCTTACTAAGTATGTACCTACAGCCAATATTTAGGGTTCGGCCACAAACGAATGATGTCGTTAAAACACTGTTTCGTATATGGGTGTGCATTAACTTTGCGTTTACTCGTCTTTTACTGTTATTATACCGATCCCAATCTTCATAACAACTGAACCACTCTGATTTAGTGAGGTGTACGGAACTTCCGGTTTTTTGCGTTGAGTTATTTTATTGTTATCGCATTTTGGCTATCGAGTGTGTAAGGTAAAGTGAGTGAGTTTATTTAAAAGCGTGAATGTTTATAAATATATTTGAGTTGTGGGATTAAAATGGGTTTTATGGATCAATAAAATGAAAGCGTCGGTGCTAGATTTATGGGTTGCTGTGACGTCATCAAATATTTCGTAACACATTGCATGATGCAGTGCTGCTGAGTGTGGATCCTAGGTGCCTGATTTTTCGATTTGCTGAAATTGATTGAAGAAAATTTGAGGGGTAAAGTAATGCTTCCGTATGTCAAATTTGTATGACAATTTGACAGACGGAAGCCTAAGTTTATGCTTAGCATCGTCTCTGAATATTAGCCTAAGAGTCAGAATAAAATAAAATATGGTGATGTGGTACTCTATTGTATTCACAAAACTGATGTACAATCTCACAAGCAATAAAATAAAAAGAATACTAGATGTGAATCCTGCTAGCTTATTTTAAGACACACTTATAGCTGCTAAGAATAATAGTAGTATTATATCAATTAGGTTTTTACTTCAACACAGAAGATAAAATTAATGTTTAAAGCATTGCAGAACCTAATTGATATAATACTGCAATTCTTCTTGTTTAAAGCATTGCACAATCTAAAAAAGCTCCGACGCACAGACAACAACTTGCCAAAATTTCACCACAACCATTACAACCATTTTCAAACACTGAACATTTAAAACCTTGATTTATGTTTAATATTGAAATTATGTTAAGACAGATTGTGTCTGACCTAACTTTAAGAAATCCAGACAAAGACTATAAATTTATAACACTTTATCTTCTTGCATTGAGGGTTGAAAGTATAATATACAATGTACAATCGACACGTTCGAAAAGATAACACAAATCATTCTGAAGATTCTAGCGAAAAAGAATTCACTATCGAGCCCAATCCATAACTATTATTCCGATATCTGCGAAATAGGGATTTCTGAATTCATGCTTACTAAGTATGTACCTACAGCCAATATTTAGGGTTCGGCCACAAACGAATGATGTCGTTAAAACACTGTTTCGTATATGGGTGTGCATTAACTTTGCGTTTACTCGTCTTTTACTGTTATTATACCGATCCCAATCTTCATAACAACTGAACCACTCTGATTTAGTGAGGTGTACGGAACTTCCGGTTTTTTGCGTTGAGTTATTTTATTGTTATCGCATTTTGGCTATCGAGTGTGTAAGGTAAAGTGAGTGAGTTTATTTAAAAGCGTGAATGTTTATAAATATATTTGAGTTGTGGGATTAAAATGGGTTTTATGGATCAATAAAATGAAAGCGTCGGTGCTAGATTTATGGGTTGCTGTGACGTCATCAAATATTTCGTAACACATTGCATGATGCAGTGCTGCTGAGTGTGGATCCTAGGTGCCTGATTTTTCGATTTGCTGAAATTGATTGAAGAAAATTTGAGGGGTAAAGTAATGCTTCCGTATGTCAAATTTGTATGACAATTTGACAGACGGAAGCCTAAGTTTATGCTTAGCATCGTCTCTGAATATTAGCCTAAGAGTCAGAATAAAATAAAATATGGTGATGTGGTACTCTATTGTATTCACAAAACTGATGTACAATCTCACAAGCAATAAAATAAAAAGAATACTAGATGTGAATCCTGCTAGCTTATTTTAAGACACACTTATAGCTGCTAAGAATAATAGTAGTATTATATCAATTAGGTTTTTACTTCAACACAGAAGATAAAATTAATGTTTAAAGCATTGCAGAACCTAATTGATATAATACTGCAATTCTTCTTGTTTAAAGCATTGCACAATCTAAAAAAGCTCCGACGCACAGACAACAACTTGCCAAAATTTCACCACAACCATTACAACCATTTTCAAACACTGAACATTTAAAACCTTGATTTATGTTTAATATTGAAATTATGTTAAGACAGATTGTGTCTGACCTAACTTTAAGAAATCCAGACAAAGACTATAAATTTATAACACTTTATCTTCTTGCATTGAGGGTTGAAAGTATAATATACAATGTACAATCGACACGTTCGAAAAGATAACACAAATCATTCTGAAGATTCTAGCGAAAAAGAATTCACTATCGAGCCCAATCCATAACTATTATTCCGATATCTGCGAAATAGGGATTTCTGAATTCATGCTTACTAAGTATGTACCTACAGCCAATATTTAGGGTTCGGCCACAAACGAATGATGTCGTTAAAACACTGTTTCGTATATGGGTGTGCATTAACTTTGCGTTTACTCGTCTTTTACTGTTATTATACCGATCCCAATCTTCATAACAACTGAACCACTCTGATTTAGTGAGGTGTACGGAACTTCCGGTTTTTTGCGTTGAGTTATTTTATTGTTATCGCATTTTGGCTATCGAGTGTGTAAGGTAAAGTGAGTGAGTTTATTTAAAAGCGTGAATGTTTATAAATATATTTGAGTTGTGGGATTAAAATGGGTTTTATGGATCAATAAAATGAAAGCGTCGGTGCTAGATTTATGGGTTGCTGTGACGTCATCAAATATTTCGTAACACATTGCATGATGCAGTGCTGCTGAGTGTGGATCCTAGGTGCCTGATTTTTCGATTTGCTGAAATTGATTGAAGAAAATTTGAGAAGAAACTTCACGTCCGACTCACTAGTTTTTGAAAGTACGTGAAGTCTGCGGACCTATACTAAGCCAGCACGGTGGATACAACCTAATTCCTCTCAAACTGAAATGAGGTCTCTGCTTTGCAGTAATGGACTCTATTACAATGTGGTGATGAATTATTATCCCTACGTTAATGCATGACCTGTGTTATGGAAAAAGATGTTGCTACATTCTGTAATAGCTAGGTACCTCATCTTATTCGAATTAAAAAGTTCAAATATCAGGATATTTTTTTTATTATTGGTCGGATACTTCCATGAAAGACAAATACGATAAGAAATAACAAAAAAAAAAACATCTGTTAGCTGTACGAACATAAGGATGATTTTGCCAATTATAGGATAATGTATCTTTTCAGCTGGAACATCAAAGCGGACGTTTTATTTTGAAGGAGATTAATGGTGTGCGTACACTTCTGTGTACGTCCGCGTTGGATTTTTGGGTATCTGGAAATAAGTACTTCAAAGTGATGCCCACTGTTGTACCTAAAGAGACTTCTTCCACGAGACTACACCCGAAGACGTATTAACATGCAGGCAGAATTACGTAACATGTTGTGTTAATTGTAAAGAATATTTTGTGATACCTACAACAAAAATATTTTTTTTAAAGGGAGTAATTTTTACTCTCCCGCCGTTTTCCCAAACGGGTAGGCAGACTACAGAACCCCACGCTATGAAAACGCAAATTAATTGAAATATGTTAATTTGAATAGGTACACTTTAACAAATTATTGTGGTGAGGTTTTGTACTACATGGCATCTTTGGCGTCGTCGATGGCAGTGGCATTTCCTAACTGAAGACCTCTGACAAGAAACAACGAAACAAACTCAAAAAGTCATGGTCTCTTTGAAGTCCAGGCATTGCACTTGCATTGGACAATGTTTGCTATGGCCTTTTGAGGAAAGAGCCTCAGTAGCTTTGAATGTAAAGGTCTTCTCATCTCCTTCCACTGATCTTTACTGAGTCAAGTCTGTCCGGAAAGCGTTTAAATCGTCACGCCAGCATTTTCTGGCCTTTTTAAGAGTCAACAGTTGTTTTCAGGCAACCAGGGCGTTATTGGCCCACTTCGATGGGTGCATACAGGACACATGACCGGTCCAATCCCACTGTAGCCAACCAGTCAAATTAAAGTAATACCTACTATTTCTCACTAAATACTCATGACTAAAATGATAACCACACAATACCTGAAATAATTCACATTACTCGGCTAACATTTAGTTTGAAACTGCTTAAAATCTTGAGTTTAATATAATGAACAGCGCAATACTGCCAAGTATTTGTTGTTTGTTCTATTAGCCCCGTAGTTTGCAAGAAACGCAAACGCAATAAAATATTAAGGCGTACACTGTGTACATCGTCTGCATTTAAATAATATCGCAGACTGAACTTTTAGCCAGATTTTCCCGATGGTTGCCGACGCCAGAATTATCAGCGAAGCGAGAAATTAAAGTAGCCGTGAACAGCATAAAATTAACTAAGTCTCCGCTCCTTAGAGTATTAATGACAAGATGCAGAGCGCCTTTATTTTAAAGCAGCACAAATTTCCCTCAGAGTAGGTAACACACACAGAACAAATAAGGTAGCACATGCTTGCTTTACCATCACATAATCACGCTTGTATTCCATGAAGGGTAAGGCAGAGATATGCTACTGTAGACATTGTATACCCACTATGTGCCGGTACGTTTAGGTCGCGTGTAATGAGTGATTTTTAAGTAATTTCTAGGTAACTATTAAATGCTGACTTATATGGTACGCTTCAAAGTATTCGTTTTAGCTAGCAAAGCAACGCTTATTATATTAAGTATTATAAACGTTTATCGCCATCTCGTTGATAAAAATGTAAAACATAGAATTGTCACTTTTAGAAGTCAATATTTCTGTTTACTGATTTATTATTATAATAAGTCGATTGACGTAATGGTCAAGTACTCACCTGTTGCGTTAAGAACTCTGAGCTCGATCGATAGATAGAGATAGATATAGATAGATAGATATAGTTTTTCCAGGTCTGAGTGTTCATTTTTATAAGAATTGTGTTTGGATACCCTCAAGGAAATAATCCAAGTCCCACAATAGGATTTTCGAGTTAGCCTTAAAGGCTTGTCTCATTTATACTCTTCTCTCAGTTCTAAGTTGCTACTGGTAAGGTCTTAAGGTGGCGGCGGATTTCCCCCAGCATTTACTAACTCGCTACCATTCCGTTCCATGCACTCGGATTTAAACACTTAATTAAATCAAAAGTTTATTAATTTAACACTTAAAAGTAGGCTGTTTGTGAAAGGTTCATTTCTGATTTATTGTGACGGGGATGGCGTTATTATTAACTTTTGTCTGTGACTGTATTTATTAACTTTCTCTCTTCTTTTCCCTAGCCTTTAGGTGTTTGTGTAACAACCGGGACTGACGGCTTTACGTGCTCTCCTTAGCACGGAGAGATCTATTAACTTTCTGTGTAGGATTCAAAAAAAAAAAATTCCAAAGAAATTCCATGAAATTAAGTACCTACCTAATGTAATAATATATAAGGATATCTTATTATCAAATGAATGGCTTTGTCTAATAAATTGGTCCAAGATGAGCGAAATTTCTTTGAAATAGTTGCCAACCCTAGAATGTTAGTCGTATAGGTATTTAGTGAAGTCATAAAATCTTAAATGTCAGATACTGACTCAATTTTTATATAAACCATCTATTTTATACGAATTACCTACCATAACTAATTCTGCTGTTCAAACACTGTTGTTTTTTAAATCATGTTGCAAACTAATTGTGGAAGCTTGTTATTGGCATTTATTGATCTAAACTGTGTACTAATTGTTTTTAGCTGTAAGCTCCCCTAATAAATAAAAAAAAATGGCATCCAATATATTTTAGCAATTTTAAATTTCTAATAAAAATTTCCGCTACGACAAAATTTATCAAAAATACCTTCTATTTTACGAAACGTGTCTTTCACAGAACATCCATAAGGTTGTTTGTTTCCCGTATAAATCTCGGACCCGAATTATTACGTGCATATCTCTTTGATGTACGCGCGTAGGCCCGAAACTTTTCCGGACGTAATCCGCTTCTCGGCTAAGCGGATAGACCGGTTAAAAAACGCGTTCTGGGTCCGTGTGACGTCAAGACTGGGTATGCCTATAGATTGGGCGGTCACTTGCGCGGAACGGGTAGACAGCCCATTTGTCGTGTCAGGTTGGGTTTAGAGTCTATTGTTTGTTTGCAACATGGTACGTTTGGAAGATTATCACGGAAACAACAAGTAAATAGACTATAAAAATAGTAGGTACTTACCTACCCAGATTGACAAACGTATGATGTTTTTAAGAAATCAGATAATATTTCATACCATTAAAATCTTCTGTTCGTTTTAAATATAATGTGGCTAGAATTTCAAGTGTTATATTATCTTACGAAAGTAGTGATTTCAGATAATATATCTAACATAAAAAAGACTCTCCTGAAGTGTACTTTAAAAAAGTATTATATTTATAGCACTTGTAATTTTTAAATGTATTTTTTATGTGCATATATAAAGTCTAAGTTTTTGTATGACAATATTCGTAGCCGACAGTCAATTGTTAAAAAAAAACATAAATATTACGTAGTTTTTTTCCCAATGCACAATATTTTCAGGTTAAAATAGGCTCTCAAACCAGCTGCAGCGGCAGCATTGAGCGTAATCAAAAACACTCGTAACTTGTCGGCAAACTACTCAACCAAAATTATGGTGGAACAATATTGATTTATTCTCTTTTAACGAAAAGTTTACGTTATATTTGTTGTGGCTAATCTTTGTTTTATGCAATGTTTTTTATTTATCTTTCCAGAGTACCGAGTTAATAAAAATGGTGTTTAGTACATTTGTGAGATTTAGGGCCTGTCTCAGTTTCAGTTTCTGTAAAAATTGTATAAAATTATTTGGCAATTAATTTAATAAAAATTTGTTCCATTTTGCAATTTATCCGATAGTTAGTGGTTATCCAGAGGTGGTGAAACAGGCCCTAAGTTGCAAATTGTAAGTAGTTTTATTAAACAAAATGTTACCCCTTACCAGGATATTTTTCTGTATCGTCGGGTGCATTTTCAACCAAAACTTGTTACATACACACATGCACGGGCCCAAAATAACTATCTACTTTCTGCTACGTACCTATATACAAATAAAAATATTTGTTCCTACCGGGAATCAAACCGACAGCTTGTGATGCAGACACCATTCAATCAGCCGCTACGCTAAATTTCCTATATAATAATGGGTGACCAAGACCATGCTTATGAGTGGCAATACCTTTTGTTCTCCGGAGAACTAACGCTTAATAAACGGTTAAACCTTTCAGAGCTTTAGGAATCATGTGTGAAAACGTCGCCGAAATAATTTTTCCAAAAGAGATTTAAGGTACAGTGATACTTTTTGTACTAAACTAATAAATTTGAAGAGAAACACTAGTAGTTTGTATCACACCACACTCGCCACCTAACAACTAAGCATTTGGCTATTGCCGATGCCAAGTGCATTAGCGGTTGCTTATATAAACCAATTCAAATCTGTATGGTAAACATCGTATAAGCGTGAAAAGCTTTATAAGTGGAATTATTGATGTTCGCATGATTATGGTTCTTACATATATTATGTATAAAACAGGTTGCAGTGTATTCATGTTACCAACCCTATAAAAAAACTTTCATGTCTATCAAAACAAATTGGTGTATCGGTCAGTCACCTAGTATTAAAATCGTATCTATTTTAATTAAATCACTAAAATAAACACTTAACTTTCCTATAAATATGAACCTTTAAGGGCCTGTATCCTACCTACCTACTTACTACCTATTTCATAAAAGAAATGTCTCTTTTTTAATTTATCCGGTCGACAAGTGACTATGCAGACATGGTAAGAAAGGCCCTCAGTCTTCTTTTATTTATTACTAGCGACTCGCCCCGGCTTCACATGGGTTTGAATTTCTTGTATTTTCTGTACTATAATATGTATGTATTATACATATAAACCTTTCTCTTCAATCACTCTATCTATTAAAAAAACCGCATCAAAACACGTTGCGTAGTTTTAAGTATTTAAGCATACATAGGGATATAGGGACAGAGAAAACGACTTTGTTTCATACTATGTAGTGATAGTGATACTGTCATGTACTAGACTCGTACATACAATACTGGTAAATTCCATACCATTCATAACCTAGGTTCAAAAGAAACTCAACAAAACATTTTATACTCAGTGAGTTGTTAAAAGAATGTCGATTCTTTGTCGTGATATATACGATAATATCTAAAAACCGACAAGAATTTATAGACCTGGCTTATTTTTAACCGAAGACTTGTAAACTATGAAACAGCGCTACAATATACGGCGCTCTTATATAAGCTTCGGTTGGAAGCTAAATTCTCTGGCTTGCCAACTTACATTATTATATTCTATAGCCGTTGTTTTCCTGCATCCCTTACTTACGCAGACACTGAGATATGGCTGCTGCATACTGAGCTGGAACCTCACATATTATAAGTATATTATGCTAAAATGACGTGTATACCTAAAACGGACCATAGAAAAATAAAAAGAGATAATTTGGGTTTTAGAAAGCGCAATACAGAATTCTGGACTCGATCTGGAGCGCAGTAAACTAGGTGTTAGCACCAAGTTTACTTTGCTTCAAAACCCAAATTACCGATGTGGCTCAAAAGGCCGCAAAACTTAAATGGGACCGGGCAGGCCATGTCTGCCGCATGCCGAACTGTGGGCCTTTATTGCACAAAACTGGAGCCCTGAATACAGATAACCAGAAACGCGGCAGACCACAAAGGAGATGAAGGGATGACCTGAATTTGTCTTTGGAAAATTGGACACAAATAGCCCAACAAAGAGATAAGTAGAAGAAATGGGGGGAGGCCTTTGCTCAGGATTGGGACAATACAGGCTAGTAAAAAATATATAATTAATTTAAATCTCGTGATGTGTGAGAAAATGGTTGCAGGGTGCGAATGTGGAACTCGAACTGTGTCACCTCCTGTCTTGTCCTTTGTGCCCCACAACCTGCAGTTAAAGCGACCTCTGCGCTGCCACTGACAACGCTGTGGAAGAGGCGGATTTTTGGGCAAATCAAGTTTAATTTGAAAAACAAATCATACCATCGACACGAAGAAGAAGAAACTGTACGTGTAATGTAGTGGTTCAAATTTTTTTTTATTCTATTTTAGCGTTCGACTGGGTTAACCTAATAATTTTTTATATCACTGATAAATTATATTCAATTTTTACACAATTTTGACATAGTTAAACGGTATATAATTTACCTATACTGAATTATGTCTAACGTCAAAATTAATCAAGATAAGCTTTATAAATCAGTTACTAAAATAATTTCAAGACAATGGATATCTCTAAGCCTGACACAAATTTACGACTGCAAGAGAAACTAGACCTTATTTTATGATAATAAATCATAATGAAATTCAATTTCAAGGTGGTAACGGACTTTTAGTCCACGAATACGTAGATAGATAACTTGACAATCTTACTTTAAATAAGACCTCAATTTCTTTCTCAGAAATACTTTGCAAAGCTTCGAAACGAAAAGTTATTTACTACTGATAGAAATCAAATCAGTGAAATCAAGTTTTTTTCTACGAAACGTTACGATGTCAAGACCTTTTTCTGTTTGTATTAAATTTCTCTGTGAATAATTAGGTAACTAAAAGTAACTAAAACTTAGGGAGAAATCAGTATAAATTATAAGTTTAGTATAAGATTGACTGAATGTTTTTTATAGATAATGAAATCATTACAATTACATTTATAAATGAAAGTGTCCCGCGCTGAGTTCGTGTTTAAGGCTAATCTCAGAAATTATTATAGGGTTTTTATACGGTTTTCATCAATAAAACGAGTTATTCTAGGCATAATTTGGACGAATGAACCCATGCAAAGCCGAGGGGTGTAGCAGTAATAATTTTTAAACTAGACTAATTAACTTACAAACTTTGTTAATAATAAAATGCAATGGCTTTTATCTTGGAAAGATAATACCTATTTTATTTAAGAAGATAATGTTTATGTACTGAACCATTCTAATTATTCGCAATGGTTATTATTATTACTATGAAGACAATCTTATAAACAATGGTCTGAATCCTAAGTGCTGATAAGAACAGACAAGAGCAACAATATGATATTCATGAAAAAATCTTGCTGTCGAACGCCTCAAAAAAACCCTTTAGAAGTATTGTCTTTTTATTCTGAGAAAATTATCTTGAGGAATTTGATGACAACGTGGTCCATTCAGAAGATATTGTTGTCGGCTCGGTTCTCTTAAAACAGCTGTCGCGGCGGAGCAAAATCTTATCGCGTACCACCCTTTCACTCGATGCTTCCTATTGCGACGAACTCCAAACACTTTGTGTAAGATTGCAATTGTCTTTGAATCTGGTACAATGGGTGCAAGTTACGGGAATTATATATTATTTAACTAGCTAAAAAGATACATAACCTAACCTAAATTAAAAATTTAGAAAACCCCCGACACCGACTTCGATTTGAAATTTATTTATCATAGTGTTCTCCTAGTTAAGCCCTTTCATTTGATACCCATATTGAGGGAGTTGTGAAAAAATATGTAATTCGCTATTTTGTAGCGGCGGCCATCTTGGACCGATTTTCATCAAATATAGCTAAGAACACTCCCGACTAATTCACCTTTCAAATAAAAAAAACAAAATCAAATCGGTCCATCCGTTCGGGAGCTACGATGCCACAGACAGACACACACACAGACACGTCAAACTTATAACACCCGTCGTTTTTGCGTCGGGGGTTAAAAATATAAATAGCTACGCTAGTTGTTCCTATGTGCTATGTGTTGCAATGTATGTTTTTCATATTAGTGAGAAACTTGCGACAAGATGTATGGTATAAGGAAGCTACGACCAAAAAAAAATGCATTCAATGCATAATTATAATATACTTCTTTCCACCAGCGGCTTCGCCGGCGTGCTCTGGGTATTTCTTATAATTCATCCCCTATTTCAACCCCTTACTATAGTTACATAAGATTTAATCTTATACAGCCCTTTTTGCATTAAAAAGGAGCCTATGTCCTTTCTCAGGCTTTAGACAATCTGTGTATCAAATTTCATTTAAATCGGTTTAGTAGTTTTGTCGTGAAATCGCGACAGACAGACAGATAGACAGAGTTTCTTTCGCATTTATAATATTAGTAAGGATGTATACATGTAAGATAAAATTGATTGAATTGAAAGGCCGATACTTAATCTAACTTACATACTTCAAATGAATATCTAAATATGGTATAGCACAAATACGTGATTATAATAAAACAATATTTCATTTTTCTTTGGATATTCAGTTCAGTCTCGGAGATAACGTTAATCAAGATACCATAGAAACACTGAAAAGCATCGCCCATATATCTATCCACCATAAGTACCGTATACCTACGTAGGTTTAAATTTCGAATGTGAGTGGCGTCGTTTCATTTTTAACGGACTTCAAAAAAGGAGGAGGTTCTCAATTCGACTGTATGTTTTTTTGTTACAAAATGAAGTACTTAGTTCTGTTACAAAATACCAATTTCTATCTGGGCAGTCCAATAAACAAACGTACAATAATAAAATAATTATTTGACAAGTTTACTTAGGACTATTCAAAGGAATTTAAATATAAGTTAGTTCGGTAGTCTCATCAACGATCTGATTAGATAGGGTTAACCTGAATAGTAGTCCACTGACCCAATAGTTGTGTTGATTTAGGATCTGTTTACATTCCGTATTATTATATACCTATTGTTTAATTTATATGTAGCGTTTTAAGACAATTAACTTATATTAAGCTAAATTGAATCCTATTTTTAGGATAGTAAATCGCTATTTTGAACGGTTATTGTGGAACTCGTCACGCTTTGGCAGGCTCATTACGATTTGCAGTAAGATGTTGTTAAAGTAAGTACACAAATAGATGCTCTCCCGACATAAATCCGGAGGTACTTTACGACAGTGCAGAGTGATGCGTATCCAATTGGTAGCCAGAACTGAAAAGAGATTTGCTTTTTATGATTCATCACGTTTTAATAAAAAATATGTACATTCCTATATTGCAATTAACTACGTATGACTTTCGTATTCATAAGCTATGCGACAAATTATTTTTTATGGCCTCATGAAAAATTTGACCATAAATAGAGCTGATTATTAAAAACAAAATTTAAATTGGTTCAAATATAACGAAGTAAAAAGCATTTTAATTTTACGCTAGATAGAGAGCGCACTATACTTACAACTGACGTTAAAAGTAGCGTGCGCCATACTAATTCTATACTAACACTTGTTTTGCTAGAAAGGGACAGAGCATCCCCCTCTCAATCCCCACCAAAAACTTTTAACGCATTTATCTCAGAAATTTCTTGGTCGATTTAATATTTATTTTCAATAAACGAAGTATGCTAATGATATTTTTCAATAAGCGTGTGATTATTAACAAATTCAACAGCAGTCTTCTGCTATTATGAAAATGTTTAAATGGTTACTTTGTACCTAATTATGAGTTCGCATTATTGGTTATTAAGCAATGAACAAACTTTTGAAATGCAGCGTATTGGTTAAGTTGACAGTTTAGGAGACGAACAACGCCTCGCCCTTTGCCTCGGAGGCCAAGCAGCTGTAATTCAGATGATTCCGTTTCAAATTAAGCGATTATCAGTGAACGTGGTCTAATGATACCCCATTGGACTGTACAGTCATAGTTATCATAATAATGTGAATATTAATAATTGTCGTGTGTCATTTTGGGTGAGAATAAATACATTTTCTTTCATTGTAAAATTAAAGCATCTTCGTTAGGAAATCTTGTGACTGTGGGTGTGAAAGTGACTTTCTTGACGACGTGTTTAGTCTGACATCCCGCATTAAGTCAGCGTCTATAGGTACCACTGACTTAAAATTCTGTATGCATCTTACGATTATTATTATTATTGCAGCCGGGCCTCCCTTTCCTCCTTGCAGTCTTCTCGGTTGAGAGCCTCTGCAGAGAGCTCTGCATCCAAACCTTGCAGTTTGATTCAAGTTCATCCCGCGATCTCATTTTGGGTCTGCGGCGGCGTCTTTTAATATCCTGGGGCATTCACATTGTGGTTTTTGCCCTCAGTTCATCAGATATGCGGCAGATACATCCAGCCCCGGCCCATTTAATTTCTTTCGATGGGATAGTAAATGGGTCGAAGATGACGGTGATCATTTGAAAACCATTTCTGATTTTCCCTTGTTTCTAAAGTTTATTTCTTAGACCACACGCCAAGGATTTATCACAGGCGCGCTAAGGTGTGCTTGTTATTACAGTTTGTTTGGCAGATACGTCTGCAATCGTTACTTGGGGCCGCGAGGAGATTCTTCAAAGCCGTTTATCTACAGCCCTGTTACCCTTTTTAACTCGCAAATTAAGCGTTACAATAAAAATGATGGTTTTTATTGTAAAAATTGGGGTGATAAGAATGTAGGTCTTGTTTTAGTAGAGAAAGTTCTTATCAAAATTATAGGTAGGCAAGTATTTCTTATATTCTGCCTTTAACTTTGACGTACACATCAAACATAATTAATAACCTTATCATAATTAATTAAGTTTGCCGTATTTAAAGAGGTCTATTTAATATTAATTTACAAGTTCAAAATTATTTCAATTTCTGAAGTGGATAAGAAATGCGACGGGACTTTGTAATCATTAACCATTGATTTATGGATGTGGGAAATAATCAGACTAGGAACTGTTCTTATCTTGGCCTATCTTGGTAGGCATCCTACCATCAAGCAGTACAAGGAGAAACGAAGTGTTTTTGAGATTTAAATTCTATATATTATCAACTCCTTATATATAATTATATACTGCTAAATAAATTATTCAAATTTAATTTGGGCAAATCAAGCATTTATTAATATTATCAAGAATTAATTAATTATGTGTTGGGTTGTAAAAGCCACCTGTCATTCCAATAAATGCATAAACCAGTAAAAAATGCACCAAGGAATGAGTAAATGCATGCAGTCTCGACGTAAATTAAATTCAGTCGGGTGAATGAACTGCATTTATCACTCGTAATGCAAGGTGGATGACATATTTCCAATCTGGAAAAGTCATGCATCATGCATCCTTAGTTTCATTTTAATTTGAATCTCGATGTTTAGATAGTAGCTCTGACTACATTTTGTATTCTGTAGCTTTTCAACATACCATCATACCATCACGCCTGTATTCCCCGAAGGGGTAGGCAGAGGTGTGCAGTCACGAGCAAAAACACGTATTATACACTGAAAAAAGTGCTAAAGCGATTTTCTCCTAAAGTACCTACCTACCTACTAATAGAACTTTTGTGATATTACGAACACAGTATTTACGAACCAATACTATAGTGACATTGGTGTTATCTCAAAGTAGCAATCGTTTATTCATGAAAAAATCGCTTTAGCACTTTTGTTAGTGTATACATATTTTTGCTCGTGACAAATTCTCTTGACTCGTGACTCGTCTAGGTAATAGACGGACCCGGGAATCGAACACAAGCGCTGACGTCGCTTACGATCACTAGACTTCGTAATTCGGGTACTATCGGGGGTTATGTTTTATGTAATACGTCTGTGTAACGTGTTTTGAAAATAAAAAAGTATCGTGTAAGTAGAATATTTTTTTAAAACATAATAAAATATATTGTCTTATTTTTTCCTACATAAGGTTTCTGTTCGCTCATTACTAACGACATTTTGTTTTGCCCGCGGTTATCTGAAACTTTTCTGACGTCATTATTCGGGTCGCACGATTTTCACCGAGGTTAAGGTGTTTAAGGAGTCTGGTGCTTACAAATTTTTAGCACGAGAATAAACTTTGAGAGATAAAACGTGGTGAGGTTGAGCATTGATTATGAGAACGAGACGATCAAGGTCGTATAAATTATTAAACCCGTAGCGATCGAAGTTTTTTAGATTTTAATGTTAATTTGTGTCACTGGTTATTAGGTTTTTTATCAAATTTTTAGCAACAGTTCGAAGTTCTTATCAGTTGTGCCCGGTGATTGGCAATACGCTCGCCTCTTATTACAGGGTACATATGTGTCTAACCCTTATCTGTCCGAGCAACACATGCATGATGGTATGAATGTTGGACTGTTGGTATATCTATTAGAGGTAGATAAATAGCACTAAGGTAGGGACGTACATAATTTGTTCTGTGTGTAAGAACATGTTTGTTTTACCTTTGTATGTGTGTGTTAGTAAGCCGGCTTATAAAGGTATCGGATAAAAGTGTATTTGATTTAATATCGATTCTATAATAATCAAACCGCAATGACAAATTCACATGAGAACAGAAATGATATTTCAAACAGCATTACTTTAATGATATGCGTTTAGTGGGAAATGGGAAATTGAATTAATAATACCATGTTTGAAACCTGTCATTCACAGTTTTCCCATTTGTAAAAAGCCTGTTTGATTTATGAATCACGTGATGTGAAACGACTAATTGTAATGCAGACATTAACAATGTCCAAAGTCAGAACTTTAGACACCGTGGTCAAGTAAAACCAATGTTATACTCAATTAATGTGTTAATGTTGTTATAAAAAATGACTGAGAATTTTAGCAATAGCTAATATATACAAAGATAAGCTTATATTTTAATTTATAAGCTTTTTTAAAATTGTACTCTTTTTTTAATACCACTAAGGTGGCTAACAAGCATACGGCCCGCCTGATGGTAAGCGGTTACTAGCCTATGGACGCTTGCAACACCAGGGGTATCACTCGCGCGTTGCCGACCCGAAAGACCTCTTAGAGGTTTATGGAGGATTCACTGCGCCGACAGTTTGAGGGAATATTCCTCTTATTGCCAGCGCAGCGCATCCTTTGAAGGACCTCTTACTAGGTACTGTTGAAGTTATAATTTTAGTTTAGTTTCAATTTTAAATTTACTGAAGATAAACGGTACCCTTATAAGATCAGTTTGTTGTCCATGTGTCCGTTTACCCACATCGCTGCCCTTTGCCCACCATCTGTCTAAAGCGAAGCTTTACGTCAGATTCTACTACTACTACTACTACTACCCGAGCTTGGGCTCTGAGAACTCCAATTGACTGCACCGATGACCGTCTAGTTTACCTATGACGATGGCATCTCTATCGGTTTATTTATGAATCTCCCGTTAGCATCATCTGTGCAACTCGGCCGTGATCATCAACAGCTATAACCATAATATCTCTAAAGCAATCCACTCAACGCCAGTAACTGAAAATTGTTAGTCCAATGCAGTTGGTTTTAGCAAATAGGGCTGTACTCAACGTATAATACGTTATTATCGATGCTAAGTTCTCGATAACTGAAAGGTTCGACAGTGATTTGAATATGGTAATTAACTCGAATTGTTGATTGATATAGAGTGATTAATTATGATTTAGGTGATTTGTGGAGTGTGAGTCTAACTTAAGAGGCTTAATTTACTTACATAATAAGTACATATAACAGTGTATTAAAAGCGTTTGTTCGAAGTAGGCTGAAGCAATGCCTAACTAATAATTATGCTAGGCACAATAAAATCACCTCTCAAATAGATTGCTGATAGTTGCTGGCATAATAGAAATTAAACAAAACGATCTTCTACGTTGAATGGTTGAGATTTAAGTAATAATTAATTAAATCCCAACGTTTCATATTTAACAATATTTAAGGTTGTTAGAACCATTTTTAGTCCAGAAACTTGAATAGAGATCACGACCCTCAGCAGTCAGGAGAACGACTCAAGGAGGAGGAGTAGTAAGATTTTAATAATTTATTATGACGCTGGCATTCCAGTCTACTGATGACCATCGATTTCATTTTATCAATTTGTATCCGATGAAATCCTTAAAAAGTAGTTTCAAATAAGTAAATAATCGAATAGTGATCGATTTGGGTTGATGTTTAAATTTTCTCGACATTCGTTGTCTGTGTTTCCCTAAGTGTATATCCATAAGGTGTTAATTAAACGTAACCAGTTACCTAAAACGGAGATTAAAACAAAATAATCCGCTTAAACATTGGCTTAACTTTAGTTAATATTTTCTATACCTAGCAGAGGTTTGATCAACGGCTTAGTGGCAGGTAATTGTTAAGTCTGTTTCTTACCTAATCTAAACATTACGCTTCTGTGAATATTTGGTACCTATTGTTTCAGATAAGACAAAAGGGATATTACATTTTATAAATACATTTTATACATTAAATTGGAATGGCTACAAGCCAATAAGACCCGTAATCCATTTAAGCACGATATTACTTTAGCTATAAAACTTAACAATACATTGCGAGTCTCTGAATAATTCCAGGTTATAAATTGTATGTAAGTGCGGCAATGGACTGCGAAGTGTCCGAAACTTCTGTACGTTTTGAATTTGAGTAGTGTAGCACCTGTTTCCTAATTAGACATTCCACAGTTAGTCGAGTTATTCGGGCGGGACGTTGAATAATACTCGGGTTCTTGTATATTTCATTGTCCCTTGCGGTCCCGAGCTGTATCGTATGGGCCCTGACTACGAATAAGACACTTGCTCGTCTGACAAGGGTGTCAAAAAAATAGAGCATGGTTACGATATTTTATCTCTCGAAATTTTGACTTGTCCCCGCTTAGTGGCATTACACGGCTTATTACACGGAACTGAAACATACCGGGCAACCGTGGGTTTACATTAACACATCTGCCTAACCCTTTAGGGAATACTGTACTGTACACACACAATCATGCCTTTTATTAGTAGCGATTTTTGAATACTTCGTTTGCTTATTAATGTCTTATTCAAATTTAATATCAAAGTGTAATGAATGAGTCTTAGTCCTTACGTAATAACATCTCTATTACTCATATCTCGAATCCCCTTTTTGAAATCGAAACTCATATTAGTCTCAGTTTCATAAATTGTCGCTCAAGTAATGTTTAATTTTCATGAAATATATTAAAACGGTATAAGAATTATAATAAGACGGATGTATGAAGGATATAATATATTACGCTTTAATGTCACTGACTGTAAAACGACCCACGTCACACGTTTCTGGGTATTCACAGCTCAAACCTGTGACTTTACTCGCATCAAATTTATATTGCCTTATATTTGGCGGGAACCAAAAACTGAATTTATTAAGATTCTGAGATTTTGTCGGAATATTTTTCGGGCAAAATTCTGAAGTGTATGACGACATAAAACTCGTAATTTATAAGTGTTGTTCCTGCGTAAGCACAGTCCATGCTGACTTGGTAATTTTTGACCATTGTATTATTAAGAAGTAATAAAAGACGAATCCCGATATAATTGTTTTATCTCCATTATATTACCATTATTATTAGGCTGAATTAAGGTGGCTTCCTACTGGGCTCAAACTCTATAAATACTTTTTTTTATTGACACGAAATTTACTCGACACATTGATTTACCATTGACACGAAAAGAAGAAGATTATGCTGAAATGTGGCCGAGATACATTGCTAGTAGGTAATTTTGACACCCAGCCTCCGGCCTCCGGTGTGATTATAGTGGTTAAGAATCTACCCGGTCTAGGACCCATAGACAAACAGCCTTTTCCCCCGCGAACAAAAACATCTAAAAACTGTGATCTAGTGGAAGATTGGGACGATAAACATTCGAGTGAAACCATTAGACCAATTTCTATACCTCAATCATATGGCACGTTCAAATAAAGGAGTGTCCGTACATTGGACAGAACATTAAAACGTCGTTTGGGACTTCAAATAAAGATTTAGATGCATAAAGATCTATTGAACGATCAATACGGGTATGAGAGGAGCATAAAATAAAATTGGATGTAATAAAACGGCTATACCTGGTGGCACAGCCGCGGCATATCGTATTCCTAGCTACATAGGTGTGGCTACTAAACAAGAGATTAGAAAAGTTGTAGAACGAAAATTATATTTAAATTGAAATTACATGTCCATATTTTCTATAGCAGTAAATTTTGTATGGTGCACCTATTATGATTTAAGGAATCAGTGTTTTTGATTTTTAGCATAGAATACGTCATTCTTGATTTAAAACAGCATGAATTCAAATGAAAGTATCTTGAAGCCAAGGATGAGGAATACGTTTTGTTTTTGGATCTTATTGCTTAGCCATTGAAATAGTACAAAAATCATACAAAATAAAAAAACGTAACCAAGTTATCTTGATCAAAACCATAAAATAATGTCAACGAACTGTGTACCTAAATACACTCTCTCAATTCAATAACCAATTCCCCATTTCTTGAACGAAAAAATAATTCTTTATCCAATACGCTCGCTGCTCTATAATGTCATTAGAGCGTTAATTACTTCCAATTTACTGAGATATTTGAAGCCAATTCCGCCCAAACATTTTCATTCACTAAGTTGGAACGCTTATAATTGATTAGAATCGGGGTGTTACGCCATCTTGATTTGGCATCGCTCACTCTCACGTCCCGATCACAATCAGGAATGAGGAAAACGAAACGCGCAAATGTTACTTGTGCAAGATACTTAGAAATGTGGGGGAAGTTTAGATTTGAGATAGTCTAGGTATTTACTCGAGGACTTACGATGGAACGAGGTGTTTTATATAATTTTGTAAAAACATCTTCATTTTATTGTGGCTGTGTACTTTTGAAATTATAATTCAAATTATAATTATTATAAAATTACAATGAAAGATATAATTAAGTCTGTTAAAATCCTCATTCATCATCCTTAGCCAGAGAATTAGGTGGGGTATGTTTGACTCAAACCAACTAACACCGCACTTGTCATTTCTGGCCCGATAGTTAATAAATGGAAGTCGTGATCACATTCACCACACCACGGCCTGAATCATTATCATCAGGTTCTCTTTCTGGCTGCGGAAACTTAATAAAATCATTTCAGCTATGCTTGAGTTAGCTAGATAATATCGACAAATCTATGAGATATTACAGATTTATATTAGGTTTCTTCATTGTTTTATGTTATAACATCTACGGATAATATGCAGCATTTAATTGAAAAAAAATCTAGTAATAAAAAAATGTGATATGATTTTTAAAACCTTAAAGTAATCGAGTAGCTAATTTTAATGGTTTTTTATAAGAGTATATTTTAAATTATGTTTCTCCCTCTTATTATACGAGCGTGCTTTTCCATTATATTGAAGTGTTTTCACTTCTCCTATCATTTTAATATTATTCAAGGCGAAGGTTCTTTACATAAAACAGCGAGGTACATCGACTTTATTTTAAATTAATGTTTGTCGTTGTAGTTTCAGAAGATGTTGTGACGATTTTTTGAGTGGTAGATACGCTGAATCGATTACTTATGATATCGAAACAAGTGATTCGTATTGTATTAAGATAATATATTACAAAATTAACAACATTTACAAATGCGCATACAACAATCCATCAAAGTTTCATTGTAGTCTGATAAAATAGTAAAATAAATATTATTTAGGCAGATACGTGTTTTTATAAAGATCTATTTTTTTCCCGCAGCTTCGTTTGCGTCAAGTTTGAACCCCGTTACACCCTTTCGTTTTTTTCGTGTAATGTCTGCTGTTTTAATAGTTATTTTATTATTTGGGGTGGAGACAAATCCAACAAATCGAAGATCATGAAAATCGGTGAATAAGTGTTGTAAAAAACCTGACTAAGTTTTTATATTATAGGAGAAGATTAAACAGCAGAAGCACTAAAGTATTGATACAGGTATTGGGGAGGTATTATGTAAGTATATATGGAAGAATTTGTGTTTGCAAGTACACCACCATGAGATAGAACAAAAAACTACAAAGGGGCAATGTTTAAAAAAAGTAGCAATTTTCATTAGACATCAATTAGACGGGTTTAAAAAAGCTATGAGTCTATCCGCCAGTTCAATGGCCGTACACCGACAGTTAGATGTGCAGAAACGACGCCGACCATATCCATGGTCCCAGCTTTATACCGTTAGGTGCGCTCCAGAGTATCATGGCCAATCGGAATGAATCGTTTTATTATATGCATAGGCCCTTTTTTAGCTGTAGTCCTTTGAATATGTGAATATCCCATGTTATGCATAAAAAATCGATGTAAACTGTAAGTTTCATAGCTGTTTCTGTTCCCTTTGTAGCTTTATTTTATGGTTTGTGAGCTATTTAGTGAAGGTAAAACAAATACTCGAGGCTTTACTTATAAGTTTACTAAAAGTAGTTTATTTATTTAAAAGAAAACAGCTCCCGCGAATACAAAATACACCTAAACTGGAAACAACAGTATAACCTACAAATAATATTCGTATCGGATGGGATTCAAACCCACAACACCCGGTGCAACAATAGTGGCGACATCCAAACGTGTAGTTAATTAGAAATTTACGTATGCTGGAAATTAAACCTATGAACTTTATTATGGGAGGTGCATAATGGGGGCCTTAAAACGGAGAAGTCGGTATGTTTAGTATTAGGTAGTTTAATGCCTTCAAACTATTTTCCTCGCGATATAACCATCCTATATCGGATACCGTCAACGCCTCCGTCATCGGGCCAGCTTTTTCTGAATTTTCCATATTTTCGGGTGTTTTTTTAATTTTTCTTTGCTTAAAAACCCTAATAACCTCATTATTCTTATTTAATATAGATAATTTATTCATTATTATTTATTCACTATTATTAATATCATTATTATTTATTATAGATAATTTATTCAATCCAGCCGTCCCAAGTGATGCGTTTACCAACAAATAGCATGTTTATGTACATATAATATATTTATAGAAGAACTGTAGAAAAAGTATAAATTTCTAAAGAACTGCTCAATATGCGCCCTTTTAGCCCTTCAAGAATGACTTTCTATCTACTTTGTAAAACTATCGATCCATTTATCCTCTCGAAGCCTCATCAAAATATTGGATCTCGCTAAATTCTAGTGTTACGATATTATCATATTTGTTTGATGACCCAAATGGCGTAGCGAGCGAGCATCCGGCGCTTTAGATATCCGCATTGAGACAAATATTTTTATCGCCTAGAAATATTTATCCCAAGGCTGGAATTTTGTACCTAGTATATTGTAAGTACAAATACATGTATATTGTATACACGATACTGATAAGCGTAGAAGTTCGTGAGTGTCTGAAGTTAGCCGTTCCGATGGGCTGTGTAGCTAAAATTTAATAAGAAATATTATTTTGTACATAAATAATGAAATTAGTAAGAATAGGTAATAACGAAACGAAATATTTACGACCCCAAGTCCCCAACTGTCACACGTAAAAATTACCTCTTGTGTACACACGCACAGTTATTTCGTCCGAACTGTATTCAGGAGCTTACATTTTGCTTACATTGTTAGCTAGTTAGCTTGTTAGTGCAACTTCCGGATGACTAGTCACCCAAATCAAGTAAGTAATTAGAAATTAGGGTAAGTACCTAATTTATTTGTTTATAAAATTTTGATTAGAAAATGAGTCGGATTTCCTTGTATCATTAATAACTTTGCTTCTAACAAAACTGCTTTTTTATATTCGCATATTTCAAGTTAAATATTTATTTGAACCTTGAAACGCTTTCACGCGAAGTCTACTGAACCGATTTAAATGAAATTTGGTACACCGATAGTCTAAAGCCTGAGAAAGGACATAGGCTACTTTTTAATGGGAAAAAGGGGGTATGGCGTAGAAATAGGAGATATTTGTTTCGTCTGATTTTGTCTTTGACTGGACTACCTATTAATATTATTACTAGCTGTTAATAGCTATTTTATATAAGCTTATATCCTTTCTTAGGACACAATCTATCTCCTTGTCGACTTTTATCGAAATCGGATCAGCAGTTTAACTGTTCAAAGACAAACAGAAAGAACACGAAGTAATACACATTATTGATAGTATCGATAAAATATAACTGATATTGGTAAAGCCACATTGTTATCAACTCTTAGCCACATTAAGGGATCCATCGAAGACGTAGGTACATGTGAAATGTAATAAAGGTGATTGCGCTCAATAACTCCAAGGGCGAACCCCGTTCTTGATTGAAGGACTTCGGCCACTGTTCGAACATTAAAACGAGGGTACATTAAGGTTGGGTCATATATTCGCGGCATATCATGGAATCGGACCAGACGCGTCATGTGTACCAAATAATTAAATTAATAATTGATAATGGTAGGTTATGCAGATTTAATTATTGAAAATTGTATGCTGAATTATTATAATCCTTACTATCCTTCCTAATATTATAAATGCGAAAGTAGCTCTGTCTGTCTGTCTATCTATCTGTCTGTCTGTCTGTCTGAAATCTACTGAACCGATTTAAATGAAATTTGGTGTGTACCAAATTTCATATACAGGGTGTTTGGTAGAACGTTGAACATACGAAAATGGTGGTTAGTTGGGGTCATCTGCTACCCACTGGGCCCAAATTATTTAACCTTGGCCGCACTGTTTTTTTTTTACTTTTTTTTTAATTTCACAGAAAATTATCAGTTTTTTATCAATTTAAATTCGAATATCTTTACTTGTGATGGGTAAAACAGGCAGGATGTTGTTTTGTATTAATGTCTAATTATATTCGAATTTTAAGTAAAAAAAACTGGTAATTTTCTGTGAAATTAAAAAAAGTAAAAATGAAAACGGTGCGGCCAAGGTCAAATAATTTGGGCCAAGTGGGTAGCAGATAACCCCAACTAACCACCATTTTCGTATGTTCAACGTTCTACCAAACACCCTGTATAGTAGTAAAGTTCATAATAGATAGTCTAAAGCCTGAGAAAAGACATAAGCTACTTTTTAGTGGGGAAAAAGGGGGTATGGGGTAGAAATAGGGGATATCATTTATAAGAAATACCCAGAACACGCAGGCGAAGCCGCTGGTGGAAAGCTAGTTTATAATAAAAATGAAAACGGACGTATTCCTCTTAGCCAGGCATAAGTCTTATCTCCGAGCTGCTACGAGGAATTTCACAGAAAAACGCGACAACACTTTTCTCGACCCGGAAATCGAACCCAGGACCTCTAGCGTTACGATTACGAATACGAACATTACACTAGGCAGGCAGAAATGATCATTTTGCATGGTAATATAACTGACCTATGCATTCATAATGAATAATAACGAGCACAGTTCTATCGTAACTGAGATTGTGGAGGCACGAGAATATAATTACATAAAACAATTCAAGCTTAAAATATGGTCTAAAAACTAAATGTACATGAGGCGAGAGGTTAAATGCCGCGCGAAACCATTCCAGCGACCATTCCGTTTGGTCATAGCGCCATTTCCATTAGTGCCCACTAACTAATGAACACAAACGATCTGAATTCGCCGTTAAAGATGGCGGCAGTATTTGTAATATGCATTATAGGAGACGGTATTCATTGATATAATTAATACATTTTTAATAAACTTGTGCTTGATAATAAAGAACCTCACAGCCTCATATGCTCATATTATGCTCATATGGATAGCAAGGGCAGCTTTTGAAGAAGAGTACTATTTTTGAGGTTATGTAAAGTTTTAGTAACAGGGTAGTTGACTGGTTTTATATTTATTTATTATTTACAAACATTTATTTATTTCATTAATTACTAGATACCTGATTTTTTAAACACAATATTTCCGTTAGCGGCTTTACCCGCGTGGTCTTATAATTTTTTTCCCCGTTTTTGCAACATTTTTCAATACTACTCCGCTCCTATTAGTCGTAGCGTAAAAGTATATAGCCTATAGCATTCCCTGATTAATGGGCCATCTACCACTGACATTTTTATTCAAATCGGTCTAGTAGTTTCGGAGCCTATTCAATACAAAATAAACAATCAAATCTTTTCTTTTTAAGTAAATTATATTAAAGTATAGATATTGTGGTTCCCAAGCAAAGTCCAAGTCGAAATTAGTTCGATCGGCGTTGGGGTAACAGATAATTAGATACGCTACACACGGTTCATATTTATGTAGGTTGGCGTTCTTAACGCATGAATATAACAAAATTAATTATTTAATGGGTACGGATACATATTAAAAAAAATTAGGTTGCTTGTATGCTCGTTTGGTGACATACCAAAACCCAAAAAAAGTATTGGGTTTTAAAACTCTGTCGTTACTCACGTCACTCACAGCAGTTTTGGTAGGTGATATGACTGCGTGTTTAGTTAAATCACTAACAAGAGAAACATTTTAACCTTATAACATTAAGGGGTTCATTTATTCCTCTTTTATGGCAGCAAAAACTGGTCTATGTAATATTTCGCGTAGTATCTAATCTCTTAAGTTCCCGCGTTTATGTCTTAGGGCCCAAGAGATTGCCCTTTTCAAGCACAAATAACTGATATGCTTTCGTAGGACATAAAGTGGTATCACTTGTGACCAATTAAACATAAACTGTGTGTATTAAAACACTCAGCTGGTTAAAGGTTGTGGACAATTTTATTGTACACCTTATCCTCATCATCAACCCATTAATAGTTCTACTGCTAGGCACGAGTCTCCTCTCACAATTAGAGGGGTATAAAGTCCACCATTATAGCCTAGTGCGAGTTTTCAGACTTCACATGCTGTTGGCGTAAATAACGACGAATAACGACTTCAGAAAAGGAAGAGAACATAGACAATTATTGTTGCCATAACATAAAAAATACAAATGTTGCCACTTTAGGAACTTAAAATAATAGACAATAAAACATAATTATTTGTATGTTCAGATTGTTCTGAACACATGCCCTTGAGAAAATCTCTTAGACATGCAAGTTTACTCACGATGTTTGTTCGTGATAATTAATTATTAATACACACATTATTACGAAAAGTCACAGGTGCATGCCTTGGATTCGAACTTGAGACCTACGACTTTGCAGTCCTGTGGTCATACCCCTAGGCTATCACTGCTTTATAGTACCTATACCTACATCTTTATTGTTATGTAGAAGGTCCAAGAAGGAAACTCTACTGCTGAGTTAGTCGGGATTGGTACCACTGTACCGCTAAATAAAACTGTGCTATAGTCTGCGCGGAACTAGTTGGCCGCGCCTTAGGTATGCGAGTTGCGGGACGGAGGGGCGCTTGCTTTCATTCACAGTAACCCGCCGCCTCACCCCCGTCCCTACCAAGGCGCGACCAACTAGTTTAAAATATATTTTTTTAGTTCCGAGTTTCGAGGCTGATGTGGCCTGTGAAATAACAACATTCACATCACACACTTCAGAATTTACTGTCGTCAAATGAAGAATAACAACTGATAACAATTTGGAACGTTTATCAAGAATAAACGATAATTTTGAATTTCAAAGTAAGAAGGATTGTTCTATCTAGAGAAAAAAGTGCTTGTCAGATGCCTTGTCAGGCGCCTTGAAGCGTAAACATAAATTTAACATTTAATGATCAAAGCTAAGTATTTCACTTGGTAACTTCAGAAACCAAGTAGGTACTGTGTATCGCAATCCTACTAATATTATAAATGTGAAAGTTTGTGAGGATGGATGGATGGATGTTTGTTACTCTATCACGCAAAAACTACTGAACGGATCTGGATAAAATTTGGCACAGAGATAAATTATAGTTTGGAATAGCACATAGGCTACTTTTTATCCCGGTAAAATGTATGGTTCCCGCGGGATAGCGGGCGAAGCCGCTGGCGGAAAGCTAGTTTATCTATAAATGACACGATGCATGAGCGTGCACTATCTATGATCGTAGGTAGCGTAGTTTTTGCTTACCCTATAGGTAAAAGACCCGAGTGTATCTATGTAAGAGTATACTTTTCTGGGTGTCGTTGCCTTCCTTCGTAATATTATAGCAAACAGGATACATTGACACGTATAGAGCCCATTGTATGTGGACGTGATCTACCAGACAGGTATTATAACTAGCGAATTTCAGGAGACCTTCCTTATGCACCGTATCCTTAGACCCCGTATTCAGACCACTAAACGGTGTGTTGTGGTTATACGATAAAATATATCACTAACCGCTTTTGCATACAAATTTTTACGTGCAATTTTTTACACAAACACAGTGTTTCATTTCTTGAGGCAAAAAAAAGCTATGCCCTTCCTCAGGATGCAATTAATATGTCTCCTTGCAAAATTTTATCGTTCAGCTTTTGCTGATTCTGTTCGGCAGTTTAGGTGTTAAAAAGACAGACAAACAATAACATTCGTAATAAAATAGCATCCTTCTTTTTTCTAAGTTGCCGTGCCTTGCAGGGTCCATAATATACCTCTTGTGATCGTAACCTACAACGTGATTGTAGAGTGCAATAAAAATATTGATTATTGAGTATTGAGTAATATTATTAGAATGGGTTTTAGAATAAAACTTACTACAGCTACATACATCCACAAAATACAAACATTTACCGCCTGTAGTGGTGTCAGAAAGTTTATTCATGTTGTTTCGGGGACGCTACATCAATAGTTTCCCATCGCCCCGGGCCTGAATGAAGACATTCGTGGAATTTATCAAATTGTTTAAGTGGGTAGCGATTGTCTCGGGTACATAGAAGGTTTAATCACCTAAACCTTCTGAGTGGGTTCTATAATGACAATAGATTCAATATTCGCAAATCATGAGCCCGGGTTAACGCAATTTGCTGTTATATTTACAACTATCTTTCGCTCGCAACTTCACTCGCAAACATTATAAAGAAGATTATGTCCTAATTATGTGTAATGTAACACAATTTTCAATTTGAATTGCTTACATTTTATATATTTTGATGAGATGATAATTACGTAAGGATATTTTTCAATAAAAAAACTATGAGGACAATAAATAAGGTTTTATTAAGTTTAATTATCGAAGTCAATAAACCCCTTGCGATGAAAAAGAGCATGCACTTCAAGTCAATTACTATTAATTAGTAATTTACCTAACGTTTATCGAAAAATATGGAAATTTCAAACAAATTAAGTACAAAGCTGTCTTTAGATGCTGGGGATCATACAATATTGCAGTTTATTGTCTACATATTGCAGCTGTATAGAACAGAACAGTGTTTTCTTTGCAAAAGCTTGCGGGTTTCATTATAGACATGAGATTCTTCTCGGTAACAACTCAGATATTTGAGAACTGCACGTATATCGGCTATATTCGACTAGAAAATAAAAGTCACCAGTCAGTTTTTATCATCGTTTCATCATTTCATTTCATCAAGATTTAACTTAATGTAATGGATACTAGTAACTCAACCTAGGCTTTATGAGTCGCTGTCGAATGCTTTCGATAGGTTTTTTACGCACCAAAACTAGATTTTAGTTCCTTACATAGCCGCTAGAGGCGTTGGAGGTTTTCCGAGGAGGACTCTCTTACATTGCAAGACAATACTTAGTGCAGTAGTGTTATATTTGCACTTGTAATACCTAGTAGTTCTTTTATGTTGCCTCAAGTGAGCAGTCGAGGTCATTTTGTTCACTGCGGGGATTGTCCGCCGTTCGTATACTAATTACTTGCTGATACAGTGCCTTCCTTATGCGTCCCCTAAACAGTAAATTAGTTTCGATCTGCTGTTACGTGGGATAGGATAGACGCATTGCGTACTTACATTAGATCGTAATTTGCTACCAGTTTTACTCTTTAAGTACAACGAGTGTGTTTAGCATTCTATGGTGTTGGTATAGATATACTCAATCACAACAGTTCAAATTGTTATCCAAGTTCGAATAGTTCTGGATGCACTGCGCTGCCACTGACGATGCTGTGGCGAAGTTTTGGGCACACCAAATTTAACTTAAAAACAAAAATCGTACCATCGACACGAACAAGAAGAAGAAGAATAGTTCTGGAGAAGAATATTGTTATTTATCACCTTTACCAGGATAGTGATCGAAGTTCGAATAGTTTTATTGTAACTAGGTACTACTTTTCAAGTTCGAATAATTTTGGAGAAGCTCGCTGCAACTTCTACCAGTGGAATAATTAATAAAAAACCACTGTTTAAACGGCGATATAATTCCATTATGGATATCGCATAATGAAGAAAAGGTGGTCATCGAAATCGGCCCAAATGATGTACCGAAGGTACATTTATTGGAAAAAAATACCCTGTATTACGCTGGTTAAAACTCTAGTCGTACTTTTTTTAATGTTGATTGGGGGATGAGAAAAAATACTTTTGAGGAAAATCAAGCCATTTTGGCACACTATTATCTGTTTCGTAATGATGTCATAGTAAAAACTGTCAGTGATTCGGAATGTCAAACGCACGCCATTACGGCAGAATAATTTCAGTTTTATAGTGATTTCATGGTAAAAACTATCAACTTGACAGCTGTCATGTACCTTCGGTACAAATTTGGGGTGAGATGCAGGTATGCGCTTTTGATGTCCTCTTTTCATAATTATGTAAAATGGACAAACATTTTATCCACATGAAAGAACATTTCATAATCAGTCCAACACTGTGCATACATTGTAAAAAAAAAAATTAAAAAAATCACAACGCAACAAAAACAGTTGCAAGTTTAGGAATCTTTTCAGTATAAAAACCTTTAAACCACACAACCATTAAAATCACATTACAATCTCCACGATCATTATTATAGAATCAATGACTCATCAACAATCTTACTGGACACGGAACACAAAATCCGCCAAGTATATTACTGCTATGACGTAAGCGGCCATTACGTGTGAAGAGAAAGGGGTGAAATATGTCGGGCGACGCTGGAACACACTGTTACTTAATATGCTATCAGAATTTTGGGAGATTGGAATTTTAGTCCAGTTTACTGTCTACTTTAGTGTCGAAACCAGAGGGGTAGATAGCATGACATGGTCAGTCTTTCTAGTGTTGCTTTTCGACACTGCATACGTCTGAAACTTTAGTATCTAGAAACCTTTTTCTATGTATAATTATAGTGTATTTATTCCTATACAAACGCAAATGATCACAATGACTTGATTGTCTCATTGGTCTAGTGTTCGTGGGTTCGATTTCGAGCAGTGTTGTTGGGGTGTTTGTCAAATTCCCAGCATATAAAACAATATCTTGCATCTAGTTAGAGTAGCAACTAATCAATTACAGTTAAAATAAATAATAGGAATAAGAAAAATATCTTAGCAATAATTCTTACACTGTGGTTTATACAAATTGACATGTTTAAATAGTAAATAGACTGCCTCGTCGGTCTAGTGTTCCCTAGCGAGACTGCTACGCTAGAAGTCCTGGGTTTGATATCCGGGTCGCGCAAAATGCTATTGAGGTTTTCGGAAAAATTCCTAGTAGCAGCTCGAAGTCTGGATTTGCGCCCGGTTGACACCAATAGGCTCTACCTTATTACGTGGGACCTAAACAATTAAACATACCAGCGAACTATGTGTGTACATTAGTACGCCTCTGCTTAACCCTTCGAGGAATACAGGCGTGATGGTATGTTATGTTTAAATAGTCTGATCCGACACAACTACTTGTAGGCAGAGTAAACATTTGTGCGTGGGTGAACCTCTAACCTGTAATGCTAAGCTAAGTGTTTAGCTGTTATGCTAATGTTGGTAATGGTGCATTATTAGGCACTAATAGGCTTTAATCTGAGTAGTAATTATAGATTACAAGCCGTTGACTTGTATCAATGGGGCCTGGCTGATATTGAATATGAAAAAAGAATACCATTTTTGAATAGGTACACATTGTTCCCCATTATACCACTATACGGATCTCTGGTATAGCAGTCACATTGTTCCCTAAAAGCCACTTTACCCGGATCTCAGTCGTATTTATGACTAGGCAAAAGAGTCATTTTACAATTAAACAATATGTTTAAGGTCCTTCCTGAAAACCAGCGCTGTGGCATTATACATACTTTTCCTTAATGCCATATCTGATATTATTATGCCGAAGTAAGATTTTTTTTTGTCCTCGGGCAGGGTTGCACCATAATTTTTTGTTAATTTTATTTTGTTAAATATGTGTATATTTTTTCCTTTCTTTCTTTATTTCTTTACTATCTCCTACTGCTGGGGGTCGAAATTTTCTCTCACCAAAATATATGTTTGGTAATGCCAAATACAAATAAATAAGTTTGGTTTTGTGGAAGTATTTCTGATATTTAATTTAAAAAAGTAGACTTTTGGCTATTTCTTTACATTTACTTGATATAGTTTGGGATAAAATAGTTCCTATTTTTAACGGAACATCAATAGGCAAATCTAATACCTATCCCTAGTAATTGTATTCGCAAGAGATCATTTCTTCCAGAAGCCCGATAAGAACAGCATAAAGGCGTTGTCAAACACACAGTGATTCGAAGGCATTGTAAAGGCGAATCTAGAAAAAATAATTAAGTTTCAGAAGACGATAACTACATCTAGAAACCTACTAAAGCAATTTAACAGTTATAGAAGGTTATATACCCACTCAATATAAAAATAATACCTAGTTAAAAAAACACGCTTTTATATAAAATCAAGTTAAAAATTACAGCTAGACCTATTAATTTATTGAAAGGATAACGAGTTTAAGATGAGGACTGACGTCGTGGCAAGCCCAAAAGGAGATGGCGGCGCCAATTTTTGGCCCCCCGTGACGTCATCTTACGTTATGTGGGCTCCAATCAGTAGTGCGTTTTGCCCACAACTCGTCCGAGATGCGACTACGTTCCTGTAACTGTCCCACTGCTGGGCACGGGTCTCCTCTCAGTATGAGAGGGTTTAGGCCAAGTCCACTACGATGACCTAATGTAGATGGTAGACTTCACATGCCGTCAAAAAAATCTCGCAGGCATGCGATGTTTTCCTTCACCATTAAAGCAAGTGATAATTACGCACATTTCGAAAAGTCTGAGGCGTGCCTTGGACTTATCTTTGACTTAGCAGTCTAGTGGTCATTCTCCTAGGCTATCACTAATTTATCACGTTAGTAAAATTAAAAATACCCGCCATAAAAACGGCTTATTGATATATGACAAGCCCTAAAAAGTTCTAAGGTTGGTTTTAAGGACTTTCGAAGTTCGTAAGTTCTCAATTTCGTCGCAGGTGAGATTGTAGTTTGAGCCCTACTTGTTCATTGTTAGCAGAAGTATATTGTGAAGCCTTATTTCATAGTAAATAGAGTTTGTATTAAAAACAATATATTAGATACATAAAATACAAAATCCATAACACGATAAAGCCGCAAGGCAATCGGTGAGAGCGAATCATTTAGGTAATCCAATACCACATGTGGATAAAATATACAAACATGTTACCGAGATAATTAAGTGGGACCGTGGACTTAGCTAGGTATATTAAAACTAGTATAATATCATAACAATCATATCTTTACGCCTGTATTCACCAAAGGGTTCGGCAGAGGTGTAGTAATGTAGACTAATGGATTACCGGTATGTATTGTATAGGTCCCACGTAATAAGGGGCGCACTGCCACCGAGAATTTCAATTACACTGCTAGATCGTGGAATCAAACCCAGGATCTCGAACTTATGACCACTAGGCAAACTAGTATACTACTTATTACATACAAAATATCAAGTAGGTACACTTCGGTTATCTCATTTATTCATAACATAACGACAGCTGTTTTTCGCAACATTAGACATTTTACTATATAGCACAACAGCTAAAATAAATGAGGTTTTTTATCAAAAAACTACAGCTGTGGAAAAGAAGGCATTTCCTTCAAAAGATATACGATCGCAGCGACACCGGGCGGCGACGGCAAAAAACATAATCCTTAAAACAAAGAGCTCTCTAGAACTACTCATTCTTCACATTTCATTTGATATCAATCACGGCTTACAAAGTCTCGGTGGCGCTCGGCGGTGTTCGGCAAACTCCGGAACTTTAGTTCGTAGCGGCCGTACTTCAGTTTATCTACTCTGCTACGGGGATCGCACGTGCCGGCGTAGAGCGCGTCGTAGCAGCGTAGCGGGAGGTTCGAGCGTACTACGAGTATCGGGGTTACATTGTGAAGTGACTTTAACTTTTGTGGTGTACGCTTCTAGTGAAAATTACGAGTATGTTCGTGAAATTGTGAGTTAATTGAAGGATTAACACTGAGTTGTTTTGGTACACATCTGTGATTATTACATGGTAAGTATTATACTTTATAAGCTTTAGGTACCTACACGATCCTTAGTTAAAATTAATGGCAATTGTTAATGACTTTAGTAATTTTGCGTGTCATGATACAAATTTAATACAGATACCAATCAGCAGTAACTTGGTTTACGGTTACTTTTTATTAATCGCATGCTTACTATAATACGTTATTTTATATTTCTACCAGCTTAATATTTCAAGTGCACTATTTACATAAATCATAAATTTTAACTTTTTGTATCTGAGATATACTTATAGCCTGTTTCACTTACTCTGGATAGCTGCTAACCCGGATAAATTAAACAATAAAACAATATTTTTAAGAAAACATGTGCCAAGTAAACGGGAACTTATCTATACATCCTTAGTTTCCATAAACTACCTACATTCTATTTTAAAATTCTTAAATATGCGCTATTTCTTAATTCTGGCGCTAATCAAAAATCTATAATTTTAAATTTACTAAAACAATATTCAGTCATCTCTGTTTATTTTATTGATGTAATAAAACCACATTAGCTCAATGTTATTAACATTAACATTAATCTGACGTTATATTAAGCGTCTCTATATGGTGCATATTAGACCCATGTCGCCACCCGCCACTGAGATTTGACGAAGGATATAGATGTCAAAAGAAATGTTATTCCATATACAAATATGTATATGGAATAACATTTTTCAATTATTGGGTTTTTAATTAAAATACGATTAATTTATCAAAAAACAGATGAAAAATCAAGATTAAGAACACCAGATCTCAAAATAAAAATTGTTGGACGACGAACAAATTTAATACTTGTATATAATAATTACATTATACATACATACAGATATAGTAATACTGTCAGTAAAAAGAGAAGGAATAACATCGTTCCACTAAATTATATCCAAATTTAATACCATGTCTAATATATTATTAAATAGGTACCTCTACTAAACTATATTTTTTTGTAATCTGTATCTCATGATCACAAATGCGCTTACAAAGCATGAGGGCCTGTATTTGAGTCTCAGATCGAGTTGAGTAGTTTGTAGTTTTTTATTAGAAAAATTTCAGAAACAGCTGAGTATTTGATTTGTGCCTGATCGACGGCAATAAACTCGTCCCCAATTAGTATAAGGGAGTTATACCGGCAAACTATGACTACGTAATAATATATTATTCCATCTCGAGGTGTCTAATTCCTTGTAGATTATTTTATGACTTCTAATCAGGGTAGCGTTTAATGACCTGCACTGCATCAATGCAGTGTAGTATTGGAAATATATAGCATGTAAGACATCTAATATTATAAAGAGAAAAGATTTGTTTGTTTGTATTTAATAGGCTCCGAAACTACCGGACCAATTTGAAAAAAATATTTTAGTGTTACATAGCCCATTTATTGGAGAAGGCCATATACCATCACGCCACTACTAAAAGGAGCGTTGAGAGTATCAATGAAAAATGTTGCAAAAACGGGGAAAAATATGTGATACCACGCGGGAGAAGCCTCTGGCGGAAAGCTAGTAATTTATAATTTGTATCTTTATGAAATCCGTGATAAAGTGATTAATAGTTAACCTAAATTTTTACAAAATACTATGCACAGCCGTACACTGGCTTATGTGGTAATCGACGCGCGCTTTTTATGTACGCTATCTCTGGATAGATAAATACCTAGTATATCTACAATAAGTTCAACGTCCGCGCTATGTCTTTCAATACGCAATTATAGGGATTGTGAAAATTAAAAATTAAGGTATGTCTTTATCGATATATATACTACCCGTATATCGTGGTATGATTCAGCGGAGGAGGATGTAAGTAATTAAATCGCCAACTGGTATATGACTAAACATTTTTATGTACAAATTTTACAGGTAACAATTTTCTGTCTCCACTTCACAAGTTCTATTGTTTCATGGCTCCGAAGCCTCTCTTATCTTACTTCCCCCTTGAGATAAGTAATTTGTTTGTGACGTCAATGTTTGTTAACTTCGGCGCGACATTTGACAAGATACTTATTTCTTTTCTTCGTTTATCGACGTTTGTGAAGTATAAAGAGTTCGAATTCGAGTCAAAATATTCGGTGTTTGCTATCCGTTTTGCTCGTACAATTTGACGTCTTATTATTCAGGGCTCATTTTTCTTTTTTAGGTTTTCGTGTTTTATTCCTTTTCTTTACTCGATCACGAGATAGAAATAATTTACATACTTTCGTTCATTTGATATGCAAATGACTCTGGTCTACTTAATATAGTAGTAATGACAATACCAACTCGTTATACATTTTTTTTGCTGTTCGTAAACTACCAACTACGTAATTAAGTACGGCAATAGCTTATTGTTAATTGAAATTCATGTGGGTCATCTATTTATACGATAAACAACGACGATTTGTGATAATTTATTGAAAATACAGTATTTTTTTTGCAGAAAATATCGTTATTGACTTATAATAGGCCTTCAATATCTTATATTTTGAAGACACGCTACGATTTACGCATTGGTCGCAATCGGCTACTGCTCTGCGAGTCGCAGGTTCAATCTCTGCTCAGTACAAATGGTACAAATTATTTTACGAGTTGTAATCATATTATTATGTTCAGTATAAGCGATGGTTTAGCCCCCAGATAGTTATTACTCATTTACCTGCCAATCCATATGAATACTAGTATTAGGTAGCATTAATTATACAGGATATTTTTCATTCATTCATCAATACATTTCATTCATTGTTCAATACTTTTTTATTTTTGTTATCCGTATTGAAATCAGCAATATAATATTAATTAAATTAATATTTTTAATTATAAATCTAATTTGGGTAGATAGAAATAATGTTATTTTACACGTTCAAGTAAAATAAACTGCAGAAAAAATTGAAAAATTGATGAAAAAAGTTACGGAAAATTTCAACGTAGGGTGTTCCAGAATCAAGTATTCGGATGTGCATCGATATCCCTTCCACCTTGTATAATAATAGATTTAGCCTCTGTAATAAGCCTTTAAATTTCAAAATGGTTATTGATTCCGGCTAAATTCACATCAATCAACTGAGACGTGAAATAAGGCTAATGAGAATCGATAACTATTAGTGTTGTTAATTAAATTTGGGCGAGTGGCGTTGATTATATTGTTATAAAGCTTAGGATAATCCTTTGAGCTTCTCGTATTATTGATATAGGTAGTGGTAACAATGTTACCTAATATAGTCATAGGATCATATTGTCTTGTACTTTTATTTAGTGTATCTTGTACTTAATATATAAATCTACACTAATATTTCATATAAAGAGGAAATATTGACATCGTCATTTTTGAGAGCGCATTGCTAAAAACGCGATTATAACGCCCCGTGATCCAAAATAAATGAAATAATGTTTTTTAATTATAAATCTAATTTGGGTACATTAGTACATACAAATAATGTTTTTTTCACGTTCAAGTAAAAAAAAAATGCAGAAAAAAATAAAAAATTACGAAAATACGTTACGGAATATTTCAACACACTCATGGTATACGGATGTGCGTCGATGTCCCTTCCACCTTGTATAATTAAGTCAACGTAAATGTAAAACACCGTTAGATTTCAAGTAAGTGTCAGAACCAGTTTATAGGATTGAGATTGAGAGAATGAATGAAAGGCGACTAACAAATGGAAATTATAAGGTGAATGTCAGCGGTAGCACCGGGAGACGACATATACCAACCTTATCGGCGAAGTCCTTCAAAAAGGTCCCGTGAGTAGTTGGGATGTGCGTGTGTATGACGAGATGTGGGAACATGGACGAAACGAAAGAACTAGGTATGCAAGAATTGTAGCCATTGGTCTTCTGATTGAGTTGGGCATGTGCTCAGCATATAATAATAGTAACCATTTATTTATTTATATTTACGATATTAATATATTATTCATATTGAACTGTATTTTGATTTTATTTGGATCTGTTTGTTTTTTGTTTGTATTTCGAATCGTAGACGTAGCTGCCCGTGGCACCACTAAGGTCCTACCAGAATACTGGCTCTGGCATTATACTTTTCTTAATGCCACAGCATTATGCTGATGATGGCATTTTTGGTTTCGCGCAGGGTTGCACAAATATTTTTTAGTTATTTTTATATTTTTTTAAATTTGTGTATGAATCGTGTCTGTGCGAGTCCAGAATATATACCTAGTTTTTCATTCTTTCTGTAGTTTTTGCTCACCCCTATGGAAAAAGGCGCGAGTGACGGTATGTATGACATAGATCCGCCTAGCTAGTTACCACTTGTGTAACACCGGCGCCAAACAAATTTACCGTGTTCCGCCGCGTGTGTGTGAGAGGGTATTTACTTAAATTGCGTGCTTCATCTTAACCTGTCTGTGTTTTCCATTAGACATGATTAGGGTTAAACCTTTTCAAGTAAACTAATATAATAATCATGTGCTGATTTCCGACAGCTAGGCGAATTGTGTATTTCTTAAATATTTTGTGTGCCAGCAGTTTTCCGTGACTTCGTTTGCGTATGTATCTTTATAAATGACTTTGTGTTTTCAAGCCAACCAGGAAGCCGTATAAATATTTTAATACAAAATTTCAACCAAATTGGTCCAGTCGCTTAGGAGGAGTTAGGCGACAAACAACATAGAGAACAATTAAAGATATTAGAAACATAGCCATGAATTGTTCTTATGTATTTAGTAATATAATACTGTAATGTTGAATAAAAATCAGTTAAGCTGATGATAATATTAGTAGAATAGTAGGAAGTATGATAGGATAGATAACGTCTCTTACACGCTGCTTGTAAAACCCTCTAGCGGTAAACTGATTAACTAAAACCACACATTCTCTAGCGACGCTAGTCCGTATCTCTCAATTATCTATAGGTAGAACAAAAATTCGTAGAGATCTCGTTAACACGCTCATCGCTTCGCCTAACCCCCCCGATCGCAGTAAGAACTACTTACAATGTAATCAGAGATAATTAACTGGTCTCACTACGTTCTACATAAATCTTTTGCTACCCTATCTTAATTGTCTTACGTATGCGTTTCCGAGAAAGATAAAAGATATAATGAATCCGCAAGGAGGGTATTAGGCAGTTTTTGGCATAACGGGGTGTATGAAAAGATTGTGTGCTAATAACGTAGTCAGTATATTATTACTCGCTAGAGGATATCCAAACTCGCTGCCGTGTCTTAGGTCTATGAAGTTTTTTGATTTAAAGTAAAAAAAATACTAGACCTGTAAGAGAATCACCCTCCGAGGTTCTAGTATTTTCTTAATTATGATCTTTTTATCTGTTTTATTTTATAATAGCTTTCTGTCAGCGGCATCGTCCACGTGGTCTGGGAATTATATATATATGTAATTATATTCTATGTTGATGACGTAATTGCCTACATTATTTTCTTAAAACAAATCTGTAACCATAAATAAAATAAATCACTGTAACCATACATTTGGACGACGTCTGTGGTCTAGTGGTTCGAGTACCGGACTGCTGATCACGAGGTCGTGGGTTCGATTCCCACAGGACACAAACATTTATTGTGATGAACTTAAGTGTTTGTGTTTGTCTGGGTGTTTTCTATGTATTATAAGTATGTATTTACAAAAAAAAAAAGTATATAAGTATTATATCAATTGTCTAGTACCCATAGTACAAGCTCTGCTTAGTTTGGGACTAGATGATGCTGTGTAAAAATGTCCCAGGATATTTATTATTTATTTATTTATTATTTATTTTACTGGGATAAAAGTAGCCTATGTGCTATTCCAGACTATGATCTATCTCTGTACCAAATTTAATCCAGATCCGTTCAGTAGTTTTTGCATGAAAGAGTAAAAAACATCCTTTCACATCTTCTCTAATATATAAAACAAAGTCGGGTTTGTTACAACACTTATAAGTACTCATAACTCAAGAACTGCTAGACCCATTTTCATGGTTTTCAATTTGTTGGATTTGTCTCCGCCCCCAATAACAGAATAACTAAAAAAATATTGGTGTAGGGTCAAACGCGAGCGAAGTTGCGGGAATCAGCTAGTTTATAATAATAGTAGGATTATGATGTCTGTTTTATACACTCCAGTTTATAAAATACCGATTCATGCCCTATACGTTATGGCCATGGGATCAGAAAGATTGTGCTTTCTGAATATATTCCAAGGCTCAGGAAGGTCGATGTATTAGTCCTTCAATTAGCAACATCCGATTAGTCGAATAAAATATTGCTCGCTTTGTAGTCCGTTATGTACCGGCGCGGACCATTTTTACGACCCTTACCCGACCCGACCTAATACAGGGTATTTGAAAATAAAGTCGCTCCCGTTGTTTGTACGTAGGTCTTTTAAACTACGAATCAGATTTTAATGCAGTTCAGCAATGAATAGCGTGATTCAATAGGAAGGTTTCTATGTAGTATATACAATTATACATGCATATTATTATAGTAGAGAATAGCCAAGAAATTCAAAGCCTTGTGAAGCCGGGGCGGGTCGCTAGTATTAGGATATAAAGGTAGTTTCAACAACAAACTGTGATTGACTTACAAGTTGCAATTTGATATACGAATCGGCAAACGAATAGAAATAAAATGTATGGAAATGACACAAGCTTTCGACAAGTCGTTTACATACATTTTGTTTCTATTCGTTTGCCGATTCGAATGTCAAATTGCAACTTGTCTAGCTATCAACCCCCAGCTATCAACGCACAATAAGACTACTTGCAGTCAAAACTAATAACCCGATCTGTCGATTTTCTCCCTATTGGAATTCGAAATGTGGGATATAACTAGGTTTATTTCATAAGCATTTGCTAAGAAAAGATTTAGATAAATTCCTATTAGATTGAAACTAACTACCTAGAAGAACGCGGGTAACGTCAGGGGCATAGCTATAATAATTATGGTTTATATTTAGAAAACATTTTCATAATTGGTAATAATATATAGAAGCTTATTTATTTTTTAAAGAGACGATAAAGGTATAGGAACACGAGTTATATTTTAAAATTGTTTGGTAACTATTAAAGCAGTTTGCTTGCATGCAGGTTATTAGGTCGACGTTCGTAGCTTATGGGAAGCGGTAACTCATTTCCTCGGTTTACTCTGAAGTTGGTTAGTATGATAAGCGCCTAGTTTCCATCTATTCTGCTTACGTGAGTGGGTGGTAAAGGTGCACATTTTATGTATATACATAAGAGATTATAAACAGGACTATAGATACTGCAGAAGATAACAATTCCTATTATCTATATACTACCTAATATTATAGGAATTGGATTTGATTGTTTATTAGATAATTGCAATTGCTTTGCATTAATTGCATTGGATACGCTACGAAACTACTAGGCCTGTAGACAAGTTGCAATTTAACAATCGAATCGACAGCGAATAGTGACAAATCGGGCTGTCACTAATGTCATTTTCATACATTTGTTTCTATTCGCTTGTCGATACGAATGTCGAATTACAACTTGTCTAGCCCCCCTGAAACTATTTAAAAATTCTTTCAATGTTAGAAAGGTACATCTTTACCGGGACTATAATTTATAAGAAAAACCTTGTTCACGCGGGTGAAGCCGCTGGTGTAAAGCTAGTCACTCTTAAACAGAATGTAATAATTATCACTGGTCATACATACCGACGAAAATATAATGTAAGTATACATAAGTACACCTCTGCCTATCCCTCCGAATACTACAGGCGTGATAGTATATTATAATAATTGTTATGATTAACTTTAACGGTGACTGTGACGGAAAATATAGGTAGCCTGAAATATTTTGTCATATAAATTGGTGCCAGTTTGGATCAGAGAATACTTTGAAGTAATAATTATTATTATATTTAATCAACATTTACATTGTTAATAGGTAGATAGATAATGTTACTTTAAAAGTTTGATCCAAGATAAATACTCCACCAACAGTTTCAAGAACTTGCTACGACAAGGTTCTAATACAATAAAGTATTTTCTACTACAATTTGGAACAGCGTGGAAACTTACTCTCCATTCCTTTTATTCTTCATCTTTGTGTTCCCTCGCAGAATAAAATGCTGTGCAAACTTTATTCTGCTGGTAGGAACCTAGTAAAGTTATGTGCGTCAACAATGAAGTCACATGCAGCAGACGTGTCGCGGCTAAGAGACACATCGTATTTGAATAAAACTTGCACCTCTTTGAAATACTGCAGCTATGTAGATTTAAGTTTTTTGCTCTATGAATTTCCGACCACTACCTTCGTCATGGACCCTGTCATCATCAACCCATTAACTGTCCCACTGCTGGGCCCGGGTCTCCTCTCAGTATAAGAGGGATTAGGCCATAGTCCACCACGCTGGCCTAATGCGGGTTGGCAGACTTCACATGTCGTCGAGAATATCTCTCAGGCGTGCAGGTTTCTTCGCGATGTTTTCCTTCACCGTTAAAGCGAGTGATAATTACGCACATGGTTTCGAAAAGTCAGAGGTGCGTGCCTTGGATTCGAATTCGAGACCTTTGACTTGGCAGTCCAGTGGTCATACCCCTAGACTGTCATTCCTTTTTTTTCATGGTTGCTGTAAAGGCTTCGAAACTGAAAATATAATAGGTACTAGCTAAGCGGACAGACGGCGTTCTGCCCGAACTTGATCTTAAACCAAACGCGTTGAGGCTTCTATCTACCACTAACTATTGCTATGGTATCTTTTTGGATTTTTTAAGCATTTTCCATGCTAAGATTACAAGTTATTTTTAATTAAGGAAAAAATCGGCTGGCCGGGGAGGATTCGAACCTGCGTCATCTGGTTTGGTACACCAGACGCTTTGACCACTGAGCTACCGCGAGCCCCGCTCGCCAGTCGAAATCTTCCTTCACATTCTAATTTACGTCTTAAAAGTGACGTAGCGAAATCTATTGTGAATGCTTCACAACCGACACGACTAACTTAACAGGTAGTTCGATGTCGTATGATGCCACCTTACCTATTAACTATCTTTTTGTATTTTTTAAGCATTTTCCATGCTAAGATTACAAGTTATTTTTAATGAAGGAAAAAATCCACTGGTGGGCAGGATTCGAACCTGCGTCTTCTGGTTCGGTACACCAGACGCTTTGACCACTAAATTATTGCTATGGTATTTACCTCTTTTTCTCCAAATTTACATTAGCCAACAAGCTTAAGGTTACATTATAGACATGCATACCTGAACACAAACTAACCGTGAGCAGTTCCGTAGACAAAGTTAGAATGTATGTTAGAATTTCTAGCATGTTTGTATCTAGATAATTTGTCTAGTTAATGTTACAGTGATCTAGATTTTTTTGAAACACTTTTTGTTATTGAATAATCGTATAATCTATGATAACACTTTATTAATGGTTACCGTTTTTTTGTAACTAGCATGCAGAGAAGAATTTTATATTATAAATGTGACAGTTTGTTTGGACGTTTGTAACACCTTAAACACGGCAACTATTGAACATGTTTCGATAATTTAAAAAGGTAGTGTGTATCAATACTTTTTATCTCGATCGCCGGTACCCACGGGATACTACAAGAACCTAATTTTACGCGGACAGAGGTGCGGGCAAAAGCTAAACATTTATTGCGTCTAGGCTCTATTGTATGACTAGGAGTTAGGACAATTGTTAGATAAACAAAATATATAATAAAAATGGTAGGTAGGTATAGATATTTCATTGATTCGTATACGTATGGCACCAAAGGTTAAAAACTGTTGCAAGTTTTTTTTACTAGAACAGCATATTTAGCACTACTATTTATAAAAAAATACACAACAATGCGATCATCCGTCGATAGGAGCAGTCTCGGATTTAGCAAAAATATAGGAAAAATATCGGTCGTGTGTTCACTCGCTGCCGGTCTATAGAATGGCCCCCAGGGCGTGTAATATCCATGAAATATGCGTTTGTCCAAGCACAAAGCAACAGAGCTGCCGGCGGGTTCGTATTCACAGAGAAATCCCAAATATTTCAATAACATGCAAGTAAACTGGGAATTTTATTAAAACACAACGAACGCTAGTGCATAACGTTTTTTAATTGAAACAAAAATGCCTTTTACTATGTACGTTTGGCGTGAAAAAGTTGTTAAAACTAGCTGTTTGCAAGTTTTTCGACCGGACAATTTTCGATGTCGTTTAAAGAAATTGCAAATTTCAACCGCACATTAATGTTCTTGTGAAAACGGGCTATTGTACGGTATTTCAAAAAAGGTTGAAGTTTAAATTAAAGCAACTACTTTTAGTATTCCGTTACATATTTTAAAATATTCTGTTCGTGACCCAAAACTGTACTGCGGTACGTTTATTAGTTTTGCAGACTTTTCTCATGAAAAGAGTATCTCATGTACGCTTAGTGAAAAAATAAACTGATAGTTATTATAATATTGTAGAATCGCATGTAGGTACGGACGGATAATGGGAATGGAGTATTGTTTTACTAATGGTCGTTGTAGAGTGTGCGTATTTTGCTCTTTCCAGGATTCAAAGCCATAATATAATATATATTCCCGGTATTGTTAAGGATCTATATTATTTATGCTTTGGATTCCTTTCGGGTGAATTGATCTCTAGTTAGTGGTGGCCCGGTGGTCTATTACTCGGGACCTAAATTGTACTTTACATTGGAGGTACACCTCAAAAGTTAAAATATCAATGCAATATTTTGGATTTGTGTGGCGAGCCAATTGCACAGTTCAAATAGTTGTTATGAGACATAAATATATACTTTGGAGAATAAAGACGTGATGATTGTTGAAGGATAATGTTATATTTTGTACAACATATAACATCCAGCATTTGCTTTCCAATAGATGTCGCTAACGTCACCTTAGACGTAAATTTAGAGTGTGAAGGAAAATTTCGACTTGGCGAGTAGGACTCATAGTGTCTTAGAGGTCATAGCGTGTGGTGTATTTAACCAGAAGACGCAGGTTTGAGTCCTGCCCGCCCGTCGATTTTTCCCTTCATTAAAATAACTGGTAATATTCATGCAAAATGCTTAAAAAATACAAAAACATCCTCTTAAATCGTGTGCCATCTGCCATCTCATTATTTTCGAATACAAACGTATATAGGTACTTAAGCATTTCATTGAACTGTTATCTGAAACTCTTCAATACTTTCACAAAGATACAATCCAAAACTTTAACAAAGATTCAGTGGGAAACGTTTTAAGTAACAATGGGCTATTTAAAGGCGCATTTGAATATTGTACAGCGGGTGTTTATTTTGAAAGGGCCTGACGATTGCGGCCCGATACATCTGTATATCTTGAAGAAAGTTTTGAAGGGAGATATCGATTCTCGTTTCTTGGTGCCATATTTGTTTTGTTGATAAGTTGGTAGGTATTGAATCGAGAGTACAATATTATAAGTAGCCTAGTACTGTGTTAAATATCCATAATAACATTAATTTTTATTTTTTTACGAGAAGACTGGAAGGAAGAAAGGGAAGCCTTTGCCCTGCAGTGGGATGATCACGGCTGAAATAATAATAATAATAACATTATTCTATGTATTTCAAGTTATTTCCATTTTACTGAAGGGAGAAAGCAAATAAACCGTAATGCCATTTAATTTACGAGACGTTTCATTTATGAAAATAAGGGCTACGGTTGCATCGAACGCGCAGGGGTTAATTTATTTCATCTAATAAAATTCTAACCCTTGCTATGCCGCTGGTAAAATACATAATTAAATACCTGTCTTTATTAACAATAATTCTTGTTGGTAAATTGTCTTGTATCTACTGCAATACGAATACAATAGTCTTTTAGTATTTAGTCTGATGATGCATATTATTATTGCTGTGCCCTTACCGGGCTTCATGTTGATTCTAAGATCTATGTAACACTTAAATATGTACAAGTGAACGCAATAAAGAACTTGAACTTGAATATTCCATTCTATTGTGTTACTATGCAAGTCAATGAAGCATTTTACTTGTCAATCCTCATACTATGATTGTGTAATTAAAAATCAGTATAGTTAAAACAATTGGAATTAAAAAAATATATAAAATCATTAACAGACTAATGGTAGAGGCTCCTGAGTACGCCATCTTGGGTTCAATCAAAGTGTTATAGGATCTTTCTATAAGATTACAAGTAAAAACTTCGAATTTGATTTTTTACGCAGAGGTGTATTAATGTATCTACACCTACTGCAGTTCACCGGTATGTTTAGGTCCCATGTAAAGGGGCGGGCTTATTGCCAATAATCGGGCACAAATCCAAACTCCGAGCTGCTACTCAGAAGAAATCCCAAAAACACTTTGCTCGACTTTGAAATCGAATCCAGGACCTCGAGCGTATCAGACGTAAGAAACGATAAGCAATAGCAATTCTTACTAATATTATAAATGTAAAACTAACTCTGTGTCTGTCTGTCTGTCGCGCTTTCATGCCAAAACTAATGAACCGATTAAAATGAAATTGGGTACACAGATAATCTACAGCCTGAGATAGGACATGCTTTTTAATGCGAAAAAAAACGGCTGTAAGTTGTTGAAATATGGGAAGAAAGTTATAAGAAATACCCAGACTACGCAAGCAAAGCCGCGGCGGAAAGCTAGTAATATTATATAGAGACCATTATTATGTTCATTAAATTGATAATGACATTCTTTGTAGTTAGGGCAGAATTTTCCTTACTTCCCGATGCAGGTAAAGAGAACTGAAAAGGAAATACAAGAAAAATCACTTTGCCGTAAAGACTCAGCGTAGTCACAGGGCATTTTCAAAATTAATTAAAATAGCACACGCTAGCTTTGAAACGCTTCAAGCTTTTTCCTTTACGGCGTCAGCAGAGCGCCAGCGTCTCATTTCCGAGTTCCGGTACAACTATCTAGAGAAGCGTTTTATCCCCGCACCTTGTCGTCTGAAGGGAGCCTTTCAGCGTCCTTGAGTCCCCTATCACGTGACAGAATAATGTGTCATACGTTGTCGTCTATTTACGATCAATAACTTTTGTAATAGTGCTAGCAGTTTTCAATTGCTAGTAGACGTGTCTTGCTGAATCATAAAGTTATGTAAGGAGGTTGCGTCTTTGTTTTGTTTTACTGCTACTGCTTTTGATGCTACTTTTTAGGTCCTGGATTCTTACTGGGTTTATCTATGAAATTTTCAGTAACAGCTCGGACTGGATTTGGTAATAGGCTAGGCAATGACATGGTACTAAAACATACCGGTTAAATATGGGTGTACATTAAAACACCTCTGCCTAAGCCTTTGGGGAATACGGTGCAATGTTATTGATTAAAAAAATCGATACTAAGCTTAAATAACTCATTAATTTGGCAGATAGGTTCCTCATAAGACATAAAATAAAAAAACTATGGGAAATACAAGATCAACGCGATAGACTCTTTATTCTATAATTAATTTGCTTTGAAAATGTTTCTTGGTCGTTCCGGTTTCTTTTCTTTTGTGACATTTGAACTGAAATTACTTAGGGAATGGGGATATTTGTCTTTTTTTATCAACCCACACTAGACTACGTTAAATTCTGAGTAAAATTCCCAGGTGATTGATAAATGGATTTTAAATTCAGTTGTTCTTTGAAATTTTTAGTAGGTAGTATAGCCTAGAGCTTAGATTTGTATCCGGTTTTTTGAAGTAGCGCCCTAGCTGTTCCATTTGACCTAAAACTCTTTCTTAGGTTTCGGGTATATTTTAGGGTGTGATGATTTGTCTTCTAATAGGTACCTATTAGAAGACAAATCAGTCATCAACCCATTGACTGCCCCACGGCATTCCCTGCTCGGTGCGGGTCTCTCAGAATGAGAGGGGTTGGGTTATAGTCCAACACGCTGGCCTATATGGGTTGACAAATTTGACACGCCGTCGAGAAAATCTCTCAGACATGCAGGTTTCCTCATGATGTTTTCCTTCACCATAGTAAGCCTAAGATAGTGATAATTCATTCGGTCGGTTAAATCAGAGGCCTTGGATTTGAACTCGAGATAGGTCTCTATTTAGCAAGCAACAATAGGCCTAGAGGTATATACGACTAGACTTGCAAGTCGTAGGTGGTCATAATTATCTTAAGAAGTGAAGAAGCGTATTTACCGCTACGCGTACGCTTCCTTCCATAACTTCTACCACACATAACATTAATGTGTTCTGTAAAGATTATAACAGTGCACAAACACACGCAGCTTACGAGCACCATTTAGTAATCCGTTACCCTCAATTAAATCTCATGGGACCGTAAACACCTGACGCATGGAACAAAATGTTTTGCTGTAAATATACGGGAATAACTGAATTTGCTAGCTGCGTAAAGTTTTTTAATTGCATTGGGGTGCAACGCAACGGTCTAAAACAAAAGATGTCCTATAATTTGTTTTTATTATTTGTCTGTAATTTGTCGCTTGATGGGTTATTTTTTTCGAAATCGACCCAAATTATGTACCGAAGGTAAACTTATTCGAAAAAATACCCTGCATTACGCTGGTTAAAACACTATTCGTACTTTTTTTTAATGTTGACTGGGGGATGAGAAAAAAATCTTTTAATTTGAGAAAAATCACGCGATTTTGGCACAGTTTTGTCATAGTTAAAACTGTCAGTGTCAGTTTCGGAATGTCAAACGCACGCCATTACGGCAGATTATTATGAGTTTTATAGTGATTTCATGGTAAAAACTATCGACTTGACAGCTGTACCTCCGGTACAAATTTGGGCTAAGTTGTATGGGCTTTTGACGACCTTACAGAGACTTCTTTATCAGAATTTCATTCAGCACAAGAGAAGCCTGTTGCCTAATTAAATTGCCTTTTTGTAAATGCTACCGAGGTTGAATTTTCAATTGATAGTCTAGAAAAAGTTTCTGCACTAATTTTATACACTAATTTTAAATTTTATACACTAATAAACGCGATAGAGCTCAGAGATTAGTTTGTGCGTATGAATTTCTTTAATTATTATTTTCCAAATGAATATAAAAATAATAATTACTTTCTTAGATTATTTTTATTTTAAAATTTAACAGCAAATCTGTGATCAGATTATTATATTGTTACCCATAGCTTGGAGGTACTCAGAGGTAGATAGAAAACTATAGTGCAAGGCAAGCTAAGTGCGGTTTTTAGTCGATATAAGCCAACAAACCCTACTACTGCCCCCAGCGGTGGACGATCCGTAAGGATGTTCCGCACTATAAAAAAAGGTCGAATTTTCCGTATCCGGTTATGATGATTTGTCGTTTATGTTGACTACGAAATGTTTATTGTATAGCATAACATTCTTTTTCAGTATAACATTGTTTGACATTTTATTGGACATCTGGAGATGACTAGACTCATACATTGATCCTCAAACTCAATCTAAGTGTATGTAGGGTCCCATTATTCGTTACTCAAGTACCTACAATTTTTAATTCGGCCATTTTATTTGTTTCTTTTTTTATAATTTAAGAAAAGAAACAAATTAAAATTGTTTGTATTTGGACAAGACCAATCCATCGTTTATTTTTCTTTAATATAGCGGGTTTTAAGCAAAATCAATATAATAGATAGGTACGTAAAAAAGGCAAGGCAAGTAAAAAAATATAACGAAGAAATATCCCTAGCTTTTCAGCAAGAATATTCACAACTTTCCTCGTCAAATTTCATAAAAGTCCTTTACACTTGATCAAAATCTTTATTAACACAAAGAATATGAACACTGTTCTTTTTAAAAGAATCCACTGGCTTCAACAATATTAAAGTAGCAGCAAAAAACCACATGTGGGAACAGCGTTAATAAATTTCAATGATCGTATGTAGACACGGTCGTATTAACCACTACATGCTTTCACTCTTTCCACCGAGGGATCTCGCTTCGCCGAAATAATAAAAAGCTTGTTATGACCCTCAAGTTTCGTCTTTTGAATTAAATTTAGAAAGCGAGGGTAGTAAGTAATATAGCGGTGCTTTATGAGTTTCTTTTACGTTTTCTGTTATTACTTAAATATTGTGGTACGGTCGGATAAGGGCACTCGCTTTTTAATTTATTTCTTCGAATTCTGGTTGTTTGTATTCGAGCGTTTGTTTGATAATTGATATTTATTTAATTAATTGTTTGTTCTGTTTTTAAACTTACCTTTTTTAAAGGAACGCTCCCCTACATTAATTAATTCTTACCGGGGGTGCGTTCACAAACAGAAATATTTATATTCACATACATCAAGACCCGGTACACACCTAGGTCATACAAATTGTTCCGTACGAGAATCAAACCCACCAGCTATTGCGTGAAACCCGATCAAACGTGCCATTAATACCGTATTTACATTGCAATCTGTGCATTGGCGTCGTTAGTGATAGTTTCGGAATAAAAACCGATAGGGTTTTTTAGGGGGCCGTTTCATCGGAAGTTGATCGATGGTCACGTAAACCGTTGCGTATTTGTCGTGATATTTCACGAATCTTGCGCTTTAAATTCATATTTGGAACCAAGTAACGATAAAATATGGCTGATTGTAGCTTAGGCCGACGTTGATTATTGACAAAGCATGATACAATATAATGTACATTATCTGAAGTTATGCAATTTTTTAAGGTATTCTATCAGTCATTCGCGGATTCCTTTTGTTTAGGTTTCCTTACTTACTACTTAGATATAGGTAACTATTTTGACCTTTTACCAAACTATGAATTTATGAGTACGCCCGGCTGCCTAACCCATGAGCTTACTGGAGGGTAATTTGGAACTGCCTAAGCCTTTTTTGGAGATTAATAGGCCTATCGTATTTAACTGCTGAATCGACCCCAATCGCGAGAACCCTTACCTATACGCCTCACCTGTAATTCAGCGACACAGTAAATGCAGTATGTCAAAATAGGTTCGATTCCTAGAATAGATTTCCGATTCGAATAGATTCTTTATTGTGATTTTATCCATATTCTGTAAAATGATCGATAAATAAGAGAATCGCTTTCTAATTTACTTGCAACGTTTGTAATGTATGTATGTTCGTTTCAAATCTTGTCACTGAATTTTAAAGCAGATTATCCTCAACCGATTGAGATATCTAATATATAAAATTCTCGTGTCACAGTTTTAGTTGCCATACTCCTCCGAAACGGCTGGACCGATTTGTATGAAATTTTGTGTGCTTATCCGGTATCTATGAGAATCGGCCAACATCTATTTTTCATCCCCCTAAAATGACCCACCCCTATATGGCAAAACAACGTTTGCCGGGACAGCTAGTTTTTTTATAAATGTTGAGTTTGGATGAAATGCACAATTAGCTTTATCGATGGCATTCTAATAAAATGACTTCACTCTAAATCCAATATGGCGGATAATCCAAGATGGTGGACTAGTTAGTTTTAAGCACTGCTCTAAAGGGTTTACTGAGAAGAATACGAAAGCTAAAATAACTTCACTCTAAATCAAAATCTAACTCTTGAATTTACAATTACACCTATTACAATACAAAATATTTTAATCTTTACTAATAAATTAAAAATGTGAAAGTAGCTCTGTCTATCGCTCTTTAACGCCAAAACTACTAAACCGATTTAAATAATATTTGGTACACAGATAGTCTAGAGCCTGAGGAAGGACATAGGCGTTAATATGAAAAAAGGGCTGTAAGGGGTTGAAATAGGGAATTAATACTTTCTAAATATTTAGATAACATTTCAAATGATAAGAGAAGGAAGTAAACACTACCAACTTTAATAATTTCATGTAAGCATAAAAGCCGTCTTCAAAGCTACAGAAACATAATGTGGGAGTCTATAAAGGAGGTCCGTATAGTAGCGCATCTTACGACTGACATGATCAAAGCATAATAAGGCGGAGCCGTCTTGCGAGGCATTACTACGTCATTTTGCGTCGTACTAACGATATGCTTTGCACTGAATAGTGATGCGTTTTGCTTCCCCTTAATAAATATGCACATTTACAAAGACTAACATTTTTATTTTACTAAACGTCTGTTTCACCATCTAGCTATCTGCCTTAGAAATAAAAAAAATAGAACAAAGGAGGTCCATCAAAGCTCAGACAACTCAGCCCCAATTTGTACGTGAGGTACCTAACAGCTGTCAAGTTGACAGTTTTTACCATGAAATCCCCATGAAACTGTTAATGATGTGCCATAATGGCGTGCGTTTGACATTCCGGAACTGACACTGATAGCAGATAGCTGTCATGGTGACAGTTTTTACTATAAAGACACGATGAAACTGATAATTTTTTATTCAAAATAAAAGTATTTTTTTCTTATCCCCTGGTAAGCAAAAAAAAGTGCGACTAGAGTTTTAACCAGCGTATTATAGGGTATTTTTTCGAATAAGTGTACCTTCGGTACATCATTTGGGCAGATTTTGATGACCTCCTTTGTAAGAAATTATCTGCCAAGTAATTTAACGGTAACTTACTAGGTGGTGGTGAAATAGGCCCTAAATCTCTTTAACTGATAATAATGTTCAAGCTATATAAAACAGACACTGGATTACGATAATTATGTTGCTCTAAATAAAGTTGCGCTTACTAATAATATTTGAAATATTATAAGAGTTTTAAAATTCATATCGACAATAACCCCCAACAGCCAATATTGAACTAAGAACGAAGTTTAAATAATGAATTCGAATTTAAAAAATAATCGGAATTATTTAACACGCTCAAAGTATGAAGCGAAATATTATAAAACAATGAGGAGCCAAAGACCGTGAAGCTGGCAACCAACATTATTCCAACATTGCGGAATAAGTTCGAATTCTCAGTTCCAATGTGATAAGAAGATAGTAATGGACTCAAATAATCTAGAATTTCGCGAATACCTATAGACTCTTTTTTTACTAGCCCTCTTTGTCCCACTGCTGGGCAAAGGCCTCCCTTCCCTCCTTCCATGCCGCTCTGTCTGTTGCCATAAGAATCCAGTCTCTCTGGTGGGAGTCGAGTTCGTCACGCCACCTCCGTCTGGGCCGACAACCGATAGACTAAACAAACTATAATTAAATAATTACCAGGGATTATTCTTGAGTATATTATTATTATAATCAGATTTCATGCTTAGTTTTGCTTTCATACATTTCTCAGCATTTTAATACTGATACGATTACGTAACGTGTCAGTTATGTAAACCAAAGTATCATTATAGTACACCTGATACTAATTAAAGTTAACGTAACCCGTAGCTAAAAGGTTTACGAATAATACAATCTATCTTACCTTACCTTTATAAATTAAGTTTGATAGGTATATATTTTTGCACAGCCTACTAATACCTATATCTGTTATCAGAATTAATGGTAAGAAAGCTGCGTAGCTGAAGATTGGGCTCTGTGACATTTATTAAAAGAGTCCTATGTCCAACAGTGGACAAGTACGGGGTGATAATGATCATTAAATTACTCTACTAGAACATTTCACCTGTATCCTGATCCATTTCCATGTTCCATGTTTCCATTCCACCTATTCATGAATTGTTCTGGCGCAATGTGTGTACCTACCGAGGTACTCACCTTGTTCGCGGGTATGTTTATTTTCCTATGTAAGGAGGTAACTTAGAATAAAATTATTCCAAACTTTAAAAACGGCATTAGTTGCATTAGGGTATGTTCTATTAGAGATTAGAGAGACTTGCCAATAAAGGTCGCATTACCAACGATTATGCGAAGCGCTGGTTGGCAATAACCAGCAATGACGTAAAACGTTATTTTGGAACGAGTGAAAATATTCGAATACTTATTTTAACATAGATTTTGAGTTCCAATTGCGCCTTACCGTTCTTTTGTATTCATAAAACGCTACATATGTAGAATCCATGGTATTCTACAGTATGTATGAAGTGCTTTGAGTTGCGCGGCAAACAGTAAATTAATGGACGCAGAGCACCCGCATGTTATGCGCAAATTTTCCTTATTATGATAACAACAATGCTAACACAATCTCTTCGTAATAATGTGATTATGTCTCTGTAAAAACTGACAGTATCTTATTATGTAAAAACAAGTTGGGTTTTTTACAACACTTATAACTCGAGAACTACTGGACCGATTTACGTGGCTTTTAATTTGTTGGATTTGTCTCCGGCCCGAATAACAGAATACCAATTAACAAAAGTAAAGGGGTGTATCGTGGTTCAAACTTGGTGCGAGCGAAGCGACGGGAATAAGCTAATCATGATACATTTTAGCGAAACAAAAACACGACATCAGGCAGGGTTCGAACCTCCATACATCTTAGATCAACTAAGCTGCCTATAAAACCGATTTAAGACATTTAGCACTTTTGTTAATATTCAATATAGTAAAAAATAACGCCAATAAATTTATTTAGGTTGTGTCACGTCTCTCAGACAACAATGACTTCACTATGGGTTTCCCCCTAACCGTTAAGTAAGACCTTAGTGACCTTAGTTAGACCTTAGTGTAAGAACACAATTTGCCCCTCTTTAACGAAGTATCAAGTATTTTAGGTAATATTTACGTAGGTACTGCTTGAACTAGTAACACCTCTTAAGCTGCAAATAGTACCTAACACCTTTTGACCCGCTCCGTATCGCCCAAAGTGTCGGGTTTAAACTTTGATAGTGTTAAGTGGTGACAGTTTGCTAATCTCCTCCAGTTGAGGGTTAAAGTTTCTGTAAGGTAAGCTGATAAGACAGTCAGGTGTTCATTTTTACTCACAAATTAATTTTGGGATCTTAAAACCAAGTGGTCATTTCTGGTTATAAGAACTGTTCAAATTATAACAGCTGTTCCAATAATTTATTCTATACTATGTAAAACTTTGATTGTATTACTGAAATGTGTGTGTACAATATCCCCTATTTCTTCTAATGACACTTTAAATTGTATTCCTGTCTTTGTCATTTCAATGTCAATGAAGTGAAATGGCACTACGTTATATACGACGAATATTGCTTGCGCGATTAGGGATTAAATTAGTAAGTTAGTAGTTAGTAGCTTGATTACACCCATGAGTAAATTAGTAAGTAGCGGGATGGATTTCGGTAGCTATACCTACTCATTTTAATGAGAAGACACATCATAATAAGCGTCCTGGAATAAGAGCATACATAATTATCATCACGCCTGTACGCCCTGAAAGGTTAGGCAGAGGTGTACTAATGCACGTCGTGGGCGCAGTTTGCTGGTATGTTGAAGTGCCATGTAATAGGGAACGACCCTATCACCACGAACTAGGTACAAATCCAGACTCCGAGCTAATTGAGAGATTTCACAGAAAAAAAAGAGGAGAAATTTCACAGAAAAAAAATACAGCACAACCTGGAAATCGAACACAGGACCTCTAGTGCAGCAGTCGGGTGCAGAGAATGATAAAACCACAACTGTGTCCCCAGAAGTCTATAATCACAAGTTGAATAAATAAACGTGTTTATATTTCACACTCCACGCGAACAATTTTAAAGAACATCTTACGCCCGCGTGGGATTCCCAAGGCACACATTCACTCTTGTATAAAACAAAAGAAACGAGGGGTAAACTGGAAAGTTGTCACACTTTATGAACAAGGTGCTGCAGGGAAATCTACGGCCATAACATTACATGACCGTATTTCTTATTGTATTGTTATATTTTAACTACGTATCATCGCGCCTACGTCCCCCCTGCGTAGGCAGAGGTTTAGGTGCTGATAATAAAACAGTGATAGCAGGTAATGATCATTGGACTGCAAAGTCAAAGGTCCCGAGTTTGAATCCAAGGCACGCACCTCTGAGTTTTCGAAATCATGTGCGTAATTATCACTCGTTTTAACGGTGAAGGAAAACATCGTGAGGAAACCTGCATGCCTGAGAGATTTTCTCGGCAGCATGTGAAGTCTGCCAACCCACATTAGGCCTGCATGATGGACTATGGCCTTATCCCCCTCATACTGAGAGGGGACCCGTGCCCAGCAGTGGGACAATTATTGGGTTGATGATGATGAATAAAAAGATAGTAATAAATATACTGGGACATTTTACACAGCACTATCTAGTCCCAAACTAAGCAGAACTAGTACTATGGATACTAGACAATGGATATAATGCTCATACACTTGTTTTTGGTAAATACATTAATATAAGAAACACCCAGAAAAACATAAACATTTATATTCATCACAGAAATATTTGTGTCCTATGGGAATCGAACCCTACTAGACCACAGACGTCGTCAATCTACGTCCATAATGCATAAATTACATGACCGTATTTCTTAATGTTTAGTTATATTTTAACTACGTACCATCACGCCTAAGTCCCCGCTGCGTAGGCAGAGGTGTAGGTACTGATCTACAAGTATAGTTCGGTTACCTATATGTTAAGAGTCGGAAGGGGTCGACCTCTGCGAACGTACCACGACCAAATTGCTGTCGTTCTGAAAAAATTAAACTTGCTATGCTTCCGACGAGCATGCATGGGGAGGTCAATGAACATAGATGAAGCGAAAGTGGTGTGCCAGGACCGTAGCATGTGGGAATCTATAGTCTCTGCCTACGCCTATAGGAAACTGGCGTGAAGCTATGTATGTATATGTTAAAAGCGAACCTATTACCATTAAAAGGGTATGATATAAAGTCAAACTCCGAGGAGAATTTTCTGAACGACTGAGAATTTTATGAAAAATTTAAATAACTCTGTTCTATATGAGAAATAAACCCAGTATCATACGCTAAGCATTTAAGCTTGCGACCATAAGACCAAAAAGCCAGTAAATAATGAAACTAAACCCTAACTTGTAACACCTAGTAGCTATTTTGTTTTATCCCAACTATTTTCGAGGTTATTTTGTTCACTACGGCCGTCTTTCCACTCTCCGTATACTAATTACTTGCTGATACAGTGCCATCCTTAGTCCCCTAAACAGTAAATTACTTTCGATCTACTAGTACGTCGAATAGACACATTGCGTACTTACATTAGCCTGTAATAGATCACCACTGAGTTTTCCCAGTGCAATATTCCAATTCCAGTACGCTGTGATAGCTTAGTGATGAATGGTATACTGTTCGCAAACTTGTGCATATTAATAATTATATTAAGGGCCTGTGTCATCACCTCCTAGTAGGAAAGTTTCAGTTCAATTACTTAGCAGATAATTTCACACAAATGTTGTTACATTTTTTAATTTATCCGGCGAATAGCGGCTATCCAGAAGTGGTGAAACAGTGATTAAAAGGTAAAGGAAATCATTGTGAGGAAACCTACGTGAGCGATTTTTTCGACAAATCGTTCTAGGCTTGTTGGCTATATAGTCTAGAACTATTGACATTGACTAGACTTGGGTTTATCATTATCATCGTGATAAATATTTTTCCCCAAAGTCATCACCTCATACGCTCAGTAGCGCTTGCAATCACGTGAGTCGAAACTTTTCTAACTTACAAAAAGACTTCCACATTTAAAATAATGCTGAATTAAGATTAACGCACACATGCCTGCCGTACCTGCGACGGTAAAAACGTAACTGGGAGCTTAGCCAATAAAGGGGGAGACAAAAGCCTGTGAAAATCGCATTACACATCTTACGTCCCGTATTGTCACCCATTCACGCATAATTCACGCATTATGTGGTGCGCGTCACAAACTGTAGGAAGAATACCATCAGTATTTTTGTTGTTTTTAAAGCGTTGCTTGTGATCATCCTTGTATCTCACGTTCTCGAAAACGGCTCTAAAAATTTCTATGTAAGTTACAATGTAGGATAAGACGGAGGTCTGGCAATCTTAATAGTTACCGGATTGTCAGTCTCTTATCTCCGTCGCTTTCGCCTCAGTCGCTTATTTTTAAAATGCTGATATCTCAATCTGTTCTCTGATACTGATACTGATACTCTGATAGTCAGGAATGGGCTAGAATGATGAAGTAAATTCAATCATAAAGAAATAAAATAAGATGACTAATAAAAATTACATATGCTGTTTTAAATGTCAGTATACTCTCAAAGTTTTTCAGAAACAACTATTGCTTTAGATAAAAAAAAAACCTTTAATATTTCAGTATTTCTATAATGAAACTTCCACGCCACTGTTACCAGGCGTAGTTTTATTTGCAACGCGGTTATGAATAAGATAATTAATAGACCGCCAGGGAGGGTAATATTTTCCCCTTGCATGTGTTGAGTTTCTTTACAAGCTCGCACAGACTAAATGCTGGTACATACACCCTTTATAACATTGTTAACTAAATTAAAATATCCCTGTATAATGTATGTAAATTCAGAACATAAAAACCGGTGGAACAAGGGTTTTGTGTTTACACACATTTTGTGAGTTTACCAATGTTTTTGATTTAAATAGAAGTTGTTTTGTTTTAAGCACTAGATTTTGTGGAAAGAAATCTGAAAACAAAACTGAACTTCTTTTATCGTAACTATTCATAACACTACAAGAAATTTTTTATATTATTATTATAAGGCTATATGGCTATATCATTGTTCTATTATAGACAAAATATAATTTCTGCTAAATACACATCGTGTATTTATATCTCGGTATAATTATTATATTTAGATGGAAAATTATAGTATTACTGCACACAAAAATGTTTGCAATTTATTTTAAAATATCGTCCTAAGATAAAGTAAACATCTGAAATGAAAAGTAAAATATCTCGCTATTATAGGTTAGTCTATAGTCTAGTCTTGAGTTCACTTTAAACTTTTATCCGGGTCCAAATTTATGCCTGATTAATGTCAATAGGTTCACCTTTTATTGCACGGAACCTAAAAATACCCGCAAGGTATCGGTATTGGTAGGTGTATATCGGTAACTTCTGCCTAACCGTTCAGGGTTTATAGTTTTCATGCTCTGCAAAGGTTGCGCAACTGTTGTTAACAACCGTTGGTGTAATAGGGCCGAATGAAAGAAAAAATGAACTGAAAAGGTAATCATAATACAAATTACCTCCAAAAATATGCCTTTAAAAGTTCAAAGAGCGTATAAGAAATTTATAAAATTACAATCCTTCCACAATTTCCTTGGGAATTTCGTGCTGTGTTGATAAAAAAGTAATTCGTAGCTCAGAAGGGTGGACCGGAAAAATCTTGTCACATCAATCAATTTTTTCGAGTAAAACGCTTTTCATCGACAAAATGAGGTCTCATTGAGCAAGGTTAAGCGTTTAAGCACTTTTGCTTACTTATTACAGGTAGGCAAGACGAAAATTTCAAATAGGATTATGTGAATGGATTATATAATAAATTTAAATGATCTCTTTCTCTAATATTCTACCTCTTTTTAAAAATACCTCTTCATATAAATAAATTTAAGCAAAAGATTTTTTTTACCACAGACAAGATTCGAACCTTGGCCAACTAACCTACCGGGGTCACTCATAGTGATGTCAATTTTTTTTCCACATTGACCGTCTTAAGGTGACGTCAACAACATCTATTGACGACATATTTGTAACTTTACATTCATATTTCGATAAAATGTCTTTGAAAATGCGTTTACGTCAATACAAAGAATTGCTAGTAAACTAACTCTTTTTAGAAAAGTTACTAAACCAAACAATTACCCCTCCTGTAGCCTTCGTACCTTTAATGTATTACGAGAAAAAATATACGATGATGACGTCATTACTCAAATACATGCCCTAAGGGAAATCATGATATTCGCACCATAATCACTGTAACAAGTCCTAAAGTAACGTCAAGTATTTTTTAATAATTCAGTTTCTTTATGCCTTGGCACGATTAGCGTTTTTTTTTACATTTCCGCGCACTAGTATTTTTAACCCCCAACGCAAAAACGACGGGGTGTTATAAGTTTGACGTGTCTGTGTGTGTGTGTGTGCGTGTGTGTGTCTGTGGCATCGTAGCTCCCCAACGGATGAACCAATTTTGATTTAGTTTTTTTTATTTGAAAGGTGAATTAGTCGGGAGTGTTTTTAGCTATGTTTGATGAAAATCGGTCCAAGATGGCCGCCGCCACAAAATAGCGAATTACATATTTTTTCACAACTCGCTCAATATGGGTATCAAAATGAAAGGTCTTATCTAGGAGAATACTATACACTATGATAAATTTCAAATCCAAGATGGCCGCCACCTCAAAATGGCAAATTACATTTCGTGTCGGGGGTTTTCTAAATTTTTAATTCAGGTTAGGTTATGTCATGTATCGTGAATGCTTTTAAAAACACATCATATACATAAACGCATAGACGCGGAACGAGTACCTGTAGTTTATAGGTACAAATATTTGGTACAGTCACGACCACAGCACACAAAAGGACTAAAGCAATTTTTTCACGAATAAAAGATTGCAACTTTGTGATCACATCAATTTCACTATACTATTGGTTCTAGAATACTGTTTCGTAATATCACAAAAGTTCTATTAAGTAGTACTTGAGAAAATCGATTTAGCACTTTTGTTAGTGTACACAATGTTTTTGACTGTATCACGTAAGTCCGTGTAACCTGTGGGGAATGCCTTACCTCTACGCTAAACCAACCTGGGGGGGCTAGACAAGTTGCATTTTGACATTCGAATCGACAAACAAAATGTATGGAAATGACACAATCTTTCGACAAATCGGGCTGTCACTAATGTCAAAATGCAACTTGTCTAGCCCCCCTGTCCAACGTGGGATGTGCTGTAAATTGATCTTGAATTTTTATCTATATCAATATACGAAACTACTTCGGTTTATACGCGATAATTTAGTTTTTCCCAATCATGTTATAGGAACTCCTGCGCAATATAGACCCGACGATTATAGCTGTGCTTTGCCAACAGTCAGTGTATAAATAATTTACTTTAAAAAAATAAATTATTTTGTTCTCTCATCTTTCATTTTGAATTGTATTTATAGACGAAAATGAATTAAAATCGCTAAGCACTCGGCACCTAATACATATAAAACACTGTTGCATATGTGTGTTTAGTTGGAAAACCTTTACAGTAACAACAAGCCACATACCTACAATGTAGTGTATTTTAACTAAAGCCGTTTCTGTGTACCTAATTAAGTAGTGTAAGTGCAGTAATGCGAACGGTCTTTCGGTTTTCTCATTTTCCGTGTGAATTGGTTGGTGCTTTCCACCGCGTCTCCTTCCAAATTGTCACTAGTGGGACATGTTAAACTAACTGTAGGTTCCAAGGAACTCGAAACCGGCCCTCAGTCTTTGTGTTAGACGTGTTCGAGAAAATATTCTAGAAATTGCACAAGTTTTTCTAACTTTTATACAGTTACGTGGCAGTCTCTGCGGTTACATTTTCTTTTCAAAGTTTTCTATTTCAGGTGAGTATGATATTTTTACTTTGTGATATTAGTGAAAATTATACGAGTGTATAGTATCAACTATTAATTTCGGTGTCTCTTTACCAATCCGAAGCAGTGATAGCCTAGGGGTATGACCACTGAACTGCCAAGTCAAAGGTCTCGAGTTCGAATCCAAGGCACCTCTGACTTTTCGAAATTATGTGCGTAATTATCACTCGCTTTAACGGTGAAGGAAAACATCGTGAGGAAACCTGCATGCCTGAGAGATTTTCTCAACGGCATGTGAAGTCTGCTAACTTGCATTTGGCTAGCGTGGTGGACACTATAGCCTGCCCAGCAGTGGGACAGTATATGGGTTGATTATTATTATTATTATTTACCGATTCTCAACAAGGTGATATTTTTCGTAAAAACACTTCGAAATTTATAAAGGAGGAAACCCTACCGCCTTGCACGTCGCATAATACATTATCCCACAAAATGAATTCAACGAAAATAAAACGGGCTCGGTAAAGAGGTGTTTCCTAAGTTACGCATCACTGCAGAATAGGTATCCATTCCCGCGTCGATTTCAAGAATGTATGGTAATGTGATGGAGACATATCGTATTCTCGCTTCACTGTTACGATACTGAGTGCTCCATACTTCGTTTTGTATTCGCTCTGTTACTTATTTGATGCTTTTTGTGGAGCAAAACAATGGTATCCATTTGGAACATTTCGCAGTAAGAATATTCTGAGAGTAGTTCGCGAATCGAGTTAGGGTTGCCATTTCTTGTACATGTTAGCGAAAGTCTTGTTTGGGGCATATGTTTTATGTTGTGTGCTGAGTTTTATGTTGGTATTATTAATACCTTTTGTTGCTTATATTTGAGGAAAATTTTCTAGAAGAGAATGCAGTACAGTTTAGATACCTATATGAAATTGTATTAATAAAATATATCATTCAGATATAAATGGCATTGTGATACTTATTTACTGACCAATTTATTCAAGGTTTTACAATTTCGTTACTAAGTACAATAAATATCTCACTACCCACCAAACAACAGTCGCAGCTGGTGATTGCTAAGAATTATGTATAGGTATACAAAAAACAAAACCTAAAATAAAAATGTAACAAGCGAATTATCGAGAGATATTCATCAGCCAAACGAACCAAAACATAGGAACAAAGAAATCGGAACATCTGTAAAACAAACTAATTAACCAATACCAATGTTATTAACGAACCGCAGTGAAAAAATACACCAATAACAAGCAACTTGGGTATTGCCAACATACCTTGCGCTCAAAATTCACGGAGAATAGTCCATATTTCATTTCAGTCCGCCACTCGAATACACAATGAGTGGAACCCCATGAATACTAACTAGACAACAGTTTATTTCGTTAATCGTGCAAACAAGAACTTTTAGTTTGTATTGCTTTATCTAGCAAATAGTTTGCTTTGACTACGGTTATGGTAATATCCGCAATTTTGATGAGGTTATTCAATTTGCTAAGAACTATTTCGTATAGTTATGGCTGCGGAGATGTGAGATACTGTATGTTCTTGAATGTTAAAGATTATCTAAGCACTAGAAATATTTTTTCTTTATATATTTTTAAAGTTTTTTTGTACTGACCTGTTTTGTTTTGTATAAAAAATGTAAGTCGGTATTTTAGATTTGGATAGTTTTTTCGATAAACCGACTTTCAGAACTTTATCTGTTGCTGTAAATCAATACTTAAACAACGAAACTATGCGTATGCAAAGAAAAAAAAATCTAATACAGTCAAATTTACATGATAAATTTCACTAAAGAAAACAAATTACACTTACCGCAGCCGCGTGCAATGTTGCATAGGGTGCATGGTCATAATTCAGTCTTACACAATTATGAGAAATATAAATAATATTCACAAGCTAACACATATAAACTGGTCCTAAGTATACAGCCACACGCAATCACTATGTCAGGAAACGCTTAAATTGTCACGATGATTGGCACCCAACACGAAGTGTTAGGTTAGGTTAGTCAATCAATGTTCCACAGTACACTGTCGCGGGTCGATGTTACATAGTTTGTCACTTACAGTCACTGTAACGCGCAACTATCACTGTTACTGAACACTTTGAATATTCAAGGAATTAAAAATAAATAATTATTACAACTACCAACAATAGGATCCGAACGATAGTGGTTGACTAGCTACCACAGATTACTTAACGGTAAATTTTGTGTATCTATTTTTAATTTATTGGAACCGTAAAATACTACAAAGTCACACTTAACACTTGTATATTAAGTTATATTTAAAATTGAATTAATTGTTTGTAGTTTTAATATTTTACAGTACAGCGTGCCGTGAAAGGTCTGAGTCAGTCTGTCAAAATAATCATAACATTTGCGGGTAGGTTTTGCACAGTGCAAGAATAGTGGTACTTTTTATTTCTCTATATAATTTCTTTGCCTTTACAACACCTTTACCTGCCGGGCTAACATGCACGCCGCGAGAACATTTTGTCGACGCTTATGTCGTGCTTTTGTCTCGCTTTCGCACGAGAGAGAGCGAGACAAAAGAGTAGAGAAAATTTTATCGTGGCGCGCATGTAAGCCTCACTGGGTACAATTTTTATCGGGGGAAGGGTTCAAAATTGCATCGTGTCAACTAGCCTTTATCCTGTTTTATTTGACATCCTTTATTTTATTTTTCTGATAAGAAACTTAAATCTAATTTGCTCACGTTCACAATTGAATTAAAACTGTTGTGTTTACCTTTAATTTAAATGCACTCGAGATCATAATTGTATTTTAACAACATTTTAATGCTGTGTGTGTATACTGTGTATTGTAGAGACTCAAGGAGGTTCTGCAGAGGCTGCGTCGTAAAAGTGATCATGGCCAGAATGCTGTTGGAACTAACGCGCACTCTGCGCACCAGAGATGCACACCGTTTGCGCATTAGGGCGTAAAAACAATCCACTCCCGCCTCAGCGAACATCCCCGATGCACTGCAGAAGCGAGGCAACCCCAACAGCACCCTGAACGCATTGTTGTACTGGATACGGAGGGAATTGTAGGCTTTTCGAGTATACCTAGCCCACAGGCTGCATGTATAAAAAGACGTGCAGTAGGCTCTGAATAAAGTAATTTTAACTTTGTTTGAGCATTGTGCAAACCTGCGAGCCAGCATGTTCGCTCTGACCGACAACGCCCTCCGTTCCCTTTCCACGTCCTCGTCATCCCTGAGATCAGGAGTAAGAATATGCCCAAGATATTTAAAATTAAACACCCTTTTCAATGGATGTCCATTGAGCAGAATGGGTGGTATTGTTATCGGGCTTTTACCTCCTGTCTCAAAAACCATAACTTCGCTTTTCTTCACATTGTACTTTAGGCCATGACTTTCGGCATACTTTTCACATATGTTGACCAGTTTTCGTAGCCCGCATGGTGACGCGCTCAACAACGCCATATCATCCGCATAACTGATATTATTTAAACATATGCCATCTATGTAACAACCAACTCTGGCGCTGCTGAGCTCGCCGATCAGTTCATTCATGTAGAGGTTGAAAAGCGTAGGCGAAGATAAACCACCTTGCCTCACCCCGCATTCCAACCCATACGAATGTGAAAAGGCACCCGCCCATCGCACTGTATTGACCTGGTTTCCATACCAATATTTCAGAACATTAATAAGTGCGTTTGGTACCGAGGTCTTTTTCAACTTACTCCATAGGATGTCGTAGGAAACCAGGTCAAAAGCTTTGGACAGGTCGAGAAAGCAGCAATACACTGAGGTTTTGTGCTTCGCATAGTAATTGACAGCATGCTTCAGACACAGCACTGCACTCTCTGTTGGTCATGATCATGATGAATCTAAGAGCTGTCATCAAAGTTAAAAAATATAGTTTAAATTTAAATCGTAGTTGAAGTGTTTAGAAGACTTGAAGAAAATTTTATATGTCATTCTAGTACTAGCCTTCAGATCGAATATATCGCAGCATCAGCTGTGTTCCAAAAATCGTGTGTTTCTTTTTATTTTAGCTTTCAGATAACGCTCCTGTGGAGGACTGGTAAGCCTCCACAGTATTTAGTTGGTAAACCTTAACTAATAAATAAATAAATAAATAGTATTCTAAACACAAAGTAAAGTTATATTTCTCTTTAAACCTAAAATTCTTTCAGTTTTGATAGTTTTTACATGTGAATAAAGCGTTACTGTTGGTTTTTGTATTTTACGAGTTACTTATTTGATCTAATAGGCGATCTTAGAACACACGAATCGCACTCGTCAACAATTTTTTTATCGATTTAGTTAAAACGTATTTAACAAAAACGCTAAATGATTGTCCGGGCAAGGTAATCCTTAAAGTAGGTAAATAGGGGACAACAAATAGATAATACTTCCTACACAATGAAAGAAGACTGTCGCCTGAATGTCTTCATTAATTAGAATTACCGGATGGCCTTCGTTCAGATATAAGGAAACATCAATATGTTTACTTTGATAAGCTTAACCTTGCACAAGGCTTCATAGGTTATGGAATGAATAGAACTTATTTTAAACATTATAAAGGTTTTATTTACATAGCACTGCATTTAAATTTAGTAATACGGGTCTAAATATGACTGTGTTTTTGAGAAATTGTTATTTGTGTAACGCAACTACATATGGTGTTGCTTATTATGTGTAGTTGTGCATTAGTGCAAGGAGAATTGATTAGAGCAGCAAAAAAAAGACTGCGTCTATACTATAACTTAAGTACAGTTCTCGCCAAACTTATTGTCCGACTTGAAGTTGATACCAGTTTACTTGAACAGAGCCGTAAAAATCGGAAAAAGAAAAATTTTAGTCGTGGGCTGTCGTTTTAAATCATTTTAATCCAATTATTTTCTCTCTCCGATTTTTACGGCCGGGTTGAAGTTAGCTCTTGTCAACTTCAAGCCGGACAATAAGATTGGCGAGAATTGTATGTAATATAGCAAAATTACATTTATTTTACATCCAAACCACTCCAGTTCCCTTTACCAGAGATAAAAAAGGCAGAAAAACTATTTATCACACATGTAAATTCGCACTTTTATCAAACAAAACGGATCACCAAAAAGGCACACGTCCATATTTACATTTTTCAGGTCAAAGGTCATACCCAAGTTATACCGTTATTCCATTTTTATATCAAAGCAAAACCCCAAAGGCCGTTAAATGAAAGTTTTATGCGTGATGTTGAAGTCGAGACAACCGGGGTAATGTCTTAAACGATTTCGTGCTTTCTTTTTTGTTTTCAGCAATTCTTTGTCGAAAGCGTTGAGAAGATTCCAAATCCTCCCGGTGGGAGCGCTGTCGAGATGTCAAAGTTGTGCCAAACTCGCTATAGGGGTGATGATAGACCGCTAAACAAGCGCGAAGTCGGTATTGAAGATAGGAGTCAAATGGGATTGTTGTAAAAGTAATGTTAAAGTTTAGATTTGTGTGACAATATGTGTTATACTAGCTTATATCCGCGGCTTCGCCCGCATGGAGTTAGGAACTTTATCCATTTACCGTAGGCGCACCGTACCTGTTTGAATTTTTCGGGATTAAAATGTAGCCCAGGTCCTAATCCAAGGTATAAGGTAAGGCATCATTTCAACTTTCAGCCAAATCGATTCAGCCGTTCTGCCGTGAAAGAGCAACAAACATCGAAACATCAAAAATTACAAACTTTCGCCTCTGAAATATTAGCAAGATTGTTTAAAAAAATATTTGAATTATTATATAACTAGCAGTAGACCGCAGTTTCGCTCGAGTGCAGAAGTTCACAATTTTTTTCAGACACAAGATAAGTCCTGACTCCTTGTCAAATTTTATCTACGTCTGATCAACGCTTTAGGCATCAACAGAAAAAGCTAAAATTAGAGCTATGGTTTTCCTAGGTCAAAAATAAACGATGAACTACAAAATACGTTGTTGCTGCTTTGAAAATTGTTTTAACTTTATGGTATTATCTATGCAATCTGAAAATAGCAGATTTATTTTATTTTACTGAACTGCTGATGTCGTACACTCTAGGGCTTTGAATGTCGACCTCAGAAACTAAGCTATCTTACTCACGGAAAACTGCAGCTTAAAAGTAGGGATTTTGTGAGCGTAGTGGCTATCGAATCTGTCAAATAATAACGTGTATGGAGTATCTATATTCTAGTATCTAGTTTCTTAGTTGACCGCTAGAGGTGCTATCCAAGTTCTCCAAACATTTAATATATAACAGACAATAGATAGATAAGAACAAAGCACCAACCTTAATCTATATCTTCTTTGAATACCGAATAATTTATAAATTGATCCTGTCTCGAAAGTTTCTAAAATTATATTATCAACGAAGATTTAGGTTACGAAACTACATACTGACACTTAAACAAAAGCTAACTTTAGATATCAGAATAATCAATCAAAAACTGACTGCTTTAGCTGTGTGGGTGCGCATAAGTGGAGAACCAATTTATACCTACGACAAAATATAATCCAAAGATACATTTTTTTTTAATTTTAGCAAAAGGAACATCTCAACTATGATCGAAGATCTTTCCAGTTCGAACCCTGCCTGAGACGATTTTATCTTATGATAAACTGTATATCTTTAACTATTTATTTTTAATGAAGGAAAAAATCGGCTGGCGGGCCGGATTCGAACCTGCGTCTTCTGGTTCGGTACACCAGACGCTTTGACTACTAAGCCACCGCGAGCCCTGCTCGCCAGTCGAAATCTTCCTTCACATTCTAATTTACGTCTTAAAGGTGACGTAGCGACATCTATTGTGAATACTTCACAACCGACACGACTAACTTTACAGATAGTTTGATGTCTTGATGCCACCTTACCTATTAACTATCTTTTTGTATTTTTTAAGCATTTTCCATGCTAAGATTACAAGTTATTTTCAAAGCGTCTGGTGTACCGAACCAGAAGACGCAGGTTCGAATCCTGCCCGCCAGCCGATTTTTTCCTTCATTAAAAATAACTTGTAATCTTAGCATGGAAAATGCTTAAAAAATACAAAAAGATAGTTGTATATCTTTAACTATGTTTTGCACGCGCTTAAAATACAGTAACAATTACATAAATATTCATTTCTACTCATTACCTGACAATAAAAAAACTGAAATAAAATACTTCGTAAGGATTTTATCATGCTCTTTTAATATTATTTAAATTGCAACGGACCCTTTACTGCTAGTTTAATAACTATGTATTATTTCTGATAGGTATCTATCTCATTCTTCTTATTCTCCCCAATCTTATGGGAAGGTTCTTGTACATTTCGTACCACACTGCTTTAAAAGTTTTTGGATTTTCAGTTACTTTGCTCACATAATTTCAATATCAATGCTTTTACATCGCAGTTATCTTAGAAACTTTTGACAGCAGTTTTTTAAATCGCAAGCTCTTAAGTTCAAGATTATCTAAAACTTAGTGCTAAAGGCGTTTATTCAAGGTCCTAAGCTTAAGAAACTCGTGTCAGAAGATTATGTAAGAAGTGCTCGTTCACGCAGTCCCGTCTATGTTTATTCGGTTTGAAAGTGTCGTAAGAATTGTAACTTCAGATCACCAAGTATAATTTTATTTTACTATATCGACTATGTATTTGGGATTTAGAAGTAGATTTTGGATTAAATGGGTATAAGTAACTGTCTTTAACCGTTTATTATAGGATTGTTTCCTGATGTGGTGATAGAAAATATCCCCTCTTACGAGCATAAAAGTGCGTACAGACTATAATAACGAAACATGTTGTAATATATAATATATCTAACATGTTTCAGCAATGTGGAAACTGAATGTTATAAAAATGTGTTAAAATAAGAAGTTATTTAACATGTTATTAATATTTACAACAATATTGTACTTGACATTGTGAACAGCACTGTAGAACGACCAAAAATCACGATGATGTTTTATTTTTATATGTTGCAATATTACGCAATGATAGATAATGATAGATAAATATGGTACCCACCCTAAGAGACTGCAGGCTTTCATTAACATTTTTGTTTTCAACTTATCTTTCATTTGCAATATAATCATTTAAGTTTGAAAATCTTGCAATCGGTACAAGGTTTCCTTAAGCACTTTTATTTCAATCAATACAAGACCAACACAATTTTTTTCAGTTAATTACAACGTTTTGTACGTAACGCAAAGCCCGAGGCTTCATACAACACAAAAGCAAAACACGTCTGGTAGGTACCTCGTTATTTGTTTGATCAAACTTTATTAAGAACATTTTTTACAAGCGCTCAAAATTTTCCAAACCCCACCATCTAGAGACATTTGGCCGGGATTAAGTTTATGAAGAAAACTCCCAGCGAAGTGGGTTATAAGCTTCTTTTGTTTAGGGTACTACGTCACTTATATACGAAGCGTGTAAGGAAGTATCTTAATTAAACCTTTGTTACACGTTGTGGTTGTCAGGCAAGCATTATTATGCTGTGAGGTAGGTATAAAGATATTTTTTTGTTTTTTACGAGCATTGAATGAGGAATTCAAGAAGGTTTCTTTCAAATTGTATCGCACCTCGCAGCCCTGTATAAATGTAAAAAGTCTATTTAAATGGTAAAACATACGAATCAAAATTAAATCTACGTCATTAAGTTTAAATTTTATAATTAATCTTTCTATAAACTGTTTTAACATAGGTAATGTAATTATATCATTGTGTGTGCATGTTATTATTAAGTAAGTAAAGTTAAGTACTGTTTTTATTATTTATATTTTCTATATAGGTTACTACTTATTTGTAAATGTCATGTTGGCTTCCCGTTCGTTACGTCATCGAGGTAGTCACTGAAAACCAGCGCTGTTGTGGCTCACGTCACATCCAGCATTATGCTGAGTGTCAACCTCATTGTCACACCTGCGGCGCGCTGTACAATGGTCATTACATTTTAGTATTTTTTTTTTTTATAAAATTCGTATTAGTTATAAGTTGTGTGTATGGCCGGATTGCACGTGTTGTTTTGTGTGGCAATAAATCTTTTTTTTTTTATTCTTCCGTAATGAATGCCTAGTTTGTAGGAATCTAGTCAGTAATAAAAAATACTATAATTGACAACAGCTACATATGTTTGTAGAGGTAATTTGAATAATGTTTTCCTCAAAGCATTTTCTGTAGGTAAGATATGCAACCTTCATATAGGTAAAAAACGTTTGACGATACTTCGCATGGAGTGGGAGGTTACGGACTCGTGTTCTAAGAATACAGTATAAGGCTGTTTTACCTAATTGAAATTTAATTGCTACGACCGTTAGCGCTGTATGGTTCTCATAAAACTTCGTGTGTATAGCATACCTTCACCTACTTATCTTTAACTGAGTAATAAATGTAATTAAATATATTAAGTGAACCAATTACTGACTAAATTGTCAACATAATTGTTTCGTTGAAATTAAACTATTATATACATGATAATATATACTTATAAGAATATTTTCAATGTCTAATTTTGGCCTTTTGAAGTCATCTTCACTGTTTTGACAAGTATAAAGCATGCAAGCTTACTAAAATTATTATGAAAGCACTTATTAAATTTATACGTTTTTGTCACTTATTGTTATATTTCTTTACCTTTATTTTAGTTATAGGTTATAGTTATGTAGAAAATGTAAACTAAAAATGCGTCTGAATTTAAATATTTTATTGAGTTCCATTACAGTCGGCTACGATTTAATATCTTTCATTTTGAAAAGTACCTAAGTAGTTTTATTCCCAGAAGTGGAACACTTATATAGGCACATCTATGATATTCGACCATATTAATTAGATAACCTTCATTTTGCAACATTTGATAATATAATGTTGTCACAAAAAAGTCCAGTCACAACAATGACACTATAATGCCTTAATCTACTACCTACTGCTAATAAATTAATCAGTACCTAAGTATTGAACTAAAAATATAACGCTCCAGAAAAAAATCCAAGATTGGCAGTAAAATCTGCCTATAAATAGTCTAGGAGTTTGCCAGGCTAAATCTACGTTAGATATACGATAAATCTTGCTAATTTATAGCCCAGGTTTTATGGTACAAAACTACGTTTACTGGTATTTTTATTATGCAAATTATATTGGATATGCCCACTGTGGCGGCCATGTTTTACAGGAGCTATTGAGCACGCCTATAGCTTTTATGAGGCATAATAATATTCAAGACTTTATATTGCTACTAACTATTTGAAATCAAATTTTTCCCAATACTGTGGGATTTTTCCCTTAAGCCTATTATTCTTAACGGATTCAAGGTACCTGCTGAAGCGCAGGATAAATACTACGATACTAAAACCTTGCAGTAAATTATCAGTAACTAACTAACAGGTGTAACTTCGGAGCTTTCGTGAGTAGATTGTAATATTTTGCTTTTATGGTTTTTGTGTTTCATGATTTTATTTATGGCTTTTCCAAGCCAATCACTTCGGTTAACCCACCCTTGGCACAAGGAACTTAGTCCTTTTAAAAGGCCAATCCGGAATCCCCCTGTATACATCCCTATTAAAAGAGTTTACTGTTTTCAGATTGGCAAATGACCCGTAACTGTTGATACATTATCTCAATTTCGCAATAATCTCGAAAACACTATTTGAAACTGAATTCTTGTGGCCGCATAATCTTTTCACATATCTCTTTTTCCACGACGTCTGTGGTCTAGTGGTTCGAGTACCGGACTGCTGATCACGAGGTCGTGGGTTCATTCCCACAAGACACAAACATTTATGTGATGAACTTAGGTGTTTGTGTTTGTCTGGGTGTTTCTTATGTATTATAAGTATGTATTTACAAAAAAAAAGTATATAAGTATTATATCCATTGTCTAGTACCCATAATACAAGCTCTGCTTAGTTTGGGACTAGACGGTGCTGTGTGACACTGTCCCAGGATATTTATTTATTTATTTATTTTTGTATTTTTTGTTTAACATACTAGTTGTGTTTGCTTATAAGTGGTTAAGTAATTAGCTAATATGTCTACTAACTTATATTTTTCTTTTCTAAGAACATTGTAATAATCATTGGCAATCCCATAAATAAATAAATAAATAACTGGAAAATACTACTTTATTATTTACTCTTCAATATAAATCTTCATCATTTACCTACGTAGGACAAATTTGGTTATATTAAATTGAATAAAAGGGAACAGAATATAATTTATAACACTTCCAAACTATTCATTATGAAAAGCTGAATAGCATATTCTTTACGTTTTAGTGATCAAACTTCAAAGCAATTTTCCACACAATGAGGCTTAAAAAAATGTGGAACCATTAGCCCTAATTGTCGCGGAGCCTATTTTTATAGTGAAAGCCTCCTTTATTTTATTACGACGTCTTCAAGTAATCGCTGTCCAACGAACCAATTTATAAAATATGTTTTTGTCGTTTCTATATAATAATAAACTACTAAGTTACAATCTTCTGTACCTATATGTAAAAGGAAAAGTTAACTCACCTCAAACCACTGAATCGATTGGGCTGAAATTTTAGGCACACAGTATTATGACGAAGGCATTGGACAGAAGACAAAGGATTTGGGAAATTCCTATGGGATTGGGAAAAATTTTAGTGAACGCGACCACGCAGGGAGTAGTAACTTCTTGTATTTTATTTTATTACCTACTTTATTAATTAATTTAAATATTTACTCATTCCATCCTATCGAAAGTCACAATAATAATGACAAAAGATAATTAATTGGCTATTAGTGTTGAATGTCAAAAATTTTATGATTTTCGGCAAAACTTTTAATGAAGGTCAAATGTTTGTACTGCGTAAAAATAAAAATGAAATCTTGGCAAGAATGAGAGGCAATTCACCTAAATGTCTGCATCATGAATAATTATGTAAGTACGAGGCGTGGTGTCATTGGGAGTCGATATCGCTTACGCATTAAATCTACATTTATTACACACCGTCTTACATTTTATTCGTACGTTCATTTTCCCGCGAATTTCTCAGCGAGCATGCTCGTCATTGTTATTGCACGAGTTTGAACCGACGGGGTTGATTGATGACGCGCTCAAGGGCCCATCCGGGCGCCATCGTCAATGGCGACATAAAAATCGCTGTAATCCTCACCCAATTGCTTGATTATGGCTGTTAATCTCTCACCAAGATGGCAGCTAAGGCCTGTCTTTTTATAGCTCCAGTTTTATTTTGCCTACAAAACTGTAGGCGAACGAGACTACTTAACAAAATTGGAACGGTATAGTAAATTTACGTAATACATCTTTGTTTTCTACTTTAACAGTCGGTTTTAATGACGCGGCGCTGGGAGGCCTTTTCTTACGGCAGAAATTTTACCTGTTAAATACTTTCTTCCATTTAAAGGTAGGATCTTGGGAGATATCTTTCTCTTGAATGTTTTGCTATTCGTATAATAAGATGACTTTAGATTTCAAGTTTCGAAGTCTTGGGATTTAATTCAGCGTTTCAAGTAGGAGAAAAAAGGTTGGGTCCAAGTTTTCTGTATATTGGTTGGTATATCTATCTAAAAGAAATGGAAAAACCAAGTTGCCGCTACAGAAAATATCATAATTGAATGGACCATTGCACAATTGGACATTAACTTACACGACCCTCCACGACGATTATGGCAAAGCGCACACATTATACGAACAACTTCTTAGCCAGCAAAATAAAAGGGCCAATAATAGTAACTATGATAGCCTAAAAGGGTAAGTCTCGTTTGCTTAGGATAACGTTTACTATATAGCATCGATCAAACTTACATTTAATAGCTTTACTGTATACCCTTAGGAGTTCTCGGGTTTCTTTTCGTAGCTCTAATAATACTATACCATGACGACTATATTACCCGAAGGGGTTGGCAGAAATGTACTGCTGCAGAACCACAGTTATGTTTAAGTCAAATAATTACCAGATTATTGCCATTAACCAAACACTTATCCAGCTCCGAGCTATCGAAAATCAGCCATCCTCATCCATCATCAAACCTCAGTAAACACGTTTACAACTACTAAATTAATGAAGTTTTTTTATTCTTTTTTGTTTATGTTACGTGTAGTTATCAATACCTATTTTGTTTGTAGCATAGGTATTACCTAAGTACCAATGAAGTACCAGTAAAATGAAAACAAACTAAAATATTCAAACATTCAAACAAGTTACTCGTATCCGTACAAACAAAATATAGGCTCAACCATAAAGTCTATCCGATTGCCGTATATTTTTCCGCCATCTTGTTCTTACATCGGCTACTCGTGATGTAGACAGCGTTAAGTGACCACTCAACCGTCCATGGCTCTTATTTGCTTGAAACATGTCGGACACTGGTATTTATATTTCATTTAGGTAGTTATTCCAGCTATCTCTATAATCGTTGGAAAAGTGATATTGTTAAAAGTCCCCATATACATCGCGTTCTATGTCCACATGCTCACGCAAATATGCCCCCTATTTTTCTCAAGGATAACGGAACACAGAATAAGTATTTTTCAAACAAAATATCTTACCCATTCGATATGAGAATTTTGTATCTGTGACACACCGACAGGTAGATACAATGTTTTTCGACAAGATAATGTTATTTATGTCTCAACAAAAGTTTCAAGATTTCAGAGTCTTTCGACCTTCCGTTTCAGCAGAATATTACACCGAGGCGGTGTTTATAACGAAACAAAAATAAGAGTTCGTGAATTTTAATATCAATCAATTAGCACTTCCAAAAATCTTGACTGTTCTTACCTTACAAGTTTTGGAATAATTTAATGTAAAGAAGTTTACCGAACAGAAAAGTTATCAAGAACTTAATCTTTGTGGCCATTACGTTCTTATGGGAGGGAGTTGCTTACCTTTATGCCCGACTTGTGGGGATAGGGAGAGTAATGATTACGCCTTCAGGGCATTGTTTTGTTTGCTCCTGTACTTACGACTTTGTAGACATTGTGGTTGCTATGTCGGCTGCATGGTTTATGGCCTAGATTTGGGACCCGATTCGCAAACAGTGCGGCGGCCGTGGTTTTGGTTGGCGTAGCGGTTATCTCTAATGGCAAAATGAAGATAACTTTATTAAATACATAATAATAATACTCCCGTTATAATTTTAGTATATTACATGTTTCGGTCTCTGCATCACCTTATGGTCGACAGGCATTAAGTCAGCTTTAGAACTATGACTTTACATAAAGAACTAAATGATGTACCAAAGGTACACTTATATGAAAAAATACCCTGTATTACGTTGGTTAAAACTGTAGTCGTACTTTAAAAAAAAAACTTTTAATTAGAGAAAAATTTTGACACACTTATCAGTTTCATAATGTGTTTATAGTAAAAACTGCCGACTTGACAGCTATCTGCTATCAGCAGGCAGCGACAAGCACATTTTTACCAGTTTCATAGTGATTTCATGGAAAACTGTCAACTTGACAGATGTCATGTACGTCGGATTCAAATTTGGGCTGAGTTGCATGGGCTTTTGATGACCTCCTTTTGCTACGTTCCTTCCTGTAACAGAATGTACTTTCTTACATAATGAATTGCTAATAAGTGTTAGAACCTGAAAAACCAATTAAGTCCTAGTATACGTCATCACTGCTATACAAAAAACATTAAAAGCAATACATTAGACATTTCGTCACTCACTCCACAATGGAAGCACGGATGTGTGCTCAAGCTAAGCGTTCTCATTAGTCGCGCATAACAGAGGCGCGGGCGCTCTCTTGATTGATTGCCGCTCACCCGGACGAGTCTCATCCATTTTTATACAAATCCTGAGATAATGGATATCAATTGCATTGTTACAGGCCTAGTGATTTTGTTTGGCGTTTGTTTTATACAAATATTAATGTTTTTTATCGCGTCGGTCCCCAAATACATCCACAAAACCCGCTTTTGAATTTAGGAGCCCAACATTTATATCGTGCGTTTATAATTATACGAGACTTGCTTTGAAGTAAACATTTGTAGGAGACTAGGAACATTTGTTTTGAATTTTAAATTGAATATGCAAACAATTCATTTCTTTATTAATTTATCATCTGTAAATATAGAAAACATTCACTCCCTCTTTCCTGTAGATACACACAAGCACTTCTTCACTTCAAATTACACAAATTATACTACTAATGTAACAGCATTGTTATATTACCGGAGACAATGTATTTACCTCCGTCAATATTAGTCCCAGGTAATATTAGGTCAATATAGGGAAAGCAGAGAGTCGAGTCGTTATATTACCTGGGGATGCGTAACGCTCGATCAATCTCCTATTAATGCGAGCCAACATAATCTTAGATTAAATATTGCAAAGTAGGAAAGGGAAAACGATATACCGAAACGCAGCCCTAGGGTGTATGGAATTGACTTTGATCGATCATTGTAGGAATTTAAGCTTTTCTTGTTTCACTTAAAATGTTATTAGGTAGGCAAGAATACAGTGGATAGGTAGGTATTACAAATTACTTTTTACAGAGGAAGGCTTATTTAATACTATGCAGAATTTATAAAAATATGTTTATGAATTGATTTCGGTCATTGAAAGTAATTTATGTGGTATCAATTCAGTCAATAAATCTTTTCAAGACACGTTCTTAAGCTAATATTATTTATTTTTAGTACCGATTTATTTATTTTCTGAACTCTAAAAACAACGGCCACGCTCATACCTAATCTTCAAAAATAATGTAAGCATCATAAGAGCAATGTCTGAAATAGACCGTACGCTTGTATCGATAAATAGATTCAAATTGTTCATGGGTGGAAATCACATGAAAATCGTTACACTGTGGTAGTTTAAAGTTAGATCTTAAAATCTTCATTGTTCCTTCAGTTAACCTGCCCAACTTGGTAGAAAGGTGAAGTGCTGGCGCGTAACTTGTGCATCTTGTAAGGTTTTGAAGGCAACGCGGCAGTTTTACACATAGCTTCAGGTAAAGTTAGGGAAATCTCTTTCATGGTGATGTTTATGATGAAATATGTAAGTGTTTTTAAAAAATGTCTTACTGCTTAGTCCCATAATTTTGGGTATCATCATTTTGAGATGAGTAATTCACTCATTTGCCTACTTCTAAGTAGTTTTGAAGCCAAGTATAGTAAAGAAGAAAAAAATGGGGAAACGGTATGTAATTCAACTCCAATGTCTTCAAATATTCACCAAACCGATGATTTTATAAACGCACTTTTTATTGGATCTCGTGAGTCGTTGGTTTAATTTTCAAATTGCTACTTCGGCATCCACTAATAATTTATTTATGGGACATCCCTGGATTTATAGGGCCCATAAAATAAATTTTTAATTCACGGTCAGACGTGTGTATTGAGGAACTAGTTTCTCTATTAACGTAGTTTCAAAGAGCGTATAATATTCTACGTATATTATGTAACTATATGTTGATAATATTATATGTAGGTACTTAAGTATAGTAAATCTCTTAGCAAATAGTTCTAATATTGGCGGCTTGGGCCCGATGCTGAGGTGAAATTACTGTACATAAATCAAAAGATATTATGCGATATATTGCGGTTGTATTAATACAATAAGTAAGGCACTATGAGTAAGTTTAGTACGATATAGTATATATGTAAGTAGTTGTTCTTAGTCTGGGTGTACCTATGAGAATTTCTGTTTATAAACGCACCCAAAAGATACAGAAGAAAATCAATCCTACTGCGACCAACTTAAACAAAAAAGAAAGCAAACATCGTTTTAGGAAGTAAGCAACGATCTTTGATAAAGATTTCTCTATAATGAAAATTTCCAATTATGCTACACATTTAAAGCAAGATGAGGGAGGACACGGAGCTACTAGGCCCCTTTACATAAAAAAATAAGCAAGAAGTATACATTTTGTTTGACACTTTTCTCGATCAAAATACTGGTTACACAACCCCCCACGCCGATCATAACGGCGCGTAAACTTTACGAAAGAAGAATAAAACAGTTCACGTTAAAGCGTTCCACGAAAGCTGTAAAGCACCAGTCACTTAATAAAAGATCTCCCTTGGGAAGTGAAGCAAACGGCTCAATAAGATAGACGGTATCATCATCTCTGAGTAGAAAAAAACCTCGTAAAATGTAGGAGGGGCCACATTAAATAAATTGCAGGCGCCTACCGCCCGTGGTGACATCTGCGTCAAGTCGCTAAGCGCTAACTACGTTTGGAAGGTTTGTTCCACTTAGCGATTCAAACGAAGATTCCGAATTGCTTTTTCGTGGCGGCGATTCAAAATCACCTGAAGAGTTTGCAAGAATAAGTAATTGAAAATGATTAGTCTTTTATTTTATGACTACCTTATTCAGGATACTAGTCTATCAAGCCAAGCAAAGGTTCAGTGGGAAATGTAAATTTATAAACTGCGGAAGAAATCATTAGACTATGGATTTCCTAATACACGATAACCTATACCTATCTTTTTTTATAGATCTATTCAAAGGATAGTAATTATACTTAAAAATCAAAATTATTGGAAAAATTTAGTTATTAACAAAGTTCTTTTATATTCAAAAAATGACTAAAGATACACTGTAAAGTCTGGCCCTCATTAGAATAAAACAGAGATGTTTGGAAAAGGAAGAAGGGGACATTTGCCCTGCAGAGGATACATAGTGATGATACATAGTAGATGTCTGTATGACAGAGATAGAGAAATTCCAAGTAAACCAATAGATGTTACTCCTAATCCTTGCTAGTTTTAATTAAAACACAAACATCGAAAGCAACAACAACAAAATCGCAGAAAAAAAGTATTGTAATCACAATACAATTGGGGACACCAAAATTCTGCATCATTGGCGTCGTCAACCGAACGAGTTTTATAACTTTTACAAGTTGTGTGTCTGTTGAGACGACTTTGGGTGTCTTCGGGGACGTCGCGCCCAACGTAATTATGTTTAATGGGACCGTTTATCGCTGACATTAGTAACTACAAACTTTGTATTCGTATTTTATTTGAGCTCATTATGGGAACTCGTATTCTAAGCATTTACATTGCCCTCGTCATCATTGCTGTAATTGGCGATTCTCGTTCGTTTATGTTTATGACGTCTACTCTTTTCTGCCACAGATAAATAATTGTTTGCGATGGTGTATAAATCATTGACATAAATATTATAATATGATTTATGCAACTGCCTCATTAGCCTAGCGGTTCTAAGCGCGAATGCTACTACTGGTAAGATTCCGTAGGAACGTAAGTACCTACTTGCAAAATGTTTTTATGACAACCCTAAGCTATTTTTAGTGTCTAGACGACTGTCGGCATTTAGCGTCCGCACAAAGAAGAGGGCTCACTATTAGAATTTATTACACTATGACGCTACTATCAGACTAACTGCGGCAAGCGTATCTTAACAAAATAACAATTTTTTTGAGTCATATTAACGTGAGGACTGGTACGGCTAGTTACAAAACTGGATTTCTATTTCATCATAGTCAACCTTTCCAAGGCCTCTTACCTACATCTTCATATTTGAGTAGTTCCAGAAAGTGCTAATTAAATTCCAAACCATTATTTGTACCAGGCTCGGAGTATCATTTACGTACACTCAGCTTCAAATATATGTAGACGACGAATAAATAAATTAAAGTTAATATTCAATTATAAGATTAATATCAGAATGACAGTTGCCGTGTACCATGTTCATTCTAATAGATGTGTATCATTGAGATATACTTCAACTTTCTTAGTTACTCAGATCATTTTGAAGTTTGTACGTTCAGATATATCTGGTGCTGACTGTTCCTGCCAATCTTAGGGCCTATATATCGAGAATGGAGATATACGGTTGGATAATCTATTCTGACGACTTGTCTAGACAAATGGGTTGGCTCGTTGATATTGACAGCTAGTTGAGATTATAACGTATAAATATATGTACAAAGATACCCTTACAAAGTAAATGATATGTGAGTTTGAAATATAAGTATCTAATTTTTCTTTTTTAATACTGATTGCAAGCCCATTTTCTTGCGGACAAACTGTAATTGACTTCAAATATTTTTTTCCTTTGTGTTTTTAATCTATTAAATAATTGTGTTAGGGAGGTACCGGGTTGGATTCATGCAAAATTTTATTACAACTTTCAATAACATTCTCAGTAGCATCTAGAAGACTGGATTTGTGCTTGTTCTTATATACAATATACCGGTAAACTGTGGATTTTCATAAATACACCCTTGTCTAACTTTGTTTAACTCTTGTCTATGGTGCCAAAATGACTAGAATTATCGGTTTACTACAGCTTTTAAAGCCGCATCGATGCTCCTTTACGATTGCACTAAACAGGACAACATTGCCGACTCGGCAAATGTACGCTAATTTTGGCCCGCACGTGCCCCACGTGACTATGTCTAATGACGCAATGTGATAGCCCTGACTCTAGCTTCGCTTTGTTTAACAACTCTTTAGATTTTAATGCGATGTAGGATTAACACAAAAGTACGGAATACAAAAATATCATGATATTCAGAAACTTATCCATAATAATATAGTCAGAAGAATGGACTATGAACAGAGGGCCCAATACCATTTGGGTCCAATATTTTGACATAACGTATCTTTAACTTTAATTGAATACAAAATACCGAATTCGGTTTTTTTTTAATTTAAACGCACGTAAATGATACCTTTGTAATTGAAAAATATATACATACCGCGAAACAGTTATAATTTATAGATTTATATATATTTTTTCTAAATTCGTAGGATTCGGATAACATTCCAATTCACAGAATCACAAAAGAATTTAATGTTATGGGATATTGTCACTGATACCCTAGTAGGTGCCAGCGCGCATATTTGCCATAGGTATGTAAACCTTCAAGTAGGAAAATCACCGCTTGTCCTCTTCAATTCGCTTGACCGCTTCCAACAAATGCACTGGACGGCGAGGTCGTGGTGAATATGAGCCCGGGTCCTTCGCTAGACTCCCTTTTGAACTAGGTCATGGAACCGGTACATCATACAACAAGGGAACACAAATGTGGTTTTTGTAGTTAGCCTAACAATTATTTTTTCTTGTCCTCTTTTCGTGTTCTCATATACAAGGTGGAAGGTACATGGACGCACAAACATCGTGACAAGGTATCACTCAAAGTCAAAAATTAAATGATCTAGGTCATTCTTATGGAAAATGATCGGTTATTACAGATATTGACATTTTTGAGCGCGCAGTCTATTGCTAAAAACGCGATTATAACGCCCCGCCGTGAATGTTATCGCGCGCGCGATCCGAAATAATGTTTTTTTAATTATAAATCTAATTTGGGTAGATAAAAATAATATTTTTTTACATGTTCAAGTAAACAAATGCAGAAAACTTGAAAATTTGATGAAAAGTTACGAAAAATGCAACGCAGGGGGGTCCAGAATCATGTACTAAATTCATGGTATTAGGATGTGCGTCGATGTCCCTTCCACCTTGTAGATTTGAGGTATTTTTTTATATTATAAAAATAGTTTATTAAAAATAAGTTATCCTAAATTGAATAATTGTGCGACTAAAATTTTAAAACATTTTATCCCGCGGAAGAATATAAGCTAATCTTTGTCCGAAAAAATCATTGGGGTGCAAGTGAAACGGCGGGACACAGCTAGTCTATAAGTACTAATATTATAAAGAGGAAAGATTTGATTGTTTATTTGCATTGAATAGGCTCCGAAACTACCGGACCGATTTGAAAAATTCACCATTGGGAAGCTACATCGTTACCAAATACCATAGGCTATAATTTATAAGAAATACCCAGGCTACTCGTGGGCGAAGCCGCTGGCGGAAAGCTAGTATTTTAATTATACATAAGTGCTTAAAAGAAAGATTATGATAATTATTTAAGTTCAGTCATATTATAATCTACGAGATTCGCTTTTCACGCTTATTTTCAACTCTGTCGCTCATTAATTGAAGCGAAAGGCTGGCGTTACCGGAATTAAATGAAATTAAATTTTAATAAGTAGGAGACCAAAGTGAGAATTGACGGCCTCAAAATGTAAAATGTACGCTCCTAACCAACACGAGGCTTGAAATTTAATTTCAACTCTTTGAATTTAAAAGTATTTTTTAGGCATGAATAGTCATCGATAATAATGATATCAAATTAGATTATTCTAACCAACATCGGCGGTTTAAATGTAGGTAAATTTTCTGCTGTTAAAGTAGTTACTAAAATGGGTAGTATAGGTAAATGGAGTTCAATAAGTAGATAAGAGTAAAAATGATAATTGCATCCATGGAATGACCACAGAGAAAATGATTTTACTGTGCTATATTTTTGAGCAAGCCACGTAGCTGACGCAAGCAAGAAACGCCAACGCAGCGGGCCCAGACGGAGAGTACGGAGATGGCGGGAGGAGATGGACTCATTCGAAAAGGACTGGGTTGGAGATTGCAACGGATAGAGGAGGTGGAAGAAGAGTGGGGAGGCCTGTGCCCTGCAGTGGGATATGACAGGCTTTAAAAAAAACACTGACAATATTCTTTACAAAACATAACAAACTAACAAGAGTCTAGTCCCCGAAGGATAAGGAAGAGGTGCACTATTGTATACCCATAGTTCGGCGGTATGTTACGCTCCCATATAACAGGGGGTGAGCCTATTGCCAGATCAGGACAAATCCAAACTCCGAGCTGCAAACCCTAATAACACTTTTGCTCGACCTAAAAATAAATAATAAAACTTCTAGCTGTATAACAAGCACGCTTACGATCACTAACAATTTTATTTTTCAAAAGACCTTTAACAAGACTTTGCTACTAATTAAATAATACGACAGTTACGAATTAAATTTTCGAAACCTCGGAAAATTCTCAGCATTTCAAGGAAACTAGAAAAATAGATTAGCTGAAAATCATAACAGTAAAATGTCGTAATAGCGAGAAATAGGGTCGATCCAAATTGTAACACGGGTTCGGACAGAGGGACAATATAATTGAATTTTATTATAGCCATCCTTAACATTATTACATTGCGGGTTTAGGGTTAGTCCACGATGGTCCAAAAAATCCTTTGAAACGACTATTGAATATCAATATCCACCTGCGACAATGGATCGGAATTCTGTTGAGGTACACAACAACAAAAGGGTCTGGATTCCAATGAATATACGATTCGCTTTCGACATTGCAACTATACTTATACATTTTAATACTGCTACATTATTGAATACTACCTTAATGGTCCAGTGTACGTGAGCGTAAGGTCCGTTTTAGTAGAATTTTGGAGTATGGATTTTTTGCCTGTCAGTACTCGGCCTTATATTACATGGGACCTAATTACGTCGATAAGCTGGAGTGTATTATTGTAAGTAACCTTTCGACGAAATCAGGCGTGATTGTATGTTACGGGATGATTGGAAACTTAGCGCTTGGATTTGCAGAGCTGCTGGTGAACTGTGGGTGGTGGTACAACAATTCACCTCTGCCTAACCCTTCGGGTATAAAGATGTGGTAGTATTTGACCCCCTTCTCAGCAATCTTACTTCCGAACGATGAATGAGGGGCAGAAATAAAATCTAATTAACTACTTACATTTATTTAAACTCACCGAACAACGTTGTCTTGCTCTAACTCAATCATAGCGTCACTTACCGGTACCAATTGTTTCCAAACTATCCACTCGAACACAAAAAGGTCAAATGCATCAAAATCGGTCCAGCTATTTAGGATGAACTTAGAAACATACTCACAGACAAAATAATCGTTAAATATGAGCATAAATAACCAATAGTTAGCTTCAGTTCTCAGATAGTGAACGTGTTTTCTATGTTGAATTAAAGAGATTCCGGCTGTTATTGAAAATTCTGAATATTCTGTCAGTAAAAAAATCAAAATGGATGCGCAGAGTTAAAAATTACTGACGATCGTTCAATAAAAACATTAACAACAGTTCCACAAACAAACCGGCTTGATTACTCAGTAAATAGAGCAATCATACGTAGGTAGGCACCGAAAATAATTTCCTGATTTTTTAACATTTTTATTTCGATCGCCATTTTGCATTTCTACGCCGTTCTGTTTGAAACATAACACATACTATCACGGCCTTATATTCTTAGCGATAGGCAGAGATTTTGATATCTGTGATTGATTGATTGTTTTGATGGAGATTTTAATACGATGTCCTGTCCTGAACCTTATGAATCATACCCATGTAAAGACTGGTTGCTAGTTATAATCCTAAACATAAATAGTTGCATGAAAAGACCTTTTTAGAGTATGTCGGACTTGTAGCCCTTTATGTCATGCCCATGGATTCAGTCACATTCAAAACGACTATGACGGATGCATGAAAAAACCTTGCAATTATTATTATCCATTTTTCTCATGCTCGGGCCACACTAACGAGAAACGGCAAAGCCTATTGCCGCGAGAATTAACGCTATAAACAACGCGTCAAAATTAACGCCTAAATTGAGTGGCCACACTTGAATCGCCACTCGAGCTATCAGCTAACGTCAACGGTAATCTATATAAATAAAAGAAAGTCGTGTTAGTTACACTATTTATATCTCAAAAACGGATGAAGGGATTTGGCTGAAAATTAGTGGGAAGGTGAAGGTAGCTTAGAACCAGGAGACATAGGATACTGTTTATCCTGTTTTCGTGGACGTGACAGAAGTTCAGAAATCCGATGGAAAGTACTAGGGTAGCATAAGCTGTACGAAGATAGTAGGTACTGCTTTTCGTCACGGGAGGCGCTGTGAATGACGTTGACGTTCTGAGAGACTTCAGAATACTAGGGTTGCATAAAACATGAAACGTGGCGTTGTATGCCCTGGTTTCGGTAATGTCTACCCGTGTAAAGCCGGGACGGGCTGCTAGTATAATATAATAGATAGTATAATAGGTATTGATATTTTTCAATAGTATAATATTTATAAAATGATAGCGAGGAGTCATGGCTACACTAACGTTAAACGTCCATTATCGCGATAATTATCGGCATTTCTCGTTAGTGTGGCCCCAGCATCATAGCTACAACAAGTCGTTCAATTTAATTTGATCATGTTAACATTTTAATAGCTATTAATTAACGTTGTTTAATGAGTAAGTTTACATTTCCATGAAACATTTCCTGCGGTTACTTCGACCCGGTGATCAATGTCCGATATAATTAATTGATAATATTGAATAGTTATTCTGCAAGTTAATTTAATTATACAGGATGGTGGTTTAACTTATAAATTTAATACAATAATGGTCGGTATGTATTTAATTTAAAACATTAACTTCAGGTAGCAAAACTGATCAAGAAACTATTGTTACATCGTGGTCCAGCCACATAAGTGCCGAAACGTGCCAAAAAACCGCAATTGTCAAAATAAGACAAGTGTAAATCCAACGAGTGTTGAGTGTTGAACTTGATGTTCTAACCGTTGTACAAGTGTGCCTCTGTTACTCTGATATAGGTATGCCAACCTATAATTAAAGTAAGAATTAGATATGGAAATTACCTCTGTTTATTAGTACACAAATACTTAATAGAAATGAAGTGGTTTGTCAACTATAATACCTACCTAACTAAGGGCCTGTTTCACCACCTCTGGATAAGCAGTAACCGCCGGATAAATTAGAAAATGGAATAATATTTGTATGAAATTATCTGCCAAGTAATTTAACGGGAAATTATCAGTAAGCTGTGAAACAGTAAGGTCGGCATTATTGTAAAAAAAACTGTAATGTCCCAGTGTAGGACAAAAGCGAGTCCTTTATCTGTTGCCATAATACTATGCAGCAGTGGATAGGGGATTAACCACTGGACTGCCAAGTCAAAGGTTTCAAGTTCGAATCAAAAGCACGCACCTCTGACTTTTCGAAATCATGTGCGTAATAGTATCACTCGTTTTATCGGTAAAGGAAAACATCGTGAGGAAACCTGCATGCCTGAGAGATTTTCTCAATGGCATGTGAAGTCTGCTAACCTGTATTAGGCTAAGCGTGGTGGAGTCTGGCCTAACCCATCTCATACTGAGAGAAGACCCGATGCCCAACAGTGGGACAATCAATAATGAATACTATCAAACTAACAAATGTTATTGTGAATTTCAGTGAAGCGGAAGGGAGGAATGTGGGCAGGCGGTGCGCAGTGCGTGCATGCTTCGCTGCCGCGCGGTGCACGCGCACAGCCAGCGCCCACGCTCAGCGGCGCCATCGCCAGCCGCCGCCCGCCCAGGTATACCTATATGTAATCAACTATGGCGTCGTCGTGTTTACAGTGGTATATTTCACAGGCGCTTAAATTTATTAATAACACCCATCGTCGTCGTTTTTGCGTCGGAGGTTAAAAACTAGCTTTTCTCCGCAGCTTCGCTCGTGTCAAGTTTGGACCCCGTTTTAATTTTACGGATTTTATCGCGTTATATCGATATTATTTTAATCCCGACGTTACGGACCCTTTACAACGTCCATGCATGGTCACGGGTGACTAAGGCGGTAGGCATCTTAACGCTTTAGTTTAGTTATTGTTCTGTTATTCGGGGTTGAGACAAATCCATCAAATCAAAGGTCATGAAAACCGGTCCAGCAGTTCTCGAGTGTTGTAGTGTTGACCTTGTTTTATATAGATAAAAATTATTAAGAAGATAAGGGACCTATTGAAAAACTTAAATTAGTATTATTCCTATATACTGAAAAAATAATTAAAATGAAGTTAAAAAGCAATAAGTTTAGGTCCCGTGTAACAGGGGCGAGTCGATTACCACTAACTGAGGACAAATCCAAATGAAAGAAGTAACTATATGATAGAAAATAGTTTAAATCACTCTAGTAATGTTGGCATATTTATTAATAGTATTCTGGCTACTCCCTTCTCTAAGCCGGCCAGGATGCTATACAGATTTGTTAAATTAGGCAGTAATCATAGATAGTAGCAATTTTTGTAAATGCCCGATGAGGGTGACATGTTCTTTATTGTCGATCAAACCCTCTATAAATAAAAAAGAAAAGAAAAAACAAATACCGAACTGCTACCGTAAACATTAAAAAATTACAAATTATTTTTACTTTTATATTAATAAGTAGGGATATCGACTTTCAAAAATAGATTTGAGCATTGTACACTCAGTCTAACATTCAGAGACGATGCTCAGCGTACAGTAAGGCTAATATTCAGTGACGATGCTAAGCACAAACTTAGGCTTCCGTATGTCAAATTGTCATACAAATTTGACATACGGAAGCATAAGTCCATGCTGAGTCTCTTCTCTGAATCTCAGCCTAACTTTCACCTTACATGATTTCTTTGTATTTTTTTGTTTCAGTGTTGGTTAGAAGGATATGTTAAATTTGGTCATGTTGAAATAGATATTAAATCCTTGCAAAGAGTTAGGTGCGAAAAATGAAATTTGTTTAAAAGAGATAATTTGATTATAGTCTCGAAGTTCCACAAGTCTTCAATCGTATAGCCCGGAGCCAGAACCAGATCCTCTCTAGAAAATAGAAGTTCTACGAAACTTGTTACAAATCTACATTTTCCAATATTTCCCTCGAACAATAGATATAATGTATACAAATTCTTTAAAGGCTGCAAAAATAAGGGTTGTTGTATTTTTAGTGTTATCTGTCTGCGGCGAAGCCCAAAAGAGGGTAGTGTGTTTTAACTTTATGTATGTCGTTTGATAATATCATTATTCCTATGAGAATTTAGAGTGGATCATTGCTAAGTAAATAACTAAGCTGATCAATCGATCTGTAAACTTAAGCTGTACTTGCCGCGGTCAGTCTGTGGGTGGGTCTGTTAAAACAAACACACCAAGACCTCTGGAAGAACGTAAAACGGTTCTAGCTAACATACAAATTAGATGATATTTTTATTTATAAATAGATATTTTATATATCTATGTTTTACATTTTTTTCAATTTGATGCTTCTATTTTAAAACCTTTACCTCGACCGAGTCAAAACATCACAGAAAATAAAGTTAATAAAATTGTACCAATAAAATTATAAGTAGGTACAAGTAATATCAAAAATTTCGAACAAAAATTAATAATCGTCAAACGAAAGTTCTGGAATTCCTTTTCCATACAATTGACCCACCTTTGTCCGGTATGAGAGGCCTAAATTTTTTGAGTAAAATTATTTATTAAATTTACCGTGTCTTTTTCTGGTTAGCGGTGTAACTGGAGAGAAATCTAACAATATAATTATTTTATTAAAAAAAAAATATAGCATAGCTTATCATTGCTTTGTTAATAAGGAATTATTGGGAAAAGTAATAGGTATGAGATATACCGGTTTAAGCTATACATTCGTTAGTTGTTCAAAGTCACGCTGGAATGCCACATATCGTTATGTTTTTTGAACAAATTTATGGTTTGGCTACACAATGACTGCACACGATCATACGTACAATCAGTTGGGACAGATCAATTCAAAGCCACTTTGCCTCCTTCCCCAAGGGTTACCAGGCATAGTATTGTTACCCTCAGGTCATTCTGTACCCAGGGTATATAATTAGTTAGATTTTTTTTTAAATTGAACTATAATATACACTTCAGTGCGACTGAGTTAAAAACAAAATTAAATACTTAAAGAAAAATAGGCAATCCGGGGTAGATTGACTACTACTTGACTTGATTTCCACTGGACACAAATATTTTATGTGATGAACATTATTATGTATGGTGCATTATTGTATTATAAATGAGTATTTACAACAAAAAAAACATTTTTAAATAACTTTTTAATAGGTACATACCTACTTACATAGGCCTGCGTTTGACCTTACCTGGGGCGCTAAAACGCCGAACAAATTCTGTAAATCGATTTATAATAAAATTAATTCTTGATCATTTCCAGGCCGACCCCTCCCTCACCGACATTAGTGGCTCAAATCGATTCTTCAGTTGCGTGCCTCTGGTTGCTGACGCCACTATCAGCCGGGACGGCAGTAGTAGCAGTTCTGGTGGCAGTCTCCACGAACAACTGGCTTCACACACAGGAGAATATGTTGAACCCATCGTACAACGGAACGGGGAGACATGACCTAGTCGCTAAACAAACTGTATCCGGACTATGGAGGATATGCCATACAGATCGTAAGTTTTGTTAATTATTTAATCCTTATCCTTACTTCCTTACTATACTATTATAAATGCGAAAGTAACTCTGTCTGTCTATCTGTCTGTCTGTATCCTCTGGTGCAGAGTGTGAAATTTGGTACAGAGATAGCCTGAGAAAGGACATAAGCTACTTTTTATTGCGAAAAAAGGGCTGTAAGGGGTTGAAATAGGGGATGAAAATTATAAGCAATACCCAAACCACGCGAGCAAAGCCACTGGCAGAAAGCTAGTGTGTTATAATGGCAAAAATCATAATTCATCTGATGGTAACCGACATCCACTGCATACACCTTTGCCGATTACAACTTTAATGTTATCAGTCTGTTGTTTTGTTAGTCTGGAAGCCTTCAATTGATTTAATACAAATATTTATTTTTATATCCGTACATAATACAGGGTTACTAGTAATTATGACGGCTATCCGTTAAGGGAATGTGGGACACATCTTTTTATTTTGCAACCAAACGACCCCTTATGACCCCTGTGCAAATGTCAACTATTTTTGAGTAATTTCAAATATTTTATATTTTGAATTTGATAAAAAATGTTGACAGACGTGAAAACTATCGAGGTATATAGAGCGTGGTAGTTTTTAGTACAATGGGGTATGAAACTTCCGCGTGTGCCGCGGCCCTACAATGCGTTGTTCCGTAGCGGCACGCGGGAAATGCATTGTCCCATCGCTCGTCCAGGCCGGCGGCCGGCCCACTTTCGTTCCATTACAAAGTCCGATGATGCGTCCGTTACTGTCGCAGCATTTGTGACTAGTCCATTTCCTTCATTAAATAATGGTCACAGTCATGTGCTTGTATATTTTTTAAATAAAGATAGTGTTTACGTTTTCATGATTTTTATTCTTGAATTTAGTATTGAAACTATGTACAGTGATAGAAAATGTTAATTCTATCACTGTATATAGTTGTATACATAATATACTATCATGCATATTATATACCCGAGAGGGTAAGGCGGTCAAACAGCCATTCACACAAACCAGGCACCGAGCTATTACTGAGAATTTCTTAGAAATTCCCAATAACACTGCTTCAGCTGGTATCTGGACCTCCTTGATAATCATTTATTTTTATTTTTTAATGGTTCTGACATTGTTATCATATAGTAACATGAACTTTAATAACGTTCCTAATTTGTTGATATTATGAACAACAAGTAGGTACAATTATTAAAATTGTTAGAATTCAGGGCTGCACTCAGAAACGTCACTTAACCTAATGAATCATTAGCTAATGACACCCAGTATATCTTAGTACACTGACAACAAACGCGAATATGGAAAAATAGGTCAAGATATAGTAGCCATTGTTTGTTAATGATTCATTAAGGTTAAGTGACGTCTCTGAGTTGGGGTGTAAGTTAACGGTTAACCCGTATTGGCAATAGTAGTGTAACCTTTGATTATTAATTAATTAAATTTCAATCACCGCCAACAAAAGTCTACTGGAAAAACTACATCCCATTAAGGCCCTATTAAATAACCTCTAGATAGCCGCTAATAGTCGGATAAATCAAAAATTGGAACAAAATCTTTATGAAATTATCTGCCAGGTAATATAACGGAAACTTACTAGGAGATGATGAAACAGGCCCTAAATCCTGTAATTTAGTTGAATAAAAATGGGAACTCTCGGCGCAGTGAATCCTCCATAAACCTCTAAGAGGCTTTTAGGGTCGACAACACGCGAGTGATACACCTGGTGTTGCAAGCGTCGATAGGCTACGGTAACCGCTTACCATCAGGCGGGCCGTAAGCTTGTTTGCCACCTTAGTGGTATACAAAAAATCACATATGAAAATTCTAAATTTCTATGTATTAAATGTACTATCTAATGCATTTCAGCTGGAAGTACGGTGTTTCGCTGTCTAGACATCCCATATTTTCCTCTATCGCAATGGCAGCCAGATCCGAGTGACTCCACTAACGCAATTCCATGTAAGTGTGTTTATTGTTTACTTAAACATTACCATCATGCCTATATATTTGACAACGTCTGTGGTCTAGTGGTTTGAGTACCGGACTGCTGATAACGAGGGTTCGATTCCTACAGGACAAACATTTATTGTGATGACTTGTTTTTGTGTTTGTCTGGGCGATTCTTATGTATTATAAGTATGTATTTACAACAAAAAAGGTATACATCCATTGTCTAGTACCCATAGTACAAGCTCTGCTTAGTTTGGGACTAGATGGTGCTGTGTAAAAATGTCCTAGTATATTTATTTATTATTTTGGGGAGATGTTCTAATATACACACAGTTAGCCGGTAAGGTCCCATGTAATAGGGGGCTAGCCAAATGTCATTAACCGGGCATGGGGTGTAAATATGTACTCTTAAAGAGAATACAGGCATAATGCTAACTTATGTTTATTTATTTATATTTGAAGGACTTCCAACAAGAGATATAAAAAAAAATTTGGAGGCCACAGCATCCTAATTAAATAGGACAATTACCAACATACAAAAATAAAAAAAATATAAATTAATTATTAAATAGTACCTGCATAAAGAAAGAAAATTACAACAGTTTAAAATGACAGCCTAGATAACAATATTTGCTGTAACTATTATCTTTATCAAAACATAGATGTCATCACTTGTCTGCATAGGTACCTACGTAAGTATTTTGTGGACTATACGTAACTAATACTAACACCACATATTATGGATTTCAGACGTCGTGACACGGTCGGCAGCGCCGTTGCTTCTGGCTGTGCTCACCCAAGCGGTTGGCGCATTGTGCTGCGTTTTAGGACATTGCGTGAAAGGCCGCCGGCTTTGCACCTTCATTGCGGGTGTACTTTTTATTATATCTGGTAAGTTCAAACGACCTTTCCATTACTGCTAACGAGATTCTGAGAACACGTGGATTGAAAGATATTTGTTATTTATTTAATGCAGGAAAAACTGAATATAATATATACTTCAATTTAGTTTAATATCTTAATAACCATTTATTTATTCCAGGTCTAATAATGCTGACCGGAATCGTCATGTACATATCGGTATTTAAATCACAAGTAGGACACAAGTTACGCTACATGACTTATTTTGATAAGCCGAGAATGTCCTATAGTTATGGATACTCCTTCGGCCTGTACATCAGTGGGTTCGTGGCGGCCGAGCTAGCAGGCACATCCGCAATATTCCTATTTCTACAATGGTATCAAAAAGATTGGATAACAGAGTTAACTGACAAAGCAAAAGCTGATTGTCGTGCCTGGGATCGCGAGTACGCGTTCACAGACTTCAGAGAGCGAGACTCTACGCTACTAGAAAGGCGTATGATGAAAAGAGATACGTACCCCCCAACAGGATCGTCAGCCGCAACGCCGCGAGAGCGAAGACGCTTTGTATTTGACGGCGATGAAATGCCACATTGTTCAATACACAATAAAAACAGGAGAATAAACTTAAGTTCAGCATCGTTAAAGGATCTGTCATCGTCAACGCTGTATGGGTTCCCCGCGGCGCCGCGACCGACAGCTTGCGACAATTACTTCGAAGAATTCAAGGAGGTGCCTCAAAGTGCAAACACCTTGAGTGGCTTAAGGAGTGCGTCGATATTTCAGTCGCAGGCGTCGGTGGCGAGCGGCCGGTTCCTGGATACTTCAGCAGTAGAACCGCCACCTTCAAGGGAGGAAGAGATGGTGACGTTTGGTGCTGGAGCGAGAGGTGGCGATGAACAACCACCACCGCGCCACGACCGCGCTGTCGGTACGGATCCTTACCGCAGGACAACACCGGTCTGATCCACGAACTTGGGTATCCTACCCCGAATATAAAGCATATCGAGAAGTGATAAGTGACGATGTTAATTCACGTGCTACGTACTAAATAGTTAATGTTCGTACCTAGCAGGATACAGTTAAGAAGTGTCTTTCGAATTTATGAACGTATATAGGTGCATATACGTGACTTGTGTTATGAAATTTTTAATTGTTATAATTCCTTAAAATAAACACTGCCATTTGTCTATTATTTTTTTTTCATTCTATGACAAATATAAATTACTCACAACATGTAGGTAGATTACTTCTGTGTATTATAAAGAATATATGTAACGATAAGCATAAAAAAATCCGAAGGGCTAAGTGTCCTGATGTCCTAAGATGATTTTATATTTGTATTTTGTACACTTATTGGTTCTATAAAAGTACTCGTAATGAAAACACCAAAACGCCATCTTTTATGCCTAGAGGATACTAAATTTTTAACTATGTCAAAAATAACTTGAATAAATTATTCTAATTTATCAATAATTATTGGAATAGTATTAGATACCGTTGTAGGTACAAAGTGAAATATTAAGGACGCATTGGTGACACTTTATTTGCCCGAACCAAGGCGTTCGACTCGCTGCCGCGCTTTTATTTATAAGTAAACGTTTACGTTTACGTTATTTATAAACGTTTATTCTTCGGAATCATGTATTGCAATCATGCCTTCTTACGAACAAAATTCTCAGTAACTGCACGTAGGTCACTATAACCTGTCAAGTGTGTGAAATCTTTATAAAACACTAGCTTCCCGCCAGCGGCTTCGCCCGCGTGGTCTTATAATTTTTTCCCCGTTTTTACTACATTTTTCATTACTACTCCGCTCCTATTAGTCGTAGCGTGATGATATATAGCCTATGTTACTCGGGGATAATGTAGCTTTCCAAAGGTGAAAGAATTTTTGAAATCGGTCCAGTAGTTTCGGAGCCTATTCATTACAAACAAACAAACAAACAAATCTTTCCTCTTTATAATATTATAGTATAGACAAATAATAAAATAATCCCTTGACGAAAATAAAACCAAAAAGTTTTTATGTTACCTAACAATTAAAAACTTTTTGGTAACGCAATGCCATATTCTTTATTAAAAATAACAACCGTCGATTGTTTTCGAGTCAGAAAAATTGTGCAGTTTGATCCGTCAAACTATTAGCAATTAGTTAATAATATTAATTTATTGTAGAATATTGTCTGAAAAAATTCATCATGGGGGCGTAAGTATTGCATTAATTTCAAATTTTCTTTTCTCCTTTTTTAAGAGATTGTTATCACAGCATAATTGCGTTAGTTGCTAATCATGTCCAGCAAAGGCCTATATGTATAATGGCGTAATCATTACATATATAAGAAAAACGGAATACAGTAGTTATATTTTTTTTCTATAAAAAAAAGCTTAGGCTCAACTGTACATTATCAGCCGGCGATTTAGGGCTTCATTGTTTTTTTTTCGTGTAGAACTCTTCTAAGTATACACTTTCACAACAGGTTCAATTCAAGCAACCGCAGTGTTTTTGAGAAAAAAAATCCTAAAGTTTCAATTATTTTCCAATAAATTCACGCATTTCATAACACAACATACCACAGATAATGTAAACATGTCACTCGTTGGTCGTTTCGTTTTACTTCTAGGTAAAGTGACAGTGGATTCAATTGTTTTTTTTTAATAATAATGCTTTAGTTTAACACTTAATTTTATTTTTAAATAGATAAGCCTGCAATTAAATGGAATTATGCAAATAATGTGATTATAAAAAATTAAAAACAAAAGTATTATTTATTTCACTTTTAATAAATTTTGAAAAAAATTTGAAAAACGAAACGCTATTTGTGGAATACACACCACATTATCATACTTAGGTAACTTAGGTTTCTTTGGACATTCATACAATAAAATTAGATATTAAGACATCTTATCTTAGCAAAACTAGTGATTACGAAAGTGATTATGAAAAAGAGTGAATAGTAACTAGAAGAATTTAGGATGCAAGAGCGAGCGAAGCGAGCGAGGGAATCGGGGCACCCCAACTCGGATAGATTAGGTTAGAAGGGGATGACGGGGGCTAGAGAGCGAGCGCAGCGAGCGATCAAAGCCCCCGTTATCCCCTTCGTGTTAGGTTACTTTAAACCCTTAACACAGAAATAGGAGCCCCGCGCAGCGGGGCTCCGTCAACTGCACCTTGTTGCCTCAATCTTGTAAATGACCTTAAAATGTGGATGAGTACAAGTCTGTACTCATCCACATTCAAGGTCACTTCAAGGTCAGGCAAAGGCCAAGGTCACACAGGTAAAAAATATTACTTGAAGACTAAAAAGTAACATTTTTACCTATGTGTGACCTTGACCTTGGCGTTAATCATTCTCTTTAACTTTCAACAAAATATGGTAAAAATCTCACGATTTTTTTGCTTTGACCTTGACCTCTGGGGCTGGACCTTGACCTTGGCGATGTCCTTGACCTTAGTATTCCTTGTTAGCAAGATTTGACCCGCCACGCGATCTTCCCACCCTTAATACTCCCACTATCCCACCAGGCCCGATAGAAACTTTTGGCGATTTTTTTCTCGGAGCCTATGGGTTTGCTTGAATTGCGGTTTTCAAAAACACACTATAAACACTATATTCTACCCGGAAAAAAAATCACCACTATAAAAATCGCCGGCTGATAATGTACAGTGCTTCCAAAGCTTATGATGGGCCAAAGTTGAAGGCACTCAGTCACTGTATAGTAGTAGTGTACATTAACAAATCACAAAATTATTTTTGCGTGTGTAGCTGAAGACTTTTATACTACTTTGCCAACCCTCCTACATCACTAGGGCAACACTAACTGACTGACACTGACTATTATTCAAATTTTCAATCTCCTGAGCTATGTTTCCGCTAGAATTTAAATTGGAGATAAATTCTGATAATTATTGTCATATTGGGTACTGTTTCGGCTACTGAAACGTGTTAATTCCGTTTCTAAAAGCCAAAGAGCGCCATAACGCCTCTTCATCCAATTCTACATGACTAACCTTACTGCTCCAATTGTGGCATGACCTGGCAATCAACCCCTAAGATAGCTCGTTGTTATTGTTTACAACGTGTCCCAGTAAATCCTAATTCGAATTACAAAATTTCATTTATATCCTAACTAAAATGTTTTTATTATTTTTAGATATTTATCGAGATTCACGTGAGTATTTCTTTGCGCATTTGTAGTTTATTGGTAGTTACACATTATTAAAAAAAAATTACATAACCAAGATTATAGTATTATAACTATATTTATCCAAAGACCCAGGCTTTCTTCCGAATACCTAACCACATATAGATCCACAATATTCTGGAATGCATACCAAAAAATTTGAGTAGATTAGATAGATTCATGCTCAAGATAAAAAAAAAATTGAAATGTATTTTCGAAAAAAAATGAGGCAATCGCAACCAAATATACAACTCGGATGGATTTTTATAACATTTTTCATACGGAGTCCTTCTTAGTTAGTCCACTTTACTTGTCTTTTTCATATATAAATTACCTGTAAAGCATGGAACGGAATTGATATTTGTCACAATGATGTATAATTAAGTAGATAAGTACTTAGTTAATTATAAATAACTATATATTTCGTAAAACGAAATGTATTTTTACATAAAAGTAAGAAGAAGCAGCCTGAAAAGACTCCAGTTGGAGGAATGGTGGTGAGAGTGAAAAATATGTTTCGCAACAACTATAGGGGTATTTTTGGTGTACTACCTCCTGTGTGTCTTTTGACATGGCAAGCTGAAAAAGGAAACGTGAGTATAAATACCTACATATTATAAATTCCTAGCTATTCCCCCCGTTTCCGTATCTAGAAGTTGAATTTTCCACCCCCGTTTTTAGAACATTTTTAATTGATACTCCGTTCCTATTGGTCGTGGCGTGATGATACATAGCCTTACGTTAAACATGCTATCTAACACTGGAATAATTTTTCAAATCGGACCAGTAGTTCCTGAGATTAGCGCGTTCAATCAAACAAACATACAAACAAACTCTTCAGCTTTACAATATTAGTATAATAGATATTAATATAGATGTTAATGAAATCCAGACAATTGCGTGTGGTAGATTTCAAATTTTGATAATAATATTTTCAATTAACCATATGTGGTACTTAGTTACCGCGACCGACGACATAAGATCACATAGTACCATGCACGCTTGCCACGGTCAAGTGGATGGGTGACCATTCTTAACATATCGAGATCGCTCCGTGCCTCGAAGAGTGTTGGTTATTATACGACGAAGATCCATGAAAATCTACAAAAAACTAGGAGTACGATGTTGATTTTAATTTTTTACTTTAATTGCTTGAATTTAGAGCTGTTTTGTCTCTTAAATCGTGTCTAATCTAGTACTATTTGTTTCCAGAATAACAAACTGAAATAAAAATATTTAGTTTTAATTCCGCTTATGCTGAGATGCAAGAGCACCGCCCTCCCTCCCGCGTAATTATGCACATGCAGGGAGAACTAAGTTGTTAGTGCAACATGCATACCCAAACTTATGTCACATCTAATAGCTTCGAGCACATAGGGTGGTGCTCGTGCATCTCAGCATAAGCGGAATTAAAACTAAATATTTTAATTGCAATAATTTGTTGTCATGGATTTCCGCAAAGTAACGCCTGATTCCATTAATTATGTTTCCAGAATAGCAAAACAGTGGAACTTATGTGGATGTGGATGTTTTGGTTTTTTATGTTGCAACCAGTTGCTATACCAGTCGTAGGCCTAATTCCGGTATTTTGTCTTCCGATGTCTGGTTCAATGTCTACCATCGATACTTGTAAATGCTACATGAACGTAAGTTACGTAGCTGAGTAGCTGTATTCATAATCCTTCATTTTGCTCTCGATTTTTATTTTTATCAAGATCCCTCTGTGCTCGTGTAGAAGTTTAAGAAAGTTTTAATACAAACATCCATAACTATGTTATGCGCGTACAAACATTTCGGCGATTCATTTTTATTTACATAGATAGTAATTTTATCGTACGCAATATGACGGATGACGTACCGACAAAATTAAAACATGGACACAACTTTTCAACAGACTACTGTACTGTACTGAACTGAACTGTAACATTTTGAGAATTGGTCGTTATATTGAATTGTCTACCACATGTGGAAGCATCAGAGCCATGTATGACTCATACCGACAAAAAATCGCACTTTCCCTTGCCTAGTCATGGCTAAACTATTTTCTTTTTCAGGAGAATATAATATTGTACATATTAACTGGCATGTTGATAGTACTGTTGAATAATTCTGGTGTCGATCGACGTATAGCACTGTGGTTCATATGTTCTGGAGACTCTTGTCAGTATTCTGGCAAAAGGTATGTCCTATAGATGTTTTTATATTTGATAACAAATTATAGTGATGCTACATACAAGCTTTTTATGGTATAAAGGAGGTCATCAAAAGCCCATACAACTCAGCCCAAATTTGTACCGGAGGTACTTGTCAGCTGTCAAGTTGATAGTTTTTACCATGAATTCACTATGAAACAGATGTGTGCCAAAATATCTGCTGTAATGGCGTAATGGCGTGCGTTTGACATTCCGAAACCGACACTGACAGTTTTTACTATGAAATCATTACTAAACAGATAATAGTGTTCCAAAATGGCGTGATTTTTCTCAAATTACCAAGTGCTTTTTTTTCAACCCCCTAGTCAACATTAAAAAACGTACGGATAGAGTTTTAACCAGTTTATTTTTTACAATAACTGTACCTTCGGTACATCATTTGGGCCGATTTCGATGAGCTCCTTTAGACTTAAACATGTCAGCGAAATTTTTACTAATTTATTGTTGTATAATTTTCAGGCTAGTGTTGAAATGCAGTGCAGCGGCATATTTTCTATCGATGTTTAGCAGTCGGCTCATATCGTCATCTCTTATCACGCAGTATATGGCTTCGGCGTTTATGAAAATGGAAGTAAGTATACCTAGGTACTGTTCTTTACATCTAATATATAAAATTCTCGTGTCACAGTTTTAGTTGCCATACTCCTCCGAAACGGCTGGACCGATTTGTATGAAATTTTGTGTGCTTATCCGGTATCTATGAGAATCGGCCAACATCTATTTTTCATCCCCCTATATGGCAAAACAACGTTTGCTGGGTCAGCTGGTTGGTTTTATACTAATATAATAAATCATTTATTTCAGGCATCTGATAGCCCATAGATATATACCTTACAAGCTAACATATATAAAATATTTATACAAAGTAGTGTTAGTAGATAAACCTTAAGACTATGTCAGTAACACTTCACTTTGCACTTATTGTCATTGTGCTGTCCTGCGGCCAAAAGTCTGATGTGCAATAAAGAATATTCTATACACCTATATTATATTCTATATACCTATACAAGGTGGAAGGGACATCGACGCACAAACGTCGTGACAAGGTTTCACTCAAGGTCAAAAATAAAATGACCTAGGTCATTCATGTAGAAAATGACCGGTTACGGATATTGTCATTTTTGAGCGTGCAGTGTATTGCTAACAACGCGATCACGCTCCGCGGTGAATGTTATCACGCGCGATCCGCAACTACCTACCTATTTACTCACACAAGTCACCGCCGCGATTTGCCGTGAGTCCGCGACCGTTGTTTTCGTGATACCTACCTACAAAACATCACCTAAACGTTGATACCACAATCATAAAATCAAGTTAATTAATTTTATAACCGATAACAGGTATTTTATACCAAAAAGGAAATGAAAATGCGAGGAAATAAACTTATTTCCATAAAACAGATTCAGAGTACCTAATGTAGGTATTATTAATAAACTCACTGACCTTTTCCATGTGCTTCGCCATAGCACATGAGCATAATTCCCATATTCACGGGCAGTAAAGTATTGTACGGAATGCATTTTAAATTTTTCGCAATCAAAACAATAACAATACACAGACACAAGTACTCACACACTAAGAAAGTTACTTTTGATTTTGATACCTTTACGATAAGATCGCAAATTCGCGACGATTGCACTCCACGAGCGAAAACTAGGAACTAATAAATAATAATTTCAAAATCGGCGAAATACAAAAGAATTTTGCATACGCCGCTGCTCCTTTGAATTGAGCCGATGCGATGCGCCGCGCGCGGCCTTTGTCGGCGCGTTTGACGGTCCGCATAAAATAGGGGAGCGCTCGTCCTGTAGGTACTAGGCCGGCGTTGACCTTGCAAGTGAACTTTAAGCGGAACAGCTGACTGAGTACTCTTTTGAGTTTTATTTACATTGCTGTTTTGAGTGAAATAAATGAAATAATGGTTTTTTAATTATAAATCTAATTTGGGTAGGTAGAAATAATGTTTTTTTAGACGTTCAAGTAAAAAAAACTGCAGAAAAAATTGGAAAATTGATGAAAAAAGTTACGGAAAATTTCAACGCAGGGGGGTCCAGAATCATGTACTGAACTCATGGTATTCGGATGTGCGTCGATGTCCCTTCCACCTTGTATATCTACTAAAATCATGTTTATACTATAGTCATAAGGGCAGTATTTCCATAAACATATTTATCTCTAATTGCGTTCTCATAACGGCCGTAACGATTTCTATGAAATATAGATACTACTACTACTAGATATACTGAAGTATAGGTAGGTAATCTGTGTGCTGTAAAATGTATTTTCGTAAATATTGTAACAATAATAATGTACCTACACCCACTGTTGTTCGGTTTGTTTAGATCCAATGTAATAGGGCGAGCCTGTTCCATTAACTGGGCACAAAGTCGAAAGTCCCAAGCTGCTGAATTTATAACAAATATTTTTTTGTCCCAGCTCGGAAATTGAAACCAAGACCTCTAGTGTAGCAATGGCGGGTATTTAGTCTGAACGGCCCAAAGCGAAAGGACTGCGGGCCTTTCGACCTAATACAAAAAGTTAACATTCATTAATTTAAAGGGATAGTTACATACATTGTGATAGACGCAAAGTTTATGAATTTTAACTATTTAAATATTTACTTAAGTATTTGAAATCATCTAAAAAATATTTGACTATTGAGACGGTTAAAAATAACGAGTGCTAAGTATATGAGAGAAAAGTAATAAAATATTAATTCGAAATTGCCCTCGATTTTCGTACGAGTCTATCAGATTATTCTATTAAGTTTATCTTTTATGCATCTTTCAGTCGTCAGTTTCAAAAGATCGTGATGAGCCCAACTTCACCAGTTTACGCCACATAATATGTAATGCGATTCAAACATCTTCGAGTATTGGTAGGTATCAACTTTCGATCACTTTTGCCGCAAACAAACAATAAAACAGGGCCAAGCCCTACAGACTGTCAAGACTTACCAGCGACATTTTAAAACTAGCAACCGCTGCGTACGATGTAGCTCAACTGTGACTGTGACCGTACACCTGCTTTCGAACACAAATCATTACCCTCCTTCGGCAGTCCGGTAAAAAGAAAAAATCAATCAAATCTGATGGTCCGCTCTAAGTGATATTCTTTCTTCATAATTATATCAGGTAAAATTGTGCGCTGCAGCTGATCACAAGGTCTTTTTTCTTGTAGCCGTCTCCACTCCATCACGAATAGTATAATAATAAACAGACAATTTTGTTAAATTATCAATTTATGATTGTCTACTTACGAAAAGGTTGTAGCCTAATCCTAATAAGTTCTTAATTTTTAATTATTTTGCAGGTAGTACTGCTATCATACATGCATCATACGCGACGATCCTCTTCAAGGCCGTCTGGTCTGAGTAAGTAACTAAGCATACTTATTAATACATAAATAAGTTGTAGTTGTCGATATTATTTTTAATTTAAATTAATATTAATAATAATAATAAAAATTTATTTACCAAATTAAACTTTACATTTTTGACAATTCCCAATGGTCCCAAACTAGGCTAGGCCTGTATCTTGGGCACCACTAAGTTGACATCTAATTAATACTTAGTAAACAAATAAACTCAAATCGGTATATTCTAGAAATTTAACCTTATTAAGGCTAATTTTATTTTTTATTCGACCATAATGTACATACTCCTCGGCTACTCCTTTTAAACTCTTAGATACTCCTCTAACGGCCGAAATTAATAATGTATCTGTAGATTGTTTTCCCTACTGGAGATCGAAATTTGACAAGCTCATAAGAAGTAATGTCAAATCTCTATCTCCAGTAGGGATAACAATCTACAGATAACGTTATTAGTTTCGGCCGTAAAGCGGCATTAAATTTCATAGCCTTGGTTTTACAAAATAATATCAATACCAATACGGAGCTATCTAAGTTAGAAAGGGATGACAAGTATGTACCTACTTGTTCCAGTACTTTAGTTAGATGTAAACAATATAATTACGTATAGTATAGCTAATGGATAGGGAATAATCTTGAAATTGCGAAAAGGGTTCCATACATGTAGGTTCACTTAACGCGATTTCCGGGTCCCGTAGATAGATATTCATAATGATGAGTACAAATTACCGCTTCATTTATTCACAGTATTGACTATAATTTATGGATATCTATACTATTATAAAATTGTAAAAAAGTCGTGTCTGTACATTGAAGATATTTAAAAAAAAACAAGTGGGTTAGAGTATATAAACGATCGCGAACCCAAAAAAGTGATTTTTAGAATTCTTGTCTGTTTGTCTGTTTGTTAAGGGTTGGCGCTAAAACTACTGAATAGATTTGAATAAAGTGTTTAATGTTGTAAAACATAATTTCCAACTTAAAAACTGATGTAACGCTTTTTTTAATTATTTAAATAGATCCTTAGATATAGCTTGACCTCTCTGTCGTATGCAAACCCATATAAAGAAAAGATCATCATTGTTGGTTTTTGATTGTTTATGCTCTATTTCAAAGTTCAGGGTTCAACTAAAAAAATGATATACATCTCATTTAATTAGGTTGCGTAGATGATGAGATAGAGCTTGACCTCTCTATAGTATGCATTCCGATATAAAGTAGGGATCATTATTGTTGGTTCTTTAATTAAGATGTCAAATGCACAGACATCGTGATTGGTGATAAGTTATAGTCGTTTAAAATGACATAGACTTAAATTAAACAATAGTTGCTGTACGGTTTGGTTAGAATTCCGAGTTATTACGACTAACTGAAGCTTCCGTTTTTTTTTGGACTTACTTTTCACATTCAGCATCACCTTAGTACCTCATAAAGTACCTCAGTACCGAGACTAATTGTCGACCGGAATCGTACCCACAATATTCATTGAGCTTAGCGCCGTTATAACTTAGTCACGAGGTCCTTTTTACAAACCTCTAAACCACTACTTCAAAATATAAGTGTTTTATCAATGGGATCAATTTCTTATCCTAATTTTGTTTCTACATCCACGTAAGCGAAGCCGCGGGCAAAAGCAAGTATAACATAAAATCCACGTAGAACCTTTCTACTGCGATATTTTTGAAATATTTAAAAACTGGTTCAATTGGGAAGGTTTATTATATATCTTTATTTGATTGCACTCATTTTATGTGACTAGCTTCAATTTTAACAAATTTTATTTAGTTATTACTAATAAATACATACTACATTTTCCTTGTTGTCCACAGAGCCCCACCTAAAGACAAAGAATATCCAGATATATATAATTACCTACAATACTCTGCGTTCGCATTTCCACTGTCTTTCGTCATGTTCGTTATGAACTTTTCGTACCACATGCTTCTAATTAACTGGTAAGATATAACAATTTAATATAATATAACATAAAATATGACTCACCGAAAACAATAAAACTCTTCAATGTATTCCAACGAATATTATTTGTTCAGACGACAAATTAATTTAAAACTGATAATGGATAAGTTTACACAAGCCAATTATCCTTAACTATAATAATAATAATAATAAATTTATTGATAATACGGAGGTAAAATATTACAATAATAACTTACAAAATAATTAGGAGGTAAATACAATGTTAGGTGCCTGTACTAGGATGAACCTGTGTCACAGGCGGCAAGTGCTAAACAGATTATTTAGGTATTAATTATATACTACGATTTTAATTACGATTTAATATTATAATAACTTAAACAGTAAGTAACATAAATTAAAAACAAAAACGCAAAAACAAAAAAGTGCAAAAAATAAATAAATAAAAAAGTCTAAGATTATTTGGGGAAACTTATTTCATTTTATGACATTCATTAGAAATTCAGTGTCATCATAGGACAAGGATTGTAAATGTTTATACACTACTGATTTAGTACTATAGTAATTAAGGGCATAAATGGATAATATCTTATTTAGTCTATTGTACAGGAAAGGGGCTAAAAATGAATAAAACCTATTTGTGAAAACAATTAACCTTGACTCGGAAAGTGAACTACATACAATATCTTTCCGCCTTTTGGTGTTAGTGAGGTTATCATTATACGACAGTGTGGCGTGTTTTTTAAGCACAGTTTGCATTATGAATAGTTGGCGGACTGTTAGAACATTGCAACTTTTATACAATAGGTCGGTGGGGAAAAGGAAAGGTCGGGAGGTGGCTACTTTTAAGATAGCACGTTGGGCTCGCTCTATGGTTAGCAGTACTGTTTTTGGGGCACCACCCCAAGAAGTAATGCAGTATTTAATAATAGATTCACAAAGTGCTTGATATATCTGCTTAGTTAATTTGAAATCCGCAATATAACGAAGTTTTTTGAAAACAAAAATTAACTTACGTATTCTATTTGCTAGAGTTGCAATATGTTTTTTAAAGGATAGGTTGCTATCGATTATAATGCCTAGATATTTAACAAAACTAGTGTTGTTAATAATAGGACAATTGCAAGTGTCTACCAGGGGATCATGACAGTAATGTGCATATAATTGATTAATACTAGGCTCAGGCTGACGCATGCAGAAATTAATAAAAGTAGTTTTTTCAGTGTTCAGTGTTAGTAGATTGCGATTTAGCCAGTTATTTACGACATTAAAACCTCGTTGCGCATAATCGTGGACGTCCGAGTTCGAGTCAGCGGAAAAGATTAGAGCAGTGTCATCTGCATACGAAATAATTTTGCCGTGGTCTATATTTAACATACAGAGATCGTTTATATATACCAGGAATAGGGTAGGGCCAAGTATACTTCCTTGGGGAATGCCAAAAGGTGGATTTTTCATATCTGCACTAGTAAAATTGCCTATTTTAACACACTGAGATCGATCACGTAGATAATCTACGAAAAATTGAATATTATTAAAAGATAATAATTATAAATATTAAAATAGAATTATAAAAAGATAATAATTATATTTCAATGTTATGCTAACTCGGCTCATACCTAGGTAGATAGCCATTGGACACGGAAAGGCTGAGCCACACAGTCATGTGTACCTGAGTATACAAAGCAATTGTGATGTATAAAACTGAACACAAGGTGTTCAGCAGGACTAATACTAGTATTAAAGTACACAAAAACGCGGGCTGCCGCCAAAGGTATGCATTCACCTACTAGGGAAATATCGATTGCTAATACACAAACCTATTTCTCATCTAGGAAACATTATTTCGAGCCCAGATTAAAAATAAGAGCTCTTCTACAAGCAAATCCTGCAGTTTATGACAATTTATTAAGCGGTGAACTCTACGAATTCTTGGAGTAGCGATCACAATATACCGACTATGGCCGCATTTGTACTATAGCCGTAAAACAAACTATTAAAAAATTAAAGCCTGAATCCTGAAGGGTTTAGTGAGGGACTTAAATGTAGAGCATTATTTATTTGTTTTGTTACCTGGGACCATTAATGAAGTTGTCCAAAGCCTTTGTCTACAGTACGTTCGATATAACTTGGCGAGTCTGAACACAGGCGCGTGAAGAACACGGTTATTACCAGATAAACAAACATTCGAAGAGAAAATATTTAATACATAATAAGGCAAATAACAAAATAAACTCAAAAACACACACAACAACAAATAAGACAACAATTACACTTGTTACATATATTTTGGTCACTATAACTGCTGACATAGATCACCTCATTTCACACGGGTATTGCTACATCAACCGTCACGAGGCGCCGAGTCAGCACAACGTGCGATTAACGTCATCGTTCATATTTCTGTTCCCTTTTCCCACGCTCATTGTTCTAACATCGAACAGTAGGCACTAACTTTAGAATTAGGAATTATTGTAATTCATTTTATTTTAATATAGTTTTATTTTAAATAAATTTTGGTTTTTTTTCGATCCTCCGGCGGTAGCCTACGTAATTGGCGCAGTCGGTAGGACACTCGAGATAGATCGATTCGTGTCGCGTGAAGATTTCCCCAAAAATCGGACCGAAGTCCCGCGTGGCTGACCGATTACGAGAGTATCCAGAATCTACGAGCGCTACAAGCAGGAGGTGTATCCAGCCATCGATACGCAGAAAGGACCAAAATGTATATGTGAGTACCTTAGAATCGCTCTATGGTTGCTTCCCTTTATTCCCTAAGTTTTCCTAGTAACTGTCCAAAATTTTCCATCCAAGGAAATCCAGTTCCCCTAGGTTAGATAGCGTTAGTAGTAGAAATAGTTTGCAAGACGCAAATAGAGATTTAAAAATAAGTTCTATAAAAATGTCGGAAGTAGAAGTAGTGTACAAGGCCCTTCGTTTAGTTCCCGAATTTGACGGAAACCCGAATGTCTTGACACGTTTTATTAAATTGTGCGATCAGTTAGTTAGAGAATATATCAGCAGAGAGCCGGGACATGAATTACGCAACCTTGCACTTTTAAACGGTATACTTAATAAGGTCACAGGACCCGCAGCTCGCTTAATTAATTCTAATGGGATACCAGAAAATTGGGAAGGTATTAAAAATGCCCTTATTAATAGTTTCGCTGACCAACGCGATGAAACCTCTTTATATAACGATTTAGCTTTATTAACTCAAGGATCATCATCACCCCAAGAATTTTATGAAAAATGCCAAAGCCTTTTTAGTACTATCATGACATATATTAGTTTACACGAGACCTTGGAAAGTACAATAGAATCCAAACGTACGTTATACAGGGTGTTTGGTAGAACGTTGAACATACGAAAATGGTGGTTAGTTGGGGCCATCTGCTACTCACTTGGCCCAAATTATTTGACTTTGGCCGCACCGTTTTTTTTTTACTTTTTTTAATTTCACAGAAAATTACCAGTGTTTTTAAACTTTAAATTCGAATATCTTTACTTGTGACGAGTAAAACAGGCAGGATGTTGTTTTGTATTAATGTCTAATTGTAGCAGACTCTCATAAAATTGTTTGGCACAGATTTTAATAGGAAAAAAAGTTATGAGTATTTAAAGGTACAAAAAGATGTAAAAAAATACATTTACCCGTCACAAGTAAAATCTATTCGAATTTAAAGTTAAAAAAAACTGGTAATTTTCTGTGAAATTAAAAAAAAGTAAAGAAAATAAACGGTGCGGCCAAGGTCAAATAATTTGGGCCAAGTGGGTAGCAGATGACCCCAACTAACCACCATTTTCGTATGTTCAACGTTCTACCAAACACCCTGTATAAAAAGTTAACGCTTCAGTCTTTCTTACGCGGACTTAAAGAACCATTAGGGTCACGCATAAGATGTATGCGACCGGAAAGTATAGAGAAAGCAATCGAATTTGTTCACGAGGAAGTTAATACTTTATACTTACAACAACGCAATGAACATCTTACAGATAAGAAAAATTACGTTCCTCATGCACAAATTAGCCATCCCTATGAATTCCCTTCCATGCAGGTAAGTCCTTCACGCATGCCTTTGTATAATATGCCAGGTCATTCACGTCAGTTTGCGCAACCGCAGTTACCTCAAAGAGTCCCCATTTGGAGACCTTTACCAAATCCCCAATTTAAAGGCCGTACTCAGCAAGTATTTGGCTCACCTTTGCCTAATTATAGACCTAATAGTAATGTGTTTAAATTACCTCAACGAGATCTGTAGCCTAATGCGAATAACGCAGTAAAGCCGATGAGCGGAGTAAGTCACTATGTGCCCAAGGCCATGCCAATTCGTGGTCATGATTGGTCAAAATCCGGTAACCCGCCACCAAATAATTATTTTAAGTCTAGAGAGATGCATTTTAATGAATTTTATGACGAACCAAATTTTGACAACCCTGAGTGTTATTACGATCCGTTCGACTCGGATTACACTGATTATACTTACGATGATTACAGCTATGAACCGAATTATTATGAACCCTATTCCACTACCGTTGTAGAGGAATGTCCTGAAGAAGTTTCGTCATCACCTGAAAAGCAAAATTTTCAGAAAAGCTCCAATTTAGAAAAGTTAAAATAGAAGTTAATTTGCAGACACAACGTCAATTGCCGTATATTTGTATTTCAGACCCACCTCTTAAATTACTAATCGATACTGGTGCTAATACTTCAATTATTTGTCCTGATGCCGTTAGAGAATATTTTTCTCACATACAGTGTACTTATGACCCTTTCGAAATTAGCAATTATCATGGTACGAGTCGTCACGAGTATTCTATTACAATGCCGTGCTTCCGAGAATTTCGCGAGGACGATAACATAAAATTATTCATTTATAAATTCCATAATTATTTTGACGGACTAATAGGTAATGATTTATTAGAGAAATGGGAATCAAAAATAGATTTAAAGAATAAAATATTAGTAACTAAATTTGCCAGTAACCCTATTCATATGTTTAGCTCACGTAACTGTAATTACTACGAGGATATAATACCCGCTAAAACTTCTAAAATTATCAAGGTCCCCATTAATTTTCAAGACGGTCAAGCTTTTATTCCGGAACAAATTATTTCTAATTGTATTATAGGTGAATGTTTGACCCAAATTAATAATAGTCGAGGTTATTTAGAAGTTACAAATCCATCTCAGAACGACGTAGTTTTCTCAATGGATCGCCCTGTGAGCGCGGAATTATTTAACGTAGAGTGCACGCGCACCGAACAACGCATTTCGTCGTCGCGTGTTAACGAAGTATTATCGCGTTTACGAACAGATCATTTGAATCCTGAGGAACGCGCTAACTTAGAGACGTTATGTGCTAGATATGCAGATGTATTTTATATAGAAGGCGAACCTCTCACTTTCACGAACAAGGTTAAACATTGTATTCGGACTGTTGACGAAATTCCTATACATACTAAAAGTTATAGATATCCCTACATACACAGACAAGAAGTTCAGGAACAGATTGCAAAAATGTTACAACAAGGTATTATTCGACCTTCAGACTCTGCCTGGAGCTCGCCTATTTGGGTGGTTCCAAAGAAAACCGACGCATCTGGAAAACAAAAATGGCGTTTAGTTGTAGACTTTAGAAAACTTAATGAAAAAACAATAGACGATAAATACCCTATTCCTAACATTTCAGATATATTAGATAAGCTTGGAAACTGTAATTATTTCACGACCTTGGACCTTGCAAGTGGATTTTATTAGTGTCAAATGTCTGAAAATGATATTCCGAAGACAGCTTTCACTGTAGAGCAAGGACACTATGAGTTTTTGCGTATGCCAATGGGACTTAAGAATTCTCCATCAACTTTTCAACGAGTTATGGACAATGTACTTAAGGACCTTCAGAATCAAATTTGTGTTGTCTATTTAGATGACATTGTAGTCTTTAGTGTTTCATTACAGGAACATATGATAAATCTGGAAAAAATATTTGACAGGCTTAGAGAATCAAATTTTAAAATACAGTTAGATAAGTCTGAATTTTGAAGCTAGAAACATCTTATTTAGGTCACATAATTAGTAAGGACGGTATTAAACCCAATCCAGATAAAATCGCCGCTATTCAAAAATTTCCTTTGCCGAAAACCCCCACTGAAATAAAACGTTTTCTAGGATTATTAGGTTATTATCGTAAATTTATTCCCGATTTCGCTAAGATAACCAAACCCATGACGCATTGTCTTAAGAAAGGTTCTAAAATAAATACAAATGATTCCAATTATATTAACTGCTTCGAAAAATGTAAAACTTTATTAATTAATGATCCGATACTTCAATACCCAGACTTTGAGAAAGATTTTATATTAACAACTGATGCATCGAATATCGCTATAGGTGCCATTTTATCTCAAGGAACTTTAGGTTCAGATAAGCCTATAGCTTATGCGTCTAGAACGTTAAATACCAGTGAAATTAACTATAGTACAATAGAGAAAGAGCTTTTAGCAATAGTTTGGGGAACCAAATATTTTCGCCCCTATTTATTCGGACGTAAATTTAAAATAGTTACCGATCACAAGCCTCTTCAATGGGTTATGAATTTAAAAGAACCCAATTCAAGGCTAACCCGATGGAAATTAAAATTAAGTGAATATAATTTTACCGTAGTCTATAAACAAGGAAAAAATAATACGAACGCAGATGCATTATCGCGAGTACAAATTAATAATGAGGAAGTTAGTTCTGTCATGGTCAACCCTTCAGAAAAAGTGCCGTCTATCTCTGGTTCTACCACAGTTACAGCCCATACAAGCGCAGATAACCCTATATTAGAAATACCCCTTTCGGATGAACCACTTAATAAATTTAGTAGACAGATTTGTTTCGTAGTAGTAGGAGATATTAAAAAACGACCAACTGTTACTAAGCCGTTTGAGACACATACACGTACTACCATTCAGTTATCAGAGTCATCCCTGGAACAAGATGTTATTAGTGCAGTTAAGGAATTCGTTAATCCAAAAGTAAAGACAGGTTTAATTATTCACCCTACATTAAGTATGTACCAAATTATCCCTATTATTCAGAATGCATTTAAAAGTTCCGCTATGAATTTAGTATTAACAAAAACCGAAGTAGAAAATGTTAAAGAATACTTACGTCAGCAAGAGATCATCCAAAAATATCACGAAGGTAAAACCAACCACCGAGGTATTAATGAATGTTACCTTGCCTTATCTCACAGGTACTATTGGCCGAAAATTAAGGAACACATTGCGAAATACATAAACGAATGCAATATCTGTGGCCAAGCCAAGTATGACAGGAACCCTGTAAAACAAAAATTTTGTATAGTTCCACCACCAACTAAACCCTTTGAAATAGTTCATGTAGATCTCTTTACAGCGCAAAACGAAAAATATATTACTATAGTAGATGCGTTCTCAAAATATGCTCAAGCCTACCTCTTAAGAGATGGCACAGCATTAAGTGTAGTACAAGCTTTGTTACAGTTTTTCACACACCATGGCGTACCATTAAATATTGTTACAGACCAAGGCCCCGAATTTAGAAATCAAGTATTTTTAGAGTTTACAAGGCTTCATAAAATTCAACATCACAAGATTCTTGCTCATTCCCCAAATGATAATGGAATAGTAGAACGATTTCATTCGACTATCCTTGAACACTTAAGAATATTAAAATTAGAACACCGTAGTGAGTCAGTTATCAATCTTATGCCATATGCCGTATTAGGATATAATAACTCTATACATAGTTTCACAAAATGCAGGCCCATCGAATTAATAACTGGACACTTTGATCCAAGAGACCCTCTAGATATTAAATTAACCGAACATTTACTTCAGCAATATATACAGGATCATAGAAATAGATTAACTAAAGTGTATGAAATCATAAATGAATCATCCCTTCATGAACGTACCCAACTTACCGAAAATAGGAATAAAGACCGTGAACCTGAACAGGAACTCTTACCTGACCAGCAGGTCTACGTACGCAATCCTTTAGCTAGTCGCCAAAAATTGGCACCGCGTTATACACAGGACACTGTCCTTGCCGATCTGCCTATACACATTTATACTCGTAAGAAGCGAGGCCCTGTCGCTAAGTCACGTTTAAAGAGAGCCCCTAAAAACCCTTTGTTGTTACAGGATACTTCCAATATTGGTACTACTTCAACTGACCAGCGCACAAGATGTAACGATTGATTCGTTACAAGACGGTCCAGGCCTGCTACCTTTCAAATTAGGACAAGCTAAAATTGTATCTCATTACCACTCCTTTTTACAGCATGTTCACCTCAAGGACATTAACTCCCAAATTCAATCAGTTAAAATATAGTTATCAGACTTAAAGCCTTTATTAAATAATAAAACATTATCTCTTTACGATCCCCATATTGGTTACTTAAATTATAAAATTGACACCTTATTTAGTAGATTAGAAACGTTCGAACCGCACCGTAGTAAGAGAGGACTTATAGACGGTTTAGGCTCAGTGATTAAAAGTATATCAGGAAATTTAGACTATACGAATGCCTTAAAATATGATAACGCCATCCGAATCTTACAGAGTAATGAAAATACATTAGAATCAGAATTAAATAATCATGTTAGTTTGACAAAGGAATGGATGTCCCAACATTCCCACATTTTAGATAGTATATTAGATAATCAAAATAAAATTACTACAGCATTAAATTCTATCATGGATAGCGAAGCTACCAGAGATAATGAGTTAGTTAAATATGCCCATCTGGCGCAACATTTGTTAATTTTAGGCGATAATATAGATAGCCTTTCTGACGAAATATATAAGTTAGAAAATGCGCTAGCATTCATACGTGCATCGAGCACCTGTAATGCTATTCTTAGTTTAGAGTCGCTTAAGAGTATGTTAGAAAAGATAAGGATTTTATACCATAAGGAACAAATCCTTAATATAGATTTTAGAGATTATTACGATATAATCAAGCTAGGCTATTTTTACCTAGATAAGCAGGTAGTTATAGTTTATAAAGTGCCTATAATCCTATCCTTTACCTATGATTTCTATAAACTTTAAGTTGTACCTAATAAAAATAACCTTGCCCTAATACCTACCTTACCTTATATAGCAATTCATAGTACCGACTCGTATGTACATGGAGGCTGAATGCCCGAAGGCAAATTCTTGGTTCCTATGCGAAGATAAACTTCATCACCGAGGTCAAGATCATCCTGACTGCATACATCAGCTGATCACCAAACAGCAACTCGATACATCCTGCAAAATGACAAAAGTTATACTTACCAAACCAGCGCTTGAAGAACTCGACGAGAAACACTACACCATCAGCCTTCCGGAGCCAACTAAGATAAAGTTATCCTGCGGACAAGACCAGTATAAAATTCTACAAGGAAGTTTCATAGCCGTCATCCCACGTGGCTGCTATCTGTCTACGCACGAATTCACCGTCTTCAATACGAATGATAACGTCAAAGGCCGAGCCCTGAAGATACTGGAGCTGCCATCTGTAAATGAAACCTGGAAGAAAGAAGCGACATTAATACAGTTGAATTCTGTCAATCTCGAAAACCTGCATCACACGAACACGAAGATATCTCTACAAAAACCTGCAAAAATAAATCAAGTTGAAAACTACACTATCTATCACACAACGATTCCAGTGTATGTAATACTATCCGGTGCAGCTGTACTCAGTCTTGTATTACTGTACCGACGACTACGAACGAAACGCCCTGCGAAACAGCAAAACGTTCCTGACTCTAATCAAATACAAGATGTCTATGCTGAAATATCTGAAAATAAGAAGATACATCCCAGTCAGATAAGGATTGATCCCAGCAACATCTCAGCAACTCTCTCGAAGATTCCTCTCAAATAGTTGCTGATCTACGGGGGGAGGTGTTACATATATTTTGGACACTATAACTGCTGACATAGATCACCTCATTTCACACGGGTATTGCTACATCAACCGTCACGAGGCGCCGAGTCAGCACAACGTGCGATTAACGTCATCGTTCATATTTCTGTTCCCTTTTCCCACACTCATTGTTCTAACATCGAACAGTAGGCACTAACTTTAGAATTAGGAATTATTGTAATTCATTTTATTCTAATATAGTTTTATTTTAAATAAATTTTGGTTTTTTTTCGATCCTCCGGCGGTAGCCTACGTAATTCACGTAACAACGAACAAAGATAACAACAAACAAAAAACACAACGAAACAAAACGACGAAAACTTTTGTTACCGACTGTGGTCGAGACAGGTGGCGATACGAATACCAAAAGAGTGACTAAGACATAATACCTCATACCCGAGTATTGCCGAAAAAGCACGAGGCTTAGGAAGTTAACAAAAAGGGATGTGCAATGTTCATTCTTGCAGGTGTTGTCGATTGAAATTAAGTAGTAAAAATACGTTTCTGTTCCATTGGAAAACAAGGGTTAAATTTTCCCAAACGGCCGTTATTCAAGTAGTCGTTAATAGATCACTGTAATTTAAGTAAATCATGTTATTGAACCGCAAAACATTATTTTATAAAAATCTTATTTTGTTAATATAGACAAAAGCTAAATTATTATCGATAAAGTTCACTATATTAGTTAATATATTTTGTTAAATAAATGTTATATACCCAAAGAATTTCTGGACTTGGACTCGCCAAGTTATATCGGACGTACTGTAAACCAAGCCGGTAGAAACATAACCCTCCTTCTGGTGCAGTCGGGTGAAATCCCGACTGCGTCAAAAGTAGTAACTAAAAATCTAAAAACATGTTCTATGTATCATATGTATGAAAATGTATTGCATGCGGGACAAGCAAATAAACAATTTTGTATATATTTTAGATTGAACGAATAGCTTATCCAACCTGCAATACATTCTCATAGCTTGTTTTTTTAGATTTTTAGGTGGTATTTTTAACGAAGTCGGGTATCTTGTTTCATTGAATAATTAATTTTACTTGAAAGTACTTAGTACTTTCAATTGTAGATTTCATCTCTAATGCACACCTAGGTAGGTACTTTGTACCTAGTACATTTTCGGAGATTATGTTTTTTTACAGGACACTTGGAAAACCGATGACTTCTGCCAGTATGATAGAACTAAAAAATATTCTTCAGAGAAGCAAAGCAGAGTTGCCACGCCGTATAAGTCAACATGAGCAGGTATGTCTTAAACGAAAATCATCATCATCATCATCGCCCTGTACTTGTCCGAATTTATTTATCTAAGCATAGCTAAGCATATTATGTCCTTCTATTGATTTCATCTTTCATATTCATCGTCATTATTCAATATATTTTCAATTATATCGGCCTCTACACAATTCATCTTTTAGTTGGTCTTAATCGATGGTGACACACATGGTTCTCAATTCGAGTGTTATATTTTTGAAAGGACATCGAACATCTATCATTGGGCCCATAACTTTATGAACTGTTACAAGTTCTAAATAAGAGGCATTAGTTAGATAAATATATCAGCTTTAAGCTGTCTTAATTTCAGTTCTATAGACAATTGCATAGTACAGGTATATGGGGTCGAAGTTATTTATAGGTTATTTTACACTGTATTATTCCGACAACTACCTATTATATAAAATACACCAATTTAACAGCTGCGCATGCCTTAGGCTTAGCTGGCTTCCATTTTCTAACGTAAACTATATACAATTTCTGAGGAAACAGGTTCGTTTATAAAAGAAAGATCATTTTTCTATATAGGAACATTATATTGCAGTGAGTCATTTTAATATTCATTTTTTTACTAACATTTAATAGGTAGGTACATATTGAGGGGATTTCAAAATAGCGAATAGATACAAAGTTTGTGTAGACTTCATAAAATCGAGATTTCTCATTCCAGTGAAGCAGCAGTCTGAAAAATCACTGAAAATACGAATATCACATAGAACACATCTACTTTCCCAAGACAGAGAGCGAATTATGTTTTAATCAATGACACTAATTAATAAACAGTTGCAGTTGTATAAAAAGTTTCACAATGTACCGATGTTTGTAGCACATTATTTTGTTTCAGCTTACCGTGCTTTTTGCTTTCATATATTTGTGCATATTCTTTTTCCGCTGGAATCAATGGATAGATGGCTGGTCTGATTTTAGAGCAGATATAATATCTCCAAGTATACCAAGGTAATGTTTATATTTTTGGGATATTGCATACTAAATTGTTTGACCTAGCCTGCCAAATTTAAATTTCTTTTGGGTTTTCGGAATTCGTAGGTTAAAAAACATAGCAGTTTAAATTTTCTTAAGCAGTGGTTTTTGTAGACGGTTATGAAAATAATATCGTTAATGTCACCATTACTATTGCGGTTAACTTAGTATGTGTTAGAGACCTACATTCCCAGAGATCGAGCAGTTGCCGGTACGATTCTTGCCGCACACATGATAGTCTAAGATCCGAACCTAGATCGATCACGATGATGATCATGGTCAGGTTAGAATGGGGGCCGTGACAATAGAAGAGGCACAGGGGAAGGCGACGCACCCCTTGCCATGCAGAAACACGTCAACGTCCATAGCAGAGAAGCTATGCTTCAAATATATTATATAGAATATAGAATTGTAAGCATAGTATAGATTGGTGGAAGGACGTTGACGTTGAGACACAAACTACCTACCGACTAACGGAAATTCAAACCTATGCTCCCCCTTAAGCATTGAATGTGAAAGGAATGAAAATTTAGTGGGATTTCTTCTGTTCTATATTTCATGGGCTGTCCTTTTCAATACTTTACGCTCCATTCATTATTGCTGTTATTCCACATAAAACAACTAACGATAGTGACATTATGGCAGACCTGTTAAATTTTGTTCTCGCTTTTGCCATAAGACTTCAGTGGTGGCGAGGACATTAAAATAGGTATTGATATAAAAAATTGTTGCAGAGTTAAAGACGCTACAGTCGGAGCTATATTTCTCATTCTATTACATGTTTTACCCAAAGGATTTGGATTTATGAGGTTTTTTGATGCCGAAAGTAAGTAAACGTTATTGCTCTAGTGTACATATTTTATATACTGAAATAATATGCCCAAACTGTATAGGCACGTCGCGACGCGAGGCTTGAAATCAAGCTGCTTCGGGCGGAGATGTATGCATTTAAATATTTCATGGCTTTTTTTTTAATGTGTAGAATTTTAAATAGCACTGAGTTTATTATGATTTTTGGTATTTAAGTAATATTTTATACTATTCTACTTTCATCGCCACAAGCTTCCCTGTTGTTTGGGCGTTTATCTTTACACCCTACGACACATATATTTAGTTACCACAAGAGAAAAAAGATACCACAAGAAGTTCATCCCCACACTACCAGATGAACCAGAAGGATTTGCATTTAAATATTTCATGGCTTTTTTTTTAATGTGTAGAATTTTAAATAGCACTGAGTTTATTATGATTTTTGGTATTTAAGTAATATTTTATACTATTCTACTTTCATCGCCACAAGCTTCCCTGTTGTTTGGGCGTTTATCTTTACACCCTACGACACATATATTTAGTTACCACAAGAGAAAAAAGATACCACAAGAAGTTCATCCCCACACTACCAGATGAACCAGAAGGATTAATGATTTTTTTTTTTGCATTTCTTGCGTACTAAGACTGGGCGGAAGCACTGGCTCCTGCAATACAGTACATACTAGCGTAGGGGCCAGGGATTTCATGTAATTGTGAACAAAGTTTATGTCAATAAAGAATTTATTATTATTATTATTTATAGTTTAATATCATATATATGTATATCGTATTTCTAGCGATCCTACTCTACCATTCAGTTTTGTATATTTGTTGAATTATTATTATAATAAAATATCGTGTATTTATTTCAGAGAGAAGTCAATTGCCGCCCCTAAAACCAGAATCGTCCATTTTATGGTGGCGATTTGTTGACAAGAATATAAATTACGGATATTTCTTTATGTTCGGTAATATTTATAATATTTTAATTGTATTTATAGGTAATGTTCGTGGGAATCTGGCTAATAATGTTTATAATTTACCTATCAACAAGATATTCGTTCACAGCATGTTAAAAACCCTTCCTTCGTCTTTTTGCCGTGTCGTCGGGTAAAAAGTCTAGGAAAAAATAATTTATGGACACTAAATAAAATAAGCGCCTACCGCGATAGGCAAATTTGTATATTGAAAAAATAAATAAGATACAAATAATTTGGTGGCGATTGGGTTGCAAGACTTGCAAGATATCGGCAAGTGAAGTTTTCGGGCGCGGTGGGTGCTTTAAGCTGTTAGGAAGGAAACGACCCGTCATAACAGGCTCTTTTTGCCAAACTGTACATTAATAGTTTCTATAATCCTTATTTGGATGGCATTGTCCGAATACTCGTTTTGTCAGTAATTATAAGTCAATTGAGACAGTTCTTTTTTTTTTCAAAACAATATGATTTAAAATAATGCAGAAAATAATCTTTTTAAATGTTGTCCTGAAAAGCTCTGTGCATTTACTTGGCATTTTAGTATAATTTAATAACAGCAGGTAAAGGAGGTCATCGAAATCGGCCCAAATGATGTACTGAAGGTACACGTATTGGAAAAAATATCCTGTATTACGCTGGTTAAAACTCGTCGCACTTTTTTTAATGTTGACTGGGGGACCACTCTATTTTGGCACTCTATTATCTGTTTCTTAATGATTTCATAGTAAAAACTGTCAACTTGACAGCTGTCATCCATCCATCATTTGTACCCCCGGTACAAATTTGTGCTGAGTTGTATGGGCTTTTGATGACGTCCTTTGTACAGTACATCGTTTATCGGGTCATCCACTGATTGAGATTATTTATTTTGCAGGGGGTTCCATTGCATTAATGAATGCAGCGAGAGAAACAGGTCTATCTGCTATTATTTCCGAACATTTTGGTCGAGTCTTTACTGGAAAGCCGTGGAACGGAGGAATCTTTCTTGTTTGTTTTATCACGGTGATGCTATCTAACTTGACGACGGCAATGGCTGCTTGCGCTATTTTCCTCCCTCTAGTAATGAGCATGGTAATATTTCAGTTGGTTTAATTACCTATTACCTCTTTTAATTCGACGTGTTGTATTGGTTAACCATGATTGTTTTAAAAATTGCAAAATTGATATACTGGAGCCCCAGGCCAGCCAGACACACAATACTTTCTAAAGGATGAAATGTGGGGCTTCGGGTAGTCCTCATAGGTACCTTAAATCCCAGCATACCTGCTAAGTTGGTAGAGTGACCAATTAACAGGTATCAGGTGAGAAAGGTAATTAAAAAGAGGGCTAACTTATTTTATTTTCGGGTGATTTTTACGTCTACCTATTCATGTGGAATCGGAAATAATAATTGTCTTTTTGTTAAATTTGAGTATATGGTTATGGGGTAGTTCTTTTGTTTGTTTGCTTTTGTGTAGATTTAAGTAGTTCATTGTAAGAGTTAAAAACAATTGTATAACGCCTGCGTCTGCATCTTGCACGCAGACGTCTGTGGTGTATGACCGTTGCGTGGGAACACGAAAGGGTCGAAAAGAGTGGGGTTGAGGCCCAAGTAGCATGAGTTTTTAGAGTTAGTGTGTGTCGGGTATTAGTCTGTGTCGGGTATTCGAGTGTGTAAGTTTTAGTATTAGACGAGTAATTTAAGACGAATTAACGAATTAAATAAAGTTGCAGTTGTAATTATAATTGAACTGTGATTATTTTTATAGAGATAAACACAATCCTATCTCTATACACTAATAGCATCGACTAAATTTAGCATGTGTGTGAGAACTGAGGGACCAGACTGGGATTTCGAAAAAAACTATTGTAGGATTTAGTAGTAGTCCTAAAACAATTGTAGGCTAAATCTGGGAATTTGTAGTAACATATTTTAAAAGTTACAGCCCTTAAAGTGTGGTCCCTCAGTCCTCACACACATAAGTGTGATCTCGGAACGTATCTAAATAACTAAGGTATCGTGAATACAGACATTTAGTAGTAAATTTGCAAAGACTTTTTATTAAATAAAACACCACTGAGCATCAAAGATAAAAAAGATATTATGACTAAACTGTGGTCCCTCAATTCTCACAAAGGCGAATTATTGTTTTTGTGAATTTTACCGAATCTAATAAATAAAATCTTTCTCTTTCTACATCAAGTTTTAGTAGTAGTCGTAAAACATTTTTAAAACAAAGAATTTAAAAAAAATATCGACGGAATATGAAGATATAAATTAAAAACACTGGTCCCTCAGTCCCTGACAAAGTTTATGCAATAGCTGCTTGACGAAAGGAATATCAGAAAGTCTAGTGCTTAACTTTTAGTAGTAATTTACTACTAAGTAATAGATATCTAAAATTATGTATTTCTTACCTCTTAGCCGAGATAATATGATTATTATAATCTTACGAAAATCCATGAGATAGGGTGACCACACCAACCACACAGTGAAGTACAGTACCTACTTTGATGACATTAGCGAATTAAAAATAAGGTTGTACGGTTAGTTTAATGTTATAATTACATTACGAAATTTCAATTTGAATTCTATAAAATAACTATTAATGAAAATAACCTAATTATTGTTATCAATACATTGTCATTATAGTTGGTGCCAAAAATTTTGGTTCAGTTCATGTCAGTGGAGAGGCAATAAGGCAAAAGAACTATACCCAAACAGCCTTGTCGAAATTGTAAAACCAAATAGGTTTGTTCTCAGTTCTAATTACACAGGTCATTTGAAAATTCAGCAGGTACCTAGATAAAACTAATCATCCTCATTTCTCCCTTAGGGTTGTAATTTATCTTTCCAATATAAATAGGAGAACCGCGACACACGCGAACCCTTCCAAACAACAAAAAAAAGATTTTCAAATTCAGTCAATACTACCTAATTGATAAAGATATCAGTGAACATAATACCTATAAAAAACATACATACCTAGGCTGCGCCGCTAGTGTACCTATTATATCTGTGGATCCAATTGAAGTCACCAGGTGGCGCCGTCGTCTCAAAAAGTTAACATGCCGCCTCCGTAATCGTGACCAATGCGACATACAATCACTGATTATTGTGTACTGTAACTAAAATTATATTGTGGCTACATGAGTTTATTTAACTGGTACTCATCATCGGTGACACCGACGTGATATATAGAAAAGTATTCATAAACTGTGCGCAGTGGCGCTTTTTATTACACCATGGAGATGTTTACCACCATTTCACATCAGAATAAATTCTCAAAATGAGTTACTCTACGATTAAAACCCCTTCTTAACCGACGCAAATCCCAAGGAGTTTCATTGTTCGACTGTAGGTATGTATATTTTTTTTATGATTATGATTTTAGATTGTTGTATATTTACAATGTTGTTTTAACCTTTCTAAATTCTGCTGAACAAAAGTCTTTGGTTGCCGCCAAAAACTCCCCCAACAACAACAAATTCACTCTAGACAAATTAGAGCTATTTGCCTTTGTAAATCCTTGGTCCACCATCCACCATGTTTTGAGAACACAAAACTAGGCAACTGATCGATGGAAATCACGAAATACGCGTAAAAACGCAGGTAAAAACAATTAAAAGTGCAGATATCATCCAAGTTCATACGAAATAAACTGACGTCTACAGTACGTCCGATATAACTTGGCGAGTCTGAACACAGGCTCTGCGAACTTCCGCGCAAGTACACTCGTGAAGAACACGGTTATTACCAGATCAACCAAACATTCGAACAGAAAATATCTAATACATAATAAGGACTGACGCAAATAATAATAATAAATAAATAATAAGCCAAAGGTTCCCTCAGTATCATATCTAAAATTCTTAGAATAAAATAGATTCAACGAAAACATTTCTATCGGTAGAGGTATTATAAATTCAATACAAGTGTTTTTTTTTAAGAACTCTAAAAAATATAATGTCGTGCCTTTAAATTGTCAATTGATATCATATCCGAAAGTCTCAACACTGATAATAATAACAAGCAAACAAACCTTTTTATCGACAACCCTAGTCTAATCGGCAGTCGCGCGCTCAGTCAATGTGTGAGTGCACCGCGTAGTCAGTGCCGGGGGGTGCGGACTGCGCGCGCGGTGCTTTTCATCTGTAACGCCCACTCGAGCAAGGTCAATGTCGTATATCGGAGCCTTAAGTGGTTTTTAAAAATCGTTACAATTTGTCTGGCTGAATAATTATAATATGTATATTTAAAATAACCCCCCCCCTAAATTGACGTAAAAATCACCCTTTAGAAAATAAAATAAGTTAGCCCTGTTACCTTTCTCACCTGGTACCTGTTTGGTCACTCTACCAACTTAGCAGGTATGCTGGCATTTAAGAGCGTACCTGTGGGGACTACCCGAAGCACCACATTTCGTCCTTCAGAAAGTAAAGTATGTCTGGCGGGCCTGGGCTCTGACTCTATACCGTTATTGTAGTATAATTGGGGTAAATTCCCTAGCATCAGTTAATGCTTTAAGCAGCAAGCAGAAAAGTATGGCCGGAATGGTTTTATGAAGCGTGGTTCTTATTATTTCAGGCACCCGACGCGCCAAGCCCCTGGCCTGCAAAGGTTTATTGTGCAGCATTAGGTGTAGGGATCGGATCTTCACTAGGATTTTGTTTTCCCTTTAAATATACGCCAGCTTACTATTGCCATACCGTTGGAAAAGTTCCTAAAAAGCAAATGGTAAGAACCGAACAAAAATATCTACACCTACCTATTCTTTTCTAGTTTCTTTTCAGTACATATTTTTATCATCATCAACAACCTGTGACGTTTACTTGACCCATTTACAAATAAATATGATTGATGAGTATCAGTATTAATCATATAACGGGTACTCGGACTAAATTCAAATGTTCAAATTCTAATTTATTTATCAGACATGATCCAACTAATAATGACTTGTATATATTATAGGTAAAGTATTCTTTCTGGAGCGCCTGGATTTGCCTTATCCTTTTATGGGTTGCCTTAACAGTATGGGCTCCGTTTCTGTTTGATCCTGAGGACATGGGGATAATACCAGTAAAAGGACCATTAGCACCAGGAGCGACAATCGGGCCATCAACACTGGCTGGTGATGTTGGTGATGCAACTCTCCCATAGAAGAATGGTGATGACTTCCAGTTCAAACAATAACACCATTACATAAGATTTTTGATTTTGAAATTTATTTAATTTTTATTAGCAGAACATAGTAAATATTTCGATGGCTCCCCAAACATTATAACAATCATGAACTTATTTCAATGAAGGAAAAAATCTTTTCCTTCATTAAAATAACTTGTAATCTTAGCACGGAAAATGCTTAAAAAAATACAAAAAGATAGTTAATAGGTAAGGTGGCATCATACGACATCGAACTACCTGTAAAGTTAGTCGTGTCGGTTGTGAAGCATTCACAATAGATGTTGCTACGTCACCTTAAGACGTAAGATGAGAATATGAAGAAAAAAATCGTGTTCTACTCTGCAGCAGAGCCACCGTTTAGAAATTGATCAATACTATCATAAAATGATGTACGTGTAACGTACATAATGTACGTATATCCGATATCGCTGTACGTGCAATAAGTAACGATAAAATAGACAATTATTGATGTGGAGAGTATGCTCCCCAGCAGAGCCACGTAGTACATGTACTCAGGAAAGAAATACGCTACTGTTTTTTGATGAAAACTTTTGTACGAATAGTGTTATTATCCTAATTATTACTAAAATATTCGTAGAAAACGCCTAGCTATTTTGTGTCAGCAAAATGTTTTGAAGCATTTTGATAAGGCGCGCAATAATTCGTTATACAAGGTTTTAAAGGAAAAACTTACGTCAAAAGGATCTTCACAGAAATATATAGGAGAAGTTGGATATATAGCTGTTGGATCTCGCCGTGCAAGATTTAGCCACATAATTCAATTTTTTTTGTTGCGTTGAACATAAACAAATAGTTTGTTAGAAGTTTTTATTGACGTATGAACGCACTGAGGGGTTGCACACCACTTATAAACTTTGTTAATTCATATTTAACACTATAACTTAAATAACTGATTTGCTGCTTTCGATCCCTAGGTAGTGTTTACGACTTGCGGTCTATTTACATTTAGGTGACGTCACAAACGACGCCATGACAGCGGCGGCCGTTTTGGAATGAATACTAAATTTTAAATTTTAATTGCATTTTCGTGTACATATTTTCTTTTCCTGTCGAAAAGATATGTTTTTTCTGAAATATTAGATACCTAATTTGGAATATCATAGGACAGTTTTTGAAAATCAGTCATCATGCCTATTGATCAATTTCTAAAATGTGGCTCTGCTGCAGATAGAACACGAAAGTAGTCTTGTCACATACATTAATAACCTAACAACATTGAACATTTTTTATAATTTATTTTGTTTACTTACATCTTACATCTTTCCTGTCCACCCGGCTATTGGTGATAAAACCACATTGTACTCTTAGTTCGATCTGTTTTGTTATTTTATTCCATGATTGATCCGTTAGTTAGGCACTATTACTAACTGGTGGTTTGAAGAACCTTCAGGAATCGGGTGTAACTTAAGTGAATAAAATAATTAGGTAAATAAAAGAGAATAAGTTTATTTTTAATTTTAAGAATGCTGTTTGTTTATTTCCTTGGCAATATTTATGCCTTAGTTTCTCTTATAATATATTTCAAAACTTATGTAACTGTTTTTTATTTTTGATAAATTTTATTTTCTTTTTTTACCCGAATGCCGAAGGAGGGTTATGTGTTTGAACGCGTATGTATGTATGTATGTCCATTCCTATGTCCGCTCGTAACTACTCGACTAGACCGATTTGGATAAATGACACCTCATTAGACGTGACCGTCAGGATGGCTGGACCAAACGAGATATTTACATGAGACCATGTGCATTATTTAGTACCTATTTGGTACTATTTAGTACCTTTAATGATATATTAAGCACCTTTGCGATAAGAAATATATCAACGAAATAAAAATTGTGACCGCAGGTGTGTCCGTTTCGACTGCTCGGCCAGAGTGTCGTAGAAGAAAATCGACTACGTCAACATTACGAAGGAATTTGTAAAACACTAACAATGAAAGTCGCAAATTCGTAGAAGCATTATTCAGAAAGTTCTATAGGTTTAACCATGGCCGCGCGGTTGAAACATGGAGAACCGCGCGGCCACGCAGTTCTCTTAAACGGGGCTTAGTAGAGGTCCCATTGTTTTTGCTAATCATTCATACGATTTCGAAGAAAATGTAGATAGCATGAATAAAGCCCTAGTGTTTGGACTTTACGACCTACAGACCTTAAATGTCATGGCCGCGCGGTTGAAACTTGGAGAACCGCGCGGCCACGCAGTTCTCTTAAACGGGGCTTAGTAGAGGTCCCATTGTTTTCGCTAATCACTAATACGATTTCGAAGAAAATGTAGATAGCATGAATAAAGCCCTAGTGTTTGATCTTTACGACCTACAGATCATATAACCCATAATAGAAGTAAGAAGAAGGGTGACCAAGATTGATGGTACGTCAAAAGACATATTAATTTTCTAAAGACAATACCTTTTGGAATGGAAATTGCTTAAAAAAATACAAAGAGACATAATTTCTGCTGGTCATTATCAAAGCCTAAACATATTAAACTGTAGGTATTATTTTTAAATAATTTCTAACTATGTAGGTAATTTGGAGTCGGTGCGAAACAAATTTATTTTTAATTTAACTAATTTAATATAAAGCGATTGTAACGAGACTTGGCACATTTATATAGTTCTTATGTCCCTACAACATAATGGACACCTAGAGTTGATCTGGTGATGGAGACGGGAGACAAATGAAGGAAACCCTCAACGGTTTACAGCAGCTCTTTCGGGCTTATTTAATTTAACTTTATGAAAACTTTTACCCCGAGTTGGTTAAAATAAGGTAGGTAACTAAATAATTTTTACTTTTCACTAGCTATTAAAAATAAAAACGTTTTACAAAAAAAGTTATATCGACGAAAAAAGTTACTAAACCGCGTTACATAAACCTTTTTTAGTCTTTCGTCGAAGATCATCGTGATCGACCAAGCGACCATATTTATGAAAAAGTAATGTGCAAGCAATTATTAATTGCATTCCTAATGATAGATACATACCAAGGGCCGGTTAAATGACAGTCTTTTTTTATTTTATTTTTTATAATGAAGGAAAAAATCGGTTGGCGGGCAGGATTCGAACCTGCGTCTTCTGGTTCGGTACACCAGACGCTTTGACCGTTAAGCTACCGCAAGCCCCGCTTGCCACTTGAAATCTTCCTTCACATTCTAATTTACGTATTAAAGGTGACGTAGCGACATCTATTGTCATGACAGAGTCTTGTTCATAAGACATGAAACTTTAATACACTTAAAAGAAACACACGACACAGTTTTACACTTGCAATTAAGTATCTGCGATATTCTATCTTACTTAACTAATGGCCAATCATAGGCCTACAATATGACGCGGTCGGCGCCGGCCGGCTTGTGATTGGGCGGCGCAGAATGCATGCGCGGTAGGACGTTCGGATACACGTCAGCGCAGTTACCACGGAGGAGAATACATCCTTGGAGCCTTACCATGTTAAGGCCTACGCCGACATTCGGATATAACCGCTACAGCTTCTGTTTTTGCATTCAGAACAAGGTCTTAATTCGGAATTATTGACAACGATGGTAACTTCCAGGCTTTTATTCCAAACACATTATATGTCTAAATTGAATAGGGGATAAAAACAATAAATTTGCATACTTTTTCATATTTGCTCCATATGGACGATAAACATACTTTACTTCGTTTAACACTATGCAAAAAGTCATTATTTTAGTAAAACTTGCTGTCTATTAATTAATACACATTTTTATGTTTTAAAAATGTTGTTGTTATTGTTTTTGTTTTGTTATGTTTTTAGCTTTGAAAAAAGATAAAACACAAAATAACAAGCTATACAAGCGTTACAATATATGATTTAGTCGTTGTTTAATTTTATGTTTTGTTGTTTGGTATTTTTTGGTAGCTTAGAAGTTACCTATATAAAACAAACTAAAAACGACGCTTTTGGACATGTCTGATCGACGCACCATAAATCTTGGTCACCCTTCTTCTAACTTGCATTATAGGTTATATGATCTGTAGGTCTTAAAGTCCAAACACTAGCGCTTTATTCATGATGTCTACATATTCTTCGAAATCGTATTAGTAATTAGCAAAATCAATTAGACCTCTACTAAGCCCCGTTTAAGAGAACTGCGTGGCCGCGCGGTTCTATGCGTTTCGACCGCGCGGCCATAGCATTTAAGGTCTGTAGGTCGTAAACTGAAAACACTAGGGCTTTATTTATGCTGTCTACATTTTCTTCGAAATCGTATTAGTAATTAGCGAAAACAATAGGACCTCTACTATGCCCCGTTTAAGAGAACTGCGTGGCCGCGCGGTTCTCCATGTTTCGACCGCGCGGCCATGACATTTAAGGTCTGTAGGTCGTAAAGTCCAAACACTAGGACTTTATTCATGCTATCTACATTTTCTTCGAAATCGTATGAGTGATTAGCAAAAACAATGGGACCTCTACTAAGCCCCGTTTAAGAGAACTGCGTGGCCGCGCGGTTCTCCATGTTTCAACCGCGCGGCCATGGTTAAACCTATAGAACTTTCTGAATAATGCTTCTACGAATTTGCGACTTTCATTGTTAGTGTTTTACAAATTCCTTCGTAATGTTGACGTAGTCGTTTTTCTTCTACGACACTTTGGCCGAGCAGTCGAAACGGACACACCGCAGGTTGGCTGACGACATTTTTCTGGCTGACGATTATTATTGCAAGAAAATTGTGTCATACTCTGCAGCAGAGCCACCTTTTAGAAACTGATCAATTATATCATAAAATGATGTACGTACAACATACATAATGTACGTATATCCGATATCGCTGTACGTGCAATAAGTAACGATAAAATAGACATTTAATATTGAGAGTATGCTCCCCTGCAGAGCCACCTAGTACATGTACTCAGGAAAGAAAAACGGTGTCATACTCTGCAGCAGAGCCACCTTTTAGAAACTGATCAATTATATCATAAAATGATGTACGTACAACGTACATAATGTACGTATATCCGATATCGCTGTACGTGCAATAAGTAACGATAAAAAAGACATTTAATATTGAGAGTATGCTCCCCAGCAGAGCCACCTAGTACATGTACTCAGGAAAGAAAAACGCTACTGTTTTTTTATATAAACTGTTGTACGAATAGTGTTCAATACGTACATGTTATAAAATATCATTATTATCCTCTCGTTTTATTTATTTTACTTTACTAAAATATTCGTAGAAAACGCCTAGTTATTTTGTGTCAGCAAAATGTTTTGTAGCATTTTGATAAGGCGCGCAATACAATACAAATATACAACATATTATTTTTAATCGTAGTTTTTATGATTTGATTTTTTTTGACATTTCATTTAAGCTACAAAAAGCGGTTTGTAACCTGAAATTGGCACAAAGATATAACTAGTGCCACACTACAAAAAAAACGGTTCGTAATAAAAAACATCTGTATTTTTTAAAATATTAGTTTTAATACTTTGCAATACTTTCCAATTCATTATTGACTTGTGTTGGAAATTTTTGTTACATTATTATATTCGAAGTATAATGAAGCGCGCAAAGCGTTTATCGGTTTCCTTAGAAGAAAAAAAATAGCATTTATTGACTTCGGGCACTTATTTACCAATGAAAAAATATAAATAAAGGCATATGAAATTTTTTTAGTTGTATTTAGTGTAAGGTTGTATTTCAACCACTTTTATAACCTCGCAGCCTCGCCAGGCCCATTTCAGTATAGTTTTTAACATTATCCCAAGAAGACCCAGTAAAGACAATGACTGTGTCATCAGCATAAGAAAAAACTTGTGCGTGTTCAAGGCTTATGTTACAGAGGACATTACATTTATGAGGAAGAGGCTAGGACCTAACACTCGCCTGGGGGACTCCGTATGACACTTTTTTGTCATCGCTTTGGTAATTATCCAGTTTGACCCTCTGTTTATGGTCATATATATATATATATGTATCTTTTGAACAGTGCCAGTTGATTATCCCTAATAACCATTTTTTGCACGAGGATGGGGAGAGAGATGGTGTCAAATGCTTTTTTGAGTGTTCAATGGTACGGGGTTTCCACGATGTTGTGTCTGGCAATGAATGACTATCATTTTTAATAATATTCTGAAGGTGAATACAAAAAAATCACAATTCAATATTTGATGAATTAAGATCGGTATTTTACACATCTTTAGTACGTTTACCTGCTAAAGCCACGGTACCGCAAACTTCATAATGGTTCATCGTTATTACCTGTGGTGGGAGCATGCACTGACAAACTCTCAGCTTTTATAAACAAATATATGACGAACATATAACGAAGGTCTGGGGTCCACGCGCTTTCACTCTAAAAGTGTAACTCTCGTCCTATCCCGTCTGTGTAGTTGGTTTCATTTAGTGTCACCAGATGGCACTGTCGTCTCAAAAGAGTCATTTGACCGTCTGTGCTTGCGTCCGTCGCAAAAACTGCATCAAAATCGGTTCAGCCAAACGCAACATAATCGCTAACAAACATACATACATGTTCTCAGTTTAACCTGTATGTATGTAATATGTATACATGTCAAAGTGAGAACCTCCTCCTTTTGTAAAGTCAGTTAAAAATATGTTGAATATTGTATTGTGTTGCCCGCCTAATCAAAGTGCCAAAACATTTTGCTGACACAAAATAACTAGGCGTTTTCTACGAATATTTTAGTAAACTAAAATAAATAAAACGAGAGGATAATAATGATATTTTTTAACATGTACGTATTGAACACTATTCGTACAACAGTTTATATAAAAAAACAGTAGCGTTTTTCTTTCCTGAGTACATGTACTAGGTGGCTCTGCTGGGGAGCATACTCTCAATATTAAATGTCTTTTTTATCGTTACTTATTGCACGTACAGCGATATCAGATATACGTACATTATGTACGTTGTACGTACATCATTTTATGATATAATTGATCAGTTTCTAAAAGGTGGCTCTGCTGCAGAGTATGACACGAAAAACGCTACTGTTTTTTTATTTAAACTGTTGTACGAATAGTATTCAATACGTACATGTTAAAAAATATCATTATTATCCTCTCGTTTTATTTATTTTACTTTACTAAAATATTCGTAGAAAACGCCTAGTTATTTTGTCAGCAAAATGTTTTGACACTTTAATTAGGCGCGCAATACAATACAATATTCAACATATTTTTAAACGACTTCAAAAAAGGAGGAGATTCTCATTTTGACGTGTATACATATTACATACATACAGGTTAAACTGAGAACCTGTATGTATATTTGTCGGCGATTATCTTGCGTTTGGCTGAACCGATTTTGATGCAGTTTTTGCGACGGATGCAATTACAGACGGTCAAATGACTCTTTTGAGACGACAGTGCCATCTGTTGACACTAAATGAAACCAACTACACAGACGGGATAGGACGAGAGTTACACTTTTAGAGTGAAAGCGCTCCTGCTAAACCCTGGACCTTCGTTATAATGTTCGTCATATATTTGTTTATAAAATCTGAAAGTTTGTCAGTGCATGCTCCCACCACAGGTAAGAACGATGAACCATTATGAAGTTTGAGGTACCGTGGCTTTAGCAGGTAAACGTACTAAAGATGTGTAAAATACCGATCTTAATTCATCAAATATTGAATTGTGTTTTTTTGTATTCACCTTCAGAATATTATTAAAAATGCACTGTGGCACTGTGCAATGGCACTGTTCAAAAGATACATATATAATTATATATATGACCGTAAAAAGAGGGTCAAACTGGATAATTACCAAAGCGATGACAAAAAAGTGTCATGCGGAGTCCCCCAGGTGAGGTCCTAGCCTCTTCCTCATAAATGTAATGTCCTCTGTAACATACGCCTTGAACACGCACAAGTTTTTTCTTATGCTGATGACACAGTCATTGTCTTTACTGGGTCTTCTTGGGATAATGTTAAAAACTATACTGAAATGGGCCTGGCGAGGCCGCGAGGTTATAAAAGTGGTTGAAATACAACCTTACACTAAATACAACTAAAAAAAACTTCATATGCCTTTATTGATATTTTTTTTATTGGTAAATTAAATAAGTGCCCGAAGTCAATAAATGCTATTTTTTGTTCTTCTAAGGAAACCGATAAACGTTTTGCGCGCTTAATTATTCTTTGAATGTAATAATGTAACAAAAATTTCCAACACAAGTCAATAATCATATCAATAATGAATTGAAAGTATTGAAAAGTATTAAAACTGATATTTAAAAAAATACAGATGTTTTTTATTACAAACCGTTTTTTTTTTGTAGTGTGGCACTAGTTATATCTTTGTGCCAATTTCAGGTTACAAACCGCTTTTTGTAGCTTAAATGAAATGTCAAAAAAAAAAAACAAACCATAAAAACTACGATTAAAAATAATATGTTGAATATTTGTATTGTATTGCGCGCCTTATCAAAATGCTACAAAACATTTTGCTGACACAAAATAACTAGGCGTTTAACATGTACTATTGAACACTATTCGTACAACAGTTTATATAAAATAACAGTAGCGTTTTTCTTTCCTGAGTACATGTACTAGGTGGCTCTGCTGGGGAGCATACTCTCAATATTAAATGTCTATTTTATCGTTACTTATTGCACGTACAGCGATATCGGATATACGTACATTATGTACGTTTGACGTACATCATTTTATGATATAATTGATCATTTTCTAAAAGGTGGTTCTGCTGCAGAGTATGACACGAATCGCTGTCGTAGTTAGAGTTGGGCGTAAAGTCAATTGTAATTATGACGTTGGAGTACGAATAAGCAAAGCAATTCAATTTAGGTCCTAAACTGAATCGCGATAAGAGGTCGTGGTAAACCCCTATTAAAAAAAAAATACAATGAGACCACCAATCACGCCAGTCGACCCCTAATGTCGGAATAATATCTGTTATTGGGTATTTGAAAACTGGATAAGCTACAGGAGCTGTTGATAGCGTAGTGGTCGAACAGATAAAACACCTCGGACCAGTGACAGTGTTTTGGCTTGGAAGTCTTAACAAATTATTTGAGAAACTTCTCCTTAGTCAGAACCAAGTTGTATTCCTGAACAAGCAGGTCTTAGACACGTGAGAGCTTGTTGTAGTCTTTCAACCGCTTATGACTCCGTAAACATTGGAAGACTCCTTCTTTTCTGCTGGAGAATATGCATATTCAGTGTTGCATCGCTCTGCTCATGCCAATCTCGTCAATGTGGCACTCAATGCCACCTTTTTTTTTGGCTATGGGAATCCTCATGGAACAGCGGGACCTGGGGACGCGGTATGTCGGACTGCTACCGACTAGAAACCGCACTTGCCTTATGCGTCATGCCCATGGGATCAGTAACATTCATGACGACCATGACGGGACTCAATGACACTTTGCCACATTATAACTCGCTGTCTAACCCACACCACTTAGTATGTCATCCCCTGTAGCCCTATAGGTCACCAAATACCTGTAAGCCTCCTCAAAAGTCGCAGAAGCTATCTACGCAGTACACAAGCCACCAAAGACCACCCAGCTGCCGCAAGACGCAAACTCTGGATGGAAACATCACCCTTCTACCTCCTGAGTTTGTTGCTCCAATAGATAAATTACTGCCTGGGCATGACTTACAGAAGTGTTTAGCCAGTGTGGAAGTCGTTAAATCGACTTCGCATCCAGATTGGCAGATGCAAAGTCAATTAATATGTACAAATTGGCATCAGATATCCAAATCTTGCTAAATGTGAATGCAGTGATCCCAAGCAATCTATGTTACACTTGCTAATCTGTCCATGGTCATTTGGGACTAAGCACCTGCACGAAGGACGATCTTTATTGACGATATGAAGAACTTACTCCTAACATAATAATTAGTTGTTTTTTAAATATTCGGTAATCTTTTGTGCATCTCTATATTTGAGTAAACCTAGGCCGTTTAGTGGTGTAGTAGTAGAGTGGGAAGACTTAACCTATGTAGACGTAAGTACTATCCATAACGTTAACTCCATACATCCATCATACACCAGCTCTTCTATTAATATCCATACATGATTACTATACAAATAAAAAATAAGCATATCAAAATTAGCTATAATAATTTTACAACGTTTTGTTTTATTATCTTTTGTACTTTATAAAGTACACACTTAAAAAAAAGAAGCACAAAAACATTTAACACCAAGCAAAAACAATGAGTAAAATGGTTCAAGTTGTTTTAAATTAATTGACACCATAAGTGACGTTAATATTTGCTGTGTTAACTGATATGATTGGATTTCTTTATTTATTATAAAAAAACTGTATAAATTAAACTTCTTTCTCTTATACTAAACATGTACCAAGATATTATTTATCAATGCCAATAATCGGTTCTCATTTTAGTGCAGTAGAAAAAGAGTCAGAATTTTTTAAAACTTCAACCTTCATTTTCTCAAAACTATGATTTTCGAGTTACATCTCTTTTCACTGAAGGTACAGCATTGTCCCAGCTACCTTTATCAGGTCATTAGACTATAGTTAGAAAGTGACCGCTTATCTACGATATATGGACATATTATAATGCGTAGAAGTAGAGAGCCTACTTGCAAAACAGGTTTTGAGCATAAATGTGGATGGATATAGTAGAAGAGAAAATCCAAAGAAAAGATGAATAGCCAGTGTGAGAATGACAATATAACGATGTATGTAAGAAAAAAACAATGCGCCGACCCCAAGTGAAGGTGGTGCCTATAAGTGCATCTAGTTCGTGTATGTACACACGAACTAGATGGACATATGATATACTGTATGGATGTAAACGTAATAGAGCCCTGACTCGGCAGTGGGTTTTACCGGCTGAATAGATAGATAGATAGTTGAGTATATGTATAGATAACCATTGCACGCGGTTTTTCATTTACCCCACTTCATGTGCCCAGAAGAAAAGTCTTTTGATCGATTTGTTGGTGTCAAACATTTCTAATCCCTGGTGTGAACTAATAGTCAAGCCATAACTAGCTTCTTTGACTTTCTTTTTGTATTTTTTTACATGGTTCGGTACACTAACCAGAAGACGCAGGTTCGAATCCTGCCCGCCAGCCGATTTTTTCCTTCATTAAAAATAACTTGTAATCTTAGCATGGAAAATGCTTAAAAAATACAAAAAGATAGTTAATAGGTAAGGTGGTATCATACGACATGAACTAGCTGTAAAGTTAGTCGTGCCGGTTGTGAAGCATTCACAATAGATGTCGCTACGTCACCTTTAAGACGTAAATTAGAATGTGAAGGAAGATTCCGACTGGCGAGCGGGGCAAGCGGTGGCTTAGTGGTCAAAGCGTCTGGTGTACCGAACCAGAAGACGCAGGTTCGAATCCTGCCCGCCAGCCGATTTTTTCCTTCATTAAAAATAACTTCTTTGACTTTTACAAATTCTCGTTCCAACTTTCACAATTGTTTGGGAATGTACACTAAATCCTGGGCACATTCAAGTTGTAACAAAGTGGCCCCCTCACACTACACGCATATTAGGATATAATTAAGAAAATATATGCATATTTTTTTATGGCATATAAAAGTAGACTGTGTGTCTAGTTTCTAATTCCGTTGGGTTCCCAGGGCTCCAGTCAATTATGTATACAAAGAGCTTCTAGATTGAGAAGCGAAATAAAATGCTTATTATTATAGTAGTGGTACTTTTCATTATTTAACTAAAATCTAACATATCGTTTTTTTAAACCGCAATTACCTATTATAATTATAATAATGACGTGAAACAGCCATATGCCGAGGGTACCTGCGACAGCCGAGATCTGAAAACACCGGACCGTGGTGCCTCTGCAGTCACTCGACGAGGTGGCACGCCTAGCATCGTGCTTTGACATTGTTTTATTAGTAGGTAGAGTATAATATTGTGTATGGTAGGTACCAAATTATTGAAGCAAAGCAGAAACTTTTTTTAAAAGCTTGAATCAAATATTTTTTATTGAAGTAATATCGTTCAAATCTGGCCAAATCACAGGAGCCCATAAACAAAAACCTATCCACGACAATATTATAGTAATAACTGTTGGCCCAGTACCCGCTTTCATCTGAAACAAATATTAATTTTAGGTACGGTACTTAATTTTTAAGCGGCGAAACTTGTTAGTTACGCAAGCAAGCTACACGCTTTTTTTATTTTTAGTGTTGCTACATACATTTAATCTTACTTTTCGCAAGGACTTTGTTCTGATTAAAAAATATGGATGACCGACTTCAAACTTGAGAACCTCTCAAGTTTGAAGTCGGTCATCCATATTTTTTTTTGTATTTATGTGACGCGATTTCTCTGTCAGTTGTGGACCGATTTTAACATTTTTTTTTGGAAGTGTATACTCTTGAGGTAGTCCCATATAAATATTATCGAAATCGAATCGATATTCTACAAAAAAAAAAGGCAGTGTGTTATTATTTTAAAATAAAAAATATTATTCACCTTTTGTCAAGACTCCAACTAACCAGACTCAAGTTTAACCAAATATGAATCTCGACAAATTACCATCTCATATAATGAACATCTCATTTTATACAGCTTACCATTTTAATAGTAGGTATGTTGGCAGCACTCTGCACAACTAAATTTCCGGGAGTGCCCACTGGCAGTAAGAAACAATATGAAGCCGAAAACCCTGATGCAATATTGTACCATAGTGGATGAATGTTTATTTCCTTGGCCTGAAAATAGTTTAATTTTATCATTAACCTAATTATTTTTTTCAAACTTGTGGCTTTTTCGGGCTGGGCTACCATAACCAATTTAAATTATGATTGAACAGAAAAGGACATGGCTAAATTGAGTATGGATGACTGCCTCAGAACTGTAAACTGTAACTGAAACATTAAAACCTAGTAATCAATAATGCTAAATAGCTGAATATTACAATTTCGCATGAAAACAGTATCGGAAACTTTTTCAGATCATTACAATTCTCAGAACAAAATCGGAAACTCCTACGTCAATAGGTATAAACTTCTATTTTCCAGACATTGATAAACAAACGTCAGATCAAAACTATAATACACTATGAAAAATTTCAAATCCAAAATGGCCGCCACCACAAAATGGCAAATTTCATTTCGTGTTGGGGGTTTTCTAAATTTTTAATTTAGGTTAGGTTAAAAACGAATGTGTGGCCGTCGTGGGCTTTTGGGATATTTGGTGGTTTTCGGATGCAAAAACCCGATCTAGCTAGGACTCGTAGTGTTTTCTCTATTTTCACCCGAGCAGAGCTCGATCTACCGGGTACTAAAATATTACTTACTAGTTGCATTACTATTGGCGTAATAACATTGCACACCGCTACATTCGAGGCAAAGTTAGTTATAAAAACTGTAAAAATAATAATCAATAATAGGATAAAATAATTTGGGAAGATGCTAAGATGTCTCAATATATTTCCGATTTGGCTATTCAGATCAGAATATTCCTTTTTGGCTGCCTCCGACAGTGCAAATCCACCTCCTAAGGAAAATTATTAATAGTAAGTATGACAGAATACTCAACCATATTAATTAAATTTTTAATAAAACTTTTTAACAAAAAAATTATGTGACGAAAATGTATCTGAAACGCGAAAAATAAACCTTTTTTGAGTCTGTGCCAAAAAATCAAACAATGAAGATCATAATAGATTTAAATTGAACTGGAATTGGTTTATTTTCCGCTTTCCAGGGGGGCTAGACAAGTTGCATTTTGACATTCGAATCGGCAAATAAAATGTATGTAAATGACATTAGTGACAGCCCGATTTGTCCAAAGCTTGTCATTTCCATACATCTTGTTTGTCGATTCGAATGTCAAAATGCAACAAAATGCTACTTTTTTGTCGGTATTTTTTTGGTTAATAGTAATTATTTTTTTATTTTTGTGTCCAAGTAAGTTAGGTAAAGTCTAAAGTTCTCATAAAGTTAAATGAAATAAGCCCGCACACGAGGAAGCTGCTGTATGTAAACCGTTAAGGGTTTCCTTTGTCTGTCGTCTGGCTCCATCATCAGGTCAACTCTCTAGGTATCCATTATGTTGTAGCGTGAAGTTAAATGAAACAAGCTCAATAAAACAAAAACATACATATAGTCGAACAAAGAACCTCCTTCGGTTTCTCGTCGGCTAAAAATGTACGTGTTGAAGGTTGTTGTTGATGCTTTTCTTTTTCACAACTAAGACAATATTCAAAGAACAATAATATTTTGGACCCTTTGCGCAGCAACATCTTGAAAATAGGTACTATTGTTTTTCATATCTTTAACTTAGCCTCTTTTATGTTACCTGGTAGCTATCTTCGCCCTGTCTGTTTTTAATATCCCTTTATTTTTTCATATAGCAATTCCATAACTTATAATAATCTAGAGACACCGGATTAGGTTGCAGTGTACTTACCAAAGCATTAATTGGAAAACAATTACAAGAAATTATTACCTAAGAGAAACATGAAACTATATGGCATGATTTCATTCATCAAAACCCAGTTCAATACTGAAGGAACCGGCTTGTCTGGGAGTTCGTCAACTGAAACATTGTAATTAAATGATTATTCAGAAAGTCAGGAAATAAACATTGAGTTATCACGAAAAACGAATCTAAGCTATGGTTGATAATTATTATGATACTAACTAAAACCTTAAAATGCTAAATAAAAAATATTGTGTAATTATATGTGTACCTATGTATCTTTACCTTTTGCTGAACAGTTTAAGAAAATGTCCAATGTAGACGGTAGAAGTAACATTAAGAAACAAATTAACAGAGCCGCTGCAGAATCTCGTACGCTAAAATTCCAAAAACAATTACAATTACCTAATAACAGCATACGTACTAATCATAAATGGTATCATTGTCAGTTACGTTTACATCTGTAGCCTTTTAGGGTGCGTAAAATCGTCAGTCATCGTCTACCATGACCGGGGAAGTGGCAGGGTATGTCGGACTCGACCGACTGAAAACCGCACTTGCTTACCCTTGCCATATAGTCAAGACCATGGGGATTCGTGAGATTCGCCACAATCATCGCTGGCTATGATCCATCTTAATTGAAGGCACGGCTGTCGAAGGCAGGCCAACTTAATCTCATGAAGGCTGGAGGTCTGCCTTTACTATCTGGCTCCCAGTGTGTAAAATGTGATCGAAGAGTGGTGTTTTCCGTCGCCTCTTTACTATGAGGTGGCACTCTTTAAGGACTGGAAGGATTTCAACCCCCCACTCCTGTAGCCTAGCCTAAAATTATGTGAGCTATAGATGCAAGTATAATAGTGTATCTATAATCTAGTGCCTCAGGTTACTGCTAGAGTTACTGCTACCTATAATTATAATCGATTTTCCACAAAACATATTTGATAGAAGACTATCGCTCACTAATCCTCTGCTTAGTGGTGGGACTCCTCTTGTAAGTATAATAAAACTTGATCAACCAGAATACAATTTGAAATATTATATAGGTACATTGTTATCATGAAAAGCTATCGTGGTTACTACTTACGTAGGTACCTAGGACTTAGTGTAGACTAAGTAATTTATATAAATTATATTATAAGTACTTACAATTTGTAATCGTTCAAGTTAAAGTAATCAGAGATATAGTCGCCCCAGCCGTGGAATATTTGTGGCGAACGACAGAAAAACATCAGCATGGCACCACTGAATAATATTATAACCATCTGTAATAATTTAACTTTGCCTTATGTATCAATTTTTTTCCCTTACTTGAGATATAAATTTGACATTACTTCTAGCATTAGGTAGGTATGTTAAAATAAAAGGGAAAACAATGAAAAGATCGTTTATTAATTCTGGCCGATAAAAATTAATACCTAATGTCTACGCCACCGCGCTTTATAAATAAATTAATTAATATCATCAGGCTACGACACTGGCTGCAACGGGGGTCAATCACCGCGCGGCCGACTATCGTCGCGTCGCGCTACGACGCCGTGCACGCACCACTAGTATATTATTCTACTCTTTGCGCGCCACTCTCTAACCGCTGTCCGCCTAACATTACTCTGTCAATTTTTCTACCTTACGCCTATTGCACTTTATGTAATTGTCCAAATTTAAACCTATAAACCGTCTATTGAAACTTACATTTGGTTTCTTTTGTTCGCGACATCGCGAACACCTAAGTAATTATCTTTATGTATTTAAGCATTTTCGATGCATTCAATTTTCCTTCATTAAAATAACTACCAACTAAAGACCAACTCAGCGACGTCACTTATCCTTAATAAATCGTTAACAAACTGTGGCTACTATATGTTGGCCTATTTTTCCATATTTGAATTTGTTGTCAGTGTACTAAGATATACTGGGTCTACTAAGATATACGCCTCTGAGTGTGGTCTTAAGTAATGTCAAATTCATCAGAAGGGAGAAAATATTTCTACGTAATTTTGCCCTTCTGTGATAGAAATTAGAAGAGGCTATCCACCATGTAAGCAGCAAGTTCTTGAATTCTTTGGACACATGGTTAGGCGCGGCCCAGATGCCCTAGAAAACCTGCTGATGACCGGCCGTGTGGAGGGCACCAGGAGTAGAGGACGCGCACCTCTCCGTTGGATAGACATAGTGAGGGAGGTTGTTGGAACGAACTTACAAAAGGCCATACACTTGGCACAAGACAGAGCAGTATGGAGGACGTATATAAAAACATTACCCATTATAGTCACGCCCCTCAGTCATGAGGTAGCGACTAGGAAGAAGAAAGATAGAAATTACTATAATTTTAAAGACAGATAGATATTAGATATAACTCCCTCTAGAGGTCATTAATTTCAGAGCGTATTTCATTGGTATCATAATGGCCGTCCCATGATACTATAACATGAAGCTGTCCTCGGGTGTTTCATGGTCTCTCGGGTAAATTATGAATTCTAAATTTGAATAAACGTTATTATTATTTATTAAAATAAATAGTACTGGGTGTTTCATGGTCTCTCGGGTGAATCATGAATTCTAAATTTGAATAAACTTTATTATTATTTATTATAATAAATAGTGCTGGGTGTTTCATGGTCTCTCGGGTGAATCATGAATTCTAAATTTGAATAAACTTTACTAATATTTATCATAATAAATAATGCTAACTGCCTGGTTAATCCTAAATAGTTGGTCCTAAGCGCAACCACTACGCTAGAGCAGATTCCCGTGTCGATCAATGTGATTTCTCTGAGGAATTCTCAGTAGCAGTTCGGAGTTTGATTCGGACCCGGTTAATGGCAATAGGTGCGACCCATATTACATTACATGGGACCTAAACCTACCAGCAAATTGTGGGTGTGTGCCTAACCCTTCATGCAATGTATTCTATTCGCCTGTAGGCCTAACTGTATAACATGTGTGGTATGTTATTATAATAAATTGATAATCTTACAATTTCCCAGAAGGTGATTCTTCCTATTTTTTTCCAGCTCTCATCAACGGTAGCTTTAGCTGCAAGAACTCCTATTTCGGGTATTTTTGCATTTTGTGCAGCTGGACTTTTAGGCCTGAAAAATTACAAGTTAATATTCTAGTTATAGTAAGAATACACACACACAAACACTCACGAACTCACACACACACTGGTATAATTCATAGTAAACACACGCACTAGATAGAATTCGTAGTGAGGTAGTTGGTTGCAACGTTGGAGTCGTGGTGAATGTGCTCATGTAACCCTTGGCCTAACCATAGGTATGAATCCAAAAGGAATTTTTAGGCGTTACGTCTGATAAAATACTAAGTCATTTTTTCCCTAACTTCATGCACAGCTTGCCTAGGAGAGGATAGAACAGCGGCATACGTGCTTTTGCACAGTGCTGAGGTCGCCACATACAGGTTTAAGTACTTCTGAATCCCAATTACCCTCAGAGAGATCGTCAACATCATCAGAAAAAGAAAACCATTGCAGGCAAACACTCAAACACGCCACGTAACGTTTCGTTCACATAGTGTAAGTAATAATATAATATTATTAAAAGAATAAATTAAATGCATACCTTAAAAAACCCAAATATAAGACTATCATTGAAAAATATACGCCAACTTCCAATAAAATCATATAGGGAATAGTAAATGCTGAAAATTTAGGAAATGAGAGGTACTCCGGTGCATGTGGATATGTCCTGAAATGTGATATAACTATTTGTTATAAATATGTTTTGGTTGCAACATAATAATATATTTCACAAGAAAAGCGCTGAACCAGTTATATAATTTTAGTTATCTTACATAACATTTTACCTTTGAAATAGTCCTTTGAATACTAAATTAGTCGCAGTGCCCACTAAAGTGCCAATACCTCCTATAATAAAAGGAAAACAATATAGTGGTATTATTGTATTTTTGCAAAGAAAGGCGTTTAAATACAAGAAAAATTTAAAAACTAACCAACAGTTGCTGAAAAAGTAACAGCACAGAAATAACAGGTAGTTATATCTGACGCCACCATTTCACCGTTGCTATCTTTTTCATATATCTGTAGCAAATTTTGCTAAAACCAAGTAAAAAAATTAGATACAGTAGCACAACGCTATACAAGGTGGAAGGGACATCAACGCACAAACGTCGTGACAAGGTTTTACTCAAAGTCAAAAATAAAATGACCTAGGTCATTCATGTAGATATTGACATTATTGAGGGCGCAGTTTATTGCTAAAAACGCGATTATAACACTCCACGGTGAATGTTATCGCACGCGCGATTCGAAATAAATGAAATAATGATTTTTTAATTATAAATCTAATTTGGGTAGAGAGAATTTATGTATTTTTACACGTTCAAGTAAAAAAAGTGCAGAAAAAATGTAAAAATTGATGAAAAAATTTACGGAAAATTTCAACACAGGGGGGTCCAGAATCATGTACTGAACTCATGGTATTCGGATGTACGTCGATGTCCCTTCCACCTTGTATAGTCAAGTTGACTTCAATCTTGTCAATAGGATGACTTAGATAAAGTAACTATTATTAGACAAGTTCGGCCACAAGGGTCTATAATAATAATTATAGTACTTATTAATAAGCTTAATGTGCATACGTTTCAAAGTATTCTAGTCCAATTTTAGGACATTTTGAAACAATTGACGTATAATAATACTATTTTTTTTCGTCACAATAGGTATCGGTCTTATAACTGAATTAATTTGTAGTCTCTTAAAATCTTGTATACTAACTAGCTGTTCCCCGCGGAGTTACTCGCGTTGACTCCATCCTGCAATTTTCCTAATATCGTATAAAAACTAATTATAGCCGTCAAGTTTCACCAAACCCGTTTTGTAGCATTTGTGTGAAAGAGTAGCAAAAATCCATCTATCTAGACATCCACATAAACTTTTACATCTTTAATTTAATGTAACAGAGTGGGATAAGTTAAACCATATAAAAGTCAAGAACGGCTTGGCTGATTTATATTTGCTTTGTTGACTTAGTCTCCACCCTGAATAGCAGAATAAAAAATATAAGAGAGGTATAGCACAGCCATTTATGGCTCAAATCTGGAGCAGCCTATCTGGGGAAGTCCCTCCACCTTACATAAAACTGCAGCCAAATAACACACTTTATTGTGTGTTGTGTTCCTGCAGTGAGTAAGGTCGCCACAGCTCCTTCTAAGGATGCGCTGCGCTGGCAGTAAGAGGAATATTCCCTAAAACATCGGAATTTATTTTACTAAAAGGGTGTAACGGTGGTTCAAACATGACGCGAGCAAAACTGCGGGCAAAAGCTAGTTTATAATAATTAGTAGGATAGTACGACCATAGATAAGTAGACAAAAATATTTTAATGTGTCACTAAGCCCAAAATGCTGACGCTCCAAATAACTCTATACGGTCATGAGATTATATTGTTTTGTCACACTGTAAATTTTAATCTAAAGTCCAAGTTTTCCATCTATTTGCCCCCGTGTCTTGGTTTACTTCCTTTGCAACTGCCATCATTTCCAATACATATGCATGCATCTTTTGTAAAAGCCCCGCAAATTGATAATGTGCCAGGCCGCCATTTTGGTGACGTAAAAATTACGTAACCGCTCTCAGTACGCGTTAGCACCACTAGTCGGCAAGTACGGCAGATGACGTCATAATTATGGAGGTTATTAGACAAGGTATCCAGCCCATTAGCAACTTGCGGGACATATTATATCCACATGTACTATAACTACTTACGTTTTCAAAAACTTGCAACAACGCGAAATTGATAGGGACCATCATAGTTGTAGCCGCGGTGTTGGTAATCCACATTGATACGAACATTGTCGTCACACACATGGCCAACAGCAATCTATAGTATTGTCAGTATATATATTTAATGTTGCACAGTCAGGACACGGGTCAGAAATAAGAGGGGTTAGGCTATAGTCTACCGCTTTGTCCTAGTCTGGGTTGACCGACTTCACACGCCGTCAAGAAAATCTCTCATGTGCGCTGGCTTCCTCACTATGTATTCCTTCGCCTTACAAGCGCGTGACAGGTTATATTAAAAAAAACTATTTATTATTTAAAGAGTATGCCTCTATAACTAAGTATAAAAACACATCAGAGGGGCTCGTTGTTAGAGGCATAACTACGCTAGATAATCAGGGTAAGCTACACTTACCACAACTTCAATAGGGACAATGTTCGGATTGACATTTGGTAAACAGAACTGACTAAAAATATTATCGACTTCTACGCTAGGGCTTACAACAAATATTACAATGAGCTTACACATGGTGAGCTGTGGGTGTACAGCAATATACCTCCGCCTATCCCTTAGGGACCACGGGCGTGATGCTATTAAATGCAAAATAAAATAAAGTAAAATTGATAAAAAAATTGAGGCTAGTTTTATTCTATATGCATCCTGCACTGAAATGTATTCTAAATAGAAATAACCGCTTAAAGCTGTATAAGCTCAAACAAGTTTAATTAGTAGCTTTTATTTAAACTTGTTTCAGTTTATACACTAGGCAAAGTATGAAACCTGTAATGAGAGTATCCAATAAGCCGTATAGCAAATAAAGCGAGCCTTTGGTGTAGTCCAGACTGCTCCACAGCGTATGCTAGCACCATGCTTCCATAAAACATTAGAACGGTATCCTGGAAAAAATATTGGTCGATTAATAAAAAAAATAGTTTGATTAAGTTGTCCATAAATGAATGACATCTGTAGCTGTTACAATAAAACGATAACTGAGGACTTAAACAGTGCCACAAATTATGCAATTAGCGTAGCCTACCTACCTATTGGGCCCAAGAAATTAATATTTTTTCTTCAGCCATTGCTCTCCCAGTGTTGGGCAAAGACCTCCTCTAGGTACTCTTTTCTCTCACTGTCTCAAACTAGTACTAGCGGTACACATCTAGGTCATCTCCCCACCTCTTTCTGGGTTGATCTTTACGGTGCCTACCATCTTTAGGCATACATTGTGTGGAGGTTTTTGCTCAACGTTCGCTGTGCATGCGGCTGATGTCACCGGCCCAAACCCTGGCCGCCTTTTCGGCTACGTCTACTATGCCAGTAAAAATATTTATATAAATAAAATTACTTCAATAATAGTTATTTGTTATACAAGAGTGCAAAGTTGCTTTTTAACCGCGTGCTCAATTTTGATGACCGAGCAAGCGAAGGATTCTAAAATTGAATCACGAGCGGAGCGAGTGATTCAAAAATTAGAATCCTGAGCGTCAGCGAGGGAATTAAAAGAGCACAAGGTGAAAAATCATTGCACTCGAGTGCAACACGTAACTTTTCATCCCACCTCAGCGAGGAAATGACTAAAAAAACATTTACAACCACGAGATACTTTTATTTCAGTTTAGGTATTAAATACTATGTGATAGGTAAGTTTTGCAGAATACCTATTCTTTAAATTATAACAAATAATACTAGGTATAATTAAGAGAAATTGAAAGTAACGTTGCTACAATTACTTGAGTGTAATATTTTTGTTAGTTATTGTAATGTTGGTGTTAGTGACTTAAAAAAGTATACCAAGAAAGTTACGATAGGCTCGTTGAAAAAATATCGATACATCAATATATCGATATGATTTTTTTAATGTATCGATATTTTTGAGCGATATTTAATATTTCGATATATCGATGCATCGATATAGAATTCAAAGTATCGAAAAGGTATAAAAATCTATATTTTTTACAGACCAATAAACATTTATAAGTTTTAAGATTATAAAATCCCAAAAAGCAATACTTTTTTTATACTAACATCTTTTTAACAAATTATATTTAATGTATTTTTTGTTTTTGGTCGACTTGATTTGTTGTTTTATAATTTGGTTTTTAAGATATATCGCCCATATATCGATATTTTTGAATAAAAATATCAGTATCGATACTGATACTTTCAAAAAATATCGATTCGACATATATCGATACTTTGTTACGTTTAGACTCGGAACCTAGTGAAGGTTCCAAGTCTGAGTTTTTAACAAATTAAAAAAAAGTTGTATGATAAATTCGGCGCCAGGGGGGTAAAAGCACGATGTTCTAAATTCAATTTACTTTGTCTCTCTAGAGGATAAAAACGACTTTTGCACTCAGATATCGAAGAGTAAAAATACTCTTTCCGAGATGGTGGGATGAAAAAAGTATTTATCATTTAAATACATTACTCACATTCATATAACATCTGCACGTAGTACGTGTATCCATAACATCAGTCAATGGGAAAATAACAACAGGCAGGAAAGACGTGACAGGCAGAGGAATGCATTCCGTTACCCAAAATATAGCCATTAACAACAGAGTGTAAGCACACCATTGATACTTCTGAAATACAAATAGTAGCACACTCAAATAATAATAAGATTAATAAACTATTTTTAAAAGAAAAATACAATCTCAGGCAAGGTTCGAACCGTTCCTCCAATGTACGCCGGGCGCTTAAGCCATTTAGGTTGGCTACTTTACAGTAAGTTTATTGCCGAACGACATTGCCTCATCATTTTACTAATTAAAATGCCGAATGCAATAAAAAATAACTAACAGTAAGTATACTGTTAACGGTTATTGCGGGCTTAGCATCCCAATGGACTTTACAGACAAAAGGGCCGAAACAAACTCAGAGATTCATAGTCTCTTTTAAAGTCCATAAACAGTAGAACACAATTACGTAAGTGACACAATGTAGGGTAATTTCTGAAATAGCCTTTTGTGGAAAAAACTAAAGCGGTTTTGAGTTGACCAGTTCCAAGGAACGGCACACATAATGCATCAGTCATTGTGTAGCTTAACCATTAATTAAATGATTAAATTTCGTCCTTATTGACTACTTTACCTTTGGAGGAAATGGTGCGAGTACGAAAATGAATATCAAAGGAGTAAGAAAACACACTAAACCGCGCCAGTGAGTGCATAGAAACAATACCAGTCTTCTTCGTTTTGGTACTCTTGGATCTTCAACCCTGTCAAGTAATTATTACGTAATATGGTATTATGCTTTATTATTGCTACGTTATACATGTAGTATTATTAATTAATTAAATATTTCTACATTGCATTGCCCAACCTACTATCAAGGTCACAAATAATTGTAAAACAGAACCACTGTTTATTGTAATTTAACCAATCAAAAGTTACTATTATCGTGTGTCAATTTAAGGGACCACGCAAAAAAAAAGCTACTTTGACATGGTCAGGATGGTCCTTCATTATTTTCTTCTTTCTTCAGATTTTCTTACTTTTATAATAATAGGTATTGTTAGACTGATATTATGATTTCTCGTTTTGTAAATGATCACAGGACAGTAAGTTTGGTATTTTGTATTGCCCCGCACCTAAAGTCTGCAACATATATCCAGATTCCAGCAAAATAATCTTGTGTAATATTTACCCTTCGACTTCATCCTCGTTGCGTGTTTCTATTGCGTCTTCCATAGCTTCTGCTAATTATGTTTTTTTTTTTATTATATTATGGAAAGCGATTTCCACTACTTACTTATTTCTAGGCAACAAATCAAGTTGGTTATGCATACACACACATACCTATACATCGTATAAGAACCATTAGTCAGACATGCCTAAGAGCTTGTAGCTGGCTCGTTATGTTTTGACCCGATTGCAAAAAAGGAAGATAAGTTTCAGTCTAAGTATACAGGGTTACTTGTAATTCGACGTATATCCGCCAGGAGCTGATTGGGGGGCCAAAATGCAACAAATTGAACACCACCTATGTATGGCCGAAATTCAATAGTTTTATATTTGAATTTTAGGGGATTTTCGATATTTACCCAAAATTTTACACTAAAATCCAAATAAAAAAGAAACTACACATTGAGTAGGTACCATTAAAAATGATATTATAGCTGGCACTTCAATTAAGCTATGTACATCATTAAAAGTGCTTCATCCAACAAAAAAACTAAATTGATGAGCGATTTAAGAATAATATCTAACCAATATTTTCATTTAATGCTTCAAAAAATGTAGTCTAGTTAAAAAAATAGTACGACATGAATCGTACAAACAACTAAAAAAACATTAGAATTACAAGTAACCCTGTATAATAATTATGTTTGAGTGACAGTCAAGCGTCACTGACCCTAACTCTGCAAAGTTAACTCCAGACTAATGCTATAAAAGCTCTAAATAAGCTAAGACGAAGGAATAAATTGGGTCCCAAAGCACAAAGGCATCGAACGAAAAGCAAGATCGACGAATACAATGATTGGACCAGAATCATCTATAGGACTACCTTTTGGCAAAATGGGCATTCGACAAAAAAGGCATTCGGTCAAAGGGGCATTCGACAAAAGAGGCATTTGGCCAAAGGGGCATTTGGAAAAGGGGCATTTCGGCTAAATGGGCATATTAGCCAGAGGCATTTCGACAAAAGAGGCAGTTCTGTCAGATAGAATTTCTTCTAAATGGGCATTTCTGCCTAATCGGTATTATTGCCAAATGGGTATTATTGCCAAATAGGCATTTGAGCCTAATGGACATTTGGGCCTAATGGGCATTTGGGCCTAATGGGCATTTGGGCCTAATGGGCATTTGGGCCTAATGGGCATTTGGGCCTAATGGGCATTTGGGCCTAATGGGCATTTGGGCCTAATGGGCATTTGGGCCTAATGGGCATTTGGGCCTAATGGGCATTTGGGCCTTATGCGCATTTGGGCCAAATGGGCATTTGGGCCAAATGGGCATTTAGGTCAAATGGACATTTAGGCCAAATGGGCATTTAGGACAAGTGGGCATGTAGGACAAGTGTGCATTTAGGACAAATGGCCATTTAGGACAAATGGCCATTTAGGACAAATGGCCATTTAGGACAAATGGCCATTTAGGACAAATGGCCATTTAGGACAAATGGCCATTTAAGCCAAGTGGTCAATTAGACCAAATGGCCATTTAAGCCAAATGGGCCTTCGGCCAAATGGGCCTTCGGCCAAATGGGCCTTCGGCCAAATGGGCCTTCGCTATTGGACATTCGGTTATTATGGCATTCAACTATTGGAAATTCAGTTAACCTTTTCGACGCCCATCTATATTATACGAGATGTGTCCTCCAGCGCCACGCTACAAATGTATACAAAAACGTAGGGATGGGGTTAATGTCCTATCGACAAATAATATTATACGTTGAAATTAATGTTTATTCACCAATTTACGAAGCTATATAAAAACTGATACCGTATTTTCATATTTTGTTTTATTTCATAAAAAAAACAATATGAAAACCTGGATATATTTACCATAATAAAAGAAAAGAATTGTAAATTTATTAGACGTGTGTTCTAGAAGGCACATCCCTATTTGTCTCCAAATGTAATCCTCCTACTTCATATCAAGTCGTTGGCGCTCGAGGCACGTCAAAATCCTTTCTGATATAAGGATGTCTAGATGTCGATGTCTAGTATTTTTCTTTTTTCTATTCACTGTGGTTGAGTTACACGTGCATAACCTCAACCGATTCATGCATAATTTATTTCGTTTACTCACAACAAATAGAACCAAATACAATCAATAGAAGCTAGAAACGTGGTTTTCTACGTGTTTTTTTAAAATTAAAATGAAGGGTAAGTGACTGTTTTACGCAGATGATACATATTTTTTTTTAATGGTATAGGTGTCGCAAAATACTAGCAATGATTTTTCTTGTTTTTAGAAACTAATAGAAAATGGAAGTACATTCCTGAAACGGAAGTTGACGACTTAACGAAATGTCAAGACGACGAACTATTTCAAAACTCTGATTATTCACAAACTTTTTCTTATAATGAATGTACTCAAAAAGAAACAAAATTCAAGGAAAGTGGTACATGCACAGAAGCAGTAGAAATGAAAAAGGATCCAGTACCCACTGTCGTGGACGTGCATGGATGCATTGCACTACACTAAAATGCACAAGTCACTATGACCTTGAAACCCATCCGCTTATGACGTCAGAGATTTACTTCTATACAAGTTCGTGGCGTTGTGCGCACTTACAACTAGCCACTTTGTAAGGATGGGTTTTTCAAACGGTGTTTCACTATCTACAATGATTAGAAAACCTATTTATTCTTGATTAAGGTGAATAAAACGTAGTTTATAGTTTACAATATTTATAAAATATTATTTATTCACGTAATTCTCTTGCAATAATAGTATTTATGATCGTTTCGACGAGATGAAATATAGCGAGGTCTTCAGTGTCATACTCTGCAGCAGAGCCACCTTTTAGAAACTGATCAATTATATCATAAAATGATGTACGTACAACGTACATAATGTACGTATATCCGATATCGCTGTACGTGCAATAAGTAACGATAAAATAGACATTTAATATTGAGAGTATGCTCCCCAGCAGAGCCACCTAGTACATGTACTCAGGAAAGAAAAACGCTACTGTTTTTTTATATAAACTGTTGTACGAATAGTGTTCAATACGTACATGTTAAAAAATATCATTATTATCCTCTCGTTTTATTTATTTTAATTTACTAAAATATTCGTAGAAAACGCCTAGTTATTTTGTGTCAGCAAAATGTTTTATAGAATTTTGATAAGGCGTGCAATACAATACAAATATTCAACATATTATTTTTAATCGTAGTTTTTATGGTTTGTTTTTTTTTACATTCCATTTAAGCTACAAGAAGCGGTTTGTAACCTGAAATTGGCACAAAGATATAACTAGTGCCACACTACAAAAAAAACGGTTCGTAATAAAAAACATCTGTATTTTTTTTAATATCAGTTTTAATACTTTGCAATACTTTCAATTAATTATTGAAGTATAATGAAGCGCGCAAAACGTTTATCGGTTTCCTTAGAAGAACAAAAAATAGGATTTATTGACTTCGGGCACTTATTTACCAATAAAAAAATATCAATAAAGGCATATGAAGTTTTTTTTAGTTGTATTTAGTGTAAGGTTGTATTTCAACTACTTTTATAACCTCGCAGCTTCGCCAGGCCCATTTCAGTATAGTTTTTAACATTATCCCAAGAAGACCCAGTAAAGACAATGACTGTGTCATCAGCATAAGAAAAAACTTGTGCGTGTTCAAGGCTTATGTTACAGAGGACATTACATTTATGAGGAACAGGCTAGGACCTAACACTCGCCTGGGGGACTCCGCATGACACTTTTGTCATCGCTTTGGTAATTATCCAGTTTGACCCTATGTTTATGGTCATATATGTATATGTATCTTTTGAACAGTGCCAGTTGATAATCCCTAATAACCATTTTTGCACGAGGATGGGGAGAGAGATGGTGTCAAATGCCTTTTTGAGTGTTCAATGGTACGGGGTTTCCAGGATGTTGTGTCTGGCAATGAATGGCGATCATTTTTAATAATATTCTGAAGGTGAATACAAAAAAATGACAATTCAATATTTGATGAATTAAGATCGGTATTTTACACATCTTTAGTACGTTTACCTGCTAAAGCCACGGTACCTCAAACTTCATAATGGTTCATCGTTCTTACCTGCAGTGGGAGCATGCACTGACAAACTTTCAGCTTTTATAAACAAATACCTATATGACGAACATATAACGAAGGTCTGTTCACGCGCTTTCACTCTAAAAGTGTAACTCTCGTCCTATCCCGTCTGTGTAGTTGGTTTCATTTAGTGTCACCAGATGGCACTGTCGTCTCAAAAGAGTCATTTGACCGTCTGTAATTGCGTCCGTCGCAAAAACTGCATCAAAATCGGTTCAGCCAAACGCAACATAATCGCCGACAAACATACATACAGGTTCTCAGTTTAACCTGTACCTATGTATGTAATATGTATACATGTCAAAATGAGAACCTCCTCCTTTTTTGTAGTCGGTTAAAAATATGTTGAATATTGTATTGTGTTGCGCGCCTAATCAAAGTGCCAAAACATTTTTCTGACACAAAATAACTAGGCGTTTTCTACGAATATTTTAGTAAACTAAAATAAATAAAACGAGAGGATAATAAAGATATTTTTTAACATGTACGTATTGAACACTATTCGTACAACAGTTTATATAAAAAAACAGTAGCGTTTTTCTTTCCTGAGTACATGTACTAGGTGGCTCTGCTGGGGGAGCATACTCTCAATATTAAATGTCTATTTTATCGTTACTTATTGCACGTACAGCGATATCGGATATACGTACATTATGTACGTTGTACGTACATCATTTTATGATATAATTGATCGTGTCATACTCTGCAGCAGAGCCACCTTTTAGAAACTGATCAATTATATCATGAAATGATGTACGTACAACGTACATAATGTACGTATATCCGATATCGCTGTACGTGCAATAAGTAACGATAAAATAGACATTTAATATTGAGAGTATGCTCCCCAGCAGAGCCACCTAGTACATGTACTCAGGAAAGAAAAACGCTACTGTTTTTTGATATAAACTGTTGTACGAATAGTGTTCAATACGTACATGTTAAAAAATATAATTATTATCCTCTCGTTTTATTTATTTTACTTTACTAAAATATTCGTAGAAAACGCCTAGTTATTTTGTGTCAGCAAAATGTTTTGTAGCATTTTGATAAGGCGCGCAATACAATACAAATATTCAACATATTATTTTTAATCGTAGTTATTATGGTTTGTTTTTTTTTTGACATTTCATTTAAGCTACAAAAAGCGGTTTGTATCCTGAAATTGGCACAAAGATATAACTAGTGCTACACTATAAAAAAAAAAGGTTTGTAATAAAAAACATCTGATTTTTTTTTTATGTCAGTTTTAATACTTTTCAATCCTTCAATTTATTATTGACTTGTGTTGGAAATTTTTATTACATTTAAAGTATAATGAAGCGCGCAAAACGTTTATCGGTTTCCTTAGAAGAACAAAAAATAGCTTTTATTGACTTCGGGCACTTATTTACCAATAAAAAAAATATCCCATCAAGTGAGAGCAGTGTATACAAGGAGATAAGTAAACGATTAGGATTTCAAATGACACCAAAAGCTCTTTACCTGTCTGCAAAGAGACACTACATGGATTTTTTTGGGGATGAAAACCTGCAAGATGATGAAGGTTCCAACAGCGCTGAATCTGTAAACGTTGTGAGTGACCTAAATTCTAGTGGAGATAGCAGTAATAATACATTTGACGTGGAGTATTTTAATGTAGATTGTGATTCGTGGCACAACGTAAAGCCTACATTAGTAACCGGTAAAAGGAATGATATAAATAAACCAACAATTACACATAAAAGAAGAAAAAGGATGATTAAAGGACAGTGGACAAGTATATTTTGTGAGTGGATTTGGCGCTACACAACAAATAATTGCGTATGGAATTTTAAAAATAGCTCAGTGACTGATAACTACCATATGGAGTGCACAGGCACATGTAAAGAGTGCAATGGTAAAATTAATATCAAAACTAAAAGAAATAGTGATACCGTCATGTTCACATGTTCTTTTCAAAATGTCGATAAAACTATGATTCATACGTCAAAAAATAAGTTGTCATCTCATAAAACGAAAGAACTATCTTTACAATTGCAAAACCAGTATCCTATTGTCATGCGAAACAAAATGATTAGTTCTTCTATGCAAGATGACGAAACGCAAGAACCACCTTTTATACCAAACTTGAAATCAATGCAAAATATAAAGAACAGACACGATGCTAAAAAACGTTACCATAAAATAGTTGTTTTGGCCTTATGGATTATGTCATTTACAGAACCGTGGGTTAACGTCATCAGAACTGTTTCTCTGCAACCCTTTTTCATACATTATTGGACCGAACTTCAGATAAACTTCTATAAAAAGGTTTCTAGGGCATATACCGTTCTAAGTATTGACGCAACGGGTTCAATCTTCAAGAAAATTAGACCTCCTTATCCTACAAATGTTTACGAAAGTAAACACTTGTTTTTGTACGTCATGATGTTAAAGATCGCAGATAAGTCTGTACCAGTTTCACAAATGGTTTCAGCCCTGCAAAGTATGGACAATATATTTCAATGGTTAAAGAAATGGATCGGTGAAATGAAAGCACCGAATGAAGTCATTTGCGATGACTCGGCTGCAATTATAGGAGCTGTTGTTAACGCGTTTACAAGATTTGCCACTACCCGGGAATATTTATCACATTGCTTTAATGTTTTGTGCCAAGAAGAACGTTGTCAAATTACTTGTCTTTTGAGATTGGATACGTCACACTTTTTAAAGTCTTTGTATCGTTTACAATGTTTCAAGTTCGTTGATATACGTGTCAAGTCTTTCTATATTAGATATCTGCTGGGTTTGAAAAGCTGTACTAATTTTGAGATGGCAAAAACTATCATTGAAAATTTAATTGTCCTTGCGCTACAGAAATATGATAGAAATTTAATGGACGGTAGCAAAAGCAAATGTGATAAAGCTCGAGAGTTACTAAAATCTCTTGGTGTGTTTAGTGAAGGTTGTATTGATATTGGCCAGAATGATGAAGATGTGACGGGTACCCACGAAGATAATGAAAGTGTTAACAATTCTTTTATTACTTGGTTTAATGCAATTGTTGATGCTGAAACTGTTCACTCTGATTTAAGTGAAAAAACGGACTATGAAAACATATATTATTTGCCAAATTTTGTAACATGTTTTCGCAAACTAGTGTTAAGATTACCTCTCTGGTCTAATGTCATGTTTCCCTACATTCCAAACTCCTCTGACTCGTCAGATGTTGCTACTAGCAGTAATGTAGAAAGCTACTTTAAAAATATTAAAACTTTATTATTGCATAGTAGAAGTGGACTGATGAGAGTCGACGATTTTGTAATGAAACATACAGAGTTTTTATCGGGAGAATTGAAAATAGCTAATTGTGCCAATTTTTCAAAAAGTAAATGTAAAAAATTTGACGAAGATTTAAAACATAGTGTTGAAGAAATTAATTCAAAAAATTGTGACTTTAGTCAACAATCGGTGTTTCAAAGCAACCCTAAGCTAGAAGAAAATTGGCGCAATAAAACAGAAAATCGAAAAACTACTCGTTTAATAGAAAAAGTAAAACCTAAAACAAAAGAAATAGAAATTCTGCCTAATGGAAATATTTGCACATCGGGTATAAAAAATGTAGTAATAACGAATACATGTGCTTTTGATGCCATACTTAATGCTTTGTTAGTTATTTGTACTGATCACGTAAATATTTCCATATTTATTACTTCTATCGATTCGGATTTTTCGAGACTGGTTTCTGCCTTGGTACATAAAGATGTTGATGTAAATTGTTTAAAAAGTAGAACAGAAATCTTACGAAAACATTATCAATCTACGGTACAAGGACATGTTGAATTAATTGATTGTAATTGTAACATTACTTTTGTGCTAGAAAAAATTTTAATCAATGATATTTTTAGTGCAACTCTTTCCAAAGTTTGTTCTGATTGTGAAATGCAAATAACAAGAAAAGTTTCGATTATTCCTTTAAATTTATTAATGATATCAGATGGTAGTGTAGCTTCATTAAATGAATCAGCATCATCTATGTTAGTAAGCGAAGTCTCTGATTGCAAAAACCATAATTGCACTGGAAAAGTATGCACACAATATTTAATTTCAGAATATTTAATATTTTTTGAATTAGATTTAACTATGTGTTTAAGTGACATACCGAAGGAATTGCTACTATGTGAAAAACTTTTTGAATTAGCAGCTGTAGTCGAATTCATTCCAAATTCTATTGGTATTGGTCACTATAAAACTATCTGCCTACGGCTTAACTTAGAATGGGAATGCTACGATGATATGGCCCGTAAGGCTGTTCCAGTTAATTCAATGTTCAATTCCCATCTGCTAGTATATAGTCGCTGGAAAGCATAATTTGGATTAATATTAATAATAGTGTCTGTTCTTTATATTTTGCAATGATTTCAAGTTTGGTATAAAAGGTGGTTCTTGTGTTTAGTCATCTTGCATAGAAGAACTAATCATTTTGTTTCGCATGACAATAGGATACTGGTTTTGCAATTGTAAAGATAGTTCTTTCATTTTGTGAGAAGACAACTTATTTTCTGACGTATGAATCATTCTATCGACATAGTTCTATCACTATTTCCTTTGATAGTGATATAAATTTTACCATTGCACTCTTTACATGTGCCTGTACACTCAATACGGTAGTTATCAGTCACTGAGCTATTTGTAAAATTCCAGCAACTATTTGTTGGTAGCGCCAAATCCACTCACAAAATATACTTGTCCACTGTCCTTTAATCATCCTTTTTCTTCTTTATGTGTAATTGTTGGTTTATTTATATCATTCCTTTTACCGGTTACTAATGTAGGCTTTACGTTGTGCCACGAATCACAATCTACATTAAAATACTCCACGTCAAATGTATTATTACTGCTATCTCCACTAGAATTTATGTCACTCACAACGTTTACAGATTCAGCGCTGTTGGAACCTTCATCATCTTGCAGGTTTTCATCCCCAAATAAATCCATGTAGTGTCTCTGCAGATAGGTAAACAACTTTTGGTGTCATTCGAAATCCTAATCGTTTACTCATCTCCTTGTATACACTGTTCTCACTTGATGGGATTTTTTATTGGTAAATAAGTGCCTAAAGTCCTTCAATAATACAAAAACTTAATACAACATTTCTTTATTACTTAAAAATAATATATATAGATATATTTTACAAACAAATTGTAGGAAGCTCCTTTTAAGCATATACTTAGAGGTACCTCTAAAAAGTTACATTCAGTAACAATAATGAGTGATAGAGTGTGTGTGGGTGCGCGTGTGGGTGTGTTAAACAATATTTAACACACCCAGTGTTAAATATTGCTTAACACACCCACACGCGCACGCACGCGCACGGTTTGACTCTCACTTCTCAGTTATTCCTGAATTTTTTAATTCTATTAATGATTTTTTAATTTTATATATGGTAGGAGAACTACAGCTGTCAGCGGAACTACCGTTGCATTCATGAATTTGTATTTTAAAATGTTGACTATGTTGCAAATTATTAAAAATACAAAGGGATATGAAGTTTTTTTTAGTTGTATTTAGTGTAAGGTTATATTTCAACCACTTTTATAGCCTCGCAGCCTTGTTAGGCCCATTTCAGTATAGTTTTTAACATTATCCCAAGAAGACCCAGTAAAGACAATGACTGTGTCATCGGCATAAGAAAAAACTTGTGCGTGTTCAAGGCGTATGTTACAGAGGACATTGCATTTATGAGGAAGAGGCTAGGACCTAACACTCGTCTGGGGGACTCCGCATTACACTTTTTTTTCATCGCTTTGGTAATTATCCAGTTTGACACTCTGTTTACGGTCATATATGTATCTTTTGAACAGTGCCAGTTGATTATCCCTAATACCCATTTTTTGCACGAGGATGAGGAACGAGATGGTGTCAAATGCCTTTTTGAGTGTTCAATGGTACGGGGTTTCCACAATGTTGTGTCTGGCAATGAATGACGATCATTTTTAATAATATTCTGAAGGTGAATACAAAAAAATCCCAATTCAATATTTAATGAATTAAGATCGGTATTTTACACATCTTTAGTATGTTTACCTGCTAAAGCCACGGTACCTCAAACTTCATAATGGTTCATCGTTCTTACCTGTGGTGGGAGCATGCACTGACAAACTTTCAGCTTTTATAAACAAATATATGACGAACATATAACGAAGGTCTGGGGTTCACGCGCTTTCACTCTAAAAGTGTAACTCTCGTCCTGACCCGTCTGTGTAGTTGGTTTCATTTAGTGTCACCAGATAGCACTGTCGTCTCAAAAGAGTCATTTGACCGTCTGTAATTGCGTCCGTCACAAAAACTGCATCAAAATCGGTTCAGCCAAACGCAAGATAATCGCCGACAAACATACATACAGGTTCTCAGTTTAACCTGTATGTATGTAATATGTATACATGTCAAAATGAGAACCTCCTCCTTTTTTGAAGTCGGTTAAAAATATGTTGAATATTGTATTGTGTTGCGCGCCTAATCAAAGTGTCAAAACATTTTGCTGACACAAAATAACTAGGCGTTTTCTACGAATATTTTAGTAAAGTAAAATAAATAAAACGAGAGGATAATAATGATATTTTTTAACATGTACGTATTGAACACTATTCGTACAACAGTTTATATAAAAAAACAGTAGCGTTTTTCTTTCCTGAGTACATGTACTAGGTGGCTCTGCTGGGGAGCATACTCTCAATATTAAATGTCTATTTTATCGTTACTTATTGCACGTACATCGATATCGGATATACGTACATTATGTACGTTGTACGTACATCATTTTATGATATACCTAATTGATCAGTTTCTAAAAGGTGGCTCTGCTGCAGAGTATGACACAATTGATCAGTTTCTAAAAGGTGGCTCTGCTGCAGAGTATGACACGGTCTTCATCGTGTCCCATCACTGTCTTACTTTATATCAAGTACTTGACGTTGGGGGCATTAAAATATTTTCTGGCGTTTTAGTTTTCATTGAATATAAAACAAACAAGAACTTATGTGTGAAAAAGTTAAAAATATGACTTAATACACGGCAATTTTCCATAAAAACAAAAAAGGTCTTTTAAAAGTTGTAAATTTATTTTATACTATTATTACTTCTAATCAAGTAGTGGCGCTGAGGGCACGAAAATCTCGTACTTGTATACAAGTGATTGGCGTTCAAAAGGTTAAAGGGGCCTTTTAACCGAATGCGTTCATCATTGGTGACAGCCGGGCGATGGGAAATTGGAATAAAACAATAAATAGGTACATAGGTACTTTATTTAAAAAAACGTGAAATACAAGCAAACAATGTAATAATATAAGGGTCACTTATGCGGGTACCAGATTAAAGCTTATGTCGGTATGGCACGTTAAATGCATTTAAATAAATGCATTTAAATAACCGCAATCAAATCATATAATTTAACCGCATTTAAATATTATCATTATTTTTAATATTAAACACGCACTCTTTAGCTCTCTAGCGCCTAATATGATTCTGCAATCAATACCCATCATTTTTGAAACCACGATCAATTTTCAGCATTCTAGCGGTTTTAGACAACAGAGGTTCTGTTGTCTAAAACCGCTCTGTTTTAAATGCGAATCGATATTAAGCAAACTTACAATATATTAAGGACCAAGTAGTTAGTATACATAAAATTAAAGTTTATCGTAGTAACTGAATAACGTAGAAATACAATCACCGAGGGTAATTGGCACGTTCTAATAAGAAAAAAATAAAAAATAAGATAATAGTTTTGATATAAATATCAAATATCTTATTTTTTGGGCAGTCACCACACTAGTTGCAACCCAATGTGGGTTATCGCGTATGAATCGGCGGCTAGAGGCGCTTATGTAGCGTGAGGTCTTGTGGGTCGACTACGCAGTTTCATTTCTAATTAATAATAAATTTTCATTTATAATTCTGTGTATATTTGGCAATAACTCAGAATAATTATGGCAAATATGAGTTACGAATCAACGAATGTCAGTGATTTAAAAGCGTAGCTAATAAAAAATTGAACTGATGTCCTGCTTTATTTAACAAAACTGCTGCGCAACACTGTGGCATGGCCGATATGTTGTGTGTTGCGTCGCAGCCCGGCCACAGTCGATGTCATAATATAGAGACATATCAATTAAATTTTCTTAAATTGTACTTGCAGTACAAATGAATAGATTAAATGTACCACAACTATATCTTGTAAAAAACCTCCACACGTTGCCGGGCTGCAACGTATACGGCACTGCCCGGCCACAAACAAGTGCTTTTTGATAAGAAGATATATTTGTGGTACATTTAATCTATTCATTGGTACTGCAATAACATTTAATTGATACGTCTTTATACTACGAAATCAACTGTGGCCGGGCTGCGACGCAACACACTACGGTTCTATTGTATTAAATGTGATTTAAATGTACTATTTTCACGCGTGTATTAACGAATTTTAAGTGCCATTCTTCAGGACCTTCACTCAACAGTTGCGCCATCCGGTAAAACAAAAACGATAGCCCTCATTGCCATCTCCTGCTAGGAAGATAACAAATTTCTTAATTTATAAGTACATTTTAGTAGCAGGAGAACCCGGCTTCGCATCATTTTTATAAATCTAAAAATATCCTATTTTAACCCTAGTGGTTCTATCAATATTAATCTTAACAAATTGGACAAGAACATCTGGATTTATACGTAAATCTTTAGTTGTAAAGCTAGCCGTCAATAAAAAACTTACCTACCGACCTACCCCCGTACCTAAAGTATTGTGACACAATGTTATCGGACGTTACTGTATTTGTAACAGTGAATTTTATTCTTTACCCAGATATGCCTGACACCTGCCTATTATTGATAGGCAAATTGGCATTGAGATAATATAAAGAACGCCACTTTATAAAACTAAGTAGCATTGATTTCTTAAACAATAGTTTTTGATAAAATTAAACTCCAGTTAGAATCCAGTCCTGCAACTCATACAGCTCGGGCCACACGACGGGAGCCCAAAAGTACATCAATAACCAGGTAATAAAGATAGTGCTGATTGTAGGTCCAAATCCGGCAACAATCTGAAAAAATACAGTTTATACTTCAAATAAGAATAAACAAACGTACCATGGAAAACGCTTCTTCTGCTTAAGAGATGTTCCTCAATCTCATGGTCCCAAAACCGTTTTTTAGGTGCCGGCCGGCCACAAATTCGCAATAAAATTTCGCAAAGAAATGCGAATTGAGACGTCGCAAACTCGCAATACATCCACTGCGGCGACGCATCAATTACCTGTCGCTTACATCACGGTTAGCAGATGCCTACGTCATTACTATGTACCAGCTTGGTTATTCGCGTTAACATTTTTTCCCAATAGCCTGAATTTCCCAAATCAATGGTATTTTTTTAATACCATGGTATTTCACAATCGTATGGGAAGTTGCCAATCCTATGGGAATTTCCCAATCCTATGGGAATTTCCCAATCCTATGGGAATTTCCCGATCCCGTGGGAATTTCCCAATCCCGTGGGAATTTACCAATCCCCTGGTAATTTCCCAATACCCTGGGAATTTCCCAATCCTATGGGAATTTCCCAATCCTATGGTAATTTCCCAATCCTATGGTAATTTCCCAATCCTATGGGAAGTTCCCAATTCTATGGGAATTTCCCAATCCTATGGGCATTTTCCAATCCTATGGAAATTTTCCAATCCTATGGGAATTTTCCAATCCTATGGGAGTTTTCCAATCCTATGGAAATTTTACTAATCCTAGGGAATTTCCCAAATCCTTTTAACAATTACGTGCAAATTACTATTTAGGCCTAAATCTAAAACTGCCCATATCAAAAACGGTATTGAGAAATTTTGTTGAAAACCATTGCCGCACGTTCGTTAAATTTCACAATGGTTAAATTTCCCAGATCGAAGATCCGGATTCTTTAGATTTCATTTCACACTTATTTATTTATTTATTTATTTATTTAAAAACTTTATGCACATTTGGTACAAAGGTGGTCTTAATGCCATTAGGCATTTTCTGCCAGACTACCTTAGGGCGATGCAGAGATGATAATACAGTAGATGCTTTTAAAGAAATTTAAAAGATGATATTATAATACTTACTATAAGTACTTAACTTACTTGGCGTACATTTAAACACAGGCCTCTACTCACTAAGCTATTCCAACTAGCTCTAATCTTACTTACAAGCTACTATGGGCCTGTTTCACCACCTTTGGATAGCCGCTAACTGCCGGATAAATTAAAAAATAGAACAAAATTTATATTTAATTATCTGCCTCAAGTGCCAAGTAATTTAACGGTAACTTATCAGGTCATGAAACAGGCCTATAGTTTTAACAAAAAAAAACCTAATTGAAACGTACCATTTTTCCGGTGGGAACCTTAGCAGCACTCTGCACTATGAGGTTCCCGGGAGTTCCCACAGGTATCATAAAACAAAACGAAGCGGCAATCCCAGAAACAAGGGCATACCACAATGGGTTCTGATTGATTTCTTTTGCCTAGAAAGCAAAACAAGCTTTTGAGTAACTCTCGTTTGGTCCTAATTTTAAGTGCCGCATAACTCCTTTGTTTTTTAAAACAACTGCGATACTTTTGTTTTTAAGACTGCATTTTATTGAGTTTACACTGACGTTATCTTTTAACTGATGTAAATATTATTTCATCTATTTTTTTAAATGAAATGCTTTTTTTAATAACCAGCACGTTTGTTTACTTAAATATACGCTACGTGACTATCGAAGGCGATAAGCACGCAGTGCGGCCGGTTGCTAACATTCTAATAAGTTCGTGTAATTTAGCTACTCGCTAGGTGACTCGCTAGGCGCTAAGCAAGACCCTTTTCAGTGCAGAAATAGCCTAAAGGAATTTGTTCTTTTGCGGAAATAAATTCTTGAACAGAGTTCAAAAAAGGAGGAGATAATTATTTAGCTACTCGCTAGGGGACTCGCTAGGCGCTAAGCAAGGCCCTTTTCAGTGCCGAAATAGCCTAAGGGAATTAGTTCTTTTGCGGAAATAAATTCTTGAACAGAGTTCAAAAAAGGAGGAGATAATTATTTAGCTACTCGCTAGGGGGGACTCGCTAGGCGCTAAGCAAGGCCCTTTTCAGTGCCGAAATAGCCTAAGGGAATTTGTTCTTTTGTGGAAATAAATTCTTGAACAGAGTTCAAAAAAGGAGGAGGTTCTCAATACGACTGTTTTTATTGTATGTATGTTACGCGATTTCTCAGTCAATTGTGGACCGATTTTGAAATTTCGTAATTAAAACAAACTACTAATTTAATTTAAATATGACACGTTGATTGTCTGTTTGGCACCGACTCCAAATTAGTTCAAATCAAATCAAATCAAATCAATCTTTATTGTGGATCATAGGTAGGTACATAATACAGGTGATAGAAATATAATAAATTGTGAACAGCTATGTCCCGCCCTTAGGGCATACAATAATAAGTAAATACACAATACATAATAATGTTACATACACAATACAAGTTAGAAATCATAATGTAAAGTTGTACCTTACTTATATATTATTTTTTTGTTTAAAAATTATTTGTAGTTCTGATAATACCCTAATGGACACCTAGACATCATCATCTCCATTTGACGATGCAGACATTAAATTACATTACAGACATTACATATCTACATCAGTAATAATAATAATATAGTCAATAGTACTCACCAATTGCATTGCTATAGGTGTAAACACATTGCATACTGCGACGTTAGAAGCAAAATTGGTAATTAAGACAATTACAACAACCATAATTAAAATAATCACTAAATTCGGCAAATCTTTTAAAATTTGCATTTGCTCTCCTATCTTGTCGTTCAAGCCGGAACTTTTGGCAGCGGATGAAAGTGCAAAACCACCACCTGAAATGCATTTTGAAAATAAATTTTATGAATAGAACAATAAGGTTAAGGTTTGTTTAGGACCAGGTTTTTTTAATGTTTTTTTTTTGTATATTCTACATTGATAGCTGAATTATTAATAAATAAATAATTAATTAATGACTTAGGGTGCTTGATGTCAAAAGTTATACATACTTTATTGACAGATATTAGTAGAAGTAGTAAATTTTGAAAATATATTAAAAATGCACCCCACGCTTTTTTACAATGATCATTTACTTTTTAGTTTGGTTATCTACAAAGACAAGCTACAAATTATTGCATTGTCATCGGTCCTTGATAAGTGCGCAAAGATTCAAATCAATCAGTCGTTTTGAAAGGGGTGAAAAATCACGCGAAAAGATTCCTTTACCTAGATTTATAAATAGGTACATAGATACATACCTAACTAATAAAAGCGTTATAAAGACCGTTGTCATCTAGGGCTTCCGAAAAACATAACTTCCGGTCAAAATAGACATTTATTATCATAATTTGCATAGAGCTAGATATTGATAAAGGTTTTCGGTCAGTTTTAGAATGTTTTTTGACAGGACTAGTGTCAGTAAAAACTGTAAACAACCAAAACACTAACCTAGAAGAAAACTGAAAGCAAATGGCATTTGTGTATTCAATAAATTCCAATCCAAAACGCTATAAGCTCGTTGTTTTGGTAGATCTTCCCTATCTGAAAAAAATAATTGTCTGAATCTCTCATCTATGTATGTTTCAAATTATTCATAGTAATACTCAAAATATTATACTAGCTGACCCAGCTAATTTCGTACCGCCAGTAAAAGTTTCCCTACCGTTTAAACCTCCCCTGGACTTACAGACCACCAATATTTCAAGACTAAAATTAGCCAAATCGGTTCAGCCGTTCTCGAGTTTTAGCGAGACTAACAAAATTGCAATTCATTTTTATTATATATAAATGTTATAATGTATATTGTCAATCATGGAAATATTAAGAGGAACGTAAAAATAAAGTGGAATAATTAATTGTATATAATAACTAGCTGTCCCGGCAAACGTTTTGCCATATAGGGGTGGGTCATTTTAGGGGGATGAAAAATACATGATGGCCGATTCTCATAGATACCGGATAAGCACACAAAATTTCATACAAATCGGTCCAGCCGTTTCGGAGGAGTATGGCAACTAAAACTGTGACACGAGAATTTTATATATTAGAATTCTTCTCCGATATCTTTATAAAATATAAATAGGATAACGTACATCTAACCATAAAGTTTTTAGCAAAGCTATAATCTCGCGGTAGAAGTAACATCCAGAATCCAACAAACATAGCTAAGGCAGAATCACGAATACTGAAATGAAAAAAATAAACATAATACAATGAGGAAGACCAATCAAATCTATACGTATAAAGGCTTTTTTCTCAACTATGTTGGGGTGATATTTGTGACAATTTATAACGATATGAGTTAAATGGCAGCTACTACCTACATACTTATCCTTTCCTACTAACATTATAAATGTTGAAGTTTGTGAGGATGTATGGATGGATGAATGAATGTTTGTTATACTATCACGCAAAAACTATTAAACTGATTTTTATGAAACTATAGCTATATATATATTATAGCTTACTATATCAGAATAACTTATAGAATATTAAGTATTTTTGGCTACGATTTAAGCCGCGGGCAAACTATGAATGTAGTTACTTACAATTTGTTATCTTTAAGACCAAAGTATTGATGAATCATGTCACCCCAGCCTGGGAACAGTTGTGGAGAGCGGCAGAAGAATGCCACCATGGCGCCGCCAAACAATGCACATACCATCTGTAATTAAACTTTTCCTGGGTGCATTGGGAAAATGATAGAGCAATGATAGCATATAGGAATGACCACTGGAGTGCTAAATCAAAGATCTTGAGTTCGAATCCACGGCGTGCACCTCTGCCTTTTCGAAATCGCTTTAACGGTGAAGAAAAACATCGTGAGGAAACCTGCATGCCCGAGAGATTTTTTCGACGTTATGTGAATTCTGCCAAACCGCATTAGGCCAGCGTAGTGGACTATGGTCTAATCCCTCTCATACTGAGAGAAGACTCGTGCCCAGTAGTGGGACAATTAATGGGTTGATGTATAGTGGGAAAATGGAGACTTGAATGAAGAACAGTAGCCGCATAATAATGTGTACAATAGTCGTTTTTTGTCACTAAAGCTATATGTATATATAGTTATACCAATTTAAAAGTAGCACCTCAATCTAAACAACTGAGGAACCACCTAGAAATCTTGGATCCTATCTCGAAACCTACTTGGCAAGGGGATATTAAACGTGTTAAAAAAAATTGTGAGCACTTAAAATTATGTTATGTCATGCTATTCAAGGGTTTGTTAAAAATATTTCGAGCCTTTACCTCAACCATGAGTTTTTCTCACTGAACTCGATATCGACGCCGTAAAATATTTGTATGGAAAACCCTCCAACGCCTCTAGTGGTTTTATAAGGAATTTAAATCGGCTATGAGATTACAGCTAGTGGTTATGTAAGGAATTTAAATCGGCTATGAGATTACAGCTAGTGGTTATGTTAGGAACTAAAATCGGCTATGAGATTCAGCTAGTGTTTACGTAAGGAACTAAAATCGGCTATGAGATTACAGCTAGTGTTTACGTAAGGAACTAAAATCGGCTATGAGATTACAGCTAGTGTTTACGTAAGGAACTAAAATCGGCTATGAGATTACAGCTAGTGTTTACGTAAGGAACTAAAATCGGCTATGAGATTACAGCTAGTGTTTACGTAAGGAACTAAAATCGGCTATGAGATTACAGCTAGTGTTTACGTAAGGAACTAATATCGGCTATGAGATTACAGCTAGTGATTATGTAAGGAACTAAAATCGGCTATGAGATTACAGCTAATGATTATGTAAGGAACTAAAATGGGCTATGAGATTACAGCTAGTGGTTATGTAAGAAACTAAAATCGGCTATGAGATTACAGCTAGTGGTTATGTAAGGAACTAAAATCGGCTATGAGATTACAGCTAGTGGTTATGTAAGGAACTAAAATCGGCTATGAGATTACAGCTAGTGGTTATGTAAGGAACTAAAATCGGCTATGAGATTACAGCTAGTGGTTATGTAAGAAACTAAAATCGGCTATGAGATTACAGCTAGTGGTTATGTAAGGAACTAAAATCGGCTATGAGATTACAGCTAGTGGTTATGTAAGGAACTAAAATCGGCTATGAGATTACAGCTAGTGGTTATGTAAGGAACTAAAATCGGCTATGAGATTACAGCGTTTCGATGCGTAAAAATCCTATCGAAAGCAATTCGATAGAACTCATGGTCGAGGTACTCGAAGCGAAGTAATGACTGCACGCTAACATTGAGTAATTTTTTTTACTCACCCCTTCCCAGTAAGTCATTGCTCCTCTTTTCTTAACGTCCGCGTCAATAGCTGCTTTTGCAGCAAGTTGTGCAGCTACAGGCATTACTGCTGCTTTGGCTACGGCACTACCAGGTCTGAAAAGGTGTTTTAAGTTTCAGTAAAGTACCTATGGCGACTGGGGTTCATAAAAAATATATTTGCATCGTGTCTAATTTATTACCTACTTTAACCCTTATATGACCTGAACTTTTTTAAATCGATTAATAATTTTCACAAAGTTCGAGCATTTGAATCAACATATGATTATTAATGCATACAAATCAACGCTCGAACGATACCCAATACATCAAAATTTGTTCAGGAATTTAGAAGTTATGGTGGAAAAACAAACTTACATGTCAAAATTATACGTAACATAGAAATGTTTTATACAGGCTTCTTATTTTGAGCAGCCGTTTATAATTAGTCTAGTCTAGGCAAAATAAAAGTCAAAATGTTAAAAAGAATAATACCTTAAAAACCCAAAATATACAATGATCAAGTAGAAGTATAAGCAGACTTCTAAGCAAACCATCAACGGTGCACCAAAGGCTGAAAACTTTGGAAAGGATAAATATTCTGGAGCATCCGGGAACGCCCTGAAATTAAAAAATAATTTGTATTTATTCTTAATTTAGGGATAGTGTTTATTCGCGTAACCCTTTGTTGCTTATGTAGACAAAATTCATCGATTTCTAAGCTTCTAGGGTAACCCGCCACAAACGGAGCTAAATTATTTAATACGTAAAGCAAAAAACTGAAGGATCCCCTTTTCACGAATATTACGCGGACGGGAGGACTTTTGTTATAATATGTAAAAATATATATATATATACATATAGCCTTATATTTATAGCTGCGTGTGCAAAGATTATTAAAAATTTGCCATTTAGCATTAATAAAAATATTCAGCATCTCAATGATAAAATTTAACTCTTCGTGAATAAATGATGCTTGATATCTTTATTCTTTAAAGCTTCAATGGACCATAGATCTACGTATAAGCATTCTTGTTGAGGTATGGAACCTTAAAATATTACTGGGTAATTAATAATAGGAATACTTACGAAACAAACAATCCTTTGAACACTAAATTTGTACCCGTTCCCACGAGTGTGCCAATTCCACCTGCAAAAAGATTAAAAAGCCACTTTAATTTAATTTCATTACACACACAGTTTAACTTCATCGTCTAATATTCGTGTAAGTACCAGAAATGGGTACAGTACGCCTTTGCATTTTTTTTTTTTTTTTTTAGGACGGATGTAGATTCTAGCTCAGGAGCTTTAGAATCTTAACCGGGCTTGGTGGCGAGGCACCTTTTGTGCCTCCAGCCATGGACACTTATAAACTAAGCAACCGCAGCTAAGGGCGTCCCCTAACGGGACTCGGACCTCGGCTTAGGGCGTTGCTGGGGGGACAGCTAGGGACAGCTGGATCTGGGTTGAAATTATTTAGGGACGAATTTAAAACTACTGGCTCGGCGCGGGCCGGCTCGAGCAAGGGACGGGGAGGGGTACCGTTTCGGGGTCTTCGCGACGGGCCTCGCCGGCGAGGACGGTAAATCGGATGGCAGTACGCCTTTGCAGATAGGCGTGATGAATATAAATGAAAAATACATACCTATGGTTGCTGAAAATGTGGCTGCACAGAAGTAACAAGACGTCGTGTCACTTGCGACGAGATCACCATCTAACGTCTTCTCATAAATAATTAAAACCTTTTGCTGAAAATTACATAAAAATCTATGAGTGCCTGCTATTACTTATTTTTACCCTAATTTTAGCAATCTTTTTGTATTTTTTTAAGCATTTTCCATGCTAAGATTACAAGTTATTTTTAATAATGAAGGAAAAAATAATGAAGAAAAAAAAATCCTGCCCGCCAGCCGATTTTTTCCTTAATTATTAAAAATAACTAATTTTAGCAGTTTTAGTTTGTAGAGTATTTACTTAAATAATCAAATTTGTGACTTTTTTACAGTATTTTTCGTAGTATAGTTCGCATTAAAATGCATGGGCATGGTCTGGGTAGCAGTGAAAAAATGCTTTTTTTGCTAATTACGATGGTAATTATTATGTCAGATGGTAATATTAATGGTAACTTATTAGACAAACTTATGTTTTTTTTTGTAGTTGTTTCAGGTACCTACGTGTATATACCTATTTGATGGTTTTTAAAAAAATACAATGGAAGTACTTTGCAGAAACGATTCAAACTGTTAGATAAGAAAAAGATACTCACGTCTTCGAACACTTTTAGTAGAGCAAAGTTTATGGGGACCATCATGGTTGTAGCAGCAGTGTTGGTAATCCACATTGAGGCAAAGGTGGTAACGCAACACATAGCCCCTAGCAGCCTGGAAAATACAACATTTTCAACACGAGAACAATGGTGATGTTCAATTCAACGTAATCTTTTAATGATTGGGTAAAATTCTATTTATTTGAAACAGTGACAGCCTAGCCAGGGCTATGACCGCTGTACATTTCATTTTTTTAACTAGATGGCGCTGTCTTTTATATTTTTAGCATTTTCCATGCCAATATTAATCCACTGGCAGGCAGGATTCGGACTTACGTGCCCGTCAGTTACTAATAACTAGGACTAGAATAAACGCCGAAATAAAACTCATGAGAGCAAGGAAAGTGATAGTCTTTTCTAAAATCATTATAGAAGAACGTATACAGGTAATAATTAGGTACCTACTATGGCTTTTTCACCATTGCAACCCTTCAGCAAGACGGCTGTACCTTTTTCTGATCTCGTAGAATATAATAAACTTACTTTAAATGTGAGTAGCCGATTAGACGAATGGAAAAGTACGCCAGTCGTTTATGAAGACCCGACTGTTCGACAGAATAGGCCAGGACTAAACTACCGACAAACATCATTATGGAATCCTGTAAACAAATAAATCTTTTAGCTGTAATTTGACAGAAAAAAAATACGTATATGTAACCCGGATTACTCTAAACTTATGAGTTTCGCCTGCGTTTCCCGGTGGATTTAAAAACGTAATGTTCATACCGACAGCAGCGCCACTTATCCGGTCCAATTTGCAAACCCATCCAGAAACCCATTGAATTATACAGATAAAAAATGCAATCAAATCAGTCCAGCCGTTTAAGAGTTAGGTGAGACACGTACATAAGAATTATACAATAGATATTACATTCAATAATGTACACAGACACGATAAATATCAAAATAAACAAAATTAGTACAATGGGTGGCCAGTCTATACAATCGCCATTTGCATTTTTGAACCAGGCAACCCTAGGGTTATTGAATCGACTGAACTGTTGATGCTACTGGAAAGATTTGATTGTTTGTATTGAAAAGGCTGGCGAAACCACTGAACCGATTTGGAAAATTCTTTCACGATTAGAGAGCTACATCTTTCCCGACTTACATTAGCTATAATTTACAAGAAATACCCAGATCACGCAGGTGAAGCCACTGGCGGAAAGCTAGTGATTAATATAAAATTAAAATAACTGTACCATACAGATGCGATCACTTATAGGTACTGATGGTAAAAAAATAAACATTTGACGACGTCTGTGGTCTAGTGGTTCGAGTACCGGACTGCTGATCACGAGGTCATGGGTTCGATTCCCACAGGACACCAATATTTATGTGATGAATATAAGTATTTGTATTTGTCTGGGTGTTTCTTATGTATTTACAAAAAAATATATACAAGTATTATATCCATTGTCTAGTACCCACAGTACAAGCCCTGCTTAGTTTGGGACTAGATGGCGTTGTGTAAAATTGTCCCAAGATATTAAAAAAAAACACTACACTGATGGTAAGTAGTGATCGCCGCGGATGCAAACCTGCAATACTAAGGGCGTTGCTGATACTTTTCAGGGCCTTAAAACCCCTACCGAATGCAAAACAACAGACAGGGGGAACTTACTCATACCAAAGAAAGTTTTAACGCAGAGGGTCGGAGTAAATTCAAATGAGAGGTAGGGCACAGCAATTTGTGGCTCAAATCTGGAGCAGCCCATCTGGGGAAGTACCTCCACCTTACAGAAAAGTACAGCCCAAATTTTAATGACACTATGTTTGTGTTCCTGCAGTGAGGAAGTTTGCCAGAGCTCTTTCTAAGGATGTTTATGTTGCAGAGGTTTTTAGGGTCGGCAACGCACGAGTGATAACCCCGGGTGTTGCAAGCGTCCTTAGGCTACGGTAACCGCTTACCATCAGGCGGGCCGTATGCTTGTTTGCTACCTTAGCGGTATAAAAAGCCTCGCACCAAAGGGAAGATCCTCCGACCAGGCGGGTGTTATGCCATGCGGGCTACTGCCCGACGGTTGATGTCGGGCGGTTGTATATATGCAAGTTGCTCGGTCAACTTCACTTGCGCGATTCAGGTTGTTGCTTCGTATAAGTTCCTATGTGGCTCGATAAAAGCAATTTTTTTTTTACTTACATTCATATAATTCCTGCAACAAGTTCGGGTATCTGTCACATCAGATAACGGAAATATGACGACTGGAAAAAATGAAGTCACAGCCAGTGGAATGCACTCCGTTACCCAATAGATGGCCATGAGAAGTAGAGTGTATGCAGCCCATTGATATTTCTGAAAAATAAAATAACAAATCGTTTTATTATTATTATTATTATGACTCAATCATAACTAAGTATTTATGTACAATAGTCTGCGCGAAACTAGTTGGCCGCGCCATAGGTATGTGAGTAGCGGGACGGAGGGGCGGGGGCGCTTGCTTTTGTTCACAGTAACCCGCCGCCTCACCCCCGTCCCTATCTAAGGCGCGACCAACTAGTTCGGTGTGGACTACAATGAGCTGATATTTTGATAAATAAGTTAGTAAACTAAAATGTACCGTTGGAGGGAACGGCGCTAGTATTGCAAGTAATATAATCGGTGTTATTAAAATGACAACGCCGCGCCAATGTGCGGTCATGAATAATTTCATCCGTTCCGCAGTCGTCAAGAAAGGTTCTTCCTCCTTCTTTCTGAAAAATGAAACAAATAGTATAAATTCCTGAGCATACCAACACACCTGTTATTCTCTGAAGGGTTAGGCAGAGCTATAGGTACTGCTGTATACGAAGTTTGCCGGTACGTTTACGGGTGCCCTACACCCACCCACAGCAGAAAACATTTGCTCAACCCCGAAATCCAACCTACCCAGGACCTCGAGCGTAGCAATTGTGGTGGCGACCGCTAGGCTGACTGGCTGTATAACCTTTGATCGCATTTTACTCGCCCCTAAACATGCGACCTGTTGGTGGTTGTTGGTGGTTGGTTGGTAAATTAGCATGCCTATGTCTATATCTTTGGGGAATACAGGCGTGATGAATATATGAGCAGATATTGGGCATATTTTTATACAAATATTTGGATCTCGAAGTTTTGTCAGGATGGCTGATATAAAATGACAGAGCTAAATTGTTTCCAATTGGCAACAAGTACGAATACGAATTTGTTCGCGATATCCCGTATATTGAATAATAACATGTTGTTATGGTGGTAGCTACTGTCAGCGTTTATGTAACAGAAGAGGCAACTGAAAATTAAGCAAGCAAGTCGGTCTTTCATCGATAACAATTTTCTTATGATCAATAAAATAAAGAAAATTGAAAATTATTCACGTACAACTTACCTCATTTTTAGTATTAATTCTTTACACTGCTATCCACAAAATACTATTATAATACGTAGTTGTATTTTACTGACAGAAAAAATCTTTATTAGTTTCGTCCAAGAAAAAATGCTTTTCATTTGACTTCTAATAATTGATTGAAGAATTTTTAAGAATATTCTATTCTTTGAAATTCGAATATTTTTCTTTTTAATTTTCCAGGTCGTTATATTATTCTTCTATCAAAAAAAGTTTCAAAATGCAATTAAACTTTTTGCAGATGTGTGACTATAAAACCTTTTTTACCACGACTCGTCGACTTGTCCACAGGACTACGGAACTACGGAGTATCCGAATCGCGATTTTTTTATTATAATTAATATAATTTTAATAAATTAAAACTTAACCAACTGTTTCTATTTTGTTTTATTTAGCTGTAAGTCTTCCATAGAACATTAAATAAATAAATAAATAAATAATTATAATATTTTAAAATACTAATAAAGCTAGTCATCATCCTCATTATGCTCCTAGCGTTTTTCCTAACCATATTGGGGTCGGCTTCCAGTCTAACCAGATGCGGCAGAATTTCAGTATTTTACACGAAGTGACTGCTATCATACCTCCGCAGACCAATTTCTGGGCAATACCGATATTCGAAGGACAGACTGGTTGTCAGACTTTTTGGGCTTCTGACTACCACTTACGATTGTCAAAGGTTTTCGTAATAAAGCAATTCATTATCAATTATCAAACAAAAAAAAATAAAAAATAAAGAATGTTATATTATTTATTGCACACCAAAAAAAAAATATTCTTTCAGAAATAGCGTTTACGGAACAACTTTTTGAAGTTTTCATCCTACGGGCAAATGCAAAGTTTATTCAGCCTTTTGTTTCTTCATAAGTTTCACAAACACGAAAAGTGTTGCGAAGCTCGCGGGCGGCGCGCCATTATTGGAGGATCGAGGTTCGGTAGCCCGGCAACAGGCGAGTTGGCGCAGCTAGCTTCAGTCAGTCCACGAGTTGCCGGCCGCGCGATAACACTTTCCACGAACTCAGTTCCCGCTCGTACTTTGGGCGATCCTTACGACTCTCGGCGTTCGACCAACGCGATAACAAAATACGAAATAACGTAACGATTGTGTGATCGTTTGTGACAATAATAACGGGAAATGTTATTTATAACTGTGTTATATCGTTAAACGTTTAACATAATCGCCGTGAAAGATGACCGGAGTCATTAAATATTCATGATATCTCGTCAGTACTACGGATCTGGCAACGTTACTCGGTTGTATCAACAGGTCAGTTTTTATTTTATCACATGCTTCATTCATTAACGTGTAACTGATTGAAATTGTTATTCTTCGATTATCATAATGGAGTTGTTATTTCATTTGAGATTATTATTACGTAAAGTTTGCAGCGATTCAATTTAAGCGCGAAAAGAAATTTATTTTGAATGTTTCATGTTTTAATCCATGAACGTAAATTTTCAATTTCGCTACTGAAAACGGGTAATTTAAAGCCTGTAACAGGAGTATTTTTGCCATCAACAGTGACTTGATATACTTACAAGATAAGAGAATAATTCATAATAATTTAGAATTATTTGTCAACAGTTTCCCTTCTAACAAATGGAATTTAAGTATAAACACCATGGTAATCAATGTATTTTTAATGTACGTACACGATACAATATATTTCAGTAGATATATGAATAAAAGAAATACTTCTAATCATCAGTCTTTAAACCTTTTCTGAAGATTTAATAGTATGTATGTATACTTACAGGCTTACAGGGAAAGTCGTACTGAATATTCAAGGACGTTATTATTTAGGATATGGATGGATGGATTTGGTTCTGACATCGGAAACTAAATCGTTACGGAGATATTGAACTTTAAAGATTTATTTTAAAATCTATTATTTTTTGCGTCCCGCGCGATTTTTCGACATTAGAGGTCCTAGTGTCCGTCTTTTTACGAACCTAGTTAGAAGGCATGCCAATTAATAAAAAAAATAACAAAAACTAGACCTGCTACTAACAGCATAAAAATACTGCTCGACAGCGGTTAGAATTAAAGAATTTTCACTCAGTGTTTTTAACTTCGATACATTTTTTGAAAAAAAAAATATTTATGGAACATATTCTGCAAATACTTTAAAAACTTCTACGTTTCTTTAGCTATTCAAAAAGGTATAATACTTTCTATTAAATAGGCATAACATTGACCAAATAACATTAAACATAACGGTTCAGTTTCGGATACCATATCTCAGAACCAAATCCATCAGAAATGTCCTGAATAATAACGTCCTTTAATATTCAGTACGACTTTCCCTGTAACCCTGTATATTACGAAAGATAATTATCTTTCGTAATATAATTATAATAATAATTATAATAATTAAAATTACCAAGTCCCATATTACATAAGTGACATAAAGCGGCGTATTTCAATTGGGTGCTAAAGTTAAATGGTTCCCGTAAAAAAAATACGAAAGATATAATAATATTACCGGGGCCCATGATGTTTAATACAAAATGTTGCATTTAAATTGGGAGTCAAAGTCTAGTACTGCTGAAAAGTCAAACTAGTTGTACGGTTCCAAAAAGTATACCAATAAGTGTTATGGAGAAGTTCCGGCGAAAAAATCTTCTCCTTTAAAAAACATCTGTTAACTCCCCGGGTCGAGCAAAGTGTTGTTGGGTTTTCTGTGAAATTCCCAGTAGCAGCTCAGAGTCTGGATTTGTGCCCGGTTGATGGCAATAGGCTCGCTCCCTTTTAAACGTACACAGGTAAAAACTGGTTTATTTAGGCCCTAGGAATCATAAACAATAATTTAACAATACCTTACTAATAATTAATAAAGAGAGAAGGAAATCTTTTCCTTTTACTATAGTCTGTCTGCTTCCTTATGTTTTTATTTATATGAATGAAAATTGACATTTAAAATGATGAGAGCCCACATGGTTAGCAAACAAACATCTGACTACTCCAATCAGGTAGTTAACCATTTAAATATCCTAACAAAATTATAATATTAAATCACAAACGCGCTTATGACGTCACCACTGACCTGCAATGTTTCAATCATTCGCATGTACTCCAAAAATATTCAATTGATACTAAAAGCTGTGTACCTTCACGATTCACAAGTGGATTACCGATAGCGATAACGAAGCTTGTTCTCGATGGGTATCAGGTGACACGTATCAGCTGATCCTATTGATTGTACTTACAGATTTTATGTATTGTATTAGTTACTATACTAGGCTTTGCCCTCGTCTTCGTTGAATTTGTCCCCCCGTTTTTGGCAACATTTTTAATTGATACTCAGCTCCTATTGGTCGTAGCGTGGTGATATATAGCATATAGCCTTCCTCGTTAAACAGGCTATCTAACACTGAAATATTTTTTCAAATCGGACGAGTAATACCTAAGATTTTAGTACGCTCAACCAAACAAACAAACTCTTCAACAATATTAGTATAGATTGTTCGGCTAAGACACCAGTGCCATTCAGCCGTTGCAATTTTCTATCTAGCCATTTAATGGTACTCTTCTGCGTGTAAATCATCAAATTTTAGTTTTCCTAAAGTCAGTGGCAGCGCAGAGGTCATTTTGATTGCAGGTTGTGGGGGATTGGCCGCAGAAGGAGTGGAAGAAAAGTAGGTTATAAATTGCCCTGCAGTGGTACTATAATGGCTTAATAGAAAAATAGAAAATAAAAGAGAAAGCTAATTTCACACATGTCCAGTTATATTAAGGCCCCAGTCTAGCAAAATTTGGCAGTTGTCAAATTATTAGCTCATTTTCGCAACGTTTTTTTAAGGAAAGGAAGGATATGGTGTAATATATTTTTATCGCAATAGAATATATGTTATATTAGCTTTACCTACGTATTTTTTTCACGTTCCTCTGGTTAGTTTATGTTATATAAATCAGGTGTCAAAGATGGCGCTCTCGCGCCCAACGCCATTTAGAGTCATGTTTGTGCACGTTAATCGGGATGATCAAGAATAAATTCAAAAATCTACTTAGCGCAAAATTAGCTTAAGATAGTCGTCTTCAAAATGCGCTGAGTAGATTTTTAATTATACCTTTAGTTTTCTTAATCCGAGTGTCATAACATCGTCAAATTTTCCTGTTTTTGGTCCCAAAACAAACCGTTGTTTTCATAATAAAAACTAAAAATATTGATGAAATCATTTGATCATCTTAAAGTACGTCTATTAAATGACACAACCAATTAAAAAAAAATGTGTACCTGCTTCACAAATATTTTTATACAGTTTTCAACAGGCACGGTTTATAAACGAAAATTTCAAGCCAATTTCTTCAGAGGCGGCCAGTCGGTCGTAGCGGTTGGACGTGGATTCTATGTCAAATTCAAATTTGTACCTCTCGCTCTAAATTTTGCTCTCTCTCTAACCTTGCTGGCGTACTATCGGGCATTGAAACTTGCTCTACTTCATTATTTTTAAGTCAATTTATCAGAAATTATTTCCGACGCGCGTTTCCCGATCACGCGCGTTTTTATTCCACAAGCACTTTAATCGATCGATTGTTTTAAAAAATGCGGTGTGTTTAGGCATTTATTGGACCCCTAAACGCTTGGATGTCCGTCTAACTTTATGGTCCCGATTCTTCTGTCCCTAGTTAACACCTGGGTACAGAAACAACTCGACGCCATTTTTTACATTAATAACAGACATAGACTGTTTTGTTAGCAGTAAAGTGCGATAGTAACAAGTCTGTTACTATGGTTCATTAACTTGTTACCACTAGGTAACAAGTTTTTTACTATGGTCCGTTTACTTTTTATCACTAGGAAACAAGTTCGTTACTATGGTCCGTTAACTTATTACCACTAGGTAACAAGTTTGTCCAACACCCAAAAATTTACCTATGACCCTCCGGTTTGAATCACACAAATTGAATAATTACTATAATATTATAATTATAATTATCAGCCAAAAGAAGTCCACTGTGCATTTGGAACAAAGGCCTCACCCATAGACTTCCACAAGGACTGGTTATATGCCGCATGCCTCCAACGACTCCCAGCGACCTTCATCATCATTTCAAACCCACTCCTGTGTTCTCAATGATGATGAAGTCCTGTGTGTTCGGTTTCCGTACTTAGTCCTGCAGTGGAAATGGTCCCAGCTACCTTTATCGGGTCATTAGACCATAGAAAGTGAGAAAGACGTAGTTTAAAAGTGAGTGTGAAAAGTACTGAAAAGTTGTGCAGTGACCGCTTACCTACGATATATGGACATAATATTATGATGCGTAGAAGTAGAGAGCCTAGTTACAAAACAGGTTTTGAACATAAATGTGGATGGATATAGTAGAAGAGGAAGACCAAAGAAAAGATGAATAGACAGTGTGAGAATAACGACGATGTACGTAAGAAAAAAACACTGCGCCGACCCCAAGTGAAGGTGAGGTGGTGCCTATAGGTGTACATACACGAGCTAGATGGACATATGATATAGGTACTGGTTGGATGTAAACGATTGCAGGGCAGATCACCCCCCGATTGTCGGTTAATATGGCAGTGGCGTAATAGAGAAGAGGCCCTGACTCAGCAGTGGGTTTTACCGGCTGAATAGATAGATAGATAGATGAGTATATTTATAGATAACCGTTGCACGCGGTTTTTCATTTACTCCACTTCATGTGCCCAGAAGAAAAGTCTTTTGATCGATTTTTTTGTGTTAAACATTTCTAATCCCAACTAGGACATGAGCTGTAGCTTTTGAACGGCTGAATAGATTTACATGAAATATGGCTAACAAAAATCCCATTTAATTTAAAAGAAATTTGTAACAGAATTACAAGACTAATCTGTGGAGGGATTTACAAATACAATAAGAGCTGGATTGAGCCATGGGCTAGTCATTTTGTTGCTGAACTATAAGCTCAACGGTTCAAACCCGTGTAATCTGGTTCATCTAGCTCATTGAAAGCTGAGTTTACACACCTCTGATGATAGCCAGACGGCTACAACAGTCGTGGAAGTGTATTCTATGTCAAGTTCTTACTTCTCGCTCTGAATTTTGCTCTTCCTCTAACCAGTTTAGATCAAGAAATAAAACACAAAGGTCTACTCCAAAGCAAACCATCTCCTGGAACTTGACCTTATAGTGAATCAACCTCCTTCTTTTTCATGTCTGTTAAAACGAAATTAAAACCTCGACTAAAAATATCTACTGTTCCATAAATCATAAAGTACTTAAATTATTTCAAATGACAGATATTTTTTCAGATTTTCAGGGTATAATCCCACAGGCCACAGTAGTGCTGTTCATTATAATTAAATAGAAATATCTTTTTGTATTTTTTTAAGCATTTTCCATACTAAGATTACAAGTTATTTTTAATGAAGGAAAAAATCGGCTGGCGGGCAGGATTCGAACCTGCGTCTTCTGGTTCGGTACACCACGGTACACTACGGTTGGTTGGGGATCGCGGTAGCTTAGTGGTCAAAGCGTCTGATGTACCGCACCAGAAGACGCAGGTTCGAATCCTGCCCGCCAGCCGATTTTTTCCTTTATTAGAAATATTTTATTTTGTAAAGTAGAGCAACTTTCATTTCGTAGCACTGCTATACACTTTGTAATTTACGTATCACAGGATGATACAGAGGGTGCCTCGCGGGGTTCGTGCTCGCGAACTGTCAATATACTGAATTCGTTTGTTATGCACAGCTAGACTGGGGCCTTAAAACGAAAAAAGTTGTATTAAATTGTGTAAATAGTGTCGCCGACACTTCCTTCCTCGCGTGTATTTGGCCAGCTTCCATAATGACTTCAAGATGTGGAGTATAATGAACTGCATGATTGTGTTGTTATAAATTATATATAGGTACCTACTGGCTGGGAGTTGCGGTTGTTACCCGAGTTTATAGTATAGTTATTACCAATTTCATGGGAACAATCCCATACTCCTTTCTTGGTGGATACATCCTACTTTATATAAAAAAACTATCTCCTAAATTTAATGTAAGTGATTGTAATATTATATTAATGAGAAATAAAGAAATACTTACAAAAAAAACAAGTTTTAAGGCCTAGTGTCTCAGATTTTGAGAATATACAGCGAGTGAGTGGTATTTTATGTGCCTGTGTATATATTAATGTAATGTGCCCGTTTGTCATTTCTTTAAAGCTTCCTGCGATCATCACTCTTATTTCCAAATGATGAACGGTGATATTTAAATGTTATTGTTTTAAGGTACTGAGCGCGGAACAATAAATTTAAAGGGGCTGTGCTTAACTTCAGCGAGAAATTAATATGAATATATATTTTGAAATGGAATCCAAATTATAATGTGGATAGTTTAAAAATAGTCTTGATAGTATTCAAAATAAATTTTAATGTACTTTCAGTTTGGCCTAATAGATACATACATGTTCTTCGGTCATTGCAGTAAATATTTTCTTTTTTTTACCACTTTCTTTCTTTTCTTTTTTTTTGAGGTGGCAATCAAGCATACGGCCCGCCTGATGGTAAGCGGTTACCGTAGCCTATGGACGCTTGCAACACCAGGGGGTATCACTCGCGCGTTGCCGACCCGAAAAACCTCTTAGAGGTTTATGGAGTATTCAGTGCGCTGACAGTTTGAGGGAATATTCCTCTTGCTGCCAGCGCAGCGCATCCTTAGAAAGAGCTCTGGCGACTTTACTCACTGCAGGAAAACAACACACAACAAAGTGTGTTATTTGGCTGCAATTTTCTGTTAGGTGGAGGTTCTTCCCCAGACGGACTGCTCCAGATTTGAGCCATAAATGGCTGTGCCCTACCTCTCTTAAAATTCTTCCGCTATATGAAAAAAATAAGTAGCTCAGAATATTTTTAACAAAAGTTTTGTGTACTGCATTATAATAGCACAGTATAGTCACTAGTACAAACACACAGTATGTGATGTTTATTTACGTGTTATATGCAATGAAAATGCTACAATTTATTGGCACACACGCCAATGATTTTGTCATAGTAATTGTCCGTCTAAATAGTGTGTTAAGAAAATGGCCGGGCGTGTAATACCTTGCATGTTTTATCTACCTCTATTTTATTTTATCTCGTAGACCAAATTGACAAATTAACAAATAATATTGCCAGCCCTTTTGTGCAGTGTTATTACATACTATGTATGGTACGAATAAAAAGCTTAGTGTTTGGATTTGCGCCGGGTTAATGGCAATATTGGACGACGTCTGTGGTGGTCTAGTGGTTCGAGTACCGGACTGCTGATCACGAGGTCGTGGGTTCGATTCCCACAGGACACAAACATTTATTGTGATGAATTTAAGTGCTTGTGTTTGTCTGAGTGTTTATTATGTATTATAAGTATGTATTTACAAAAAAAAAGTATATAAGTATTATATCCATTGTCTTGTACCCATAGTACAAGCTCTGCTTAGATTGGGACTAGATGGTGCTGTGTAGAAATGTCCCAGGATATTTATTTATTATTATTATTTAATAAGTTCGTCCATATTATATGGGACCTTAACATAACGTCGAACTGTGAGTGTACATTAGTACCTACCTACACCTCTGCCTAAGCCTTCGGGGACAGTATGCTATGAATAAATTCACATAAAAATACGCCCCGAGTAGATACGAGTCGTTTTATAACTCTAGTAGCCAAATAAATTAACATCAACGGCCTTTCCAGTCCCAAAGGATTTCAACTAAACAGAAGTGAGTTATTTGCTTTAGCCAACGTCATTAGTCGCCCCATCAACGTTTGCCCACCGGTGTATATTAAGGCTTAAACTAACTCTATCTACTTAAATGAAATTGCTACTATCTATCCTTCTCGCTCTCACTTGCGGTTCTCTTTCACTCTTACGACTAACAGGTGTCAATATAGACTGCCAGTAGCACACGACCGAAGCTACCTACACTTTTAAATCTCTTTGCATACGACAGTCACTTTTTATTGCCATAATTATTAATATCTAACAAACCTTCGTGTTTTTTAGATTGTAATATGATCAATCATAATAATAAGTAAGATGTAAGATGTTTTGTTATAAACCTGGAGATCCGTCATACAGGCTTCGATCTTAGTACGGACTCCAGCCCCTCAACCATGAGTTCTATCGAATGACTTTCAATAGGTTTTTTACGCATCGAAACGCTGTAATCTCATAGCAGATTTTAGCTCCTTACGCAACCGCTGGAGGCGCTGCGAGGGTTTTCCTTACTAATATTTTACGGCGTCGCTAGCGAGTCTAGTGAGAAAAACTCATGGTCGCGTCACTGCTCTCAAAAAGTTAATACTTATGCTAAACATAATATTATAATTTGTAAAAGTGTACTTTTTGAGAGAAATAAATAAACTTATTATTATTACCTATTAATAATAATAAAAAATATTAATAATAATAGCATTTGAGAATATTTATAAGAGTAATTGATGGTCGGATTTTACTGAAATTTGGAATACCTACATATAACTTCTATCCTAGACTAACATAGGTTACTTACTCTTTATGCCCATATTTTATTCCACGGTAAGAATAACTACGAATTTTACGCGGGTGGAGCTGCGGACGCTTTCTAGCATAATAATATACCAATATACCTATAACGCTATAACCCTAAGTAACTAACCCTTTAGTTGTACAAATGGGGTATTAAAAATATTATTCTGTCCGGTCACGGTTACTAAAGGTATCATTTACTGCATGTCTTGGCAACGCGATACCGAGCAAACATCGCCTCTAGCCCCAAACGCGTACTGTAGTTATACATTTACAGATACGTACATAATTATGTACACGGAGTCAGTAAACGTGAAAGCGTCCGTCTGTAATAGCGTCGTCGCCGGACATCCTGACGCCCATAGGCAAAGGCGATTAATTAAATACTTTGCTAACACCACTGAATACGGAAAACGGATAAGTGGTGGGTTTTTCCTTATTTCCTAATTCATGAAAGAGGATGAAAAATACGAAGACGCAAAGCTAATCCTTTTAAATTATAAATTAATAAATTTAAAGAGAGGTAGGGTACAGTCATTTATGGCTGAAATCTGTAGCAGCCCATCTGGGGAGTACCTCTACCATACAGAAAACTGCAGCCACATAACACACTTTATTGTGTGTTGTGTTCCTGCAGTGAGTAAGGTCACCAGAGCTCCTTCTAAGGATGCGCTGCGCTGGCAGTAAGAGGAATATTCCCTCCAAACTGTGGGCGCAGTGAATCCTCCATAAACCTCTAAGAGGTCGGCAACGCGCGAGTGATACCCCATATGTTGTTGTTATATGGTGTTGCAAGCGTCCATCCATAGGCTATGGTAACCGCTTACCATCAGGCGGGCCGTAGGTATGCTTGTTTGCCACCTTAGTTGTATACAAAAAAAAAATTAAAAAAATCTCTCAAACAAACAATAGCACGGTGCAATTGTTTTTTGTAAATTTCATAGACAATACCAATTAACTATTCGGTCTGGCAATGAACCCAAGATTCTTAGCAGTCCCTGTGCGACACTAGATCTACGCGACAGAGATGATATGTCGGGTGACAAAATTTTACGCTTTCTTTTGTTTATTCTGTTTATTTACCTACTGCATACAGTTCTGCAAATTAGTTGAAGTGATTGGAATTTGACACAAAGTTCCGTCACCTCGCAACACTGCGTTACTGGGTGACTGTCACTTTTAATTATGTTGACAGTTCAAAACAATTCACTTACCGGTTCCTTTTTGTCAATGACTCGTATTTTTAACTGTCGCCGGGATTCCTGTACAAATGCATTTCCTCAGTGTGCGTCACCGTCTTTCAGATCGGCATCTAGTAGGAGACGAGAAAATAATCTGACTTGCTCGGTGGGACCTCTTATGGTTTGACAGACTGATCACACTTACGTTGGAATCTATCGACTATCTCTCTAACTGTATCGAATTAATGTGGATACAAACGCCTTTCATTTTAGGTAAGTAGTAGGTACAATGGTACATGAATTTGTTTCTTTTCCAGGCGCTGCAAAGACGGGAACTTAAACTAATAGTAGTTATAGATAAATATTTAGATATGTAGCATATGGTATAATATACTATTCTGTACACATTACATCTGGTCGGCCCCATTCGATAATAACCTATTATTGCACACCTTGCAGTTTGTGTATTAAACTAACAGAAGCCAAACTTTACTATTGAATAAATATCTTGTGTTGTCAAAACAATTTTGTTGATATACAAGTGTCATACAGAAAGTGTAGTGTATGTAATGCAATGCACTCACTGCAATAGCTAAAATATTTTACACTTTTTTTATATCTACACATACTTTAAAATCAGCGCGTGCGCATTGGGTGACGAGAGTAACGGGACAAAAAGGTTCGTCTACCCACATCACATTGGAAACTAGCTGTCAGTTAGGAAGACTAATCCACTTCTAGAGGGAGTTGGGCTTGTTAGAAGAAACAGCCTCATGGTACACCGTACACTGCGAAAAGAGACAAGTTCGTCGGCCCGAATCGGGACGATCGCCAGACCTGCGCATTTTTGATATTTTGGACTGTCATACAAAATTGAAACGGTCACCGGCCGAAAGAGTACAAAAAGATTTAGGGTCCTTCTGACATTGTGTTATTTTTTATTTCAATAAAAAAGATTCCTTGATTTTATTAGGTATAATAATATATATAATAATAATAAAAGCCTTTTATTCTGGGATCAGAGAGTAACAATTCCAGTATTAAGTAGGCTTATAAGATGTCTCTGGTCTCAGTGTGCCTCTTGGCATAGGCCTCCTCTAACAGTTTCCATTGTAGTCTGTCCTGGGTTACACGTCTCCATCTTGGGCCAGCAGTCAATTTGAGGTCGTCCTCCCATCTCAGATACTGTCTACCCCGGCTTCTTTTTCCATCTCTCGGGTACCACTCGGAAACTGCCTTACACCATTTTCCTTTGTTATCGCGCATCATGTGTCCGGTCCACCTCCACTTTTGTTGGTCAATATGTAGAAGGATGTCTTTTAGCTTAGTTCTCGTCCTGATGTCTGTATTTCTGACTCTGTCTTGACGTTTTGACCCTAATATGCTGCGCTCCATTGCCCTTTGACATGTTGCAAGTTTGTCCCTTAGAGACTTGGTAAGTGCCCAGGTTTCACACCCATAGGTTAGGCATGGAAGAATGCAAGTGTTGAAGGTTTTCCTTTTCAGTGTCATGCCCAGGTCTTGAGATTTCATGATTTCCTTGAGTGACCAGAATTTCTTCCAACCATTGGCAATTCTAGTATTTATTTCCTTTGCTGTTAGGTCTTTTGGGGAGATGAGCTGGCCTAGGTAGGTATATTCGTTGACAAACTCTAAGTTAACTCCATTTACGGTTATGTCTGCCTTTGTTGCATTGGTCATCATTTTGGTCTTCGCAAGATTCATTTTCAATCCAACTTTCTCACTTTCTTTGTTGAGGCTTTGTATCATTAGCTCTATGGTTTCTGGGTTTTCTTCAAAGAGAACTAGGTCATCTGCAAATCTGAGATGGTTCAGTTTAGATCCGTTTATGTTCAGGCCAAAGCGCTCCCATTCCAAGTTGCGGAAGATGTTTTCTAGGACAGCTGAGAATAGTTTTGGTGATAAAGGGTCTCCCTGCCTGACGCCTCTTCTTATTGGGAAAGCTTTTCCTAATGTTTCTAGTTGTATGCTGGCCTGGCTGTGTGCATATATGTTTTTGATAATATTAGTATAGATAGCAGGTATCCCTTGTTGTTCTAGAGTGTCCCATATGTAGTTGTGGCTTAAGCTGTCAAAGGCTTTGGCATAGTCTATGAAAGCAATGTAGATGTTCTTGTTGTATTCGTTATATTTTTCTAGTATTTGTTTAACAGTGTGGATATGGTCTATTGTAGAAAAGCCTTTCCTGAATCCAGCTTGTTCTACCGGTTGCTGTTCGTCTAACATGGGGCTCATCCTGTCCAGTATGATTTTTGCGAGTATTTTGTAGACATTTGACATGAGACTTATTGGCCTGTAGTTTTCTATGTCTTCTTTATCTCCTTTTTTGTGTATTAGGATGATGTGGGATTGGGCCCATTGCTTCGGTACATTGCCGCTCATAAGAATGTTGTTAAATATATTTGTAAGGATGGGGGTTAGCTCTGTCATTGTACCTTTCATCGATTTTATTAGGTACATAGTCTTAATTAATCTCATCTAAAAATTGAATCCTATGCTGTTATGATAGATGTTCGTTTTCAAGGTCTTTACGCATACGCTTAATATTTATTATTACACGTCGAGTTTCCTCTAGATATTTATCTTTACAGGTAATTATTATAAATTAGGTGGACTTCAGATACTTTGGGATAAACCTTTGGAGCACATGATTCCGATACATCTTTCAATTTAAAAAATAATGTAATGTTTTCTTTTTTCTTCTTCGAATATCTTTTGCAATAATTCTAAGGCTAGATACACAATGAAGATGTGAACGAATTGTGGCGGCGGGCGGTGAAGCAAACTCTTGCCAATTAGTAGGCACATATGATTTATGAAATCACGCGAAGAAAACCGAAAGTGTTTAAAGTATAAGTGTCACATGTCTGCGCTCATTCTACTTTTCATCTAACAACGATAATAATTACTGGTCACTCGTAAATAATCTGACATCACACTTGAAAAATATTAAATACGAGCAATTAGTATGATTACAATATTTTTACACAATTTACACTTCGTCGCGCTCACTTTGAAAATAGATATTTAATATTTAAGCTGTTTTCAAACGCTTGGCAAATTCGTCTGTCATTCGTACTTTATATTTACGGAAAGAGAAAACTGTAGACGAGTCTTTTGTTACCTATTACCTAGAAACAGTTATTTAAATAGAGGAAATGCTCGCACCGCTGAAATAGCAGCTATTTTAGACCATACAGTGTATGTAGAGATACATTTGTGTAGGTATAACAATGATTATACGCTATTACAGTTTGAGAAAAGTCGTTAAAACGGGAACGTCGACGTTGTACAACTTAGTAGCTCGTCGTAAACACTGGCTGTGACGTCAGAGACTGCCTACAAAAGAAGTAATCGACTGAGTTTTATTCCTATGTACCTACCTTCATCTTTGACTACTGCTTCTATTACTCTAACAAGTCATGTGTAAATTATTAACAACTAACTTTTCGCCAGCGGCTTTGCCCGCTATCCCACGGAAACCATGCATTTTACCGGGATAAAGTAGCCTATGTGCTATTCCAGACTATGTTCTATCTCTGTGCCAAATTTCATCCAGATCCATTCAGTCGTTTTTGCTTGAAAGGGTAACAAACATCCATCAATCCATACTTACAAACTTTCACATTTTTAATGTTAGTAGGACTAGCTTTCCGCCCGCGGCTTCGTCCGCATAGTCTTGGTATCACTAGGTACATAGTATAAAACAAAGTCGCTTCCGCCATCTGTCTGTCCCTATGTATGCTTAGATCTTTAAAACTACGCAACGGATTTTGATGCGGTTTTTTTTAATAGATAGAGTGATTCTTAAGGAAGGTTTATATGTATAATAACATACCACGCGGGTGAAGCCGCTGGCGGGAAGCTAGTTTCTTATAAGTTATAGCCTATGTCATTCTAATGTTTGTCATCCAGTAGTTTTAGAGCATATTCAATGCAAAGAAATGCAATCAAAATCTGTTGCATGGTTAAGGAGTAAGTGGAAAAACAGACGGACTGACGGCGACATTGTTTAAATACTATTTAGTGACGATGATGATGATTTATCATTAGCTTGAACGATAAAGAAAAGCGTAACTTAGAGATTTTTTCAAAAGCATGTAAACTAATGTGAAGTCTGTCAAGCCACATCCCTGGATACATTTTAAATCGCGCGAGTAAAGTTAGCGCCAAACTTATTGTCCGGGTTGAAGTTGGCTCGAGCGTTTAACCCGTCCGTAAAAATCGGGAAAGAATAATTTTGGATTAAAATGATTTAAAACGATAGCCTACGACTTGAGCTTTATTGTTTTTGGTTACAACCCAATATTTTTCTTTTTCCCGATTTTTAAAGCCGGGTTAAAGTTAGCTCGTGCCAACTTCAACCCGGACAATAAGTTTGGCGAGAACATTAGATGGCAGCAAAAACAATATTATTTGTTACTAACAATACAATACATTCTAATTGTAGTTCATATAAAAAAAATAAGAAAAGGAATGCTAACTAATTCAAATACATTTTGGTACGGTAAAATGTTTACCAGTCAACCAACCGTGACATTGAAAAATATCTAAAAATAAAATACAAAGCTAAACAAAAAATTTTTTGTAGAAAATAATATATGTGTCTCCATACGATAAATACCTATCACTGGCATTCCTCGTACATTTAAAGGTAACATAAAATGCATCTCATTTCACTGAAAGCTTTTATTTAAAACGTTAGGAACTCATATAAAAATATAATATATTTATTTTGTTGAAAATGACATGGTTCCAAATAATATTGCAGTTTCAAAATGACATTTTTAAAAGCTTTACTGTTTGACATAGGTATTAAATTATGTTACTTTATGTTAAACATCTTCGTCGCCATTTTTGTGTCCCACTGCTACAGGTTACATAACACTGGTCTAGTGCGGGTTGGCAGACTGTAAATGCCGTCCAGAAAATCTGTCAAGCATGCAGGTTTTCTCACGATATTTTGCCGTACTGTTTGAGCGCATGATAATTAATCAATTATACGTTCCTACATCATACATGCATTCATAAAGTCAGAGATGAGTGCCTTGGATTCGTACTCGAGACTTTTGATTTAGGTAAAACATTATTACTGCTATATCAATTTTTCTTTGTGAGTACATATATATATTTAAATGTATTGTATGTATTATATATTGTATTCATATGTATTGTATATGTATATTAAATACGTATCTATGTAATGCTTATGTAAGTTTATAATACGCTTATAATCTGTAAAATGCCTCTTACTACCATCCTTTTAGTACATCTACCGTGATCGTCTCTCCACCACCCTAAGGTTGTCTGGTAGAGAATGCCTATGGCATTAAGACCGCCTTCGTACATTACCTATGTACATAAAGAATTAAATAAATAAATAAATAAATATCAAGGCTATACATAAAACCCTTTATTTAACACCTGTATATTTTTTTGGGATCTGTGAGTCCACAAATTGCGAAATGTCAGTATAATTCCGGCAATTCCTGGTTACATATATATACATACACAGTCTACATATAGATAATTTTAATGAGAAGTTGTCATCAAGCAATAATAATGTTGCAGTTTAAACGATAACATTACTGGCAGTTGTCTAGTTAATTAATGAAGCTATTCTGACACCGTCAGCTCATTACGCTGGGCTGGGAGTTAGTTGAAGAAACGGAGCGCGAAAATAGTTGGTATTTGTCTGGGCTAGTTGAAGCAAGCCCGCATCTACGAATACAAATAGATAGGACAAAGACTAAACTTTGCGCTGGTACTATGGTTTTCATAGCGTCCTCTGCAATGCGATAAGCGACGACAGACTTTATGATAATTTTAATAAGGATTTGTTCAGCTTGACGTCGCGCTAAGTAGGCGTAGAAAAGTTAGTATTAAAATTGTATTTAATAAAGTAAATTTGTTGTTCACAGTTTTGTAACATTGTAGATAATAATATACAACATTTACAACATATGCCTTTAAAAGTATTTTTTTATTTGCTTCATAAAAAGACTCTCATAGAACCGTATCAGCGAAACCGCATTTAATCAAACGCAGCACACACGTATGCAAGGCAAAATAGTTAAAGGTTTTTTTTTTCAGCGATTATTTGACTCCCATTAAGTCTTGTTTAATGTACCTGCAGTATACGTAGTTTTAGTAAGTTAGCACTTTGTATTTAAACTGAGAACAATGTGATCTAGGGGTTAGAGTACCAGACTGCTGACCACGACGTCGTGGATTCGATACCCACAGGACACAAATATTTATGTAAAAAAAGTGTATAATATAAATTATTTTGGCTATTTTCTAGTACCAATAGTACAAGCTATGCTTAGTTTGGGGCAACATGGTGCTGTGTAAAATGTCCAAAAATATTTATTTAGACAAAACAAAAACGGTTTTGTTCTTTAAGTGTATGCATATCAGATCGTATAGTGTTCTTTCCGATAAGAAAAGTCTAGAAAAAAATGTATTAGTCTACTAAAACTGCTCGTAGATTTACAAGTAAATAGCATGAGCTGTTTAAACCCACCAATTACGCGCATATTTTGCATGTTCGGCGCGAGTATCAAATTAATCGCGGGATCTAAACAGCCCCTAAACTTTGTCACGATGGATATCATCTATGACACAGGAATATTAATAGAGCCTTATAAGATTAATAGATGATTGAGATAGCACACGATTCTGTTTATAAACGAAGATCGATCGAAATGAATGAGTCAACACAGTCGTTGCCTTTAACGATAATCGTGATATAAAAGAAAAAAATGACCTTAGGTTTGCTTATCCAGTCCAGCATAAACTGATCTGTCTTGTACAGAAAGCATATTTGCCAGTACAGATTATAATGGAAATGTGTAACTTGATAATTGTGTATACTTAGTTATGTAATACTATATTATGTAATTATTTATGAACCCAGCCACGCGCTGCTGTGTGATGTCATCACAGAGTGACTTGTGGCTTACTTATAACAACGCTGGTCAATGATCAATTACTACTTCATTTGACGACCATACCCCTATGCGCCTCGGAGAAAACGAATCTATTATCATTATTATTACCTTCAGGTGCAATAAACAGCTTAATTTTGAGTAAAATACTGATTAATGAATATTTAGCACTCTTGCATTCCGCTAGCGGCTTCACCCTCATGGTCTGGGTACTTCCAAAAAATTATAGCCTCAGTCACCCATGACCATGGACGCTGTAAAGGGTCCGAAACGTCGGGATTAAAATAATATCAATATAACGCGATAAAATCCGTAAAAAGTAGTTTTATTTCAATTATAGCCCATTTTACTCTGTAAAGATGTACCTTTGCAATGGTGAAAGAATTTTTCAAATCGGTCCTGTAGTTTTGGAGCCTCTTGAATGCAAATAAACAATCTTATGTTCTTTGTTACAGAAATATTAAAAAATGGAGACTGACAAGATGTCCACCGCGTCTTCGGTGGGGGCCGCGGAACGGCGTCCATTGCTGCAGGCTCTAGTCATAGAGAGACGTATTCTCTTTGGTTGCACCTGTTTCGTGGGACTGTGCACTTTCCTCTGGATTGCTGCCGTGTGTACTGAAAAGTGGGTGCACATAGAAGGTGGAAATGGTAAGTTAAACTTCTATTCTCTCAGATATTATTACAATTAGTACGCAATTTTGACAATGTCTGTGGTCTAGTGGTTCAAGTACCGGACTGCTGAACACGAGTTCGTGGGTTCGATTCCCATACGACACAAACATTTACTGTGATGAACATAAGTGTTTGTGTTTGTCTGGGTGTTTCTATTATGTATGTATTATAAGTTATGTATTTACAAGTACCCATAGTACAAGCTCTGCTTAGTTTGAGACCAGATGGTGATGTGTTAAAATGTCCCAGGATAATTATCTATTTATTTAGGTATTTTAATTTAGTGTTAGATGACGTTAGTCTAGGGTCTCCAGCTAGTCTAGCGTAAACCAACGACTTTGAACATAGTAATACTATGTATGAGGCTAACATAGAAAAGTTTGAAAGGCCCATATGCCAAATAACAAAAATATTGTTTGGAATAATTATGATGATTTTAGTTTCTTAAAAAACAGATTATGCTAGCGTCTTTGTTAGGCTGACTGAGGTTTTCGATTAGAAAGGCTCAAGAAGAAATAATCTTTTTCTTCTTTTCGTGTCATTGTGTAATAATTATAAAATTCCATTTTCTGAATTAAAACTGCATTAACAACTTTTAAGAAAATACCTTGTCGAATGTCTTTGTCCTGTGTCCCTTTAGTCAAAGAGATAACTGCATTAGATGACTTCATCAAACATACAACTAATTCATCAAACAAAGGACAATGGGAAGAAACGTCCCCACCCTCCAACAGATTTCAAACAAGTCTCATGTGAAAGGTCTTCGTGGATAGATATTTTTTTACTATGACGTCAATCCCCAAATATGTGGGGTTTGGCCGGTATTGGGATTTTTAAATATTCTAAGTATGGATTAAAACAATCGTCACCACGATCCAACAGAATTCAAACCAATCTCATGTGAAAGGTCTTAGTGGATAGAGATTTTTTTGCTATGACGACAATCCCCTAATATGTGGGGTTTGGCCGGTATTGGGATTTTTAAATATTTCAAGTGTGGATTAGAACAGTCGTCACCACTAACCAACAGAATTCAAACTAATCTCAAGTGAAAGGTCTCAGTGGATAGAGAATGTTTTGCTATGACGACAATCTCCTAATATGTGGAGTTTGGCCGGTATTGGGATTTTTAAATATTTCAAGTGTGGATTAGAGAACATTCGTTACCACTAACCAACAGAATTCAAACCAATCTCATATAAAAGATCTCAGTAGATAGAGATTTTTTCGCTATGACGACTATCCCCAAATAAGTAGGGTTTGGCCGGTATTGGGATTTTTAAATATTCTAAGTATGGATTAAAACAATCGTCACCACGATCCAACAGAATTCAAACCAATCTCATGTGAAAGGTCTTAGTGGATAGAGATTTTTTTGCTATGACGACAATCCCCTAATATGTGGGGTTTGGCCGGTATTGGGATTTTTAAATATTTCAAGTGTGGATTAGAGAACATTCGTCACCACTAACCAACAGAATTCAAACCAATCTCATGTGAAAGGTCTTAGTGGATAGAGATTTTTTTGCTATGACGATAATCCCCTAATATGTGGGGTTTGGCCGGAATTGGGATTTTTATATATTCTAAGTATGGATTAAAACAATCGTCACCACGATCCAACATAATTCAAACCAATCTCATGTGAAAGGTCTTAGTGGATAGAGATTTTTTTGCTATGACGACAATCCCCTAATATGTGGGGTTTGGCCGGTATTGGGATTTTTAAATATTTTAAGTGTGGATTAGAGAACATTCGTTACCACTAACCAACAGAATTCAAACCAATCTCATGTGAAAGGTCTTAGTGGATAGAGATTTTTTTGCTATGACGACAATCCCCTAATATGTGGGGTTTGGCCGGAATTGGGATTTTTAAATATTCTAAGTATGGATTAAAACAATCGTCACCACGATCCAACAGAATTCAAACCAATCTCATGTGAAAGGTCTTAGTGGATAGAGATTTTTTTGCTATGACGACAATCCCCTAATATGTGGGGTTTGGCCGGTATTGGGATTTTTAAATATTTCAAGTGTGAATTAGAACAGTCGTCACCACTAACCAACAGAATTCTAACCAAGCTCATGTGAAAGGTCTCAGTAGATAGATATTTTTTTGCTATGACGACAATCCCCTAATATGTGGGGTTTGGCCGGAATTGGGATTCTTAAATATTTAACGTGTGGATTAGAACAGTCGTCACCACTAACCAACAGAATTCAAACCAATCTCATGTGAAAGGTCTTATTGGATAGAGATTTTTTTCCTATGACGATAATTCCCAAATATGTGGGGTATAACCGGTACTGGGATTTGTGTTCTCCAAAGAATTAAGTTAGGTTAAGGTTAGGTTCGATTAGTTAGGTTAAGGTTAGGTTCGATTAGTTAGGTTAAGGTTAGGTTATATTTCGCGGAGGGATAAAACGTCGTTCCTGTAACCCTAGCAAAGCATCGCCTTTCACGAGAGGATTTTTACACGCTCAGAAAAAGTTAGGTGAGTTTAGGCAAAGGCATAACTTCTTATGTACTAACATTTCGGCGATATGTTTAAAGCCACATATAACAGTGGGTGAGCCTTTCTTCTGCCTTTAGCCGGTCAGAAAACCAACCTCCAAGTTGCTCTTTTCAATTTTAGAGAAAAACTTCAATAAAAAAAAATCTCGACCTGGGAGTTGTACCCAGGACCTTTTCAAGCTCAGCCGCATTTTCAACCAATAGAAGTAGGCTAATTAAGTAGACCATAAATATGTTAGCAACAGAAATAAGAAAAATCATAGTAGGTAACAAAAAAATTTTTTTTGTGATCGTTGACCAATTTTTTGTACAAGTTCTATTATTATTTATCTGCAGAATATGATAGTAATATGCATTTGTTTTTTTATAAGAGAATAATTGATATTTGTACAAAATTATCCCCATTTTTGTAGATACGTTATTGCGTTTTTTTTTAAAACCCCATCGATTTCGTTTTAAAAACTTTTAATTTCTCTTTGTGTGGCTCCTAATGATCATATTAAAAGTCATCCCATGTCTGTTGGTGGGTGGGGACGGTGTCCATACAAAATCCCCCATGGTCCTTTGAACAAATATTTCGGATATTTGACTTTTGCGTTGGCACATGTCGTCTACCACCAGCTACAATAATGTTACAATTACAACCCAGAAATATACGACTATTTCCAAGTAAAGCAAATTGTTTTAGTTCGCTTGTGTGGAACATGTGGTAGCTATGACAATATCTCTGTTTGTTGCGTGGACAAAAATAACATAAGTAACACATCTGTTATCTTTCTTTTCTGTTTTCAAAGTATAAATCAACGCAGAAATAAGCTTTGTAGTGAGCAAGATGTTACTTTTTGTATTTTTACTTTTTTTTACTATATACTTTGCTTTAGTCTTTATGTTTAGCTACTATTTATCTAAATAAATAAAAATGAAATGCTTTTCGTTGATAAGCGCAAAGCCAACACACGCAAAAAAAACGGCTGGGCCGATTTTGCCACGTAATGATTTTCATTCGTGTATTTAGCTAAACTTACCATCACGCCTGTATTCCTAAAGGGTTAGGCAGAGGTGTATATGTAATAGCGAGCCTATAGCCACAGGGCATAAATCAAAACTCCGAGCTGCTTCTGAGAATTTCATAGAAAAATCCAATAAGACTTTGCTCAACCTGGAAATCGAAACCAGGAGTCAAGCGTAGTATTCGCACTTAGGTCACTAACGAGGCAATTCAAATTATTGATTAAATTCAAACTACTTCAAATTATTGATTAAATTCAAAATACTTCAAATTATTGATTAAATTCAAACGACTTCAAATTATTTATTAAATTCAAACTACTTCAAATTATTGATTAAATTATAAATTCATTTTCTAAAACGGGTTCATACACTGCTGGATGATGAGGTTGATAGCTAGAAGTGTAGCGAATACATTAGCAATATGATTGATGAGTCTCACACACTTTGTTACGCGGCTCGTTATCCAGACTGACACGATACTGTTTAAAGTTAATACAATATAAACATAAGTTAGGCACTCTTCAATATTTCATAGTCAATTCAAATGATAAGCTGTTTTTTTTTTAAATTTTGAGTACCAATGTTTTAAGTTTGGTTAAGGCATTAAATAACTAATAAAAATCTTGTAATACAGTCATAAATGGAAGCCGTAATAAGCTGGTTCTAGTTCAAACATTCTTTTCTGAAATTTCAAATTCTTATGTAAATCAAAAATTGTTCATAATAAATTAATACATCAAAAACTCCCTTTTTAATCTTGCATTTCTTACGGATGAAAGAAAATATCGTGATTAAAACTGCACATTGGAAAAATCCCTTATAATCCTTGCTGAAAAAGTGTGCAAACGTGTATAGCGTCACCTAAGGTACGTAGCTAAAGTAAATAGGCGTACCTAAGTGCCATTCGCCCCCAGATTTCACCCCTTCTTGTAAACATTTATAATTTATTATTTATAATAATCATGTGTGGCAGGAAAAGTTATGTAAGCCTATTAATTTCTGTATACACTGACGGATTCAATTAACATTCCGGAAATAATTATTACTAATAGGCATTTCAATATAAACATTTATTTTACTGATGATTGCGATACAAATTGATGATTACATTACTGTAATGTGACATATTTTGTTTATTTGTGTTACATTTATGTAATTTCGTATTTGAATATGTTGTAATACATAACGAGAATTTATTACTTACTTATCTGTATTCTAGAAACAGAAATTAAATTTTTAATTTTTAATTGATACTGCGCTCCTATTGATGATAGCGTCCTTAGCGTGATGATATATAGCCTATAGCCTTCCTCGATAAACGGGCTATCTACGACTGAAATAATTTTTAAAATCGGACAAGTACCTAGTTCCTGACATTACCGCGTTCAGCCAAACAAACAAAAAAACACTTTATAATATTCGTATAGATTTTTAAATACTAGTTGTTCCCCGCGGTGTTACCTGCGCACATCTAATTATTCCTAATTCCATAAGAATTTCCTATAATACTTTCTTAGGCATCGTTTCCTCATAATAAATAATAGTATGCTAAATTTCAACCTAATCCGTTCCATGGTTTGAGGCCTTGATATATCAGCTAGTCAGTCACCTTTTTTTTATACATATACGTATACAAGGTGGAAGGGACATCGAAAAACATCCGAATACCATGAGTTCAGTACATGATTCTGGTGTATTGAAATTTTCTGTAACGTTTTCCATAATTTTTTCAATTTTTTCTGCAGTTTTTTTACTTGTGTGTGTAAAAAAACATTATTTCTATGTAGGTACCCAAATTAGTTAAAAAATCATTATTTCATTTATTTCGGATCACACGCGCGATAACATTCACCGCGGAGCGTTATAATCGCGTATTTAGTAATACACTGCGCGCTCAAAAATGACAATGTCTGTAATAACCGATCATTTTCTACATAAATGACCTAGGGCATTTTATTTTTGACCTTGAGTGAAACCTTGTCACGACGATTGTGTGTCGATGTCCCTTCTACCTTGTATACGGATTATAATAAATAGTTATGAAGGTGAATTGGATGTTGGACAGATTTAGGTAAAATTTGCGATAGTGATAGCTTATACCCTGGATTATCACAGGATACTTACTAAGTGTAACACAAAATATTATTTACTACCGATACACAAAATATTACCAATCTGACAATGCAATATTTTGTATCAAGAATGATTCATATCAATTGTAAATATTTATTCATGCATGTATTTCATTGTGTCTGATCTCTATAGATAAAACTATCAGTTGATTTGTCTGAATAATATTGTTTATAGTAATAAAAGCTATCATATTTTTCATTATTCTTTACGTACTTTGAAATTATTATAATTTTATTGTGATATTTTGAGATTAGGTAGAGTTGTGCATTGTTGAAAGTCTATTTATTTCAACTTGTCGCTTTATCCTTTGGCATCAAAGGTGAAAAAACTCCTCACAACGTCAAAAATTAACCCCTAGAAGGCTTAATTGTCTGTAGTTTGTGTATCATCAAGTGCAACAATTCTAAAGGCCTCTTTCAGTACCTCTGGATAGTCGCTAACCGATAATGACTTTGTATGAACTTTTCTGCCAAATAATTTTATGACAACTTATCAGTAAGCTGTTTAATAGGCCCTATATACTAAGTAGGTAGATAAACTAATTAATAAAACTTAGACTCAAACTTATTGACTAAAGGTTTCACAGCATGATAAAATTTACTATAGGTAATAAAAAAAAGAATAAATAATACAATAAAAAAAATATAGAATATAAAAAAATACAATATTTTTTTTTGTTGTGTTTTCAGTAAGTTTTAATTTTATGGTAGCTACCTCTACAGTTGATTACTGGGTCAATGCCCTGTGCCTACTCACAGTAAACACATTTACAATATCGACATCGACACCTATTAGCTCTGTAAAGAATTGCCAATTAATTAAAAGTCACCCTGTAGTTATTCTTTATTTATTTTTACTCGCCTGGGCTATCCTATTACCAGTCGTTAAATACTCGCTCGCTAGCAGGATTGACTTGTCACCTTGGCAATTTTTTATCAAGGAGCTCACATTATCTAAATAAGGACATGTTCCCCGTGGTGGCAGTCGTGTTCATCGAATTTTTCCTAATAAAGTGGGAATTTCCCAAAATCCATTCAGTGCACACTAACGTCATTTCAGGAAATTTTGTACTTAATTTCATGCTTCTAAATCCAGCAGTTTCTGGTGTGCGTTGATCGTTCGGTCAGCCAGTATGCGAAAATTTCGCGTATATTAGATTACCAAAATCATCAGAGTAGATTAAATTCCGTGAGATATATTTTCCACTGCAGTCTCGACTCGAGATTATATTATGACACTAAAAAGAAAGAAAGTAGCTTTGAGTTTGGATCTGCGCCCGGTTGATGGTAATAGGCTGGTAATGGAACACACTGCGGGCACAACAGTATACGTCTGCCTAATCCTTAGGGGAATACAGGCATGGTAGTATGTGTGTGTAGATAAATGGATAGAGACTCTTCCTCCTAGCATTTTCCCAACCACGTTGGGGTCGGCTTCCAGTGTAACCAGGATGCGGCTAAATATCAGTATTTTACACGGAGCGACTGCCATCAGACCTCCGCAACCCAATTTCTAGGCAATAACGATATTCGAAGGAAAGACTGGTTGTCAGGCTTTTTAGGTTTCTGACTACCACTAACGATTGTCATAGGTGTTCGTATGACAACCGGGACCGACGGATTTACGTGCTCTCCGAGGCACGGAGGGGTCTTGATATGTTAAGAACGGTCACATATCCTCAGGCTGACCGCGGCAAGTGTAGCTTAACCTTGCAGATCGGTTGATCAGCGTAGTTACAACTTGGCCACGAGCCCCTCCCTCAATAAATGGATAGAGACTCACACCTAAGCGATTGTTAATTTCTGAAACATTAGTACAGCATTGTCGTTTCAGAGTATATTGTTTTTACATCTGCTTGCAAAGCCAATAATAGCCTCAAGGTATTTTAATTTTATTATTTCAATGTCTGCTTTTACTCAACCTTACAGATGTTTAGCGAAACCTTATGGTGATGACAACTAGACGTACCGTCTGTTGTTTTTAGTTGTGGTTTAACTTTGCTTTTATTTTAATATTGAATTACACCAAAAGAAATAACATTAGCTCGTGTAAAATAAAAATATTGTCCATTCGTGTAAAATATAATATCCGCATTTGACTGGAAGCCGATTCTATTTGTGCAATGGAAATAGTCTAGTAATTTTTAATAAATTTAGACGAATGTACCGCTACTTTAACTAACTGCTTGTTAACTGATCGATACAGGTGTTTCATAATCTCCCAGTAAGATCCTATTAAATTAGACCTGACAGATAAAGTCATAAAATTTTGCTCAATAGCGGCCGGTAGCGGCTAATCAGACATATTGAAAAGTTCAACTCATTGCTGTAACCACGTTTAATAAACTAGACTAGATCAATAATAAAATGTAAGTGTCTGTCGGTCATTTTAAAATAGCATAGTTACTATCATGCTTATATTCCCAGAAGGGCTGCAGCGTTGTACCCACAAAACTGCTGTTTATACGATACCTGTATCTTAAATGTTTTTAGAATTTTGGTCTATCTGTCAGTCTGGCGGTTTGCAGGGTTCAGAAGATAATAAATATATGAATTTGTACCTAATGTATATATTTTTTTTTATTATTTTGTTCGCGGCTATCGTAATATACTTAATTATAATAACTCTTTTGAAACTTACCATACCTACCATCACACCTAGTCTCCGAAGGGTAAGGCAAATGCGTTTATTAAGAATACTGACCTCTAATTGATAATGATTGAAGATAATGGAATTAAAAAAAACACAATTATTCAAATCAAACATTAAAAACGATACAATGACAGTTTTGATACTCTTCTAACAAACAAAAGGAATGCATTACAATTTCTGTCTACTAAAAAATATGATGAGCTTCATGAGCTTATAAAAGTGGGCTGAGAAAATATTTCAAGGTTAGGCAACTTTCACAGCTATACACACATTACACACGATTGCTCAAATTGATAATAAACTTGAATCATTCATTACGACGCCGACGTCCAAAGGATATGATGATCCGTTCTATTCATAGTCAAGACGCAACACTATAACTGTTGTTTTAAAATTAAGGAAATCGTATACCATGCAACGAGAAGTTTATTATTAATTACAGACGTATGGTAATGGGGTCAACGGCCTTTGATCTATTTCCGTTCTCCATAGCTAGGCGAAGCTATTTAGAACATGAAGATGGTTTCACGATAACTGGCATTGTGTTTTTTTTTATAAAATGAAGTCGCTGTCGACATAGGTCAAGACGTTTTTGAGTTTGTCATAAAAATATTATAAAATGTTGTTATAAGTAGTGTAACATTTCACCTTATTATGTACTTTTTTCGGCTGTCCTAGTCTATACAAAAGTTGTCTGTACGGCTAATATTCAGAGATGGCGCTAAGCGTAAACTTACGCATTCGAGTGTCAAATTGTAATACAAATCTGACATACGGAAGCGTTACTTTACGCTTAGCGTCGTCTTTAAATATTAGTCTAAGTTTCTTATCATAGTTGTTATGCCATATTTGCTCAAAACGGAACACAATAATGTTATCACAATATTGCTTACGAAATGAGAGAGGGTATTCTCTTTCTTTTTTCGAAATATCAAAATACATTGGTACCCAGGTACCTAAAATATTACTTAGATCTAGTAAAACACGAAAGAAAGTGGTTCTGAAACAACTAGGTAGCTACATCGAACGCAGGTCAACATTAGTACGTTACTTTGTGCAAATATACTTCAATGAATTAAACTATTTTACATTGCATTTTCTACTTTCTAACTGGAGCACTTTTAAGTCCACAGTTGAGTGCACTTGGGACCGTAAAAGTATTTTCAAGAAGAGTACTTCAGTATGTTACCTTTCATCTTATACGTATTAAGCTCGTAAAATTAATGATGAAAGTTTCCAACTTTTGTGGCACAATAACGTATGACGATGTTTTTAAACAGAAAATACATAATCACTATCCCTACATAAACCATCGCACTTTATATTATTATATTTTAAAACAACATTATTGCAAATATTATCAAAGAAAAAAGTACTAAACGTATCTTTTTAACTCAGAATATTAGGTTTGCTTTCGTCACGACGGTCAACGCATCCGTACGTTAAGTAAGATATGCCCCTCATAGAATAGCTAAACAGCCTACAACAATATATTTCATCCTTCAAAAGTTTAAACTCAGTCCTGTTCGCCCCTTATAAAAACTATATCTAAGCATAGTCACGCTAAGAATTTGTAAAGGGTCTCTAGGGTCATTTTTATATATTACCTAAGTACATGCGATGCGTTGACATAAAGTCACCTTAACCAAGCAGATTTTCGAGCTACTGATCGGTCTCTTTGGTATTCTGTTCGGCGGCATTGTAGTTGGAGTTTTTGTACTTTTAGGAAGTAAAGAACTGTAGCACTTTTAGTTATAAATAGATACCTTCCCTCTATTCCAAAGTGTATTTCAAATTATGTATACAATATATACAAGGTGGAAGGGACATCGATGCACAAACGTGACAAGGTTTCACTCAAGGTCAAAAATAAAATGACCTAGGTCATTCATGTAGAAAATGATCGGTTATTACAGACATAGACATTTTTGAGCGCGCAGTGTATTACTAAAAACGCGATTATAACGCTCCGCGGTGAATGTTATCGCGCGCAGGATCCGAAATAAATGAAATTTGGAAAATTATAAATCTAATTTGGGTAGACAGAAATAATGTTTATTTACACGTTCAAGTAAAAAAAACTGAAATGGAAAATTGGTGAAAAAGTTACGGAAAATTTCAACGCAGGGGGGTATAGAATCATGTACTGAACTCATGGTATTCGGATGTGCGTCGATGCACCACCTTGTATAGTATCTTTATCTAAAAAATCGCATCCCCTAATCACTTTAAATAGGTAATCCTACATCAAACTCTAGAACAAAAATTCAACCCACTTAACTAATCAGCGTAAAATGACTTGGCACATCTGAGCACTGAATTATGTTTTTGATCTATATTAATTACTACTTGCTAACTGCCTGGAATAGCGCCAAACGATCGTAACGAGTCATTAACACCACCAATTGTTCCCTTCTTAATATGTACTCTGTTTCCAGGTATTTACCTGTCAACGGGCCGGTATTTCATGTGGAGTAATACCGGGGTTTGGGAGATGTGCCGGTATGTGTTCCTGCCTAATAGGACTATGACGGCGAAGGAGGCCCCGTTTAACACTACTGGGATGTCGGGCCAAATAGTGACAAGTAAGTGCAGTTAAATGTCTATGGCTATTTGGTGTAAGACAAAAAACCTATGGAACTACTTAGGTTTAAATTTTCAAATATGTGAAGCTCTATAGGATCAATAGGTAAACATTTTTATACATAAGTTAAGTATCTATTTATCAGAAAATAAACTAAATTACTAACAATAAATATACAATCCCATGTTTGAATAATTCATAAAGTTTCAATATTTATCAAGACCGGTATTTAAAATCCGTTCTTCACAATTATGTCCAATGTGCATTAGTGAATTCAAACAATAACGATTCATGACTAAAGTTAACCACAACAGTTTAGCCTAGTTCACATTCCGTTGAAATCTGGACGGTTTTTACTGAAGCGAAAATAGCGGTTCATTCCCAAACAATGCAACGGCGACGATGAAAATTCGAAAAAAGCGAGGAAATAGGCATCATGTGCGGCTGGCAGCGGGTAAAAAAAACTATACATAAAAAAGTTGAAATGTTTGTACATCTCACGTGAATTTTACGTCGTACCAAAGCAAAAAGCGAGTATTTTTTCCGTACCACAATCTGGTTTAGCTCACTCGGTTCGTCTATTAGATCCCGCTGGTTTACTTTGCCCATAACGCTGTTTTCTTTTCTTAGTTGAACACCACTTAACATTTAATCTTCGTTAATACTCTCAGTCCGTCAGCGGACGAAAGGTTACTGCCAGAATTTACTCTGCGCTCTTGAAATAGTTTCAGTGTTCTGAAAAAATAAGTTTGATAAAGTATTGTAACTGGAGAAGTTTGTCTTTGAGTTGCTTTTCAAAGTCTTCCTGTGTCAAGTATCAATAAAAAATAATTTTGACCTAGTCAATTTTATTTTCTTTGTTCTTTGTTCTTTTATTGGTATTTTACGATTATTCCAAGCAGTGATAGCCTAGGGGTATGATGACCACTGGACTGCCAAATCAAGGGTCTCGAGCTGAATCCAAAGCCTCTGACTTTCCGAAATCATTTGCGTAATTATTATCACTCGCTTTAACGGTAAAGGAAAACATGGTGAGGAAACCTAGAAACCGAGAAAATCTATCAATGCATACAGGTACATGTTTGGGAGATTTTCTCAACGGTATATTGTGAAGTCTGTACGATAGTAGGTTCCTGTTGTGACGTAAGCACCCCCTACTAAGACGGGGCTTAGGAAAAATCCAATAAGACCTCTCTAAGCAGGTAAACTAGTGAATCTGTCTTAGAAAACGTGCCAAACTGCCAACATTATTGTGTTTTGGTTTCAAGATTACTGGCAAATTGACCTCAATTTGCAGTTTATCAGCGCTTTGTCGTTGTGATACCAGGGTCCGTAGACAAGTTGCATTTTGCATAAAATTTAGTACTATAAAAAAACATATATACATTAATTACCTACAAAACACTCAAACGCCGCCTTGAATTAAAAGCGTTTTCATGTTTTCATTAATACTTATTAAATAAATTTAGTGTTAATGTATTTAGGTCCTAAATAAAAAAACAAATGTAATAGGAATAAGCTGCGATAAGATTTATAGCTTATTATTTCAAGAATACTATCAATTTTATTATGTCGTCGCAAATCTTAAGTAATTTGAATTTAAACTGATGAATTAGTTCTAGACTTACAAAAAACGACAAGTGTAACATATTGATTGAAATTAAATAGTATAACGAGTATAACATAATTATATTTATTATACCTTTCAACGTTGATAGAAAACGGGATTAAAATATATGTACTTACCTACTAGCCAATGAGTTATAAAAGGTTGGTCGTTGGGATATAAATACAATCAAAATAACGAGATAAATTCTGTAAAAAATATTTTGATTTCAGTAAATTGTGGTTTGTATGTTCTGTCTACCCCTATGGGAAAAAGGTGTGACTTTATTTACTCGTATGTAAACTTCATTTTAATTAGAATGGTCGTCCAATGACACAAGCTCTATACAAAAATCAACAATTCTGAAGGCATTGAAAGGCAATTTTATGGTTACAGTATTTATTTCTTCAAAAGCATACCTACAATAGGCTATGCGACTAATTATTTTTTATGGTCTCATGAAAAAGTTGACCATAAATCGAGCCGATTATCAATAACAAAATTTAAATTGGTTCAAAAATAACGAAGTTATAAGCATTTTAATTGAGCGCACTATACCTACTTACAAATGACGTCAAAAGTAGCGTCCGCCATACTAATTCTATACTAACACTCGTTTTGCGGGAAAGAGACAGAGCATCCCCTCTCAATCCCCACCAATAACTTTTCGATTTAATAGTTATCCTATCCTACTAATCCTACTATCCTACCAATATTATAAATGTGAAAGTTTGTGAGGATGGATGGATGGATGGATGGATGTTTGTTACTCTTTCACGCAAAAACTACTGAACGAATCTGAATGAAATTTGGCACAGACATAGAACATAGTCTGGAATAGCACATAGGCTACTTTTTATCCCGGCAAAATGTATGGTTCCCGTGGGATAGCGGGCAAAGCCGCTGGCGGAAAGCTAGTTTTCAATAAACGGAGTATGCTAATGATATTTTTCAATGAGCGTGTGATTATTTACAAATTCAACACCAGTCTTTACCCCTATTCCTTACAGAGAAAATATAGAGGTAGCAAAACAGGCCCTTAAAATTTTAAAATATAAACACATAAATAGCACAGTCGAAGATCTGGCGTGAGGATAATATTATCTATAATATGTATTACATTACCCATCACGAAGTTCAGAAAGTCTGACAACCTGTCTATCCTTCGAATATCGGTATTGCCCAGAAATTGGGTTGCGGATGTCTGATAGCGGTGGGTTCGTGTAAAATACTGATATTCAGCCGCATCTGGTTAGACTGAAAGCCGACCTCAACATGGTTGGGAAAAGGTTAGGAAGAAGAGTCGTAAATTGTGAAGTTAATTCGAGTCGCATCACTACATCATGCTATCAACCGTCGAATGTGTGCAAGACGAGCACGTTTGGCTAAAATGACGCGCGCGCAGTATTGTTCCCTCGTAAATCCGGCGCGTTGGCCCAGACGCAAGCAGTTAATTCCTCACAATGTGTTTACCTATTATTAACACCTACAAACCTGTCGTTATATTCACGGATTTCTCTTCACAGTTTGTGTTCCAGTCCGCCACTTACATAGCCATAACTTTTTAAAGATCATTCTAGCATGTACGCCGAATCTTTACGTGTAAAATTAAAACTGCATCATTAGTCTAGCAGTCGTAAGCGCGACTCTACGATAGAGGCCATGCATGGGCTCAATTCCTAGGTCAAGCAATGTGTTATTGGCCTTTTGCATTAAATTGTCAGTAGCAATTCGGATTTTGTATATTTACCGGTTCGCCCTTTTTATCTACATACCGGCTAACATTACATGTGGGTTTACAGTACATTAGTACGCCCCTGTCGAACCTTTCAGAGAATACAGGCGTGATAATATGCTAAGTTATGTAAAGGTAAATAAATAAAATGCACAGTTTATTTAAGTATTTACACTACATTAGAGATAGGTAATTAATCTACCATTTTTACTCACGATTCACAGAAACAAATATTTCCTTCTTAGAACTGGTTTTCCTCAATTTGCTCCCAAACATACCAGACTATAGTTGAAAAAATTACATATATGTATTATGTAAATCTTTCAACGCATATATAATATAACACATAACTTAAGGTATATTATGCGTTATATAAAATCGTTGTAAGATAAGCAAATAATCTCACATGATTAATACATACTATCACTACATATTATAAATACATTGCCATGGGATCAGAAACATACCTACCCCGCGAACACGACGGGCTGATTCTCATTAGGGTGAGGTATTAATAAAAAGAGCCTTTTCGATTCTTCAGTGCACTGGGCAATCACCCTTGCTTTCGACTTTCTGAGTATAATTGAGAAATCAGACTAACTTACCTTAAGTGACGTCTGATGGTAATTTTACTAACGGCTCATCCTGAAAACAATTAGGTTCCCACTCTGGCTCATATCTACAAGGTACCGCCCACCCATCAAATAATGGTAACTCCTTTTTGTTAATCTAAAGAAAGTGATTTGACAGAGAGAGAAACGTCACCGTTGACAGCTACTCTGGATAAGTGGAATTTTAGTTTGCTTTCTAGTTCAAAAAACTATGCGGCCGAGTTCGTTGGAGGCGAATACCATGTAAGATAATTGTTTTCTGGATGAGCCGTGTAATAAAATCTTCGTGTGACATAATCATCACATTAAAGAAGAAAAATAATTCCATTATTATACTCCCCTTGTTGTGCACGTTCCTTCTCTGAAATGAGAACAATGACGCGACATCTTTACCATATTAGGAACACAAGACACGTTACTTAATATTCTTCAGATGTACTCGTTCGTATTCTGACATCACCCTTACATGGTTTCATTAAGCTTTGACCTATAATACCATTCATCAGCAGGCAGTATTGGACACAGGAATTTAATACCAATAATAATTGTGTAGACAAAAATTTCCAGTTATGTATTTCATACATTATTTATGTGCATTTCTTTTAGAGGGAAATGGTAATAAAAATGTGGATCCCTCGCTACTGGTTTCGTTCTCAAAAAAATCTTCTGTTAGTCTTTGAACAAAATCAATTGTTTACTAATCGTTTACTTATGGGAAAAATTTCACGCATTTAATAAAGTGATGATGGTGACTTCATTTATTAAAATCAAAAAGGAATCAAACAAAAAGTAAAGTACTGTTGTTTACTACCTCACGTTTGCTTACTCTCACATCCAAAATGACCAATGCGAAAACAGTTTGATTTACAATTGAAATCCAAGAGACTACGTGACTACACTCACGTACCTTGTTATTTCTTTCAAATACAGAGTTTTGTTTGAAATAGCCGTATTAAAACAATCTTGTGATTTATGAACTGCTTTTTGATGTGAAGTTTTTTGAAAACTGGATCAAATCAAAAATCAAAAATGTTTATTTAGTCTCATCATCATATAAAATGGTAAATCTGTTTGATTTAATGTTGTGTTATATACTTATTGACCTTCAAAAGTTGAATGTTTTTAGAACATTATATTATTCACTTGTTGATTAATCTGTTTGTTTTTACGAGCTTTTTGAGTGTGATAGCTTAGTGATATGACCATTGAATTGTTAATTTCTATGAATCGGACGTGCAAGTGCGTGCTTTGAATTTGAACTCAAGGTAAGAGCGAACGATTGAAGACTAGAGCCTAAGCCTAAACCATGTTCAGCAATCAGACAGTAAATAGATTGATAACGATTAAGGCCACGAGAACGCTGGCTAAACCAGCCAACTCCATGTTTTTTTTTTACAAATTTCTGAAACACGACGTGGACTCTAGGATTAATCGTTCAATAATAATAATTCGTATTGACAACTTCGTTTTCCCTTTGCAAAATTAATCTTCATTGCTTTTTATATTACATCGAAAATCTGTCTAAGTAATGACTGTTAAAATAAATGAACAGAATTTGATAATTCGTTGTTTAGCATAACTTCTTGCGATCTTTGATAATTTATTTATACAAACCGTGACAGGGTTTTAATAGTGTATTTATTGCGAGTTGACGTCTGTGTATAATTATGTTTAATGTTGCCTATACATTAAACGGTCGTAAAAGTTTCAAATTTGATCAAATTTTGGTATTCTATTTATTATTTTATTTCTTAGACACGCGCAGTTGTAAAATGTAACGTTTTTAGCTTTTACGTTTATAATTCTTATTTCATATGACGCAATTTGAAATTGTTTCATTGGTTGAATGATTTGTTATACTTAAATACGAAAGTAACTCTGAATATCTCTGTCTATTACCGTTTCACGTCTAAACCGCTGAACGGATGTCGATAAAATTTAGCAAGGAGATAGATTGCATTACCTTTTGTGTCTAAGGCTAATATTCAGAGACGAAGCTAAGCATAAACTTAGGCTTCCGTATAGCCTTAAAGTCCTTGCATCCCGAGTAAATTCGCGAGAGATTATATTATAAAAGTTTTTGCTGAACAAAAGGTCTAACATAGACAATGTTTCAGTTTGCGCCGCGGGTAGCGACCTCATGTCGCGTTGAGACTGTAATAGTCATTACCGCTCTACTAAACTCGTCTGGTGACGCTCTTATCCCATTAACGCCCCGCGGTTATACATTGTGATTTCAGCATCTTATTGTCAAAACAATGTTATTATGTTTTCCGCAATACCCTACTAACTGTTTTATTACTTTGGAAATGGTACACAGTATGTTTGTATGCAGTGTTTCACACGCATAGGCCTGCTGCAATGGAACGGTTCCTTCTAAGGAGAAAAGTGTCGTTGTCCAGCAGTGGAACATTACATGGGTTAATGATAAAATGCCACATTATAACACATAAAATTCCTTATTAAACAGTAATAATTATGGGAAGGTATTACTAGATATTTCCTCCACCCGAAAATTATAAATTGGAAGTTAGAATATAGCTTTTTATAATAACAACCCGTAATCAACCCATTAACCATTGTCTGGCTTTTGAGTTATTCCGAGCCCAATTTTTCATAACACTAGCTTTAGAGATTCTAAATTATCTTTAAGCAAACAAGCTTGTTTGGCACATGTAGTTTATTCTTGCGGCTGACTAGGGTATCTGTTTTATAAAATATACACGTTAGTACCGATGAAACGTGTAGCTATTAAATCATTAAACCAGGTGTTCATGATAACGATCAAGAAAATTTACCAAGAAACTTCGATCGTCGGCATCTGCGGAAACCGTCTAAATTTTCACGAAGGATAAACACTGTTTAAGTCTGCCCACACAATAAGATTTATAGTCACCGATAAAAATACCGCATCGGTTCTTTCAAGTCGCCAACTGGCCAAATCCGTGGATATCAACGGTAGTCGTGTAAATAAATAAACAATGGAGTTAACGCAACTAAAGCAGAATGTATGGCGGGAATAGAAACTGTTTGCGGACGCTCGAGCGGCGCACGCGCTTCACCTACATAGAACAAGCGTGCAATTGCGTAGCGAACATAATTATCTATCTTTACGAGTTGCCCGAGTTCCACAGCTCGTTAAACAGTGTTGTGTGTGCATCTTTTACTAGAATTGATTTTTATTTGTCTTTTAAATGTTCTAATAGCTATAGTTATTTTTTTAAACACGATTATATTTTTCTGACAAATTCTCTGTCTGTACAATGTTTTAGAAGAAGCGTATTGGGATCCTTTTTACTACTTTTATTACTATTTTTGTTTTCTGATAAACAAACGTATTAATAATGTTATAATAGTCCCAATTTTTAGTTACCCCGTCTAAAAAGTTCCTGTCCGTGTTGGAACCGTACAACTACGATACTGTGTAGGTCTAAAAACATTTAAAAGGGTTGCATTTAAAAAGCCTGTCTTTTTAAAGCTTTTGCCAAGAATGTTATAGGAAGAGAACACTGTTTTTACAATAAAGAAGACTATTTTAATTGTAAAGTATGGTTATTCACGTCCCGGCAAGCTGCGACCATAATTATGCGCACCACCAACCGGTTTTACAAACCACTAGCGTTTTCTCGCGACTTCGTTCCCCTAGAAGTTGAATTTTTCCCCCTGTTTTTGCAACATTTTTAATCGATACTCAGCTCGTATTGGCTCGTAGCGTGATGATATACATATAGCCTAGCCTTCCTCGTTAAACAGGCTATCTAACACTGAAAGAATTTTTCAAATCGGACCAGTAGTTCCTAAGATTAGGGCGTTCAACCAAACAAACAAACTCTTCAGCTTCATAATATTAGTATAGATAGTAGGTATTGGTATTCTTTATAATCCCACGCCTGCGAGTTTGCAGAGATCCAATGGGATGACATAGGTACTCAGTTTGGCTTTTGAACCCACTGTACACATAACCTAACCTAAATTAAAAATTTAGAAAACCCCCGACACGAAATGTGATTTGCCATTTTGTGGTGGCGGCCATCTTGGATTTCAAATTTATCATGTGTATAGTATTCTTCTAGTTAAGCCCTTTCATTTAATACCCATATTGAGGGAGTTGTGAAAAAATATGTACTCCACTATTTTGTAGCGGCGGCCATCTTGGACCGATTTTCATCAAACATAGCTAAGAACATTCCTGACTAATTCACCTTTCAAATAAAAAAAACAAAATCAAAATCGGTCCATCCGTTCGAGAGCTACGATGCCACAGACAGACACACACACACACACACCCCGTCGTTTTTGCGTCGGGGGTTAAAAATAGATTGGAAAAAGCCGCGACCGATCATGATGATAAGTATTTGTCGGTAGGTATTTGTACTGAGTACTAATTGTCATCAACATAATAATTTAATCGGGTACACTGATGCGTCACTTTGAATCGAATTCTTGCATCGCACACGCATATCTTGGCATCAAGATCTATTCAATTATTCAACATCAAATGCATTATACATGTATATATAGCTAAAAGAAAGTAATATAAATAAATATTCTTGCCAATTCGTGATTTTATTTTCCATTGAAATATATCATAGAAACGAATTAAATCATTGTGAGATGCAATTTTGTGATAGTCGAATAGGTATTTATGGAAGAATTATGAGTATCAAATTGTTGAAATTTTCACTGTTCACTCATCATCATCTTTAACCCTCTATACTAGGGCTACTCTAGCTCAGTGATAGGATTGCTCTCCTCCTCCTCGAAAGAAACGTTGACGTCATGTGGTTCGGTAGAATTCACATTCAGTTGAAAAATCTTTCAGGCATGTAGGTTTTTTAACAAAGTTTCTCTTCACCGTTTTTGCGATTTCGAAAAGTCTATGGATATAATCACAAATTGCTGCCATATAATATCCTCAATTATAATGGTATCTAAAACATAAGTAGTAGCACATTTAAACTCTTGTGCATCATATTTTCATGCTCGTAAATATGTCACGAATGAAATGTTGTATAAACATTTATGTTAAAATAACAAACGCTTGTAGAATATTATAGCGGGAAGATGTCGAGACAACACTCCTTATGTTTTTATGCTCAGAAATTAGGTTAGACATCGTACAGATACACTACATTAGGTGGATTATCAATTTTTTTATTGTACTCAAATGACAAACAACGGGACGCCTGCAGATGGTACGCGGCAACAACACGCGACAGGTGGGGTTTAGACAAGTTTCAATTTGACATTCGAATCGACAGACGAATAGAAACAAAATGTATGGAAATGACAATTAGTGACAGCCCGATTCGTCGAAAGCTTGTGTCATTTCCATACATTTTCTTTCTATTCTTGTCTACAGGCTCAGCTTAGTAGTATCACTAATGTGTTGTCATTTTGAGACCACGATTGTAAAGTCCCATTTGCCCAGTAATGACACTGGCTACATTGCCCTTCAAACCGGAACATAATAATGTTAACACATTATTGCTTATCGCTACAATATTTGGCAATGCGGTGGTTTTCCAGTTCCGTTACCGTTTCTGTTTCCAACACTTTTCCTTTCTAAGCAGTAAAGGAAGAGTCTCTTTTTAAGTTCATGCCTAATTTAAATTGTTTATAGGTATTTTTTTTATAATTATCACTAAGTTATATCTGTAGCGACATTAGGACATGAGAGTGGTTTATATGAACTGATGTCATTACCATAAAATAATAGGTAATTAGTACATAAAACTCGTAAAAGGTTCGCGAGATGAGTTTCCATCCAAAATAATCGTGACTAGTATTAATCTTGAGGCAATTCAGTGAGTCATTAGGGAATTGTTTATATTGCTCAGTCGACGAGTTAAGTACATTAGGTACGTACGTACTAACCATTTCTAAAATAGGATTTGATATATAGTATTTATGTACCTACATCACATTATTTATTTTACGTCAAATGCGTACCATGGGCCTCCCAATTTTGATATAATTTGAGCTTTGTCTGAAGTCTAATAAAGATCATTAATAATAGGTACAAGTTAACAGGAAAAGATAAGAAAGAAGGTCATGAAAAGCCCATATAACTCAGCCCAAATTTGTACCGGAGGTACAAGACAACTGTCAAGTTGATAGTTTTTACCATGAAATCACTAAACTGATACTAATCTGGCGTAATGGCGTGCGTTTGACATTCCGAAACTGACACTGACAGCCAAAATGGCGTGATTTTTCTCAATATAAAAGGTTTTCTCCGCCCCCAATCAACATTAAAAAAAGGAGGTACGACTAGAGTATTTTAACCAGCGTAACACAGGGTATTTTTTGCAATAAGTGTACTTTCGGTACATCATTTGGGCAGATTTCGATGACCTCCTTTTGCAAATGTATCTTCTTGTGTCAAGAAGAAGAAGCTTAACCTACCTTCGTTGCGTGAGTCGAATAAGCACTGAGGGAATTGTAGCTAAAATGATCAACCGATTTGCAAAATAAAGCTGCTCAATTTTTCTACGGTCATTTTATGGATGCTTACCCGACTCGACCCTTCCGGGAATATTCCCGGAAGGGTCGAGTCGGGTAAGCATCGGGTCGATGTGTGATCAAAGCGTAATTTTATAACTAACTAACCTAATAGATACTTAACGGCCATAAAATGTGTATCATAATGCGTTAATTAAATGAAGTAACACATCGTAAAACGCTCCAAATATATATCACTGAAGAGTGATAGTTATACGATTATCTTACAATAGATAAATCACACGCACATTTAACAACATTACAACCAACAGTAATTTAATGCAGTGATCTAATCTTTTGACTAACAATTTATTACTTGTCTCGTAACCTAGAGAACTCTAACGGAAACATAAAAACAATCGTTTGTCAGATTAAAATTAAACTCAATATCGATAAAATTGGATGCCAAAATATACATCTACGTAATTAGCATCGCGATTCCACGAAGTGTTAGGCTACAAGTACCAACATTCACGAGCATAAATATGTATACACTAGGCCAAATTCAAAAGTGATTTCTTCTTAAGTACCTACTGATAGAAGTTTTGTGGCATTACGAACATAGTATTAACAAACCAATACTATAATGATATTGGTGTTATCTCAAAGTTGCAATCGTTCATTCATGAAAAAATCGCTTCAGCGCTTTTGGAAGCGTTTATATATCTTTGCCCGTGACTGTACACACTACACACTTCGTGCCTATATACTGTTTACAGTTACAGTCGGTACTTTCGGCCTTCGTTACTGGCGTTTCCATGTGTCACCATGATTCGTTCGGGGCCCGAACTAGAACCGAATGACAACACAATTTGACATTGTACCTACTCCCGATGTGTCTTTACCCTTCCGAAAAATTTAACCTGACAGTTGTTATAACGGATCGTTGTCTGGGCTGCTTTCGAACGGGCCCGTTACTTCGATGACGGAGATAGGTAGTAGACCCCCAAACAACTAAACCGGTACGGTTGATTAATCGTACTTAAACACGGCGAATCAACCGTTTGTATGCGTGCTGTGTGTGCAAGCGGCCTTAGAGAAACTGAGGGGTACGGCGATAGATACACCCACATTTCATGGGTACGATTTAGATCCATGTAATAGGAAACAACTTTTTGCCACCGACCGGGAACAAATCGAAGAAGAAAGAGAAATTTATAGAAAATCCAATCCAAAGTCAAAGCTCAAACTTTCGCTCAAAAGATGTAGTTGCGACCACAAGAAGAAAGCTAGCTATATTAACCGATTTTTATGACTGGAAAATGTAACGAAACTTTTTTGGTCACTTTATTTTAAAATTATTTATTAATCTAGCATGAATGTTTATTTAAAAATAAAGATGGGTTTTTACGTCTTAACCCTACTTGCACCAACATTCTTAAACATAATTATTTGTTGTTTTTTGGTGCAAATGGGCCTCAATATGTACATGTGTAATTTTTTTGCCGCGTTTTAAAAGTTACGCGTAGGTAGGTCCGTGAAAACCCGGCTTATCCGTTGCCTAGTACTAGGGAGCCATAACGGCGGACGGCGATAAGCTGCACGTCCGGTAGGCGACGTAAAACACCCACAAGTTCCGCAATGGCGGCTAACGACCTCGTACAGAATGTAACTAGGGATATCCTTTATACCTATATATTTTTAGACTACGATTTACGTTAGTGAAAAATAGTATTTATCTGTGTTTAAATCGTGGGTTTTTTGGAAAAAAATTGCATGACATGCATTTCGACCCAGTTACGAGATGCGATTTCGACCACTAGACTATAGAGGCTATCGAGAAAAACAGGCGTGATGTTATGTGTTATGTTAAAATATAAAATAAAACGTAATTGTATGTATACCCTTTCTAAGGTACCCTTCGGGGATATCACTATTTATGGGGACAGTACATAGGGTCACCAATATTATCGACAGGTTACACAAAACTAATTTTATTACAAAACAAAAGTAGATAAATACTGCGCAAACCGAAGAAAATCTTTATAAAAACTTGAAAGCAAAAACATACCGAAGTTTGTAGAAATGACATTAACGAAAGTGGATTCTGGCACGAAATTAAATTGGGCAGAAAAATGCAGACGACTCGCGCAATATTTTTTGAACAAACAAATTTCAAAAGTAATCAAAATAATCTGAAGTATGTCCAAATAATGTAACAGATTACCAAGTCATTTCTTTACAAATTATGTACTGTATAATAATAATTTATGTAATTTTTATGGAATCTTTAATATCTATGCCTCTTTCTGTTTGTTTAGTAGTAATGGCCTATTTATGACCATTTCCATTGGAATGCCAAGTTGTAGGTCTCGAATTGAACCCAGCTGACTTTTTGTAACCATTGTGGGTATTAATAATAATATAATTTAATCATCCCGCTTATACCTACGATGAAGGAAAACATCGTTAGGAAACCTGCATACCTGAGAGATTGTGTCGAAGGCATATGAAGTCTGCCAATCCGTATTAGGCCAGCGTGGAGGATAGCCTTAACCCGTCTTCCTGAGGAGACCGATGCCCGGCAGTGGAACAGCTTACTTAAATGGGTTGACAATGAAATCTATATTATTTTTATTCCTAATAATAAAGTTTCTAAACTCTTGTAATCTTAGCATGGAAAATGCTTAAAAAATACAAAAAGAAAGTGTCTAAACTTCAAGCTTTACTTTAGACTCACTTTGGCATATGAAAGAATTAGCCTTCTATTGACCCCAGTCCCCAACTAGCGAACTAAGTGACATCACACTTCCGCAATCAACCCATTTCTAGACAATACTGATATCCTAACAATGAACTAGTTAGGCTTTTCGGCCTTCTGATTATCTCTATGGATAGTCATGATTTAATAGATAATAGCCGAAGATCAGGCTCTGTATCGTTCAATAGGAGAGCTACGTCCAGCAGTGGACGAATACAGGCTGATGATAATAATGATGAAGTAATAAGTATTCATTTGACAATAAGGACCAATAGCAGAATACTCTCTGAAGCACAGAGTAGTCTCGATGTGCTAAGAATGATCACCTATCCATAGTGACGCCACATTTCTGCTATTTAATAAATAGCAGAAATTTGATTTTGGACAAAATTCGTAAAAAAGGGTAAGGTGGTGGCTCGTCATAAATACTATTTATGACGAGCGCGAAAACCACCTTACCCTTTTTTACGAATTTTGTCGCGTTATATGTATTATTATATAATATTAATTTTTATTATAATTTATACTATTTTAATTGTAATAATATATTATATTCTCGTGTCAAAAATCAAAATTCAAAAATCAGCAATGTTCAAAAAATTATATTTAAATTTACTGTCTTGTTTTGCATTTTTCGAGACATAATAATATCGTTTAATGAAATTCGTTGGAGTATTTTATTACCTCTCCAAGTTAAATTAACATTCCATTTAATGTACGTTTTCGTCGGATTTTATTCACACAAACAAATGTACTAATATAACAATACTTACTTACTGCCTTCTTTAAAGTAGGGTGATACATCTATTAATGCCGTCAGATCTTTTTTTATTAAACTCGAAAATGTTTAATAACGCACTTAATTGCTTTTACTTTTATAGCGAAATGTAATTTGGACTTGACTAGAAATTACTTTTTAAAGGAAATCGTTTTCTCCGTTTATTGCTAATAGTCCACGTTGCATTCTTGGGTTTCTTTAATTAGTACTTACTTCTTTCTATTACCCACGTTTATTTTTGTTTTAAAACATTTTAAAATGTTTTTAATATTTGTATTTAAGTTGGTTAGTTATTGTAATGTTGATATTATACTTTAGTGCAAACATTCAGTTTTGTGAGAACATCTTCTTCTAGTTTACTTCAAACAATGCAAATCACCTGCAGAATATCTCTCACAATATTTAATAGCAAAACTTTACATTCATACAAATAAGAATAAGATCAGTCTATTTAATAGCAATGTACCTATTTCCAGGTAGTGTGATAAATATATTTAAATCAAAGCTTCACCAAATATGAAGTCATGATTTATTGAACCCATAGGTACTAATAATTATTATAAATTCGAAAGTTACTCTATGTGTTTGTTTGTTTGTTACTTTTTCACGCCTAAACCGCTGAACAGACTGATAAAGTTTAATAAGAACATAGAATGCATCCTGAGGATGGAAATATCTTACCGTACGTCAAAAAAAATGCGAGTAGAAGAGCGGGATAATAGCTTATTATAACAAGTAAAAACAAAGTTTCAACTTGTAATGGTCTCATCTCCGCATATTTAATAGACAAGAAAACTGCGTCAAGATTTTTATTACTATATTACATCGTAATATGATTTCTCGCAGCTGTTCGGAAATAACTGTTAATTATTTCCACGTATTACTTTGAAACTCGGGTTGTAGCAAATAAATTGCCACCAACGCTTTCAGAGAAAGACCATCGTTAGGAGTAACTGTTCTAGCGATAATTGGTTATTAACAAAAATACATAAGTGATAGTAATAACAGACTTATATTAAACAGAGAAGAATGAATCGGTAACATGAACCAAACATCATTAACCTATTTAGTTCATGTTCTCGGTTCTCATCAACCGAAGAAAAAAACATAATTTCTTCTTGTATTTCAACACTTGGTCGCAAGTGAGGTTGTTGAACATCGAGGGGTTCAATTCCCTGGTCGAACAAAGTTTGTTTGGGTCATTCAATTATAAAGACTGAGCTCGCAGTTAAGAAATTGTGCTCCGTTAGGCAATGGCAATAAAAATACCCCAAACCTGTGACTGAAGTCTGCCCAACCTTTAATTTTTACTAGTATAAGGCGTAATGGTATATTGTGTTACAATGCTTTATTTTTCTTTCAGAATGCACAAACTATTTGGCGCAACCTCAAATGGAGAACGGGCGTCCATTAGATCTGGCTTATGATGTTAATATAGCCAGTAAGTACTTTTTTTTGTATTTGTGCTTTAGTTAGTTAAAAGAATACAAAGTATTAATCAACTCGACTCGCAATCTACTGCAAGAAATTGGCAAACAAAACTTACACCACAGCATTTTGGTCAGCTGTATTTCTGATACGATCTACACAGTTACCTTATATAATTAAAGGCATTTGAGCCCGGTCTTGCCCATTGGAACAACCAAAAAGTGTATGAGAATCATCTTAAACACTATAGCATCAAATAGCTATATCTATCTAGCTAGTCAATCCGATAGTGCCAGTTTTTACAAGCATGCTGAACGAAAATTTTATGTTCTACCATTCCTCCAACGTACAAATTATACTTAGACGCTAATTAATGTTGTTTTTTTTTCATATTTTTTATGTTAGTTTTAACGATTTGTAAACATGAGCAGAAAAAGTGCACAAAATTGACGACAGAGCATCCAATCTTTATAAAACTCCTCTTGCATTTTCTGTAGAGTCTAATATCTAGTGACAAAGGTAGACAGTCTTTTGTTACCTGAGATAGCCCGTACGGGTTCTGCGCTATTATTTCTATTCATGCATCTGTTGTTCTGTCGTATTGAATTTTATGCAAATTAAAAGGTTTTGCAGGCAACAGATACCGCTTTATTAAGTTAGAAATTATGTTGTGGTGAAACTTAAAATTATTTTGTAGTGAAACTTATTATAGTTGTCATATAATAATATGCCCGTTTTGACCTTCACTAACTGGACTTCACTTTTAAGCAAATAATTATGTAGGTATTTTAATTAACAAAATCATAAAAACATTCTATTTTAGGTAAATCTCTCCAAAAATCATCATGATAGACTTAAAACCGGGCCTCTTATTTTATGATGACATGTCTTGTCAAAGTTGCTTATCATTTCGGCATAAAAATTTAAATGGCTTTTTTTACACTTGTAACATATTCAGTTTTTCTACAATCATTACTGAAACAGCACTTTTGATGTTATTTTTAGCAGACCTAACACATTTATCTTTTAAATGACATCCCAAATGGTTGGAAAGGGCGTAGTATCATTTCCTGTTTATTTTTTAACATGGGATAAAATTAGTTTTATTAACACGATACAAAAATACGATCAACTCCGACTAACTAAATTTATATATCCCACAAAGGCATTTGTTTTGATCTTCATAAATTTTAAAGCTATATTGAAGTAACATGGACATGAACATTAATTTTAATAACTCCTTTAAGGACTTTACGAGATAACTCGACCTACTGCGAAAATTGTGCCTTTGCGTCATTTAAAATATTATTAATGTAGAATTGAAGGAAATGTAAAACGATTTTTTCCAAATACTGATGAAAATTATTAGTTTGTGATTCGAGTCCGTACATTTTAAGATTGCACCCTATAATTAATTATTTTATTATATTTTATTAAAATTAGATATATATTTGAATAAGTGCGACACTATCGCATCAGGGGAGCTAGACAAATTTAAGTGCAATTTGACATTCGTATCAACAAACGAATAGAAAGTAAATGTATGGAAATTGGAAATGTCAGTGACACTCCGATTCGTCGAAAGCTTGTGTCATTGCCATACCATAGACATGTCAAAATGCAACTTGTCTACAGGCCCAGGTTGTTTACCTGTAATGAATGCAGTGATAAATATCATAAATATTACTACTTTTTTGTTTAGATTACGTGCGAACTATGATATCGTTCGGCATCATCAGCTTGTTCGTCATGGCGATGGGTTGTGGCTTCTCCGTATACACCTTCCACAATCCTCGATACATGTTCAAGCGTCTCGCCGCGGGCATACACTTCATCAGCAGTAAGTTTAAAGACATATTTTTCTTTAGTGATTTCATTAGTAGTGGCGTTCTGTAGTTTTTACCTACCCCATAGGAAGAAGGCGTGAGTGTATGAAATGTAATGATTTAATTTTTTCTAGTACAGTTATTTTGTGGACCGCATTGGACATTTTTCAATTTCTCTAGAATCAATTCATAATTAGAACGTATACAATTTGACTCGTTCATCTTAAACATAAATGAAGACGTCTGTGGTTCTAGTGGTTCGAGTACCGAACTGCTGATCACGAGGTTGTGGGTTCGATTACCACAGAGCACAAACATTTACTGTGATGAACTTAAGTGTTTGTGTTTGTCTGGGTGTTTCTTATGTATTATAAGTATGTATTTACAAAACAAAGTATATAAGTATTATACCCATAGTACAAGCTCTGCTTAGTTTGGGACTAGATGGTGCTGTGTGAAAATGTCCTAGGATATTTATTATTTCATTATTATATACCTATTATTAATTGTATGTTGTAGTTTCTAGCGTTAATTTTGAATGTTATTTATATAACTTTTTTTACAGCCTCCTGCACGTTTGTGGTGGTGCAAGTAATGATGTCCTCAGTGGACCATATGAAGAAGAATGTAAAATTCATTTATCCTGAACGTGCCTACCATTAGTAAGTATTACCTACTCATACTTCCAGTTTAGAATGATATAAATGATTTACATTATTGAGTGTACCTGGTTACTCAAGGGATAAATATTTGGGGAAGTTCTAGATTGTAAACGATTACCTGAATTTGAATGTAAGGTCTTGTTACTTTGCTCATTTTGCTGTTATATTCTATTGCCAAGTAAAACTTTTACGGGAAGATGAGATGTAGTTTATTATTAGCCGGACACAACACGGTTACACTTGGATGTCACTCGAGTAGCTACTAGATATTCAATAGTTCTAAAACATTCGCATTCCACCCACCGTGTCGTATAAATGTCTCCTTTGATTTCAGACCTTTTATTATTTACGATCAGTTACATTCCATTTACATGAACTTCTATTTTAATAAGCTGATATTAATAAAACTGTGTATACTTTTTAATAAATAAACATATAATTTCACAACAATAACTTCCATAGTCTCTATCAATACAATTTCGACGTCAGAACCAAAATTCTACAAACTTCAACCGATATGTTCCAAAATTTGCTTAGCTTTTGTACACAATAGCGAGTTTTTGACGTAATATTAACTACTTTGATGGACGTTTGTGTACGAACGAAGCAATGTATGCTAAAGTGCGGCTAACATCGACCATTGTTTATGTTGGGTACATATTATCTTCTAGCTGAAAGCATTCCATTGCAGAAATTTGCACACATATTTAATGGGATTCTGGCTTTTCTTGTTAATTAAATCTAAATCAAGTCTATCAAATCTTGTACGCTTGACTAACTATCGCTTTGAAATTTTCTAGAGTCCATCCAAAGGTTGTCTGTAAAAGATGGTTATTCGCGAAAAGACCGACCATTATACCATTGTCTAATTACTAATATTCTAAACTGCATTCGTTTCTGGTGTGCAATAAAGAACATTTTCTCGCTCTAATCGATAACACATTAATTTTGCTTTTTTTGTTTAGTTATAGTGTCAGCTTCTTCCTGGCCTGGTTCGTCGTTCTCGTCAACCTCTTCGCTGCTGCATCTTTCCTCTGGTACTCTCGCAAGAGGAAAGGCGACAAGGCAGCTACAGATGAGCTGGCTATGGCTGATGAACCAACCATCATTGGCCGATGACGCTTCAAGCGAAATTTCGTCACGCGACATCTCCAGTCGCGGGAATGCTTCCTCAAATCTTTACTGAACAGTGCTCAAATGACCAATAGCTGTAACTATGTTCAAGTCTTCCAAGTAATGTATTCTACGAAAATAAGACTTAGTGATGCGGCCTGGATGACGTTTTGCCATTCGATGTTATTTGCAAATTTATTCGATTTGTCGGACTTCATTTCTGTTCAATGTAAAATCAGTGATATAGTTAAATTGACAAGATGATTTTAATCGTCAGTTTTGAAGTCAAGTTTCTGCGATTTTATTATTGAAGAGACTGATATTTAGATAATATATGAAGACTTTGTAGTTCCGCAAGGACTTCAGGACTTCAGGAGGTTTCAGAAGTCATTCACATTGGACGAAGTTAACTCCTTTACTCGATTAGTTTCCAGATCGGTTGCATTTGCTAAAGAAATCGCTTTCGATTGCGAGCTGCGATGAACTCATCCGAATAAAACTTGATCAGAAAATTGGTTTCCGTCGCATCACTAACATAATTACATGCCGTCAGTTTCAGCTTTTAGACGATTCTTGACTGATTCTGTTACCTTGAATTTAATTACACAGTGAATGTAAATCGTGACGTTTACATTATTACGCCTTGTTAATCTTATAAGCGGCGGAAAAAATAATCTTTATTGCGACATTTTTTATTACCAGCTTGCAATATTTTTATGTGAAACACATATTGAAACTTTATGTATTCCCCTCTGACTTATAGGATTAACGAAGTTAACGTACATCGTGATACAAAAAAGCGGTTTTTAGAAATGAAGTCTGCGTAACTATTTGCGTTATTGTGTAAATATATTATGTGGTATAGTCATTCTATCTCACGAAGAGCTATGTGATAACCCCTATGTCATTGAAATAAAGTTCGAATTTCAGTAATTAAACGGCTTTCGTGAGATAGATCGTCTGTACCATTACTATGCTGCCATGATACTATATGTAACTTGATTCTAGTCATACTTATATTTATAATGCATATGTTTAGTAGGATCACTTCCGTAATTAGTTTGATCGTAAGGTGAAACTCATGTATACTTTTTAAGTAAACAAAGGGAATATTTTATGCTTCTTTGTGGTATTTCTTAACCATATAAGAACAAATCGAGTCGGGACCAACAGGACATAAAATGCACTATAGTCTAAACACCAGACTTAATTTTAGAATTTACAGTGGGGAGAGGAACCGGTATCTGAACGAAGTGAGTTAAAACAGTTACGGAATGCATCCTGAAGAGTGGTATTGTTTATTCCATTATATTTGCATTATCGTGTGTATTGATGTAATGTACGTTCTTCTTATAAATAATTCTTTTTTATTGAATAAATTCTTTAAACTTTACGCCTGAATTTACTTTCCCCAACCCTACTTACACATAAACATTAAATAATAATTGTATAACTTTTATACAAATTGTTTTGTTTTGTTTCTTTGAACACTAAATAAAAAGTGTAACCATATAAAAATAACATTCATTCAGGTAAGGAAAAATATAAATGTGAATGAAAATCCATATGAAAAACACTTACAGGTTTAATTGAGTATGTTTACATTGCGGTGACAAAGTGTTATGAACAAAATTAATATACTTTTTCATACATTTTATGACTGTATCGAAGGACCATCTGGTCAGATGTACTGCGCTCCGCGTGTCTTTAACATTTTACTACAGAAAAAATGTCGTATAATCTTTTCGACGGTGGCTATTTTGGGATGAGCATTGTCGAAAGTCTGGCATCGGCCCAGAGTAGAGCTGTGACACTGCCAACGTCAACAGAGGTCAGTGTCCTAAAAAAACTGGTGAAGCAAAAGACCAGTCGAACAAATGGTGGGCACAATAGGGCTGAATCTTCTAGATCTTTCGCCTTTGCTTACTACGCAATGATTATTAATTAATTTTCCTACTGTGTTCCCTGCGTAATGTAAGAGCCAGAAAGGGTACTTACTTGAATTGCGTGCTCCGGTGTCGACTCCGTTTGTACTTTCCATCACGTAAGGGTAGGGAAAAAACATTCAAGTCAGCAGTAAAAGAAACGTGTGAAGTAACCGGTAAGTCCTTGTGCCTCAAGATTTGTACCCAACAGCATACTACAATATTATTACCGTTCCCTCAACATACCTCTAAGGGCTAAAAAAGTGCATTGAAGTACACCCAACTGTTTGATTTAAAGTGTATTAAGTATATATACATATTTAATTATTAAGTGTATACTATGGGGCAAGCCTATTGCCACTAACCGGGCCCAAACCAAACTGCAAACTGCTACTGAACATTTCATAGAATAATATGCTCGACGTGGGAATCTAACCCCAGAACTCACACTAGGTAGCTATGGAAAATATCATAGAATAACATGCTCGACGTAGGCATCTAACCCAAAAACTCACGCTAAGCAGCTACGATTGTGACCACTTACCCAGTAAGGTGGTCATTTAAAACAACGTAAAATGGTATTTTGTATGTATTTTTCCGCTGCATATCTTCAGCCGAGACAATGCGTCGAGACGAGAGCTATTTATGTAAAAGAAAGACTAACTAAATTAATTTCTTGGCATGTCAGTTCAAATTAAACGGTTGCGGCTTTGTATCCGCCACATGACAATCGTATTTTTAAATTGTGGATGGAAAACAAGCATAAAAGACATTTTGTTAGCGCCATCCCCGATTTAGAAATTTATCTCTTTATGGTTATCATTAATACCTTGTAAATGTGAACAAACAAGAAAGCTATAAGCTATTAGACAAAAGAATCTTCGTTTACCAGGCAAAGTAGTGGTCAGACGTAAGCCAATAGTATATAAAAACCCAGTCAGACTCTCACATAAAGGGTTCCGTAACATTTTTTGTTAGTATCAATACAATTAGGCCCTAGAAATTGAAACTATTTTTTTTTTATAAATATAGACTTTTTATCTCCTTATTACGGTTCATGTATGAGACAATAATTTTATAGAAAATCCTAAAAACATTTTGTTCGACCTGGTAATCGAACCCAGGACCTCAGGCGTACGAGTCAAGCCTAGAACCATTAGGTCTATACTAATGGTTCTAGGTTTAACTCGAAAAAGAATTAAAACTACTTCGTAAAAACCCTATCCGTAAATATTAGTTTTATTTCAACCATGCGGTCTGTTAAATAAGTATTAAATTCTTGAAAAATACTAGAGGCTTGACCTTTAAATCTAAATCTGCTTTTGAGATCAAACACTCCAACACGTAGAGTCCAGTATTAGCCTATTTTTAAATACCAACCGACCCTTCACACACTTAAGATTTATAAAAGAAGCAAAAGGCCTGCCTCGTTGGTCTAGAGATCCCAAACGGGACTGTTACGCTAGACGCCATGTACCTCGACCATGAGTTTTTGTCACTAAACTCGCTAGCGACGACGCCGTAAAATATGTGTATGGAAAACCCTCCCACGCCTCTAGCGGTTACGTAAGGTACTAAAATTAGATAGGATATTATTAAAAAACCTATAGAAAGCAATTCGTTAGAACTCATGGTTGAGATACTGTGGTCGAGCAAAGTGTTGTTAGGTTTTTATGTGCCCGGTTGGTGGCTTGCCCTCTATTACATGGGACCTAAATATACCGGTGAACTGTGGGGTCTACATAAGTATACCTCTAATTAATTATAACCTAATAATTGGAATACATGCGTGATGGTTCACGCCATTATGCCCCGAAGGGTTAGACGTAGGAGTTTTGGCCATCATCAGGCCTTATATGATCAATGTATAAGGCCTTTATTGTGTTCCGGTTTTAACGGACCCAGTCAAATTACTGAACATAGATTTCAAGATGACAACGAAAATGGATACTACTAGTGTTGCTAGAGTCAATACACTCCGCTTTCTGCTTGCCATCGGGCAGCCTGTAAACTTTAGTAATTTTCCTTTCTCGTTCTGTATATTTTTCCATAAAGTAACATAAAACAGTTCCACACTCAAAGCAAATAGGAAAAACCTTATATAAAACAATGGAAATAGTGAAAGCTTTTAGAACAAAGACCGTACAATACGCCTCTTGAATGAATGAATTAGCCTAAAAAAAAAACAATCAAATTCTTTGTGTAATATAAAGAAGTTTGCGTCAAAAATAAAACCTTATTTTAGACCGACGTAACAACTGGCATCAAAGGGCCCAAAGCGTTCGATATTCATTTATGAATGTAGAGGCCGCATCCTCTTTGGTTTACTCGTAACCATGGCAACCATTCAACAGTAGTCGCATGTTGTGCTGGGAAGATAATGGAGCACAATAATTTCGGGCTGTAACCTTAAACAGATCAATAAAAGTCGGGTAATTCAAACGGATCACGCGATATGGCTGAAGCTAAGGTATGCTGCTATCATTTTGTCCCTTTCCATTTAATTAAAGTGGCACAGTTTGCATGCAATCGAGTTGTTACGTCAACGTTGCTTTGAACTTTGCACGAAGCCCGTCCCCTGTGCCTTCATTATTAGCATTTATAATGTCCATGAGTATAAACTTACAAACTAGTGTGACCACCTTTGCATAATTTATTTACGACACTACACATCTAGAGTACACAACACACTGTCCCAACAAGCGGTACCATAATATAGGAATGGAACACTACTTTTTCTAAAATTCTAAAACTAAAATACTTTTTGCTTCATCTACGTTCATAAAATTATCTTGTCATACACACGCACCGGTTACAGAGTCACTGATACTATTTGGATATAGTAAATATAATGGTTATAAAAATAGCTATATGCTCATTCATTATAATATTATTATAAACGGACATCTCTAATGTTCACAGCAGATTGGCATTTCGTAGGGCCTACAATCAATCATTATAATAGCAATAGTATATAAAAACGATTTTTGAACAGGAGAAGAAAGTAAAACCTATTCCAGTAAAGAAAAAAGAAACTACAGATAAAGCTAAACCTGCTGAACCTAAAACTGCTGAAGCGAAGCCTGCCGACGCAAAATCTGCTGAACCTAAACCTGATGCTAAAGAAGAAGGTGAAGATGATGGTGATACTTTAAGTAATGATTCAGGAGGAAGTGCATCAACAGGTACAATATAAGTACAGTTTTTCTTCATACAGTAGGTAGGTATAGTAATAAAGTTACAATACCAAATATAAAATAAAAAATATAATATAAAATAAAAGGTAAATGTGATCGCCGCTTGTGGAAATATTTGAGGGGGGTTATTCAGCAATGGACCGTTTTTGATTGATATGATAAAGATGAAGAAATACTATTATGACGTGATACGTAAGTGTTAATAAAAAGAATATTTATGTAAAAAAATATTTCTTTATTTGCATAGTCAGTTACCATGCGGAGCCGACAGAAGATGACGAGGAGACTGAGGGTGGACAGATCGGTACTGGTGTGGCTACTGCAACTGCTGTTCACATAGACCGAGACGAGTATCTGACGGCTCACAGAGACCTCACATTTGAGCGTAATCAACAACAGGTGCTGAATAATATACTGCATCGGCGACTTGCTGAATTTTACAAGTATGTTACGAATATTTTTGTTTTTTTAAACAATTTGATTACATCATTCCCTTGCTACTACTGTAGACAAAATATATTATACAATAAATAAACTATTGTCCAAGAATTGCCTTGCAATGTTCATAAAATGGTAATGGTAGCCGCATGGTCAAACAAACTAACTCTATAGGTAATAGCGATTACTCTGAGAGGCCTAATACCCACCGTAGAGTAGGCTGGTGATAATGATGAACCTTACCTTTTGAAATACCGTCCTCTACTGGCTTGTCTACAAATAGCATCATTCATTGAAGCTAGCATTTTCTACGTAAAAAATGAAAATGACACTGAAACATAAACACATCAGCTAAATGCACATGACAATAAAATTGTGTAAATAAACGTAATGAAACAAAAACATTAAACTAGACTGAACATAAAACTAAATGTGTATTTATTGCTCATTTTGTGTGGAAGAAAAATTCCAGCCCAGTGAACTTTATAATAAGAGAAACAAGCGAGTTTGTATAATACTTTGGCAGCAACTCTACTCATGTTGTCATATTTAAAGATAAATACCGAACTTTTTGTAGTTTATTCCATCTGTGAATTGTGGAAATTAAGACTCCTACATGTTTAAGATAGGGATCATGAACATACCATCACGCCCGTATTATAAGCAGAGTGGTACATCCACAATTCGTCTGTATGTTTAGGCCCCATGTAATAGTGGGCGAGACTAAAGAATGAACTTTTTTCTAGGAAACGCAAATGTGAACATGTATTGAAGCCGTTGGAAGGCGCGGTTGATTTGGAAGAAAAATATCAGCAAAAGTTGTTGGTTTACGAAGAATTAAAGATCAAAGCGGAAAAGGAAATTGCTGATGTATGTATAAAGACTAAATCGTTAGTAAATTAAACTCGAAAATTTTTGTAGTACCTAGTTATTTTTCATTGTATTGCGCAGTAACAACATACCTACATTTTAGCTAATAAAATAGCGATCTCAGGCAGGGTCCGAACCTGCGTCCCTCCGATTTAATACTCCGAACACTTTAGAGATCACTGCATGTGGTATCAAATTTCAATATTTTGACATAATTTATGTCATGAAGTGACTTCAGCAACATCTATTGATAACATTTACTATGCCGTTTAACTTTTAGTAGTAAATTGCGTATGTATATCACGAAAAGAAGAAAATTCCATCTCCACTTTTTATACGATATCCTCATCTATGTACCTACTTGTACAATGTACATACATTTTAGTATCGGTTTGATGGGTAACTAGTAATCTGTTAAACAGGGAAAGTACCTACGCATACAAGTAAATATAAACTAATTTTGTGAGTAAGAAGTAAAACGTTATCATTTGCCCATAATTATCCAAATGTACTGCCTACACATCAAGATAATATGCTGAAAATGTTATACTGAAATACATATACTGGAAATGTACCTGCGTACATTATGTTTAAAAAACAAAACTTATGAAAGCCGTATTATAATATTACTGATGAAGTTATTTCTATACAGATTAAATTGAAAGTTTCTGAAGTAGAAACAAAATATGCTGAACGATTGGAACATGCTAATAAAAAGTTTGATGAATTACAACAACTCGAGAGGTCCACGGGTTCGGGGCTCATTTACTCACGGAAAGGGAAACCTATCGCTGATAAGGTAAGATAGCAACAGTTTCGAAAGTCAATTCTGTTATTTAACAAATTAGCCAATCCATGTAAAAGGGGGCGAGCCTGTTACTACTGGGCACAAATCCAAATTTCGAGCTGCTACTGAGAATATCGACAGCACATTTTTTGTAGCCGTTACCAAGAAAAACGTGTAAATAGTCGGCTCATTACTTAGGGCGGGAGCGTATTTAAAAAACAACAAAAGCACAACAAACAATTTCACAGGTCGACCTGGAAATCGATCGAAAACCTTACGAGTAGTAGCTTCGGTTGCGGTTAGCAAATCGATAAGGCAATATTTTTCATTGGAATAATTTTATTCTATTGTGTCCTGTGGATATCGCACCGGCAGGAAGAGATGGAGATCGGCAGTCTGCCACGTAAACCACTAAATTAAAGACGTGGTCAAAACTATGTTTTCCTTTTCAAAGTCTGTGCTATAAGTTTATCAAGGTAAATTGCATTTCACTCACCGCAGACCGTGGAAAGGTTCCTTACCCTTCAAAGACGCAAGAGTGAACAGTCTTCGGCGCTCTGTCTGCGATACATACGTGCGAGAAACGCAGTCACCGAACTTGAAGCTGTTGTGAAGAAACTGGAAACCTTAGGTCCAGGACTTTACGTGTATCAATACGAACAGCTCAATATTGATAACCAAAACTATAATACTAAAATTGAAGGTAGGATTACTAGATTTTTCTAAAAAAGCTATTATAAATTTAGTTTTAGGCGTATCAAATGAACTGCTTACAAAGTATTATTTTTTTTACTAATCAAATCATGATGATTGTAGCTCACGTTGGCTTCTTATCAATGTACGGTAAAACTACTGGTATTATGAACATAGTC